>OX122915.1:2400000-3046580 GCA_944738685.1 Synanthedon myopaeformis
AAACCAACCTAACGGATTTTAATACGGTTTTTATTAATGAAAAGAGCAATAAACTAGGAAAGTTAGTGTATATAATTAAAAAAATTCGAAACCAGGGGCGGGTCGCTAGTAAGATATAAAACTTTCAAATTTTCTCCTTGTGTCCTTTAAAAATGAAATCTTGGTCTTATATAAGTGTTATTACTGTAGCGTCTATAACGACTCTTTAAATGTTATTATTTTTATTTACAACATTAATATTGTATTTATTATTTGTATTCTTTTGAATTTTGTTCAGGAGGTGGTAAAGGAAGGTACATTGTGGTTAAAACATGTCCAACAGAAAATTTGGAAGCGTCGCGACTGTCTGAAAATTTTGTCCAAGGTACCACAAGGATGTATCTGTGGCGGAGAACCTAAAAGGACGACTGATTATGCAGCGGAGTAAGTAGAAAGAAAAATCCTACAAGGTTGGGCTGAAAAGTTCGTATGATTTTTAGTTAACCCTAACCTAAAGAACTTAAAAACAGTAACTCTTAATTCTCTTATTTTTTGCGATAGTTTCTATCAATTTTCTCACCAGTTTGCTTTTGTTTCAGAGGAGACTCGGGTGCTGCGCTAATGATTCGTGGTTTTATTCAAATTGGTTTGGTGTCCTACAAAGTGCCAACCAAATCACGTAGTATGGCTGTATACACTGAAGTGGCATATTATTACAACTGGATTCAGAAAACAATCAGTTTTATGTATTGCAATAGAGGGTAGATTAGAATCTGTAAACAGTAGGTAAATCTTAATTATCATATTTAGACAACAGCTTATGTATAATTTACTTTCTAAATAAATTGGTACATGTATTATATACCTATATTTTTTTATGTACACACAATAAAGTCATTGTAATTGAAATAATGGACACGATGATTGAAATTACAAATTGAAAAGATGAATACCTTTTTAATTTAGTAGAATCTAGAAATTTAGTATGCTGTCACTCTTCAAATGAAAGTTAAACTAAATAATGGAGTGCTATGTATACTCTCCATTCTCAATCTTAAATATATATTTCTATTTCATGTCTTTTTGTTCACTGAATGTGATAAAAAATGATCGGAAAATAGCATACAAATAAACACAAATAATAAAGCATTTTTTTCATTGTTTCCGGCGTTAAAAAAAACACACACTTGAAAATATCGTAAGTCGTCGTTGTAGCAGATATTAAATTTCCACAATTTAATTCGTAGAACTTAAAATGCAACAAACCTGCCAGAGCGCTGTACATATAATACCAAGAGTGCTGTTATCAGCTGTAATGGCAACGTGGTGACATGGCTGGTATGTGGGTATGATGCGAGAGTGAAAAATAGAGAAATAGCGAAAGGAAGAGAGAGAAAGCGGAGTAGGAAATACATGTTTTCCTGCAGCTATATGAGCTAAACTTTATTTATTTATTTATTATTTATTTTTATTTTTTCAAAGGGTACACCAACAGCACAAACAAAAAACTTACAATATGTATAGGTAACATAAGGCAATTTTAAGTCATACACAGTTAAACTACGAACTAGAAATTGAGACGATCGCTAACACACACATAGCAACTAAACAATAAATAATTTAAACCAAAAAAAGTACAAAGGCCAAAATCAAAAACTAATAAACTGTTATAACTAGGTATATCTAAATAAAATAAAATAAAACTATAACAGAAAGAAAACAAATAGAAAAACGCTCATTTCGCCGATTTACAATTAAATATATCAATATCAATATTAACTAAGAAAGCTATTGTGTCGATAATTATAACAAGCTATTGAAATTGAAATCGGGTTGTATGACATAACAGATCTAGTGGGTACATTATAATTATACAACGAGAGAATATCAGGTCAGTCCACACGACCATTGATAACATTAATTAGATATGAAATATCAGATGTTTCACGGCGTATATTGAGGGGTAACAAATGATGACGCTTACAAATACTACGGTAGTCATTATGGTTATAAAGTTGATACAGTCTATAGCATAGGAATTTAACAAACCTTCTCTGAACCCTCTCAAGCCTGTCAATAATATGTATTTGATAACAGGGATTCCAAATCTGTGATACATATTCCAGTTAACTTCGTAAAAAAGCACAGTATAAAATTTTCAGGGTTTTAGACCTAGTAAACTCAGCAGTATTCCGCATTACAAACCCTAACGCCTTAGTTGCACTCGAAATAGTCTGGTATATATGCAGATTGAAATGCAATTTGTAATCGTGAAAAACACATAAATCTCTCATTCCCGATTGAGATTGAAGAATTTGACCCTGTAACTTATAAGACGATGGAATATTATATTTTTACGCGAAAATATTATCGTAAAACATTTAGAGGGATTCAGGTCCAGCCTGTGGACGAGATAATAATTATCTAGGCGCCGTACGTCACACTGGAGGTTGTCAACATCTTCAAAAGAAAATTGAAGATTTTCAATGGAAGGTGTACGATTGACGATATTGACGATTTTTGTTACTTCGGCTTGCGCAAATCGTCACATTAAGGTTTCTTATTTTCCTTATTATTTCCTTTAAAATAAAAAAAGTTTGACCGCGCTCGAGAATGTCAAGGTAACGTTTTTTTTTTTTTTTTGCAACTTTGTGACCCTCGTACACCCTTACGTCACGCTCAAATCGTCAGATTATTAACTTTTCAACATGTAATTAATCAATTAATCTACCATACCTTAATCTGACTCACTCGAGTAAATCTCAAAATCCCCTTTTGAGATCCCAAAATCCCCCTACTATTATAGATGACACCATTTCATTAAATAAGTGGCGCTGTAGTAGCATTTTATTTACGGTAGTTTCATGAACTACGTAATCATCTAAACATACCAAACACCAACACTACACGCGTCATTATGGCCAATTTAAATTATATGAACATAACATAAAATATCTTATAACGAAACTCCTCCGAAACGGCTTGACCGAATATGAAATTTTTTGTGTATATTCGGTAGGTCTGAAAATAGGTTGTAAACTATTGTTTATACACAAAAAAAAAAAATTTTTTTGGCAAAACAACATTTGCGGGGTCAGTACCTTCCCATAAAAAAAAACTATAGGGAAATGTACAGGAACCTCTATTTTTCTAACGACTTTTGCGTTTTCAATATACAATTCCTAGAACCGCTTAACGAACACTTCCAGTGCCATTCAACTGGCAGTTACAAAGTTATTACCTATCTAGTTAGTGCTAATTATAGCGTGAAGATAGCAGTCAAAACATTCATACAGAAGTTACACATTAGACAATGATGGCAACTACATAAACTATTATAAGTTTAATACTTCCAATTTTGAAAAAAATAAATAAATAAATAAAGTAAATATAAAACTATTTAATCCAAATGCTTTATTCCGTAATTGAGTAACAATTAATCAAACATATTCTCAACTATTCGAATTTATAATGTAAGTAAATAAATATCTAAGTATTTATAATAAGAAAAGAAGTTTACGTGACTCCGTGACTTTGCTCTGATTGAAGTAGTGGACATAGAAATATCGTTTTGGAAAATAAAAAAATATATATATAATAATAAAAATATTTATTCACAAAAGTGGAAATGTTGTAAGGTATCTTATAGAGTAGTAAGGTAACGTCATTAATATTATGTTACAAACTTGGTGTTTCAAAGATATGACGTTTGTCTTATTCCCACTGACTTAATAGTACCACAGATACATAGTGTCTAACGACTAGTCTAATGTCTTTATAAAGGATATAAACGCAGGTAGACCGCGTTTATGCTACCTACTTAGCATTGCAAATGAGTCTTAATTTATTTAATATTCGTACGTAAAACATTTAAACTCACATATACGACATAAAGTAGAACTTAAACTTCTGGTTTCCATTAAAGATATAACTTACTTATTCGAGATTTCAGAATACAGAAGAAGACCCATCAACTTTTTTGTATAGTCTCTCAGTCTTCTGTCTGTTTCTCCGCTAACTTCTTTTAAACTAACAAATGTATTTTGATAAGGTGTTCACTAATGTCGGCTAACGAGAAAGTTTGTGTATATACCTACATATAATTTGCAGAAAAAAGTTGCGTCCGTACGCAACTTTTTTCTGTGATATTAGTGAAGTTACTAATAATAATACAATAATACAATAATACAATAATACAATAATACAATAATAATAATAATAATAATTATTATTATTATTATATTAGTGAAGTTTTTTTTTAAATATTTTTCTTAATTGTTTATGAATAATTGGACAGCTGTTTGAATGTTTCCAACGATTCAGATTAAGTTTGTCGATTCTGCACATCACTAAGGACTAAATAAGTCGAATGTGTCGATTTGAAACATTTGGATATATAGAGATTACTTCTCTCATTTGTTTCTTCTCTGTTCCTAATATTACAGTTCAACAAACAATTGAAAAAAATGGAAAGGATTGCAGAAATATCAAAATAGAATTCATTTAGACAAAATAAATAAATTTTATTTAAAAGCACACTTTCCAACGGGACCTGCTTAACGTTACCGATTCCATACTACGTAATTACATGTTTACTTATTAGTTATTAGTCGTAGTAATACATAAAAAACGGACATTGTATATGTATTTTAAAAATATGTAAGTAATTATAATATATTTATTGATAATAAGTGTCTTTCTATATGTCTGCATTTTGTTATTCTTTCAATAGTTACTTCGTTAACAACATAAACCACCTGACTATAATAATGACAGCGTCGACCTTATCGACCCGCATCGCCTGACGTGCATTGTTCACTTTAACTAATAAGTCTCTTGGGTCGTCATTGATAAAACTGTTGGTGATATTCCATGTGGACTTAAGTCGACTTCCTTAATTTTATCTTTATGCAATTATTTTATACTAAAAAGATGCAATACAACCATATTGAACAAAAAATGACTACGGTCTACGGTACTACAGTAAAAAGGTCCTTCGAGCCTTTTTACCCTATTTGCCGTTGGAAGGAAACATTTCAATTTTTTTTCGTCCACGGCTTGATATCAATGCATACTACAAATTCTACTAGCTCTTGCCCGTGACTTCATCCTATCCCTGAATCTGAAGTACCCTATGTCCTTTTCTAAAACACTGATAACATGTATGCAAAATTTCAGCTAGTGTAGAATAAGACTCAAACGAATTCACAAGTAAAAGTTCATCACCATCATCTCAGCCCTAGGACGACCACTGCACACCGCGCTGGATAGCCGTGGCGGGGCACCGAAGTCGTGTCATAACGTCCCCACAACCCCACCCATCAACGGCCACGCTAGACAGTCGTTATGTTTTAGCTGGTAGGAATCTGGCATCCCGACAGTGTAGGGGACACTACCGGGTATCCAAGATCATTTAACAACGTTAAAAAAAAAAGGACGATAATTTTGCAGTATCGGTCAGAGGCAGTCTGGATAATAGCGTCGATGTGCTTCCCTTATTAGGTCGTCAGACCATCTTGTGGATGGACGTCCTACTCTGCCCTTGCCTATCTCCACCTGAAAACCTTCCGATCTACCGGCCGTCAGCTCTACGTACTACGTGTCCAGCCCATTGCCGCTTCAATTTAATAATCCGTCAGTTTATATGCGTTGTCTACTTTCTTTTATATACGTATCTCCTGATTAAGTACTGATTCGATCTCACAGGGTAACCACGAGCGACGTTGAGCGACGTTGAGATTTCTTACGAGGACCATAACTGATCGAAATCCTTTGTTTGTAAGGTAAAAGTTAATAAAGTTAAAAATACAAATAATTCTGAGGTAGAAAAGTATTGAACATAAATCATCAGTATTGTTTTAATGTTATCTTAGTTCCTTTTGAGGGATGTAATTTACTATTCAGCGAAACTTATTCCTCTGTATTCCACTTCAGTTGAATATTAGCTATCTGCCTAATAAATAGCCTTGTCCGCGTTTAACGGCAGCCGTTAATAAATAACAAGTTATCAGTGAATTGGTAGAGACCTACTTGTTAACACGTGTCAGCGGCTATCGATAAACGCTGATCGATTGGTAGCACATAACGGGGCGAAAGTCGTATCGTTCCCGTGCCGTGGGGCGTAACGACCGAACTTTCTAAGGTTTCGATAGTATCATTATCGACAAATTATCCTTTAGTCGGTGTCAATGATTGCACAGTAGCATGTCTAACGAGCCACTGACTTTAGATTGTCAGATTTATCTCGCCGAGTTTAATTGGAAATTTAATTTACACTAAGGTCTTATACTGAAGAGCTACTTTAAGAGCTATAATGGATTTATATATAAACAATAAACATTGTTTACTGACTGTCGTATTGTGAGATGTGAATAGATGACAAAATAAATAAATGGGCATTAAAGAAAGAAGGAAATAACTTTCTATTTTCAATTCATACAGAGATTTCTTAAGTCTTTTCGTTAGATTAGGCTAAAACACATATGATGTTGGTATGCACCTGTGTACAAAGTGTGCACCTGTGTCATCGATGTTTATGGATGGGCGTTTTCCATAGCAAATAACACTGGCAAAACAATTCGCAAAATTACACGTGTACTTGAGTACATAGGTTTCATTTTGTTCGAAAGTACCAATCAAAAGCATTAAATTACTATAGTAAACAACCAAGACTCCTATTTTTGTTTTAATCCCGCCGAGCAACACGACCAACCAACGAGTCCTACCTACATGGTGGCCGATTTTTAACTACAAAAATCAATCTGATTTTGCGAATCAGATTGATTTTGAGGGAGTGATTTTTTTGTTTAAAAAGGCCCATAAAAATCGATGACCTGTGTACATTCATGTTTTCAATTGTCTCCAATAAATAAATAAATAAATAACAATATTATTTAGCAACTAATAGCTCCTCTCAGAAGATAAACTTAAAAAAGAAAAATTAAAAACCATAGGAAAACATGATACAAGCCGG
Organism: Synanthedon myopaeformis; assembly: GCA_944738685.1. NCBI lineage: Eukaryota > Metazoa > Arthropoda > Insecta > Lepidoptera > Sesiidae > Synanthedon > Synanthedon myopaeformis. The sequence continues at coordinate 2,406,953 of OX122915.1, forward strand.
CTGGTTACCGAGGATGATTACGACCACAACCTTCCACAAGAGACACATTCAAAATACTCAAAAATAACGGAATATCTTCCAAGCCCTCCTATACGAGTAAATAATCTTACATTATTTCAAAATTACCATTTAATTGTTATATCTCCAAAACTTGCAAATCGTTGATAATAAGGTTCAATACGTGACTCCAGCTGTATATAGCCTGTGATGATACGTGTAAACAACCAAAGTGTGCACAATTACAGTAAAAAGAGGTTTTGTAAAATAAAATCGATTTATTAATATTTGTTTGGATATACGTGATAAATCACGCAACGGATTTCGATGCGGTTTTCACCATCAGTTAGATAATGTTCAAGGATTTTTTATATATATATATTATATAAAAACGAATTATTTTTTTCCTCGGCGATGCTGGGAGCAGATCGCTAGTTAATTATAGAGTAGTTTTAATATTCTCTTTAATCAAGTTGACAAAGTTGACAAAAGTTAACAGTCACGATTAGGCACGATTACCATTTTCTTCCTTCTGAAATTGGAAGCTAATTTGTTTATTTTTATTTGGTAACAAATAATTTTTAAGGCTAAAATATAATGTGTCAATTATGTACCCCTGGCATTAATTTATAAAAATGAATACACTCTTCTTAACGCCTATTATTTAATACATTTAAATTGTAAATTTTAAATAAAACTTATAAATGACAACATAAAATTGCATATTACATTCATATACGAGGATTTATTTATTTGATAACAATACTAAGGCTCAACAAAATTTATATTCATATACTAAACATGTGATTATTACGACAAAACAAAATATTGTATTACAAATTAATAATATAGGTACGAATATTAAAATTACTAAAACATTTTTTTTAATGATTACATTACGTGAATTATAAGCGCTTAGCATGTATATGCGCAAGTGTTATAAAGATGCAAACATCTCACGTAGTTACTGGCTTTCTATAAGCGAAGTAATAACTGGGACACAACGATTGTGGGCATAAAACTGAAGAAATCTCTCCACCACCGCAACAATTTATTTGTGGTCCAAGCGATAAGCAAAATATCAAATTAATTCATAATAAGCCACTGAGACACTGATGTTGAGAAACACAAGAATTGGTAATGCTCTATCTTCTTCTTAATATATAAAAGACAATGTGATGAAACTTTCAGACTATCTTCAGAATAGTCCAGTGGGTAATCCTGTGAAGTTTGGTAGCGATCGGACGCGGGCGAAGTCGCGGGCACCAATAAAACATAATTTTCATACATTGACCGTTGTCATGGCAACAATGGAACGTTGCTGACTGAGCCACAGCGTAGCGTGGCCGGGTTCAACTAGTTAAAAATATTACTTCGGAGCGGAGCCATCCCTATATAAAAATACATTTTTAAATGCTATTTAAAACTAAGTTTCGAAATATTAATATAACTAATATGTATTTCAAATGATTATTGTTGATATTATTTTAAATAACACGTATTATTTTTAATCACTGATTTTTTTAATACAGTCATTATTTAATTATGACGAGTAAAATCATCTAAGATGTACAATAAACCAAATTTTTAGATTATACAGAAGTGCAACTTGAATATCTTTAAAATGTTCCAGTATGAACGCTCTATTCAAACCGGAACTTTTGTAAGGAGCATTGTTACTTGTTGTGCTTGAAAATTACGACTCTGGATGGTTTGACGTATCGCCCAGCACTAGTGATGCCACTAAGAGAACACGGGAATGTTAAAAATTAACCCGTGAATTCTTCCAGTGCCATTGCCTGTGCATGGTGCGAGATCTTCTGCCTTCAAAATTTATCTTCGTATACTCTTCTGAATATGTAATCCTTATCCTTATCTTCTTCATACAGGTTGCTTGTGTCCAAAATGAAATCCATAGCGTTCGGCTTGACATATTGCTTCGGTAAAATGCTATATTTTAGATCAAAAAATTAAAAAACACGTATTATAATATTATAAACAACATATTTCAAAAGATTACCATGGAGTCAGAACTGTTGTAGATTTACAAAGATTTCTGCATAACTAAAATTACTTCACTAAGTCACTGAAAAAGTAACTTAAATATTAGATACAATTTTAAAAGTTAAAACTAAAACACGTGTGGTTGCTCACCTGCCATTTCATTAAGAGATTGCTATCGTGTGCGCGCGCGCCGCGATGTGCGCAATTAAAATTAATGAATGGCGTACACTGTTAAGGTATAGTCGCGCAGAAAACCGTTACCACAGCTCTAAACTCCGTTATGGCTACTTAGTTTGAAATTTATTCATTTAACATTCAGTGAATAAAAGTATGTAATCTATTTATATATTAAAAAAATCTTGAATGTGTATCCAATCTGTTAAAGATAATGTAAATATGTATAATATTCTATGTATAAGAGTGTCAACTAGTTAGGTTTGTGAGTAGAGGAAAAACAATTGCAATGCTGATGGTATTAATTTATTACTCTCTTAACTTTCTTGGAAAAAAAACTATTCTATACTGTACTATTAGGTTATAATAAGGTTGACTAAACATTTTGTGCTCGCGACAGTACCTACTTGCTCTTCTCATGCACTGCTCTCACGTTCTTGATTTAGTTTCCTAAACTGCATGCTGATAAATTATTACAATTGATTTACCTACATATACGGTCATTCTACTACATATGTAAGTATATGTTATAAATAATCGCATGTTATTCGAGATATAATGTTAATGTAAAGTCATATTCACATGTTTAACTTTTTACACTGTCACCACAATACTTAATTTATTTAGAACATCAAATAGTGAGTCAAATTATTTGCTACAATAAAAACTTAAGTGTTACAAAATACAATTAGTCTGATATAATACACCAATAAAATTACTACCAATATGACAATAAGGTTTGTTACGTTCACAACAAAAAAATTACAGAATTATTATGAATCAACAACAAACAATTCAAAACTCCTTAAAACGGTATTTTGTGATATTGAGGCCTTTAGACTATAAACCGATTTAATTTTAATACATCATAAAACTTACAATAAATATTACATGAAAAAGTTGAAAGTTCTCAATAAATATACATGAAAAATACCTGGCTTCACATTTTTCGTGATTTTAGCGCTGCGCTATTGCAGTGCAGTGTTTGACAATTCTGTAAAAAAAAAAAAAGAAAAATAAATAAACAATTTGTATAATCATAACACAGCCAGATATAATAGTACAACAGACAAAATACACTGCATTTCTCTGTATCTTACGGCGCATCTTTCTACTCTATAATTGGGCTTCGCCTCTTTCACTCAATATTTTATTTAATAATACGCCTCGATTTCCGCTGACAACATCAAGACACGGAGATCGATCAGAGAAACGCTATGCAAATAGAGCAGGCAAAATGTATAAACCATCTATGTTTAGTATAAACTGAATTTGATACCGTCTGGATTTATTACTGCTATCTGATTTTAGTGGCATCTGTCTATAATTACTGTTTATATACCTTTATAACACTGTATTTCAATTCAAATACTCAGTAGACTTGCTTGATTTAGCTCTTTAAAATGATATTATAGCCCTTAATCACTTCCCAGTGAATCTCTCTCACATCTCGTTACCGGGTATAGATTGTTTAATAATACCGTACAAGGATCAATCCTATACTACCCACTCAAATTAACTCGATACACCGCGCCGGTGACGTCGTTTTGCTGAGCTCCAATCACAAGGACAATCTACAGGACGAACGCGGAGAGTTGAGAGGGGACATATAGAAGACCCCTCTCCTTCGTATTCCAACGAGGTCCCGATTTGGTTTATCGGTGTAGTATACCTGACTAATTTTAAATTTCATTATATCAGTTGGTCAATGATAGTATAGCGATGAATACAAATATATACTTAGCAAAAATTCATTAGCAAACTTTAACAATAACTTTAATATAATCTGTGTTATTAGTATGTAAATGTCATTTATTTTTACTAATATAATAAAGAGGTAAAATATGTATGTTTGTTTAATTGTATGTAGAAGCTTTTCTTCGAAACTACTCATCCCATTTAAAAAATTCTCAGCAATTGTTAGAATTTTACGGCTAAATATTTCACGTAGAATGTAAAAATAATTTGTGAGGGCATTAGCTTATCCACACACCGTGTTTATATATTTTTTATTTTATTAATATATTAATTATATTATTGTATTTTTCAATCAATATTAATAAAAATTAAAAATCGTTTTGCATAGAAAATAGATTAAATCATTCCAACTCGATTTCATGGGAATTCGATTTGCAATTCCATTGGATTAGCCGTGCGCTCCTCGAACGAGGCTAGATAGATTTCGCAAGCAACAGTCATGCTGAGATTTAATGCTTTGCTTACGACTACAGACTCACGAAGCAAAGTCTAGTTCGTAACCGAACATAACGCGTTTTGGTTTCGTCTACAACCCATTCTAGATTGAATCAGGGCATCAAACGCAAACCCAACACCGCTGAGTCCTTTAAAGACTAACAAATTGTGGGAAAAGAAATTGGCGAGTCAATTTAATAGCGCTAAGTGTGAATTTGCTTTTATACTCGTAGTATATGTCTTTATAGGCAATTAATAAACGTTCTAACATATTATCTTATCGATCCACAGATAAACTTAGGTATTCAGATTTAATTAATTAATTTACCTCGCCATGTGATACTACTATAATAAATATTTCTATGTGTACGTCTGTGTACAGCGACCTAGTTTAAACAAACCTTTTACTTTGATAAATAAACGGGCAATAACAAGACAATGTTATGGCGTATAAATGACATTTACGATTTCGTGGGAAACTCTAGAAAATCATTTATTCAGTGCAAAGTGTTTGTGTTAATCTCTCCCGGATCTATAGTGTTGGGTATAACGAAATAAAAAGTCAAGTGAATGCTATAAAAACAAAGACCTTCCCTTAAAAAGATAACCCTTCGTTAGTGTCGCGGTAATTAAATGCAAATTGGATACTTATGCGTTAACATTGCATCGTAAATTTACTCAACATTCGACAACAGGTTTTATCTAATTACGAAATTATTGTTAGTTGTTGAGAACATAAACTGTGTTGCGGTAAACAACGACGTTTCCTGATATGTCCGGTAAATTATATCCGAAGCTGGTCAATAAAGTGCTGCGAATTGTGCGCACGCGCTGCGGGAGGGAATGCAAGCTTCTTATGGTCTGTTCACACAGGACAATATTATTTAAGAGAGATTGCAATCAGTATGACTGTCTCCTTGATAATTCGATGTTACCATTGTCTAATAGCAATAACATGGGAATACAAGTGTAGTGCCAAAACCTAAACTTAGGTACCTTAGGTTAGTAATCTATAAGATCCCTCAGTAACCGAAGTAACTTTGAGGTTTTGGAACCACAGAGAAAAAAGACGGAAAGAATGTAGTGTAACCTAGTACTGAATGCCTTACATCTCGCTTGAAAATGCCCATATTGTATTACTACTAGGCGGAAACACCTCAAAAGGAAGATTGCTGCATATGTCGCGCATTCGAAATGTGCGTAGCGGCACCCTATCGAAGTGGAGCGCAATACAGTCTTTAAACTCGGGGTAGACATTAATTGGAATAACTCATCTGGAAAAAATAAATTAAGCAAGCAATAATGGACCAAATATTATTTGAGCGTTGTGTGTGGAAAGTGTTTTAGAGTGAACAGACAAGCTGTCTGATGGCGTATTCGTTCGTTTTACAGTCTCCAGCCAATAGCAGCTTCAGTAATATTTTATTGACATTATACTCACAAGTAAGCGAGGTGCGATTTATCTACGCCCATAAATGGTACATTGACAATTTTTTCTAAGAACAAATTTATCTATGAATAGCCCATAAAATGTATAATAAAATGAATTATAATTACATACATCAAACTGACTAGGAGGTCGTATAAAAGAAGATTTATATTATATGAAATTAAAATCAAAATAATTACTTTTAAGATGGCACTTCAAGTAAGACCTCATATTAAGGTTTAAATATGTTTGATATTTTCATTTTTATGCTCGTAATCACAATTTCAATATATGTTTTTATCGCACAAAATGTACATTAGTCAAAGCTAATGATTAAAAATTATGTCTTAGCTCTTTCACCAACTACAAGTAAAGTGTTGATTAGTTACTTTTAAAAATAATTTTATGTGTCATTAAATTATGCACTCGGTTTACTGCATCGATAGGCGATTTTTTTTATTATTTTGTTTTTAATGTTTGCGACTTTTACCGTAAAAACAAAGATATATCCACACCATCATTTCCGGTGACTGGTGACTTTAAATGGAGGTAAGCCTACTTGACACTTTACTCAGAGATGGTGAAAGAAGCCCTTAATGTAACTGTATAACAATTAATAAAATATTCCCCTACTTATGCACTTACTTGGTCTTGAAAAAAACTAACTGAATGTTTTTTAATGTAAAGGATTTTTATACAGGCTGACGGTCCACTTGATGGTACCATCACCATTATAAAAAAATAAATAAAAAAACCCCTTACTCACTCACCGAAATACAACACCACACAACATGGTGTTATTTCATGGTGGTCTTCTGTATGGGGTGGTTAATGTCTTCAGACAGGCTGGCCAATATATAACTGCAAAATGCAGCGTGTTCTGCCACTAGTCTAGATACTAAAATGTGCATTTATATTTAGCTAAGACCTTTGTATTTCGTGATAACACCAAAGGTCCTCGCTCGACTTCAAAGGTTTTAAAACTAAAATGACAAGTGTTTGTCTATACAGCGCACCGTTTGATTAGGCTGTCAAATGAATTGATTAGTAACTACTACCGGTTAATGTATGCCGATTGGAGCAAGAGGGCAAATAAATTGTGTCAGTGAAATAGTGTACCTACATATTTTAACGGCGTGACTAAAAGCTAATGGCTCCTGAACAACGCGCGGTAAATATTCTCTACGAAGACATATTCGACAGTTATTACTAAATAATGTACAGTTTTATAGTTGCATTAAATAGCAGTACATAATATGTTCTAAATTCAATTAAACTTGTGATTTAAAGAAAATAATTGTTACTGGAAACGAAAGTTGTTCGTTGAGAGCGATAATAATCATTAACACTTAATTAATCTCTTAACCCATTTATTCTAATAACTAGCACGGTAACAATTTCTTTCTGAAAATTATATACACAAACTTTCCTCGTTTATCGCTCTTTCCATTAGTGACAATCGTATCAAAATTCGTTGGATGGTTTAGAAGAAGAGCGGAGAAACAGACAGAAGCGGACAGCAATTTTATTTTATAATATGTTATATATAGATATAGATAAAATAAGAGAATATGAGTTTTAATAATTTGCATTTTATTAGTCACAAAGTTTATAAAACAAAATATTTAAGGACAAGTGCAGTGCTTTCACCAGCAAAACTTTAGAAATCAAATATTTCGTTCATAGCAAAGTCGGTAAATGTTGCTTGTTATAATAATTATAATAAATTTATTAAACTAATTATGGTCAAGTTAATGTAGAGAATATTATGATCCGTGACGGAACAAGAGGGCGTCCCAAAGGGCTATCGTACCGCCAGTAGCCGCCCGTTGCGCCTAATTAATAAATTGCCCGCAGTTCGCACTCCGTCGCTACCAACTTACGCATAGGCGTAGGGTTGTCACTTCCGTTTATTTAAGTTTTATATTTAATCTACTTTAAAAAAACTGCAAATGTTGACTGTATGTTGTGGGATAGTTTTTTAACTTGTGATGAACTTATTAGATTATTGTGATAATTTAGAATGATGAAACGACACCGCCAAAAATCGCCCCTAATTAAACTTTAATTAATTAAACTAATTAAGCTCACTTAAGCTTAACATAAATAATATAATAAATAGATTTAATTAATTGTAAATAACGCAAAGTGTGGTTAAGTGTAATATTTGTTAACACACTACATTTCACCTCTAGTGAAGAACACTATGAAATACTTAACAGCATATGTGCTGTTGAATTTTTAAATTTGTTAAGTAATATATACCCTTTCACTTTCGCTATTGAGTTGATAAATAGATGTCTTATTTAATAAGCTACCTGTTCGCTAAGTATTCATCGTCTAAAAAAAGTTTTGGCAAATTTCCAACACCATAAAACCATTGTACACACATGAATTATTTGTTAGTATAAAACGCATTCACAGCGCGTACAAACGGTAGTGTTACATCAAAATAAAAAGCATTTTCATGGCAACTTAACGACTGTCACAACCGTTAAGAAGGGTAAAAACGTGACAATGAAGGCAATTGCAGAGGACCGAGAAGCCGTGGCATACTAAATTTCTTGGCCCATAGCTGCACGCCGCGCACCCACTACCAACATGTTTTACTAGCTTTTGAAGTACGTATACTACTTGTCTTTATATAATGGTATAAGAAAGTTGGCATTAAACCTTTTTAAGGAATTCTATAGTACTTTTTTAAATAAATACGTATATTTCTTCCCAATTATTTTTATTCCACGTGATGTTAAGATTTAGGATAAGGCATGGGGAATGTATAAGAAAATAGGTTCTGGCATCCCATACTTACTCACCGAAACACAACAGCACACATGCTGATATTTCACGGTGGTCTTCTGTAAAAACGTGTGTGCTACTGTATTTCGGTAAGTAAATGGATGCCAGAGACCATTGTATAATCATCCCTTATCTTAATCATATTCTTGCGTATGGCTTTGCTTGTATAACTAATTAGGTTTATAATAAACTTATTAAAAGTTAATTACAAAAAATACCTTACGTTCACAAATAATGCCTTACTACAACCAAAAATGTACACGTGCCCTAACATCTAGCTTCCAGTCTAGCGAAATCCTATCGTAGTGACTGCGTTCAGGTAGACAAGTTGAACTGGTCTGAACAGGTTTGAATATTCATATTCGTATAGTAGGAATGGCAATGTCCTCACTACTATGCCGATGACATAATGGATCGGAATAGATTTATTGTATCGATCTTAACCGCTACCGATTGATTCTGAATGTACAACTGTGTAACGATGGCAACGATTTAGTAATATAATGTTCAACTGATAGCTTAATCAAGTTAATAAGACTTATTAAAGTTTTTTTCTGCAAAGTGATCTTTGCCATTTACTACTTGAACTAGGTATCATGTACATAGTTTGTGTATTGAGAAACCCAACTTTACGAGAAAAAAATAAGATCCAAGAAGAGTCACCTGTGCCTTTAATATATTTAGAACAAAAAAGGGCCTTAGAAAACTTTTTTAATTAAAAATACTTTATTAATTATTTAAACAACGAAATGTTAATCAATTAATTGTATCAATCACGATACTTGATTGACATTAAATGAAATGTAAAAATAAGAAAAATGTTTTGTGTAATGTGAAATAGCTGTTTACATGTTGGAATTGCGAAAAACCATAGTCACCATACAAAAATAGAAACCACACAGTATATTTTTTGAAGAAAATCGTCTTTTATGAGTATATCCGACAACTGCTTACACTTAGTGCACAAGTGCACAAATTATTCTCATTACATTATGATACTCAATATTAATATCATCATTATTATTTTATTATGGAAAAGTTAGCTTCATAAATTAAAAAAAATGTTTCATTTAAAAATATATAACAACTTCAATGACGTCTGTATATTATTAAAAAATATATAAGTACCTTTAAAGCTATAATAGGAGCAGTTACTATAAAAAAGATCTTGTAAAAGATGTGTCATTGGCTGTCGTCAAGCGATTGAGACGTGACGTGACGTGACGTCCTCGAATCACGAAACTACAAAAACTTTGCCCACATATGAGAATCGTATTGAATTTACTTAGATTAGATAACCATATACGAAGTCACGGGCAAACGTTTGTACTAACCATAGAATTACTATGGACTTACTATAGAACTAGTATTCTATACTAACCCTGCACCTAGGCGAGCTTCGCTAATTCTATGATACTAACACATTTTTACGAATCAATGCCTAATACGTGGAAATAGCAATCTATAGAATCGATTTGAAAACTCCTCTCCTTTATTCGATTTTAACATTTTAACGCGATATTTAAGCACGGTTGGCATCGCGACTAAAAATAAAAACGGTAAACAAATACACAAAAGGCGAACCTTTTTGCTATATTACTCCTTGTTAAATAAAAAAGTTAATTGCCACATCGTCGAGCGCACTAGTGTTCTTGGGTCGAGTTGCGCGACCGGTTGGCTGCGGTTGTGTCAAGTGAGGACACACACGGGTGAAGACGCATGACTCAGTAAAGTAATACCGCACATGGGCCGATAATGCGAGCAACTTTTCGGGCGCGTGTTCCGCTCAAGGCCTTATTTCAAGCCTGCTAATTTCCGACTCCGAACAAAACGTTTTCTTATCGTATTGGGTTTGGTAATAGAGTCTCATGTTTTAGTATTTTGTTGATACAGTATGGTTCATTGAGTGTGATCATAATTGAGGCTACTCGATGTTATAATTATTGTAAGATCCTATAGATACATTGTAGATCAAAATTAAAACCTTGAGAATTTAAGGTATATGCTTACAGTTAAGCTGACCTCTTCCTAGAATATTACAATAATGTTAAGTAAAGGAAAAATTATCTAAAAATGTTAATATCTAAATACCACTAATCAAAACAAGAACCACATTATTTCAAAATAGAGATGAAACGGAGCATCACTCGGGAAAGGCTCGACTGATTTTGCTGATTATTTGTGTTCTTGAATGTTAGGCCAAGGTATGTATGATAGAAAATTTATGGAAAATCCATTGGAAAAGTCGGAAATTTGAATGGCATTTTATATGAAATGAACTCTCGATCTTTTTCTTCTGTATTCTCAATGTTTGTAGTAAATTTTGTATAATGATGATGGACATATGAAATCTATATAATTGCCTAAAATAAATATATTTTATTTTATTTTATTTATTTTTAAATATTTCCAAATATTTAGTCTGTTAAATATTTACGTTAAAATTAGTGAATAGTCTTTAATGAAATTTGAAGCAGAGACATCTTGATTTCTAAGGAAGGATATATATGTATAACTAACAAAAACTAACTAATTGAATTTTCAATTGAAATAATACATCAATGAGAAAGCTAGCTATAAATTATTGTAAATACACCGGCTACAAAGTGAAGATATTTTGAATCATTATATTTCAAAATGCGAAGTCATACAAAAGACGATCGTTGCTGACGTTCGATCCGACTGGTTATACAAGTACAGGTTCACTTCCCGGACGCGAAACTAGACGTTTTTGTACTCGTAAATATGTCGCACAGTTTTCATAACTCGCCCTCGGGCAGCCTCTACGTAATTATCGAATAATTACGTAATATGCGCCTACGTTGATATTCGAAAAGATTTATTGCATTCTCAATAGATTAATTGAATTACATGTTGCTGGATTAATTTAATGTCAGGCGCATAGACGGGGGAATCCGAGATCAAGCTACCTTCGTATGAATATTTAGTAAAAAGTTTAACAACTAATGACTATAAATTCCAAAGTAGATAATTTTTTTAAGTATGAAGATTAGCAGAAGAGTTGACGTTCCTTTTGATGGGGGATAACTTACGTCAAAATATAATAAACTCTGTTAAACTCTGAAACTAACTAATCTGATTTCAAAAAATACTTTTGCATTTGATCATAAACCTAAATCATGAAGAAGGTTATATGCTAATATATATTATCACTCTAATAAAAACTGGAACGATGTCGCTATTACAAATAGTACTTAAGTACTATAAAGAAATATGCAAGTAAGCAGTATGGAAAAATTTAGAGTTGCTAAGCTTACGTTTTAAATAAATAAAAGTCCACGTTTTATTGAATTATGATTACGAAATAAAGTATTTCGTAATCATAATTCAATAAAACGTGGACTTTTGACTCTCTAGTTAAGCATATTTATTCGTACGACACGTTTTTACTGATTGGCATTCCAACAAATTACAATTTCTGTGAAATGTTATTTGCAACAATTGAAAACACGGTTAGCATTTTTTATGATGCAAGCTGATTTAATAACTACTTATTAAAATATACGTTAACGTATGTAATATTATTTTATTTTAATGTGCTATATTTTAATCATTAAAAAAAAAACACTTCTTATGCTAATAATGCAAATTTACTATTGCTGAGAAACATCTAGGAGCAGTAGTTACATAGTGTTAAACTTTACATATAGTATAGTTTGAAGTCGCATTTTCACGGTTTTTTTTTTTTAAATATAAAATAATAAAACGTAATAAAGTTTTTTCCTGGGCGAAGCCGGAAGTGGGGTCGTTAATACACAATAATAAAATAAAATTACCTATATACTGTGAACTTTTTTAAATTTCTATTTAAATAATGGTTAAGTCCTATGGTTAAGTTTGCGTTATGTAGTTATTAGTACATAAATAAAAACGATTTATTGAACGATTCAAAATATTTTGTCTCCTTATGCAATAACTTATTCGAGATATTTTAGCATTATGTACTAATGTTGGTTATTAAAAATTAAACACAGTTAAACTCTTCGGTTTGCAAATATCAAAAGCACAGGTTCCCAAGCACAGGTGGTGCAGACTCTGTAGAAGCGTCATTATATTCAGAGAGTGACCTTCTCAATTAGGAAATGTCGGTGTAGAAATCTATAATTCTGTCTCTGTTGTAGAATCTTTGCTGAATTTATTGGTTTCCTGGGGATAGAAAGGAAAGGCTTTGTCGTGACTCGTTTGCTTGCCTTTTCACTTGTAATGGAGTGTTTACACCGTACGGTTTTCGATAAAACACGACTTTGAACACGGTGGAAACATTGTCCTTTACAACATTATTATATCAAAAGTTACTACCCTGTACGTTTATATTATAATATAGTTTTAAATTATTATTAATAATAATTCTAATATATATGCGAAAGTGAGTTTTATGTTATTTTTTGTTATGATTTTACGTTTTTACCGTCAGTTGTACAGAAAAGGACATCTAGGGTATATTTCATTCACAAAAAAGTGGTGTTTCCCTGGGACAAGGCTTGAAGTAGTTCAGCGTGCTATAAAATTGTGAAAATTAAAATAGGTTCTTACTTAAGAAAAATAGACCATACTGGTCAATAATATTTTGTTTAATTAAATCAGAAATCCATTGTGACCGTAGCATGAAGCCTTTTCGCAATACCTATTGACAAAAAACATTTAAAGGTGGAGTTAATGCGATCGCACTCTCATAAGAGCGACGTAACACCTTTAAATAAGTGAGTAAATAAAACTTCACGTGGATTACATAAACATACAACCATTAACCTTCGATATAGCTGTCAATGGCTGGGTTTTATCGATGGAGAGGCGCGCTTCTCTACGTCACTAGTGACGCGTGAGGTCACTCGCGGGTCATCGTTAATGTCGATATTTTTAACGTAACCAAGCTAGTTAATTGTTTGTAAATTCGACAGGTGTGTTAGTTATTATGCCTACTACAGAAATAGATAATTGAGAAACATCGTCAATAATAATTTATTAGTTTTATTGAACAATTATAAAATAAAATTGTATAGCTGTAAAATTTAATTTGTATTATAAGTCAGCTTAGTTGCCAATGAAATTTGCAAAGAAGAGACAAGGTTTCTGTAGGTATAATGTGTGTCTATGTCTAACGAAGTTGGAATCCGCGTCGATTTTTCTGTCCGCTTATTTCTTCTAATATTAACTATATAACATATTAGCTGGTGCCCGCGACTTCATCCGCGATCAAAATTAAGGATGGAAAGTACTTACCCTATGTCCTTTCCGGTATCCCTGACAACATGTATGCAAAATTACATGATGAATTCGTGAAAAAGTAACAAACAGACAGACCGACAGATAGGCAGATTACTTTCACATTTATAAGTATGGAATATGGATCTTGATTATCAATATACACTGGACCGCAAAGAAAAAGGGTCAATATCTTCAAAAGTACCTGACCTAGCTTTATGAAATAAAGACTAAATTAAAGCTAAACTAAATAAATTTTATTTTTATTTAAGCACATTAAAATATTCTTTAATTTAGTATTTATTTCATTTAGCACGCTGAAAACTTTAGCCTTTAACACCAGGCCTGTGTTAGACCTGTGCCACCAGGTGAAGGTCTCCGATTTTATGTGATCTTTTAATTAGTTTTTAATCAGCTAGTTCTAAATATCAATATAAATTCCCGTACACACAGATGTTATAATAATATTTTGCAAGTTTGTAAAAGAAATGTAAGAAAAAAAATGTTAACTTGTTGGAAATATTATATATTGACTAGTTAAGTAAATAAGCATGCATACGTTGTGACTAGACCACCACTCAAGCACTACTTATGTCCTCAAGAACATCTAACTTTACACCTCTTGATGCAAAGGTGTTTTTCAAGTACATGTATAAATAGAAACTTCCATTTGAAACTTTCATTTACAGTTATGGCTAACATCATATACTTACATATATGTACATTTAAATGCAACTCTTACGTGTCGCCGCCGCAGCGAATCATTTAAAACTTAAAATTTTAATTCCACGTTTCGTTTAGCTGAGTTAAGTTTTGTAATAATTACTGAATTGGGATATAAACCTCAATCATCGAGATAATAACTAAAAGTATAATGAAAATATTAATTGAAATTAATTAAAAAAAACATTAAACTCATTATCTTCACTTGCGATAATATATTTAATTATCACAATATTTCAATCCAATATTGTGTGTAAGTACTAGTTGTGCAGAATATGCATTAATTAGCCTACATTGCAAAGGAATCCAATATGTTCATGTGTAACCTTTTTATAACTACTTTGTCACAGTATAAAAAAGAACAGTAAGCGTTGTGAGTGGAAAGAATGTAATTTTTAATTATTTTGAATATATTGGACACAGTTTTTGAATCATTCAAACCTTTTATAAAAATAAATAAAACATTGATTCAACAGCTAAAACCCGACGAGCTTAAATTAAATAAAATTCATGAAGATATCTTATTTCAATGTTATTCAAAGTTTAAAATATAATTTTATAATAGTTGTTAGTGAAGTCAGGCAAATAATATAATATAAAAAAGTAAGCCTCGTCGTGTTTATTTAGAAAAATTGAAATCATAATAATACCTAATGCATTTATTAGCTCCACACAATATACAGACAAAGTTAACCTAATTGTTACATACAAGCAATGGTTGTAACTGTGTTACTGATCACAGATCACCAGAAATATAAGGGCGCGTCACTTAAATAACTACAATACTTAAAACGGAGCATGTTACGTTTGCATACTGCTTACTAATAAATATTATGTGCTAGTAAACGAAAGCTCGCCCGGAAACCAGAGACTGGTCCGACCAGTGGCACCGGTGGGACAGGACGAGGCGTTTCCGAAAGGGATATATATATAGTCTCTTTACAGCTTCCACATTTCTTTCTGGAATTATTGATCAACAGGAAAATGACCGCATTTATGTAATTAACAAATAAATTCAAGTACATATTAGAACATTCAGTTTCATTATCACATTTCATTAACTTTTATGAATATTTTGAGTGGAAATATGGAACTTGCATTGCAAAATATTAAAAATAATGAAATGAAAGCACACTTACTCACTTAAAATAGTTTTAGCATGGGCTTAAGATCAATTATATTGCAATATATAAACTAGCTGAATCGGGTCACGCTTCGCTGTTTGCCACTAATTCCTGTTATATGTATAAAAAGTATATAGCACTCTTCTGTCAAAATGACATGTTGTGTAATTTCAAGTCAATGAAATTAGATAGTTTTCAAGTTTTCTGGACATTAACATACGGAAGCTAAATATTTTATTTTAAGCTCGCAAAGAAATAAAATTGGATAATTTTTGATATTATAAGTAGGTAGTCCTTTACGTCTTTTGATTTTCAATTTTCAATTTTTGATTCCATTTTATCATGCTTACGTGATTGAACGTCTCGTCTAGTTTGTTCTTCAATCGGAGATAAATATAGAGGCTATTGATATTTAAAAAATAAACGAATGATGTAGCAAAAATTCTCAAAGCATTGCTTCGTAAATGACTTGTTGTTTAAAGAAACCCAATTTCGACACTCAATTTTTCTCTCACTCCAATTTTAAGAACCTGTTACGATAGATTACAGTCAATCAAAAACGTATTAGTGTTGTGCGTATGTAATTTATATTGTATTATCGATAAAAAAAAATTGTACACAAATTCTGTACCGGTTTTAGAGTTTAAACATAACTTATTTACATACCCGTTAGACGGTGATGAATGTGAAAGAACACGATAATAAATAAATGTGAGGATTTTATATGACATTAATATTGTTCGGCGTAAATAGTTTGACAGGTATTGACAGTAATATTTCAAATAAAAGAATGTATTTTTTATTTTACAAGCGAGATTATAATAACAAGTAAAACTCGAAGATTAGAGGATTGAATATTAGATTTTTATTTATAATATTCACTGCTTTTATTAATAAAAATCTCATTACTTCATTAATATGTCTCTCGACAAAATAATTAAATTTTCTCTAACAGATTTTTGTTTTTTAAATTAAATTTTACGTGTTTAATATGTTTATGATAATTTTATCTTATTATTATTTAATACGTCATTCATATAAGAATATTTGATTGTTCAGATTTAGGATTACAAAAATAAACCTTTTTTTCATTTGTAAAAGATCCTTTACGAAGATATTCTTGAGTTTTTTCTTAATTAGTTTTACAATATTAAATCCCTATTAATTATTTATCAAATAAAAGGTTAGCGTAATTGAAAAGACTTAACAGAATGATGTTTGAAAATACTTCACAAATATAATTCGTTTTGATTGACTCGTTTTGATTCTTATGTGGAAATACGTTACCGTAACTTAGAATCAATTTATCAACAAACATTACATACAACTATTAGCTTGTATTATAACACGATTAACTTTTAATAAATCGCGAAAGGTCAGGTCAATCAAACACAAAACTTAAGCCCACGTCTAAGCTTAACAAGAGCCCACGCATTAAGTACATGCACTGACAATTTAATCATCCACGAAGATGAACTTGAGTGATTAAGTAAAGGTTTTAATTTCGTCATGATTTGGGACAAAGAATTTTAAATGATACTAGTTATACCTCGTTATTTATTAATAAAATGTTTAATGTGTATATTTTCTAATATAAAGTGCTCTAAACAATTTGTTTAAAATTCAATTAAAAAAGAGTTTATTCATTTCATCGTCTTTCAACGATATGAAATAGCAAAACAAGTGTTGTATTTCTATGAGTCGAAGCCAATATGATTTACCCTAAAACAAGGTCGTCAGCGCGTTTTCAACACCACTGTAACCACTTACCATCAAGTGGTCCATGAGCTTTACTGTATTATTTATGAGCTTGATTAATTATCTTTAGTTATTAATTTATTTCTGAACAAAACTTCACAGAAATACCTACAGGAAATAACAATACAATTGAGACAGTGTTACTAATTACGTTGCCACAGGCGTGGTTTCATTATGTAAACAAATATTAAATTTGTTTAAACACAAATTAAAAGAATACATATGGACCAATGTTGGAAATAACTAATTTATCTCCGATGGATTAAATGTACCGATATTAATGTAGTTATTAAGTTCTCATAGCTTAAGTGGACAACTTGTTCTTTCTTATGAGAATAAAAAATTCTTTAAACCGAAATTTAAAAAAAAAAAATTACTTCTAAATATTTGTTCTTTAGCGCTCTCACGACACTGCCCTAGAAAGATATTTTCAGCAGCTGCACAATATTATTTTTATTTACTTAAAAAATATAAAGATTAATACTTTTCCTTGCATTCATTTTTTGTAATATCAGTACAAGTAAAAACATGAATTATTCTTTTCTCTAATGCCAACATCATTACTGAGCATCGTCCATTCCTGGGAGGTGGCACTAGTGATACCTTCTATTCCCACGTGTTCAGCCGTGGCAATAATACGACGACGAGGCGAGCCAACATTAAAATACTCAGGTCGTGAACCCGTTTGGCGTTTCTATGCCATCTCGTTCACTGGCTAACAGCTAACAGTCTTTATCGACACCCTTGTTAACTTTTATTGCTGTTCTTCACCATTACACGGGACTAATTGATTTGTTTAACTCGTTTTTCTCTATGTGTTCACGTCGATACGAACCGTATGGTCGTGAATGAATTTTACGCTGTTAATATCGATTCTAACGTTAATCTCCGTGTAATCCTTATGTAAGGTCGATCACTTGGATAATATGTAGTTTCGAACTTGAAATTGTATTTATGGGTGTAACATTTTAAATTTTGAGTGGGCACTTTAATAAATTTACAAAAAACGTTAATGATATAATAATTTTTTATTAACCGATATTACATTTAAGTGTATCAATATAAAGTAAATAATACATACAATAATAAGATACGTAATATTCAGTATGAATTGTCTCACACATAAACGGGCTTGATAGCCAAGTCAGTATGGCACACAGCTCGCTACTCACGACTAAAAAGACATCATATTCTGGATGTGAATACCCTAAACTAAGGGTTACTATAAATAATGGGAATCTTTTATTGAACGACTTTTCCTCTGTTTTAAAAACGCTTTATTTAATCTGGTATTTAGGCAATTCGCGATATATTACTTAATATATCAAATTTGATATACAGATGGGTGAAGGTTGTTTCCTATTCGGATTCTCTACTATTTAAAAAAATATAAAGATTCCGAATGTAAGACTGGCCGATTTGTAAGAATTTTACACTGCCTATGCCTATAGGTATCGTTAAATTTGATCTAAACTGTTTCAGAATATTCTACTTTGACACTTGCAACTGCTTTTTTTTTAATAGTAGTATAATTCTAAAATTGGATAAAGTATAGTCTAACTAAACATCCTGTAATTCACATTTTTCAAAAATAGTGCTAGTTAACTACCTACTTGTCTTTACATATTCTGATTATCATTATTCGTTTGAACGGTTTTCAGACTATTCTAAAATTAGGTAAAGTAAAAATAAAATCCTATTGCACTAAACCAAACAGACCAAAGTCCAAAACAATCGTTTGATAAGATAAGCGAGTGATTCAATTTTGATAAAGAATATGGCCATTATACTATATCCTTATCAAGTGCAGCAATCATGAGGAGCAATTAAATTAAAAATTGAACAATGGCAAAGAAAACTTAATTTGGTATTGTCTTTTCCTTTTACAACTTAATTTATACACAAGTGATTAACCTGTCCCATAATATGTTTAAGTTATTCACACAAGACCATATAGTTTCCTGTCCCAACCTGTGCATACCTTTCAAGATTCAAGGCAGTACATACTTCGAAAATCGTAAAATTCTTACATAGGAAGTTGCATCATGTTAAAGGGGATATTTAAAAAGGATTGCATACAGCCTTTAGACATGTTGATTTTTAAATATTCAGATGAACAGAACACTGATCATCTGAACTGAAATAACAAAGCTTGCATTTTTAATAGAGTTTCCTCACAATTATTCAACCCTGAAATGAATCTTAAAAAAAATTTACTCTCCGACACTCATTAAAAATTAATCTGACAGTTCACCGAGTAACGGTATTAAACAGCTAATTAATTCTATTAATCAACATCTGCCAAGGAACGCGATAACACAAATTGAACGCGACATATTTTATTCGATGTAGAATTTATTCGTTAAAAACATCCTTTGGCCTGGCTTTATTTTTGTGACAACGTCTGAGTCATGGTGTACAAATATTTTTTGCATGTGGGCGTTCATTTGAATACGTGAGGCCTTAATTATTCTGTACATGTGTATACGACGATTAAGATCAACATCAATGGATACAAGCGGAATAGTGTAAGCTCTTCCCTCATATACCAAAATGACACCTTCTCATAAACAAACTAGACAACGCCTAGACAAAAGCATAATCCGTTCGTTCTCATAATGAAGCGCATTCTGACTATCAATCACCCCGCTTGAAACCTCTTGGCGGTAATCTTCTCCAGCGACCGTGTGAATGCGGTCAAAACGTTGCTCAGAGCCAAATGGTCTATATTTTATGGACGCCCAGTGTTGCAACTCTATGGGAAACACTAGATGTACTCGTATGATTAGAAGTCTCTATTCGATATTCAAATTTTATGCGAATTGTTTTACTATAATCAAAATGTTTCTCATAGTAAATAGTAAATTTACGGCTGTCCATAAAGTATACGCACTATAGGGTGTATAAATTGAGTAGCGAGTTGTCGCGCGCTCAGCAAGGGACAGTGCGTGCGGAATCTAAGAGCAGCGTGAAGCATGCTGGGGTCACTGATAAACGACCGGCTAGCATTGGATATACTACTGAAGAACTTTATGTATAGAGTGTACAACGAAAAGACCAGGGGATTCGCGTCCGACACACACACTTCATGTCGTTTCCAATGCGAGTTCGTTCACACTTAAGTTCACGGCCGAACTTACTTGGCTAGTCTGATAATGCGACTATATTTATATATGTACGTAACGTTTAAAAGAGGCGTCTCAATATGAATTCTATATAGAGAGAGAGTGTCGAAATACTAAAATGTCCCGGGTACAGGTTACGGAAAGTGAAGGGATTTGAATACGGATTCGTGATTGTTCGAAATTTAATGCAGGCGTATTAAATATAGAGTACATTTGGGCCGCATGTAAATATGGGACGTGTCTATACCTTTCACACATCTTTAAAGGCTTCGGCCTTAAAAGATTACGAGGGTTAAGACTCTCGTAGTGTGCTGTTGGTAGTTTGTAATGTAATTTCAAAGGACATTGACACACATATGTAACGCTAAATTGACGTCAACCACCTTCGCATATATTCGGTAATGAACTGATGTAACATAGAGAGAGAAAGGGAGAAAGCGAATTGAATAAGTTTATATGTGGAGGATCTGTCAGGCACCACTGCACCTATTTAAAAATTATTTCACAATTTGTAAGGTATGGTTCTCCAAATCCCCCAAATAGCATCCGGACGAAGCCGGGGCCTGTCAATTAATTATTTTTATTATATATGCAACTGTGATGAAATGTTAATGTATTAAATTATAAGTAAAAGACACTAAGTAAGTCAATAATAGCGCGATCAGATAGAGTTACGATCAGGCTTATAATTGGACCGCAGGAATACGAATAACTGACAGCATGCGGCCCGCGGGCCGCATGGTTGATACGCCTGACTTAATGTGTACAGCTAGAACGGCTGCAAGTGAAATACAAATTGCGTATCGATATAAATTCCATCACGCCCGGTGAACTGTACATGGTCCTATTTAAACAGTGGATGCGGGAAACACACGGCGTCCCACGGGTCTCACGATTTCTCGAGAACAGTGCGGTGCGATGCGAGGGTGCCACTACATCGAATAGATGTACCGCTCTCCCTATTGTCTCCAACGTTCTCACGATGCACACATTAAATGAGAAACCTAGCACTTCATACAACGTATAATAACAATCTAGAATAATTTAATTTAGTAAAACTTCACTCTTTCAAATCCGACAATCCGTTTTTAATTTAGAATTTGTATACAACAGAGAAGCTTACTTCAACGCCAACATTTTGACCAATAATTTTTCAAGACCCTAACGAGAATGTTGTAATGATATTTTTTTATTTCTGCTTTGACTTCGACTACAATTTGATACCTTTTCTAACGGACTGTACAATGTACTGTACGGACTTTACCATGAGTTTACAATGACCGCACTCGCTAGCGAGAGCGTAAAACATTTATATGAAAAACTGTCAACTGTCTATGTCAAATTGACAATTTTACATATAAATATTTTACGCTCTCGCTAGCGAGTGCGGTCACTATAACTCGTGGTAAAGGTACAGGTTCAGGTAGCGAGTTGACGTAGGAAATATTAGGTAAACGTGGTACAATTCAAATAAAGTGGTTCGCCATTATTATTATAGTTTTCAAAAAGTGTAGTGTAAAAATTGATAAATAACTTTTGTTTATCATGATGACAAACTGTATTAAAAAAAAGTTTTAAAATGTTATTACTATACTAAGTAAATGTAACTACACATTTTTTAGTACAATGTTTTATCTTAAGATTTCCGGAAAATATTCCCTAATTATATCCTTAAAGCTTACATGAAACTTCATTTGAAAACTATGATAACTAAGAAAAAGACGCGGTTTAATAATAAATTGGCGGGAACTTGAAATGTAAATTAAATCTGAAATATATTTTAAATAAATAATAATCCTATTATTATTATATAATACCATGAATAGGAAGTAATCGATATGCCTTAAGGTATCACGTACAAGCGAGTCTATTATTTTGTCGTTTGTCAATATCAAATCTCAATTTGTCTGTTTTAAGCAGTATGTGTGTACACATTTCGTCATAGACTTGTCACGGTCGTCAGACTTTTTAGTTATGAATTGTGATTTAAAGGGCTTCATAGGTCTGGTGAACATTTAATTTGAAATATTGTCCTAAAAAATAAATTTTATATTATGAAAACTAAAGCTCTGTATGATTTTTTACTTCATAAAGGTTAGATTAATTTGAAAATTTTGGTAAGAATTACATTATAAAACTTCGATTTTTCTTTTCTGTCTATAAAAAACGAATCCTCCTGAGGAAACTATCAATTATAATCATTAAATCGAAATCGAATCATCTCATATACAAATGTGAAAAGTCTTAGCACTTTATATTATTTAGAGGATATACAGGATCACGTACCACCTAGTGGACTATCAACCTGTCTGCCACCGTTTATAACAAATGCAATATATCTTATTAAAACGAATTCAACTATACTTCAAAATTTATTTATGAATGAAGTACCTAGGTGTAAATAAATTTATACACTAATCATTTTTTATAAAATTGTTACCTAGAAATGTTGAAAATACCAAATCAGTCAATAAAACGTAGGTGCTAACGATTCGGTAAAGTTTGGAAGTGAGTAACAATTTTATACATGTACTTGTTAAAATTCCGCTCCTATGTAGAATATTGCGAGCGATCGTTCTATGAACTGTAAAATATAAGTTTGTAGAAATGTACAAATCTCTCGCGGTGTGTCAACAAAGAGCTATTCTCATGCAAACACACCTTTGTAGTGGAATCGACTTTACAAATATTGACCGATACGATACGATATGCGTTTACAAATCAACGCCGATCAATTTTTTTTTTATTTATACACTACAAACATTTTCATCGGATTCTACTTAATTAGGATTACAATTTTAAAAAAGTATAAATAGTGTAAAGATTAAAATGAAAAACATACCTTTTGAATATCGAAGACACAGTATAAACCATAATGTTCCACTATTGTGTAGATCTGAAAAAGAAAGAAAATATTTTCAATTATTTAAATAATGATGTGCAAGATTTAAAAATATATATTATTTGCAGCTGATATTCAACCCATATTTTATAAGAATTAGTTCAATTTTAACGATATAAAACTTAAAATAATTTTTAAAACATCAGCTTTTATTTTTTCAACGTGGACGAAGTCGCCGGCACCAGTTAGTAACTAACATATCCAAATAAATAAAAACAAGAAAAAAATTTGATCATGGATACGCTTGCAAGCCTTTTTATGACTTTTCTTCAATTTTTTTGCAAACATTTAATTTTTTTATCATTTAGTAACTTGAAAATACCTAGTGCGTTTTCTCTAGTGACATGCAGTCTGTCAAGTAAAAGAAGTTAGAAAAAGTGGTACATAAACACCGGTCATAATAATTATATAAACACCGGTCGAAACCACCCAAACCAACCACACCCGCTGTATCATTTATTATTTATTTATGTTGTGTTTTATACCTGTTAATTTAATTTTAAAGTTGTAGTCTTTAGCTTTTTATTGCGTGCAATTACAGTTCGAGAAAATAACATTTATATTTTATTTACTTACATCGAAGTCAGCAAATAAATTTCGTCATGTGTATTTTTTCGGTTTCTCCCAAAAGTAAAGTAAATTCGTGTTCGTGTTAATTAAATTGAACTTATTTATGAAATATATTCTCACAAATGAATTTGATTTATTTAGCAAGAAACTCGCTCCGATATTGTACCTACGGATTGTATTGTAATAAACTAGCTGTGCTAGCAATTTCGTACCTACGCTTGGTATTTCGGAAATCGGTGTAACTTTTTTGTTTGTAAACTTATTGGAATGAAACAAACACTAAATATTACAGGAAGTTTGATACAATACATCAGTGAAAACGGTATTCAAATCGGTTAAGCCGTTTCTAAGATCAGCGTGCACAAACAGAAAAATTCAAAAAAAAAATTACACAATTTTTTACACCTCAGTAACATAACAACTTGTACAAATTATTTTTTTGGAAAAACATTTAATGCATAGACACGGCTCATTTACGATTTTAATATATAATGTATAGAAATCTTAAATATTATGATTAAAACGATTTCTCTTTCTTTTAGTGCCTTTAGAACTGTTTTATAGTAGTGGGTTTTACATTAGAAGTGTTTCGGTGAGTGAGCCAGAGACAATTTGCCTGTCCCTTTGTAATTTATTATCTTTAATCCTCATAGTCGGCAGCGCACTTGTAGCACCTGTGGTGTTGCTTGTGTTAAAGGTGACGGTAGCCACCTATCATCAAGTGAACCGTCAGCCTGTCTGCTGTTTTTAACACAAAAAAAGACAGTCATGAGTAATAATATATGTAATTAACATGTTGCAGTAAAATACTTGTACGAAACTCGGCAAAGCATTTACGTTCCAAACAAAATTTAATATGTGATAAAATTTTAATAATCCAACGTGATATTGGACGCTCGTAAAATTAGCAAAGTAACACAAAACGTGTGCCCGAAAGTGGCATTTTTTTTTTTGCTGTTTTTTAATGTCGCACGAACACCTCCAGTCGGACGACAAACATGGCAAATTAAGGAAATTAACTTTTACGATTAAAAAATAACTGTATTTTAAAAATGTTCTCGAATTTAAAAACTCTCTGTTTGAGACTATAGTTATAAGAGTATCTACACTATTTATTACCATAAGTTATCCAAAGACCACTACTTTCTCTCTACATTTATGCCTTTTTAAGATACATATCGTCTATGCGCCTACTTAGTAAAGTTACAGTTTTAGACTAGCCCCATTTTTAAATATACATTTGCAAATAAAAACATTAAAACAATACTTAATATTATGTTTGCAACATCTTGAATCACGAATCTAATCTACTAAGAATACTAACTTTTTTTTAAATTCTTTAAGTATCAGTAGTAAATTTCAAAAATAACATGGGATATTTTCGTACATTACAAGTAATATTTTCTTTGAGCGTATTATATGTATATATCCAACGAACTTGAATATACAATAGTAGCTGTTGCACGTGACTTCGTCCGCGTAACTTTATAAAATATAGCCAATGTTACTCGCTGATAATATAGGAACCAAAAATTCTTTGATCCTTAGCTATCGAGTGGTGTAATTTTTGGATGTAAATCATATAGGTAGCTAGTAACTATGACCTCAAACTACTTTTCCCCGATTTTGTTTTCTGTATTTTCTGAATTTTCTAAATTGCTTCTGAATAGTTTAGAATAGTTTTCTGAATAGTACCTTAAAGCTTCTATAGTTTACTAAGGTCTACAGAAGCTTTAAGGAACTATTGACGTCAAAAAAGTAATATTATTAAAACGGAAAATACAATTCAAATACGGAATATCCACGAAGGCAACAAACGGGACTTGAATATCGAATGTCAGTTTGAACGCTTCTCCCGAGCGTCGCCGCGTGCACCCGGCCAGTGTTCACCGCCAACAGAGTATTAATTTACCTACGTGTAAGCACGATTAAACCTTTCCTTATTAACATGAATTTTATTATCGCGATGCACGTCCCGTCTTATATTTTAAATTGTGTGCAATGTTGGCACTAAATAAAAATTATTTCAATAACAAATGCAAACGACTAAAAATATGTCGTTTTTATTTTAAGGTATTTAAAGGAATAATTCTGGACCTCATACACAATAGGTTTGCCTTTCAACAGTTACTTACAAGTAATCGGAATTACTTCACAATTCATTACATAAAAATATGTTTATATGAAACACGATGAAAACAATTAAATTATCTTTTATTATTTCATGGGTTTATAAATACAATAGCGACCGGTTGCTGACTTCTGCAAATAATATATAAAAACCTTCTTCGTTTAAACGTTAACGCTCTCTCCATTAGTGACAACCACGCAATGGATTTTAATGCGGTTTACTCTAATTAAAAGTTTAAAATCGCACTAAATGATTTAATATCGCGAATCCATTAGGATTAAGCCGTTTTAGCAAACAAAGTTATTTGTATTATTATCTTTAAACCAAATGAACCTGTATCACAATGAATTCTTTGAATATTTTAATTGATGGTGTTTCTTTTATCGAGAGTAATAAATCAAAGGTAGTCTTCGTAATTTAAATAAAGCAAAGACTAATATTATTATTTTTTGTAATAAATAAAAACAAATAAATAATAGGCACCACATGAGAAACAATAGTAAGGAAAAGTACCTACAAGATTGCACATAGGTAGGTATGGTTTATTAAGTATAATACCTGTAAGAATACTTACGTAAATATTAAAATCGTACTTTGATCGTATAATGACGTTTGCTACTCTACTGCTTACGTAGCACGTTTGCGTATACAATTGAAATGCTTCATATAAGAATTCACAATTTAAACATGGAATTCTTAGTTTTTTTATTTTTTATTTTATTTACCGTTAGCAGTTTTTTAAAAGTTAGTGTAAAATACAAGCACGTATTGTGTGCAATGCCATAATAAAAATAATTTAATAATTTAAAGTAAAATTTATCACATTTAAGTAATGCCTTAAGCATAAAACTACAGAAAAACGAACTTTTTGTATAGTAAGTAAACTAGAAATATATGCTCGAAACAAATGCGAAAGTTTGTCAGAATGTATGTTTGTTACTCTTCCACGTAAAAACTACTAAACTGATTTTGATAAAACTTTTGTTTACATTATTCTCCATCTTTCTTTTTATACTTCATTTTGAAGTAACAAAATATTTTTAAAGTCTAAATGTGTTTGGCATTGATTATTTTAATTATATTTTCTGAACCAACTAAAATAAAAAAAATTCTATTAGACCATCACTTTCATTTCTGATAATTTTATTTTAACTAAAACACAGCTAAAGTAATAACGCAGCTGTACAATAATAATAATTGCAAATTATGTAGATGTACAATAATAAAAATTTCAGTATAATTACAAGATTGTAACTTGTATCAACATTATTACTCAATTACATTTTAAAACACTACAAATTGTCATTAGAAATATTTTTATCAAACATACCCAAACAGAAACGTTCAGTTTTTACTTGTTCAAAGATTTTCCTGCTTCAGTCATAATCTTCATACACGACACTAAAGAAACCTTGAACACCGCTACTAAGTCACAATATCACTTTGATATCATATATTCAATTTTCTTTCCATTGCTGCACATGTAAACACAATGCTCCGACACGAACGTCTGACCCGAACTGAATCGACGATGTATATTAAATAAAGGAAAAGGCTCTCGTTCGTCGGTAGCTTGGTAGGGGTCAACCGCCCGCCGTACCGTGACGATGTGACTGTTAGAATTTATTTAAAATATACTAAGAAACATACAATGTCATGATAAAACATTTCGAAATCAACATTTTGCAACAGTTGGCAAAACGTTTATAAAATAAAAAAGACTTCTTACATTAAAGTATATACGTCACTACCTGTATTGAATCTCAAACAAGATGTTCACATACAGACCAACATATATTATATAAGCAAAATAGAAGCGACTAAATTTTAAAAAACCATTTGCCAGGAAGAAAAAATCAGTCGGTATTTTTTCAGCTTATAAAAAAAATAGGAAATATGCCCTCTGAATATTATTATGTCATTATAATTAGCCATTATCACAAGATACAAAGAGACAGCTAAATTTTTCCGTGCTAAATTAGTCTCATAGTTGCATTTATGCATTATTGAAATTATCACTTCAGTACATAAAAATAAATAAACTATTATATAAGATTATATAAGACTAAATATTCCAATTTTCAATTGGAATCTCGTAATCAATTTATATCATTGTATTAATTAAACTATTGTCATGCTCATTCTATTAAAAAAAGGCCCTTCGGACCACCTGTACCAATAGACAGTACAATTGGTGATTTATCCCACTAGTACAATTGATTGTACAAATCCCGATAGACAAAAATAAGAATATTTTTAGATAATGACATTTAAACATAAAACAAGATATTGTGACATATTATATACTTATATAAAATATAATTTGTTATTTTTAATAAAATAATTTTAAAAAAATACACACTCATTAATGGCAATGGAAGCCTGTTTGATGCGGTTGCATTTCGGTGAGAGAGTAAAAAATTATTAAAACTGTTATTTCGACTCGCAAAAGATAAGAAATTGACTCCTTCAGTAATGGAGAGGCACAAAAAGAAGAAGAAGAAGAAAAGGTAAAAGATACCAGGGCCTATTCCTCTATCTCCACGCTGCAAATACATATTATTTTATTTGCATTGCATGTGTTATGGGTGACGGTAGCCACCTACTATTAAGTAGAACTTTAGTCCGTTAGTCGATTTCACATAATAAATAGTATGAACCATTAGTATGAAAACCAATGCAACGAAATTTACATGCATAAAAATAACTGAAAATTATACATGTCGACGCCTATCCGTATGATATCATCTTATTTAAGATTCTTTGTATATACTGTTGTTTTCAGTTTCAAACTATATTCAGTAACAATTTGAATATACCTACTATTTTACTATTTTTTTATTTCCACGACGCCCAACAACGCCCGCCGCAAAAACGGGGTGTTATAAATTTGACGTGGGTATCTGAGATGTGTGTTTTGTGTGCGTATATGTGTTTTCTGTGGAATCGTAGCTGACAAAAGGATGGACAGATTTTGATCTGTTTTTTATTTTGTTTGAAAGCTGACATGATCGGGATCGATTTCAGCTATAATTATGAAAATCTGTTCAGGCGTTTGAAGACTATCAATTACTTGTCGACGAAGGAATTTCAATAACTTCCACATTTTCGATTGGTGTAATAGTATTATTTCGGTGGTATTTCCATGACATGGTAAGCTTAACCTGATGCTGCAGCATCAAGTGGTCTCCGTAAACTAAGCTAATTAAACATAAGCTATATAAGTTTTAGAACTTAAGCTACAAATTAAACTGAAATATTTAAGTTATCTCAGTAAATTCAAATAACACTTAGATTGCTAGAATAATTTCTTTATTTTACCTAGAATTGCCTTTTACTGTAACACTTTAAAAAATACCCAGCTATGCAATTTATTTTTTTAATAATACAATAACATTTAATTTAATTCTTATTAAAGTATTGCTGATAAAAATTACGCAGAAGTGCGTTACACTTTTGCTGACATCAAATTATAAATTGGAACACATCAAGTCTAAAGTCTGTTTATGATGCGCACATTACTTATGCGTAATTGCGTAAGAAAAATGTATTTTAATGCAAAATAATATTAATTATATACTAATGCACTTACCCGTTATTCGTTAGGATCCGATTAATTTACTTCCGTTGATATGCTGTAACAAAAAAAATCAATAGGTTATTATGGGCATGACATGACATCTTCGTCTATATTATTTATGTGGTGTCAAAAATACATCCTTGAAATAATTATTTGAACCTAGAAGTTACAAAATATATTGTTTAGCGTAATGTGTTACTGAATTTTATTTAAACAGTGACAAGTTATTAAATTAAGTACAAGTATTTTAATTAAATAAATGCCTATTTTAGGAAAATGAGTCAAACGATATAAAATGGCTAACCTACACCTTTTCTCCTAAGGATTATTCAATAAAATGTCAACTTTATATTATATTATGTACAACTTAGTTCTTTTTATCTATTTTCTGTTGAATATTATACATATTAAATCTTATATACATTTAATGCCTTAAGAAGATAATTTAATACACCTTATTCACTCACTGTCTTTATTATCCTCATATATATAACTTGCAAATAAGTATATAAGTAGGTAGTTTATAATTGTACCAAATAAACGATTTAAAATCAAACAACAGATCCCATTATAGTTATTTTGACTGATTGCGGATAAAATAACAAAAAAAAAAATTTTTTCTTTCTTTCTTTCTTTATATTATAGTCATAACCAGTGCATATTGTACTGATAAATAATCAGTCAACTGAAATGAAATCGGCATCGGCTATCGGAACACTGTATACTACGGAAACAGTCCATATAATATTATAATATATTCTCAGTTCCACTTGCGCATATTGGACTACGACATTAACAGCTTATAAACATAATAATATAATCACAAAAGTACGTACTAAATAATGAAGCAATAGTTGCATGTATATCATTAATTCAAAATTGTAATTTATCGCTCTATTATCGTTATTATATCGTTGTAAGTACGCGCCGAGAGCGCATATCTCACAGGGTTACCTATTGTTAACTAGAAATGCATTCGCCACCTCATTTTGAACTATTGTTGAGCCCAAGATCTGTGATATTAGTGAAACGCACTCATTGTCTTCTTTAACCTTTGTTATCGTAACGTGATGATACAGTCTGCAATGAAAATTATAAACCAGCGATGCCAGTAGTATTTTAATTTATTGTTCGTTTTTGCTATGTGTATTTAAAAGTAGCCAGAAATTTGGACCAAATATTTGAAAACAGTAATAGATAAATACCTTTAACAAGGCTGTCTTTGAAACTATTAGAATTAGTGTGAGGTTAGGGAAAATTAAAAATTTTACTTGGACTTTAAAATAAAACATTATTTAGACTGGTTTCATTTATTTTGATAGTTAGCGTCGTAAATTGTATTGCTAATCATAAAAATACTGCTTTCCGCAGTCATAAATTGGGTAGACCGTCTAGCTGCTGTAATCATCCCTTTACAGAAGGGATGTTCTGTTCTGTTACTGTAATTGAGTAAGGTATGCCATAGCCCACTTCACTATCTTCTCCTTCTATGGTCCTTAACTTCCTTAACTTACTAAAGTTGACAGTTCAGATACACACGCGGTGCGTGTGTTAATAGGCGTTGAAAGCCACCAACAGTTGAGATAGTCAGCCTACTTGTCGACCAATCCATCAAAAAATATTCTAAAATAAATTTCAATTCGGCAACATAAAAAGAAAACCTATTGATGAATAATCAAAATCATAATAAAAAAATAATATTAAAAAAAATTAAGCGATCAAACATAGCTTTAATTTATTTGAGTTCGCAACAAAATACATAGGTTTGATTAAATCGTTGCTTCCCTTACAATACAATTGTATGTGAGTAAACCAGGCCGAACGCCGATTGTTCGCAGTAAATCCTTGCTTTGAAAGCATTGTCCCGGGGCGTAATGAGAGCCGTGATCCCTTCTGCAGATAACTATAGCATAATATTAAAGAAATAACTGTTGTAATATACAAACAATAATCTTAATACAGTTTTTAATGAACAATAAGCAGTTCTAATATGTTTATTTATAGGGAAACTTTGGGAAAGTAGGCCTTTTATGCTGCAAAAGAATTTTCAGCGAAAGAGTTTTCAGCAAAATATATCATATTATTGAAGACATTCTGGAATATATTACTCATCCGTACGATTAGATGATATTCAATCGTATGCGGTTGGAGTACGAAATATTTTTTTAAAATATTCTATCATGCGGGCGGAAAATAGGTGCGGTGCACAGCAGTGCTTATCAAGTCTTTGCTTTGAGATTTTAAAAATATTTAAAAGTCAAATAATATATACTTATACTTAACGATGCATATTTTATGGGTTTTTTTCTACCGTCACTTATATAACACAAGCAACGCCACAACACAGGTGCTGCAAGTGTGCTGCCGACTACATTAGGATTAAGGATAAGGGATTGAGAAGCGATAAGGAAAAAAAAAGGGGGGGTTATTTATAAAAAATATAACATAAGTGGTGAATATATTATGTATTATGGGTAGCTTAAATGAAAAAATAATAAAAATGAACCTGGCCGGTTTTAGCATAATTATTAATTATACAGTTATTTTGATAAAAGAATTGAACTCGAAATTAACAAATGGCGCGTAAACTGTCACGCAATGAATTCGCGCCGTTTTTTATTGACCGGGTTCTCGTGTGACCTTTGTGAAAGGAAGGCTTCCGAAACCCGGTCTCGCGAAAAAATGAATGGCCGCCGAGGATAGAAATCTTTTCTCACGGAAAATGCCATGGGAAGAAAACTGATGCGTTCCTTGTATTTCATTTATATATATGTCGACGCGCATTCCCGGCTATGCACCGCAAATGAGATCAAAATATTTATTATGTTTTTCATTTCTTTTAATAACATGTGCCCGTTTGAACACTTTGAACATTGCATTACATATAATTATTTTGTGTAAAATAGAAAACATTTTAGATATTAATTTTTGGAAGTTTTTAATTTGATATTATTTATTTATAACTTAATTTGCCGTACGTATCTGTCTTTTTTCCACTTAACTCTTCATAACTTCAAGAGATTATTATGAGAATTTTATCATGACATCACATCTTCATAATTATCATGAATTGGGAACTCTATACATATGAAATAGCATATTTATGTATAATTAATGTGTAAAAGTGACATTTTGCAATCGAATCTCAAACTTCTAATTAAATTACAAATAATGAAACCTATGGTAATATTTTTTACAATACACACATTAAATTTTTATCAAAATTATAAAACCTTAATTGTTTAATGTAAATTAAAACTACATACTAGCAGCTGGGAAACTGTTTCTTAAGTAAAACAAAAAAAACTAAACATCCGCATTTGAAAACGCAACAATAAATGCAATTCTATTCTTTACGCACAAAGTCTAGATTCGCGCGCTTCATTCTATATTCAATGTTTTTGTCAGTATTATAATATAATGTTTCTAAACCGCAAGAAATGTGGCTCTAGAACCGGAGTGGGATGAGGATAATTAGGTGGTGCGCTGAGGAGGGGAGGGAAGATCATAAAGGTTCATCAACCTGTACCCCGAAGCCTCCGCGTGTCCGTCGTACATCGTTCGTCTCGGCAGTAGGTGTCAACAAAAGACTAGACGAACACAAATTCCATTTATAAAATCGCCACACAAAAAAAAACACAGGCCATCACAAAACGCTCGTTTCACACAACCGATTTCGTCCCAGAAATAATTACTAAACTTTTGTATTTCGTCCGTCAATACTCGTTGCGTAACGCCGGGCTTACATTGTAAAAGTTGATTGACCATCTATCGGCTGCTGTTCTTTTGACAATGACTCAATAAAAAGTCAAATTTAATAGCCACACGTGTAATTCTGTTTGATTGTGATTATACGGCGCTTATTAAGTCAATTATGATAGGATAGGAACGGATAACATCTATTCTGTATCTCAATTAGCATATCTATTATGTTCTTAAAGTCAAACTCATGTTTGGTAGCCGGTAAACGTGAGAAAAATTATATTAAGAAAAATGTCGAACAACTTTCGACGTCATAATGTTATTTATATTAAGTAACTCTGGTTTTTGTTATTTTTAAGCGATGATTTATTTATATTTTACATAGATATCGATAGAAATTTTAAATATGTAAATAAACCAACCTAAATCATTTGATTTCAAATAGGTATTTATGATATTACAAAGATCATATTAATTTAATTTTTAAAATCAAAGAATTGGTTTTTTTTAAAAAAAAAACGACGTCAAGATTGTAGATTAAACATTGAATATGGATTTATTAATTTTGTGATTTTTGTTTTTCACTTTAATATGTGTTTGGGTTGTTTTTAAAGTTTTAAGACAAGCAAGATACACACGATATAAAGCGGACAAATTTTTTTTACCACGAATTCTTTATAAAATATACTCTATGTGTTACTCTGAAGTATAAACTATAATTATTACTGTTTAATTTTATCAAAATCCGTTCAGTAGTTTTTGTGTAAAATAATGATAAACATCCTTACATCAATACTCACAAACTTAATAGGAATGTATGTCTTGTTTTATATTTTAATACCTCAGTAAATTGAGACTGTTTAAATGCCGTGATATCTAAAACATTACATGTTAATATGATGAAGATGTTAACACTCGAATATCTATGAAATCTTGTCTTTAATCTTTTTATACTAAAAATTGTTAATGTTCAAAAAACAAATTTCGTGCGTGGACTAATGACAGAAGATGTCCGCCTTCGCAGGCACCAAGACTTTAATGAATATTTAATTGTATAGACGTAAGCTCTGTAGACAAAGAACGAAGCCATTGGTGTAGGTATGGTCACAATTTCATTCTCTAATTATAATTACGGATGCAATTATGTATGGGATTATCATTAAAACTAAAAAGGCATATAAAATTTAAAGTTATTTTTCTTAAAGATCTACAAAATAGATTACTAGATACAAACTAGTAGACTGTTTATAGGGTGTTGATTTTGTAAGTATTTATTAGAAAATTTATTTTTTATAAACCTATTCTTCTTAAAGAACTAATAATATTTTTCGATAATTTTATTACGTATAGGATATTTATTAAAAAATGCCCACATGTTTGCTAATTCGATAATGATTCAGCCGTAGTTCCGAAATAAACTGATATTAATGTTTTCCCATAGGATAAAACAGAATTGTATTGATTGTGTCTTTATCATTTTTTTATGCAAATGACATAAGCATACTGACCTTTAGGAACTATAGCTTTTCCAAAAAAATATCGCACATATCGAAATTTATAATACTTAATTAAAAGTACATTTTAATGTTAATGTTATAAAAATGTATACCTTTCTTTTTTATGTCAAGCATTAATTAAAACGTATTAATTAAACAAATGTTCAAATAATAAAGTAATCACGAAAAAGCATTGACCTACATACTAATTGGAAGAGTCAACATAGTGGAGATTCAACATTGTATCCCTGAAGGTTCAGAATATATCAATAACGCATAAGTTAATATATTTTACTACATATAGGTAGGTACACGTATATGATTGTAAAATATATTATTAAACAATGTGTATGATGTTACTCATAAAGTGGAAACGTGGGAAGTTCTAAACGCATTGAGGATGCACAGTTTCAGAACGTACTGTCATTGGTGTAACGGTACACGGAATGAACAGTATGACTCAACATAATTCTCATATAATTGAGATCGACTCTAAATATGCGTGCCATACAATTACCTTGCTCGTAACCTATACACCAAAACGTTATTCGAAAAATTCTCTATTGGCCACGGATTTTAATAACTATAGCAAAAACTGAGTTCAGTATTGATATTATTAATTAAGTTGAATTTTTTATGGAAATGGACGGCAGGATGGTAAGAGGCCAGCATAGTCTAGTATTTTAGAATTAATTTGTATGTGTGTAAAATTTTTGTAAAGAAAAATTTATTACTACTAAGTCCTACTAGGAGTGGGTAATAATATAAAAAGTATAGGTAATAACTTTATACTTATCTTAGATTAGTACTGAGTGTTACTAAAAAAACAATCATATATTTTTATATTCATCACAGATTGACAATATTATAGAATATCGCGGTGAATTAACAGCACATCTGCTGTTGTGTTTCGGTATGTGAGTATGGGAACACATTTCCCTGTGCCTTCTTAACCGCCTATTCTAAAAGCACACTTGCAGCACCTGTAGCGTTGCTTGCGTACGTGTTCGTGTTGGCTACGATAGCCACCTACCATCAAGTGGATCGTGAGCCTGTCTGGTGACCTTTACATAAAAATAGATATATATATACAGTTCGAAGTTGTATATAGTTTAAAAAAGTGTATGTTGCACATCTTTGCGAAGCCACTAGTATTTTTGTTTTTGAATGCATGTTTTTGAAGTAATATACGAAAATACGAAAATGATTTTCATTGTAGCCGCAGTTCACATACAAAGCGTGTAACTTGTCTGAAACGTTACGACCCTTCGCCATAGATTCTTACGTACGACCAATAAAATTGCTCCAGACATACTGTGGTACGTAAAAGGCGAATGCTAATGCCTGCACACAAGCTATTTTACTTGGCGCTATAAATTTATATGAAAGCAATAACGAGACCGAGTTATAGCAAACAATTTTGTTATTGATCGTGGCTTCAACTGTAGAATAACTCCATTAGAGTCTGTCTTGACAATATCGACTTGATCACCTTTTCTAAGTTTAATTTTTCTGTTTTTATGTAATGCAAAGATCGGCAGACAGGATGACGTTCCACTTGATGTTAGGTGGTAGGGTAGGCCTATTATCACAAGCAACGTAATGCGCTGTAGAGATTAGAAGGATGAAGGATAAGGAATTAGGACGCGATAGGGAAGTGGGTTCTGACATCCCTTCCTTACTCACTTAGTTTATGACTACATGTGTGAGTTTTGCATGTTAGTTATGAATATCATGTTCAGTTTATGACGCAGCGTGTTTTGTAAAAATTCGGAATTGTTGTGAAATTGTTTTCTCATTACTTACCTGCCCCATGAATCTTTAGTTATTATAAATATTTATGAGCACTTCTCTAACTATAGGTACCATAGTTTAATTTAAAAAAAAAATGATTTCTCTTAAAAGACTGTGATTTAATTTTTATACATAACAATTTCTATAGATTTAATGGGTTTTAAAAAAGGTTAATGATAAAATGTTTAATTATTTCTTTTTACCTTATATAATTTTCACATAATCTGAACTCCATATGAATTGGAACTTATATCCAATTCATATGGAGTTCAGATTTATAATAAAAAAGCATTCCCAAGCAATGTAATCGGCAGTTTGACACTACATGAGTATGTTATCTCGTTGAAGTCTAAACCGATGACAACCCTGTCCGCAAGGAGTATACATATTTATATCCGATACATTGATGAATAAAATAAACCAGTTCCAAGTGTAGTGAAGTGTTGTATAACTCCGTGAGAGAGAAGCGTTTCCGTCCGGTCATAGTCAAGGCTGACCACAAGCCGGTCGTAGGAAACAATTCATATTATTCACCCGTGATGTGTACATAGTAAAAGATAAAGAAAGGAAAACTAATACAAATTTAAGAGTATATTTAGAGTACTAATTTATTGATAAAATGTATGGCTTTTTTTCCAAAACGCAAAAATTACGGGGAGTACCTAATTAATAGTATATGACTTGCAACGCCTTACTCATGCATAGGAACATTAGGAATACAACAGCGTATGTGCTTATCGCTGCAACGTGTACTGTGTCAAACACTCTAGTGTAAAAAACGAATGTCATTTGTGATAAAATTATAATCCATACTAAGTAATATAAAGAAGCTGAAAAAATATTTTTTTGTTTAAACGCGTCAATTTCTGGATCTGCCAGTGCGATTTGAAAATTTTTTTTCGTTTTTGATAGCTTAGGATCCAAACAAATAGGAAAAATGGCATACAGAATCGTAAATATACAAAATAGCAATTGCGATGCTGAAAGCGAGACCGCTCTCCCGGTGAAAACCGAGCATTTCCAAGTCGGGGAAGAGACAGACTCCAATTTCTTTTAAATTAAACGACTGATGAAACCGCGGGGCAGAGCTAAAAGTAATAAAATTGGAAAAAGAACTGAAGGGGGCAATGACATGTGCACGTGTAACTACTTGAGAAAGCACGATGGACAGGCAAAAGTAAAGGACCTTATTTAACCTATGTTAAGGAAGACATAAGTGACAGGAATCATGAATAAAAAAGAGACAAGATATCACCGATAAAGTCCGCAATAAATTCTTTGAAAAAGACAGTTAATATGTATATATAATAAACCGCAAAAAGCAAACTGTAATATTCAATAGTCTTCCAATCAGTAATGAAGTATCTTAATCCGACCACTACCACGTTTATAGCAGATTTCTAAGCCTGTTAATAGTTATTAGAGATTTACATGTAATCATGTTTTTAGTCCACCGTTAAAACCGCAAAATAGAACATTTTATTTTTTATTAATCTTTCATTTAATCGGCGTAACTCTCGCGTGCAGTTACGCGAGCCCGTTAAAACTGTTCACTGCTTTTGAAACCGTTGTTCATCACAGCACTAACGATCAATCTTTGTGGTTTACAAAGAGAAATTGGAATTTTTCATCATAAGAAATAGTCAAAACTAACATGTGAATGCGATGTTAATTAAAATGCCATTAATGTAATACAA
Source organism: Synanthedon myopaeformis (assembly GCA_944738685.1). Taxonomy (NCBI): domain Eukaryota; kingdom Metazoa; phylum Arthropoda; class Insecta; order Lepidoptera; family Sesiidae; genus Synanthedon; species Synanthedon myopaeformis. Next base: position 2,445,374 of record OX122915.1, read on the forward strand.
TGAATTGTTAATTAAACTAATTTAATTACAATACAGAGGATTGTTATTTTTAGATTGAAAATTGGATACAAATATTGCAATAGGTGTAATAATTAAAAGAAATTAAATACTTTTATTTCTAAACCAGTTCCTTTTTTATTATTATTTAGTTTCATTAATTCTATATCCATTTTTAACGACAATTAATAATTGTTTCTCACTTTCGTTTGGTTAAAAGAATTTTTGACTACGACAACGAATATTCTATATAACGAATATTTATTTCGATTGAATAAACTCAAGCTGTTTAAACTATTCTGATTAAACTAGTTTATTAAATAAGCGAACATGTAATTTTCTCTAATTCAAATAAAAATTCATAATCAATTCCAGTATCAATATATCATTGATAATTGAATGCACGAGCACATTATCAATTTATTGTAAGAACCTTTAGATAAATGTTTTAGAACCTACTTTGGCAATTAAATAAACACCTGCACTGCATTTTAATTTATTGTTTTTATTATCGTTCCGCTACAATGAAAGGAATACTTTGTATATCCGCTTTAATATCCTACAATTTAACAGCAATATTTAAAGCGACGCAGACACAATTTGTCCTCTAGTCAAATACACCTAACTATTTGTCAGAGAATTGTCTACGATAAAAACCAATCTATTGTGACCCTATATTTATTGAACCATATTTCAAATTTATTTATGCAAGTCACGTGTCAAGATTAGTTTGTCTGATTTAATGCAATAATCAGTTTCGTGTAGTCGTGATAATTGGTGCATTCATTAGCCTTTACTCTCAAACTACAATTAAATTAAATAATTTTTTTGAAAATAAACAGTCTTGGGCTATTGATTTTAATAGGTTTTAAGACGTATGAAGATCGTATACCGTATAAGATGGCTATATTTTGGGTTTTTTTTTTTTTTTTGAAGGGTAATAAAATTTAAAATATGTTTTTTTCTTATCAAACATTTATTGCTATTATGACCACCTAAAATTAGTCTTTAGAAAATCAACAACAATTAACACACCGTGCTCATGCGCAAGTAAGTGCTTTTTTTTATATATAAAATTTAAATAATTCTACAATTACGTAGCAACCCAGATGCGAAGGCAATATCGCCTGAAGCCTTTTTATTAACTTTTGTAATATTTTTGAAAAATTAAAAAGATATTTTTTTTCTAAAAAAACTTACACGTGCTTTATTAATTGGAATGTGTTCTTCACTTGACTAGCGAGTGGATTAGAAGGTGATAATGAGTAGAAATTAATTAACTATTAGCAAAGTGGGAATATTATCGAATCGGCTAAATAACAAATTATATCCTTAAGGAATTCTGTTTCCTATAAATATAAAAATGAATATTTTAAAAATCGTTGTTCGATACGATAAGCGGACATCGAATATTTTTAAGGCTTTCTTAGTACTGAGCTTTATCGAGTATTGTTTTATTGAGCATACCAAACACTGCCATTTCGAACTAACATTTATTGCAGGTACAATCGCAAACAGTTACTTTGCCGTAAAACAGTATGGGCAAATCAACAATTTTCTAATTAATATCAACGAAGGCGATGTTGGTCTTTCCGACCGATCGTTTATATTCGAAATAAAATATGGCGACACTGTGCCGTGTGTATTGGGAAGTAGGCATTGTTTCGCAGTTTCCTTAACGAATAAATGTGTTGCGTTTGCAGTGATTTTGATTGTTTACCTTATTGAGAAATTATAATTTCCTGGCAAATGTTACACATTTTAACACATTCTAAGTTCCAAGAAAAAGGATCGTATATCATTTTCATAAAAAAATTGTTTAAAATAATAATATTGTTCAGACGTGTTTTAACATCAATAAGTATATTGTTTTAAATATTTTAATCTTCAGTGTTAATGTAAATATAGAAATTTAGCAGTTTTATTTCAAGATTAAATTTCAAGGATTTTAAATATTTATTTTATTTTTAAATACCTAAAAAAAATAGTTTTGCTAAATCTTCATATAACATTTCTAATAAAGAAAAATAATTATAATCCCTACAAAGAAAATATAACAAAAACCTAAAGAAACAAAACGTGACAATATAATAATTATAAAATTAATTAATTTGTTTAATTTGATTTATATAGGTGTTATATAGGTTATATAGGTAAATATTTAGCAAAAAAATTAAAATAAAATAGAAAATAATTTAAAAGTTTTATTAAACTTGAACCATCTTGATTGGTAGTTCAGAGAAATGGTTGTTTCATGACTGCAGTTTGCCATTCTTGTTCTTGATAAATATGAAACCAGATATAATCGAAACACAGCATCCGAACAAGAGAGCTATCAAGATTTCTTCAACACCGTTGTAATGTACACCGACTCAGCAAACCGTACTGAATTATATGGCCTTAATTGACTTTTAAGTGTGCGGACTTAGGTATATGTAGAATAAATGTGTTATAATTCTTTATGTTCCTCTATTCATCATCTCATCTCATTGTAAAGCTGTGTACACACATGAGAAAAGATATCGAATGATGAATCATTCAACATTTGGATGAAAATAATTGATATTAATTTCCAATATGTAGGTAAGTATATCACGTTTTCTGTGATATGTAAGATGTTTGGTGAAACAACGCAAGAAAAAAAGTACAACTATGTTATTTCTGATACTAGACACAGAACCATCATTTTGTAAGTAATGAAAAGCATATAAGCAATTTTAAGAATTATAAAACAATTTTAAAAATAGTATCTAATAAAACTCTTTAAAAACATATTTAAGTTATACCTTATCTTTAAAACCGAATAGAGAAACGTTTGTTTACAATGCTCTTTTATTTATGACGGAGCATCTTCGCCGGATATTATCTTAACGTGCGGCCAGAGATGCCTCTGGTCAAGTGCCCAGTGAAAAATAAAACCACAACGTACTATCCGCAACCCGAGATTACTTTAGTAGCTAACTCCTGCACTTATCTTACATCTTTCACGTTCAACACCTACTTATCTCCATAAGAGGGTTATTAAACTAAAAAAAAATTGGACAAATTGCTTTAAGTATACACAATTAAATTGATTTTAAAAAAGTCACAAATATGAACACAGCCTTATGTACGAATTATAAATCTTTAACAATATACACTTTACAAAAGATATTTATCACAAAAACATTACTGTTACATCCAATAGCAGTGTAGAGTAGACCATACTAGCTAAAGATATTAAGAACATACCATCACTCAAACAATCATCACCCAGACAAAAGGGCCAAAACAGTTATATGTATTGCAACAGACCGACGAGCGGCCGTGTCATTATGAACCACCAATCAATCGGGCCTCCCGTGTCTATCGAAATAGTCGAGATTATGATGATAAGGAAAGGGAGATAGTTGTCTTTTCAGGGCTCTTCTTAATTTGGCCGTGAACGCTAAATCTCAAGCATTTGTGGTGGCCGAGTAGTTTCTCCCAATTACACCGTCTCTAGCCGGCGATTGGCCGCACCGCGAGGAATCCGGCCTGTCGTGACTGTGATAAAAAAACCTGACGCAAATTGCCGATACGCCTCGTGCACACAATTTCATGCTCCGACTTCTCAAAGAACACTCTAGATTCGTCATATTCCAACAACAATGCGAACACATCTAGCAAAGAATGTTATAAAAATCAATTAATTTCTGACCGTCAAAACTCGAAGCTAATGAGTGTATCACGTGATTAAAAAACAAAGTTAGTATGTGGACTATAGTTATCTAATTGTTGTTTTTCTATGCTGCCAAGGGTTTGATGAACGCATTATTGTACTGGCTACCCATTTTTAAAAAATGTTTTGAGCATTAAGGACACAAGTTCTACTTGATAGTTCTTTGATAAAATTTAACAATCCCATTGTGGTTTGAACAGTTCTATCTATGAAACTGTGTTGTTTAAAACAAAAGTTGTTATGAGATTTGTGGATAGAAGTTTCGTCATGATAATTAATTGAAATAGTGACTTGAAAGCATCACTATTTGAAATTGTGAAATTAAAAAAATATATGATGTTCAATTTCTTAGATAAATTCAATATAGAAGAAAATCATTGATTTGCTTGCTATAAATATATGATTCGATATTTAAATCAAGCGAGTCGATATAGAGAAATTTAATGAAATCGTTAAGGCTTTACATAAATGGTATTAAATTGATAATAACATTTAGCTCCCTCGTAAAGCAGGAGATTCGAATTGACAATAAAGTCAAGTCATCAACAACGCAGTGTTCGATTTGTCCCGCATCACTATTTACACTTTTTACAATAGCCCTAGTAATATTGAATCGACAGGGTTGCCCCTAATTCAAATGCTAAGTACACATGGTAAGTGTTTAGTTTCAACGTCGGAATTATTTTGACGTGAATACATCGTTAAATTTGCTGCAGTCCAGTGCTGCAATTCAGAAAATTGATTGTAACAAAATCGGGGATACCGTTTGAAGCTGTAGCAAGGTGCTACAGCTACATCAAAAATTTAATTACACCACTCGATAGCTAAAGGATCAGCTAAGATTTTTTTGGTATATTTAGTATATTCGAATTCGTTTGATATATACATATAATACGCTAAAATAAAATATTACACATTAAATACACGATTTAATGCAAAGCTCTTTAAATAGGCTGAAGAAATTAAGCTATTTAATTAATATATTTTTACCGAATTAAAATCAAAAGTAAGCTACGTCCTTCCCTATATGAATCCACATCCAATAAAAGCTAAATTTCAATAGAACCGTCAAAACGCAACAGACATGCGGACAGAGCAATTTTTATTATTGCTATATATTATATTATTATTGAAGATATAGTGCGAACATGACATTTTAATTTGCCTAATTTTTATGCAAAAAGACGGATTGTAAACCGACAAGATTAATTGAATGTGTGTTGTCATCCCTAGCACAACTAGTGTTGTCCGTATTCCGCTATCGATGCTTATCTCCGGATGATTCGTTCCGGACAGAGGACTCGGTGCGTGACGGCCGCGTTCGATTAGAAATCTCGTCTCGAATGCCGCAATCCGGCGGACCGTCGATTGGCGGTCTGAGCGGTCTCCATTAAAACACGAACATCGGATGAATCGAATCATCTATTTCTTCTCATTATCGACTATCTATACTATATTAAAATATATAAAGTAAGTATAAGCATAGATAACATCTAATTTCTTATCTGACCGTTATATTTACCCATTCTGAGAATTCTGAGGGTCTTTTATGTCTATCTGTATGGACATGATTTCAAAATATCGTGTAGTTGCTCAAAGCAATTTAAATTTACCCTTTAAAATTCGAATTATTTTTTGGAATTTTCATATATAAGCCCGTGGTATGAAAATTTATGGGAGTAAAATCAAAATTGTCACATGGTATGCGTTACGTTCTATTTTTGAATTATATTTTAGAATATCTATGACACAATTTTTTTTTTTTAAAGAATAATGTTGTTCTTTCGGCGTGTTCGAATTGTGAAAATTTAAATGTATTTTATTATCGTTCGCAGTGAGTAAACTCCAGTCGTACGTCAGACCTAACACACACACATTTTTTTTTCTAACACTTTTTCTAGTTTTTTTTTTTCTTAATTATTATATAACAGCACGATTTTTGTGCGTTTTAAACAGTGTGTAATGGATGCCATGTCAAATCCTTTATCCCTATCTGCCCCAACATCAACGTCAAAGTCAATATTAACATTGCAACCCCGTTGGCGTTGCATGAGTAACCACCTACTATAAAGTGGTCCTTCACATTTCACTGTCTAATTTCAATGAGAGCGTTATAGAATAGAATAAAGAATCTTGTATCCACTAGCACGCATTTAAGGCATCTGTCATAGATATAAGTCAGCACCTAGCAACCGTTGTTGATAGAATTTTCACTGTCATTAGAAAATACAAATCTATGTACATATTATCTTGAATTTTAATTTAATATATAATAAATTGGCGACGATGACTTTAGAATTAAAAAAAGTAAAACGTGCACGAGCCACTCTACGTGGGGTGCTAACGAAAACAAGCAATGCTTTACAAGATGAACAGAGATTATACAGTTTCGAAGAAATAGAAACACGACTAAGTACACTACAAAATACTTATCAAGGATTACAGGAATTACAGACACAAATTGAACTAGAAACGGAAGATGAAAACATAGATGCGGAAATTCAATACAGGTATGAGGTAGAAGAAACATACACTATGCTACGTACAAAATTTTCACAAATATTGAACGCTTACAAAACCTCTGAAACAAATAGTACAAACCATGCAGCTGCCGCATCTTGTTCCCAGCACGAATCACAGCCGAGACTTAACTTTCAACCTTTTCAAGAAAAAGAAACTTTCAAGAATTTCATTAAAAGGCTTTCTGTATATTTATTACTTAACAACATATCGGATTCCAAAACAAAAGTTTACACATTACTCTGTACATTACCCCCGGACATACATGAAAGAATCCACGACCTATGCTCTCCAGACGACCCGATCAATAAGACATTTGAAGAACTTACAGATATTTTAGACAATTTTATTGATCCAAAACCAAGTATATGGGCGTCTCAACATAATTTTATATCACGATTACAACATGCAGACGAAACAATTGCTATTTACGCATCGGAACTAAAGAGATTGACACTGAATTGCGATTTTAAATGTTTACATTGCAAGAAACCCTCCCTTGATCAATTCTTGTCATTACAATTCATTAGAGGTTTAAAAGATGGAGATATTCGTACAAAAATTATACAAGAAAGAGAAACAATATCATTTACAGAATTAGTTCATATTGCAATATCTATGGAAATGGGAAAGAACGAAAATTCAAACATATCTTCATCTATCTTAAAATCGTCAGAAGACAATACTGGTATCAACAAAGTATCGAAATTGCAAAACAAATTAACACTCTGGCCGAGGAGCAACTTAAAATCACCTACCTCTATTAGAGATCTTAAGGGCAGATGCTACCGCTGCGGAAAAGATGATCACAAAGCAAATGAATGCGGTGCAATAAAAAGCACGTGCCGTAACTGCCAAAAAGAAGGACACTTAGCTCGAGTCTGTTTACAAAAACGTAAAAGTAACGAAACGAACTTACTGGACAACTCTACGAGCAGTCTAGGCGCTGATAATACTGGAGAAATTAACCTCATTAAGAGTGAAACTTCAGACAAATACATAATAACCATTGACATTGAAGGAAAAAAAGTGAATATGGAATTTGACACCGGAGCGACACTTTCTACAATTTCACTGCATGACTACAAAAGGCTGAACATAAACAAGAAAATATTCGATACTAACATGAAATTTAAAACTTACACCGGCGAAATTTTCAGACCCATGGGCGTAATCTATGTGAAATGCAATTATAAAAATCAAAAATTTTATGGAAAATTATACATAATTAACAAGGATGTCGATCCTATTTTAGGTCGAAGCTGGATGAAAGAATTTAATATTAAACTCGCTGATATGAGAAGTATCCAAACAAGGCAAAATATATCACAGGAACTTGAAAAATTATTGGAAAAATACGAAACAACAGTATTCAACACAAATCTAGGAGAAATTCCTAACGTACGAGGCCACCTGACACTCAAAGAAAACGCACAACCAATTTTCATCAAACCACGCAGAATACCATATGCATTACGAACCAAAGTAGACAATGAAATTGACCGACTTGCGAAACAGGGAATTATTTCAAAAATCGAACACTCTGAGTGGGGTACACCTGTCGTACCGATAGTAAAACCAAACGGAAGCATCAGACTGTGCGCTGATTACAAAATCACCTTAAATAAAATGATTAAAGATGAGCAATACCCAATACCGATTATTGAAGACATTTTAGCTGAAATGAGTGGTGGTCAACTTTTCTGCACCTTAGACATAACCCAAGCCTATATGAACATGGTAATGGATGAAGAAAGTGCCTTATTACAAACTATAAGTACACATAAAGGTACCTTTAGAGTAAACCGGCTAATGTTCGGAGTTAAAGTAGCTCCAAGCCTTTGGCAAAAATTTATGGATCAACTACTACAGGGCCTTGAAGGAGTAAAATGTTTCTTTGATGACATAATTATTCAAGGCTATTCTGAAGAACAACTACTATACAGGTTAAGACAAGTCCTGGAAAAATTAAAGGATAGCAATCTTCGAGTGAACAAAGAAAAATGCCATTTCTTCAAACGAAGCATTAATTACTTAGGACACACCATAGACAAAGACGGATTACATAAGAACCAAGATAAGATCAAAGCAATTTTAAATGCACAACGCCCAACAAATGTCAATGAATTACGAACATTCCTAGGTATGGCAAATTATTATAACAAGTTTATTCCCAACCTCGCATCCATCACGAGCCCATTGAACGACCTATTGAAGAAAGGTACAAAATTTAATTGGTCAACAAATTGCGAAGTAAGTCTAAAAAACATAAAGAAAGAATTATTAAGTGAACGAGTCCTAATACACTTCGATCAGAATAAACCATTAATACTGGCTACAGATGCCTCACCGACCGGGCTTGGTGCTGTTCTCAGCCATAGATTACCAGATGGATCGGAACGACCTATAGCATTTGCATCAAGATCCTTGACTAACAGTGAAAAGAAATATAGTCAAATTGATAAAGAAGCAACAGCAATTTTCTGGGGATTAAAAAAGTTTTTCCACTATTGTTATGGCCGAAAATTCACCTTAATCACAGACCATAAACCTCTTACATCAATTTTTCACCCGCATCGAACGCTACCGACCTTAAGCACGATGAGATTATTTCATTACGCGCATTTTCTTTCTGGTTTTGATTACGACATTGAATACAGAAGCTCAATAAAACACTGCAATGCCGATTTTCTATCACGCTTTCCCGTTGAAAAGATAAATGATGATACGATAGATCAACATTACATATTCCAACTATGCCAAATAAACTCACTAAATATCTCTCCAGAAATAATCTCAAAAGAAACAAGTGAAGACCAGGAATTACGAAACTTACTGGAAAAACTACGATCAGGCGTCTCACTCAGAGAGTCAGGATATAAAGAAAACGAACTAACGATACAAAATGAATGCATCTTAAAAGGAACAAGGATAATGATCCCTTACAAATTAAGGAAACAAATTCTAGACGAACTTCATACAGGACATATTGGTATATTAAAAATGAAACTCCTCGCCCGCAGTTATGTTTATTGGAAGAATATAGATAAAGATATCGAAAACAAAGTGAAATCATGTCGAACTTGTAGATTAGAACAAAACGAACCACCGAAAGCCCCTCTACACCACTGGGAAGAGCCTTCTGGACCGTGGCAAAGAATACACATCGATTTTGCAGGCCCTATATCGGGTTATCAATTATTCATCATAGTGGATTCATTTTCAAAGTGGGTAGAAATCATTTCAACCAAAACAACAACCAGTACATTCTGTATCCAGAAATTAGACGAACTATTTGACACCTTTGGAATACCTTACATCTTAGTATCTGACAATGGAAGACAATTTGTTTCACAAGAATTTAAACAATTTTTAAACAAGAATGGAATAGTACATAAAACTATAGCTCCATACCATCCGGCTACCAACGGACAAGCGGAACGTTTTGTGCAAACCATAAAGAAATCGCTGCACAAACTAGAGGGGGAGAGCGGCGGACTATTACAGAAACTCCGTACGGTCAAGAGCACCCTCAGAGCTACGCCAGTAGTAACTGGAGATACACCTTACATGATGATGCTAGGCAGAGAAGTACGAACAAGACTTGTAGCCAAATTACGTGCACCTCCGAATGTTCCTCCACTAGCCAATACAAGAGTAAGGGAGTTGGCTCTAGAAAGCCGAGTACAAGCGCGGAATTATTCCGTATCAGGAAAGAAGTGGGAGTTTGGCTCAGTGACCCGCCGTCTAGGAAACGTACACTACGAGATAAGGACGGACAGTGGACGTGTATGGATTCGACACCTTGACCAGCTACTCCCTGCGCCTCTGATTCCTGGGAATAACGGCGGAGGCGTGTCATAGATATAAGTCAGCACCTAGCAACCGTTGTTGATAGAATTTTCACTGTCATTAGAAAATACAAATCTATGTACATATTATCTTGAATTTTAATTTAATATATAACAGCATCGAAATGCAAAGAGTTTAAAAATAAATTATACACACCAAACGGGACTGTATTACTATAATTTATTATTAATTTTAGTATACATAGAATCACACGTGTTTCTCGAGTAGTTTTTGAGTGAAATTTAAATGGGGTCGGACTGAGGAAGGTCAAACATGTATAAGATACAGGAAAAAACGCCCTAATTCCGTTCAAACTACAATTATTATTATATGTTGTGATCGAAACTTTGATAATAAAATGAGAATTTGATATTTAAAGAAATCAATACCGTAATAATTAATACAAATTGTTTATTGGTAATTTTTTATCATATTTTATACAAGTAAAGGTTATTTGTAATCTATATAGATAAAAATCAATGGCTAAATATGTTGCTAAGCGCAAAACTCGAGAACTACTGGACCAATTCGATTTTTTTTTTTTTTTTTTTCTAATATTTATTATGAAGAAAAAAATTTAAAAAATGCACTGAAAATTGCACGTGTGCGAATCTGGCGCTGGATCACTAGTCAGTTTTATATAAAAGTTAGGAAAACTTGTAATTTCAATATCAATTTAAACTTTTAAAGAAGTCTGTAGATTAGTCCTGTAATGATCTTGTATAAAAAAAAAATCTTAATATATAAAAATTACGTGTCACATGTTCCTCCGCTTTGAACTCCTAAACTACTAAACCGATTTTGATCAAACTTTGCAACTATATGTAATGTATCATGTTAATTTTAATATATTACAAGAGTACAATATTGCTCTTGTAATGCTCTTGTAATAATGTTATTTAAAATATATTTATATTGAAATATTATATTTTTATTTGTGACTAGTAAGATTATTACGTGTATTATTTAAATTAAGCTCCAAGTCAGATCCGTCTTCATATTTTTAAAATTATCATTAATGTAATGCGATCGCACAACAATATGCAAATGTTCAGGTCATCGAAGCCAACAACCTCACAAATTTACATCGAAATTAGCGATACTTAAAAACATCTAATGTCAATAGCTAGTATTTGTGGATTGATATATCAGATGGTTATAACACAATAACAATTCTAATATGAACGACAACGACATTCGGCACACTGTTGCAATCTTCTTTAATTTTATCGTACATTATGTATTTTTATCCCAATACTATATTAACACGCCAAATATGAAATCCATTTCCGTTTTATCCGTACTAATATTATAAATGTGAACTAATATTATAAATGTGAAAGTATGTATGGATGTATGGATGTTTGTAACTCTTCCACGCAAAAACTACTGAACAGATCACCATGAAATTTTGCATACACGTTGTCTGGGACACCAGAAAGGACATAGGGTACCTTTCATCGTTCAAAGCGGACGAAGTCGCGGGCACCAGCTAGTTAGATATATAAGATATATCGCCTGACCATCGTCTGACATACATTGACGCCTCTCATTTTACTTTTTCCAAGCGTTGGATCCCAGTTGGATTTTTATTTTTCGATAACTGGTATCCTGTGTCCATCCTGAAATCCTTTGATGAAATATTGATGAAATAATAAATAGGCTGGTGTAGTTGGTTTTTTGAAAATTCCAGAGGAACCTAACGTTTTATCAGGATAAAAGTATTCTACAATTTAATCTAAGTAATCATCAATACATCAGTAAAAACCGCAATCAAATCGATTAAGCCGTTTCTGAGATTAGCATGCATAAACCAAACGCAAAGACCAAATAGACAGACAAAAAAATTAAAACCTATATTTAAAAATTAAGATAAGTAGGATATGAACAGCATAGTACGTATAGATGCATATATATATATTTAGCCATCATTTTCTATGGTACGCGACGCGTAATGGCATTGTCTGTGACAACTTCCAACAAACACAATGTACAGAGGATGTCATCGAAAAACTACAACGGCATGAGGTAAACAGTCAAAAATAATAAACAATTTATTCCATCGTTAAATTTCGCATTGTCACGGAATGGCGAGCCAAGAGCAGCGGAGCGAGTCGGTAGGAAAAAACCGACTCGTTCGTTTTGTACTCATAGAAAATACTTCATTACGTGTCCACTGAGCACACTACTCTGCTTTTGGATGTGGCGTTTATATATATAAAGTAATTTTACATAATTTATATTATATGTAAAATTAAAAAAAAAATTACTTGGAAAATGTGTTTTAATTTTTTTAAATATTAATATTTTTTTCAATCAATTTAATTGAAAATTATCACAAATTCTGCCATCTCATCAGACTACTTGAAAAGATTACATCAGTTCTATTTGAAGGTTCGTACCTCGGCATGATTTAATCGATTAGATACGTTTCCGAAACGATTTTGAGTGATTTTTAAATCGATTTTTCCTTGACAGTTTTATAAAAGGAAAATTGAATTGTAGTCCACTATGACTGTGATATTTGGCACTATGACATTATGATATTTGGTACTTGAACTTACAATTGAGACAATAAGTTCCTAAAAAACCGTCTCCAATTTATTTCAATTAAGTACATATTTAAGTTAACGCCAAGTTGTTTTAACACAATACTGGGCGGTGCTTAACTACTTGTCAGTAGTGTCTATCTAAGTTTTTGTTGTATCTGTCATGGTAGGTAATTGTAGCTCGAAAATTACCTGCTGTCGAGGAATATTTTAGACTAATCTTCATTAAAATATTAAGTCATGGACACATATATCAAAGATAAAATATATGCTTGGTTTAGAACAAACGTTTTATTTTTTGGCGTTTGAAAAATCAATTTTATATACAAAAAATCCATCACACACGCACAACTGAGTAAAAACGGTTAGGGTATTTGTCGCATATAGGATGCAAGTAAAATATTCTTATACTTTTTAGTTGTACTGCTAGAAATATAACAGAACAATGACCCAGATCCGCTATAGATAACAATTGATGTGACGCATGTGAAATCGATAACAGTGTAATAATACACGCACGCACCAGCAGCGGGCGTTATCAAAGTAATATTTACCAAGTTACAGCTACACGCGAAACACATCGACAGCCGTGTGAACGTCTCACTCCTTAGCGCGCCACTAATTCTATTAGGACCCCAGCGGCAGCCGCTAAAAGGGTGAATTTATACGTTTCAGACGTCACAATATGATGAGAAATAAAAACGCGACCTATTCAACTAACAGCAGCTGCATCGAAACGGAACGGAACGGCAGATGCGCGTGCGCACTGACGCTTCCACGGAAAGTACAAAAACGCGGCAGCCAGTCACCGTTTTCACCGTAAATAATTTAAAAAACTTACCGATAGGAGCGAAGGACTATGGGCAGCCGGTGGCAAACTCACAAACAGTTGGCACACGTGCACGAACGCCGAGGCCGCGCACCTGTCACGGACTGAAACCCATTTCCATATGTGATTGCATTTATGTGAGGCGCCCGCGCACCTCGGCGCACCGTGTTGAACTGACTGCCGACGCTTGCGCTACCTGCGTCCACCTGTCCCCTCTCCCCCCTCCACCAGGAACCGGATAACACTCCAAAACAAAACGTCCAACAAAGGACGTGCCGCAAATGTTCACGCTGCCGATCGCCTGTGTCAGCATTGGCCTGTACATCGAGGGTCGACGGCTAGGGGCTCGCCGTCACCCGCCCGGGAACCCAATATCTGCTTACATGGCACCTGACTCACTACTCGATCGTATATCCGCCGTCAATCATTTTAAACATTTACAACACAATAATATAGAAAAATTCGACAGTTCAATTGTTATAAGGCGAAATATAAACGACATTATTACTTATAACGATGACCACACAGAAACTTTCGATGTTAAGAACAAAGGAATTATTAACTTAAAAATGCTTCAGCATGCGCGAAACGTGTTCCAATGAAATGATTGCTCAACTAATTGTCATCGAAGTGGTTGCAAACAAAAATAATGACGAAGATGAAGAACGTGTCAACATCCAAACGGATTCCGGTACTCGTTTGCTCGTTTTAAAACAGCGTTTGTTTTAAATAATTATTTACAAAGCCTTGCCCCGGTTCTTGTAAACTCACAAATTCGAACGACACCGGTCGCGGTGTCGTTCGAATTATACACTGATATGATAAATGATAAGGTTAGTTCAAATACAGCTATATTCTGAAATAATCGTCCGTGATTTTAAGTCCGCTCGATTAATATATGGTATCTACAGGCGCAGCAATGACATCACCATTTTTCTTTCAAATAAGACCTAACATTTCCATTGCCGCATTTATCTTATCTGGAAGCAATTAAAGGGTTAATGTCTGCGCAAAAATGACGAATAATAATAGTATGAGTTTCCACACACATTTGTTGACAAAATATGTGAATTCTACTTTAAAATAGTTATATGTATTGCACAGCAATTTTTATCTTAAGGAAATGAATAACTTTTTAAATTACTAATACTTAATAGAAATACAAATTGTGTTCATTAGGTTAAAAAGTAAAATGAAGCACAAGATACACATAAGATTTAATCTAATGATTAGGGGCACATATTTAATAGTGCTATAAATATCGAGAGAAGAGATTCTAAAGTGTTAAGTGCTAATTTAACTAAACTTACAAAATAATCTACATCTATACGTACTTAATTATTATATGTTTCTTCGCTAACTTATTGTATTCCACCCAACTGGTCTTGATGCAGCTTTTACTAATACTTTGCGTGATTTAAAAGAAGTTAGCAGAGAATTGTAACTTGTACCTTTGTACCTGAGTATTGGATGTCTGTATTTATAGTATGTATGTATTAACAAAAAAAAAGTAATCTAAGTAGTCAACTGTCTGGTATCCATAATACAAGCATTAGTTTTTTAGTGTGAAACTAGATGGTGCTGTGTGGAATGTGTGAAGATATTTAATTATTTATTTATTATTTTTAATCAGATCGGATAGAGGCGGACAGCGACTTTATTTATAACATGTATGTACAATGTTCATGTATAGACAACATACATTTTAAACAAAAATCATGAATAATTGAATGTTGTTTGTGTTCATAGCTATTTTTAACATAAAAAAGAAATTCCTTTATTAGCATTAAGATTTAAAGTATATCTACGTATGCATTTATTTCTATATTATTGTTGAATTAAGTTCTGTGTGATTTTGATTTTGTTAATAAAAATAAAAAATTATAAATAAAAATAAAAATAAATATTACAATAATATATCGTATTCAACGTAAGTTTCAAGATTTTATACGTAAATTTTATTTCAATCCTCAATGCGACTACGGAGCAATCGGGGAACGATCAATACCTTAGCGTTGTCAACCCCACTAACATACGACTGATAACGTATCAACTCCATAACCTGTTTAGAGCTCATCAATACAATTTTGAAACTAATTATAATGCATTTGATAAAGACTGGATACCATGACTGTAAAAACATTCAAGTTTTCGTTTTGTTTTAAATGAACATTCTATCATATCCGAATCTTTCTCATTCAGTTCAGATTATTTAATGTTTCTCATAAAATTGCATTTTCTAATGTATTTTTTATGTGAAATTCGTCAGACAGGCTGACAGTTCACTTGATAATAGGTGACTACAGTCGCCTAATAACAAAAGTAAGTAACGCCATATATACTGCAAGTGAGAATGTCTTCGGACATACAAGAAAATGTCTGCATACCTTACTCACTCACCGAAACACAACAGCACAAATGCGGTTATTTATATGATGAACTTGGTAGATTCAAACAGCTATTGCGTATCATTGCGTGAATAAAGTATGTCTATCCTCACTTTTTCTTTTATTTTGTTATATTATTAAATTAGGCAGCACGCTTGCATATTATACCCGATGTTATATATATTAACATTAGTTGTGCACCCCGGTTTTACCCGCTTTTTAATTTAAATTACTAAAAGCGTCCATTATGTACATATTTACACATACTCTTCTCGGTAATTCTCGGCGTCTAAGGGTCAATTTTTAAAATCCTACCAGTAGTTCTAGAGATTTCAACCAAACAAACAACATTTTCAGATTTATTATATTAGTATAAATTTAGCCGGCCACATTTTATCATTAAAAATAATTTTACAAAAAAAATATTATTATTGTCATGTATTTATTTTCTTTCTTAATTTTAATTTTTTTTTTACAATATATATTATATAAAAAACAATAAATATTATAAAAAAAAAACATAAAATTAGCTGCCCTCTGATAGCGGGGCAAGACCCAAGATACCGGTGGTTAGGGCTGCAGAGTGAAGAACCTCCTGAGAATTCGTGCCGTGTCAAGAAGTACCGCGTTCTGTATCTGTCCCT
This sequence comes from Synanthedon myopaeformis, assembly GCA_944738685.1. Classification (NCBI taxonomy): domain Eukaryota; kingdom Metazoa; phylum Arthropoda; class Insecta; order Lepidoptera; family Sesiidae; genus Synanthedon; species Synanthedon myopaeformis. The sequence goes on from OX122915.1 coordinate 2,461,852, forward strand.
TGACCCAGACATCTAGTGAGAGCCTCTTGACTTGAAGTGTTGGTCGAGGCTCTTCGCTATAAGACCGTTCGCTGACACGTCTATCGGGACGTTGATGGTCAATTCGACAACCCACATGGCGGTCACCTCATGAGCCAAGTCTATATACTTACTAAGCTTATCTTTTTCGGCTTTCACGAGGTTTTTGTCATGGGACAGTGATGTTAACAAGCATCGTCCGTTCAAATAATATTGCGATAACTAAAATATGTTTTCATTTCGTAAAATTGCGTTTAAGTAATAAAAAATACGAAATTTGATTTCTTACCATCTAATGTCAAACAGTAAATATAATATGTATATACAAGTATACATATAGTTCCTGGATCTCAAGTGTATCATCTAGATATAGTTCCCTCAGATACAGGATAGACACTCATTTCCGCTGCACAGAAAAAACACTAAAGGCTACGAAAGATCGAGTCGTAATAGTAAAAAAATATAGTAGATACTCACTTCCCGATAAAATAGACATTAGAAGACTTTTATTATTAAAAAAGTACTGTAGTGTACTTGTTGAGATAGATATCTTTTTCTGACTCACTACTATCCTTATTTATATTAATATTACAAAGAGGACATTTTGGCATTTTAGTTTTTATTAAATATTTAAAAAAATGTTATTATTGCTACTAGTGTACCGTCATCCTGCTTGCGGAACTTTACATAAATAAATAAATAAAATCTTACAAAAATAATTCAACTATGAGGCCATATTTATTTCATTTAAATTTTAGCTTTCTGTACACCTAATTTAAAAGTCATTTCGTATCTCACACTCCACTTCATGTGCAATATGCTTAATAAGGTATACCTACACTTTTTCTCTTCACATACCTATTTATTAATAAGTTATCCTTTAAAAACATTTAAATCAAATTTCTGCATCTGAACATAACAAAAGAAATCTTGGCATTTGAAAGTACATGACTGTAAGTATCCAGTATGGCAAATAAGCCGTTTATTTGCCATATTAGGTGCAAAATGATAAATAGGCATCAAATGAATCATAGGCGTTGTTGAACACATATGTCACATAGCGGTTAACGGAAAAATTTTATTGGAAATGCTGTTTTGCTGTACGTTACAACTGTTGTTATAGATTACAAAGACTACTAACTCACTTCGAATGATTGACACATTTGAGATATGATTCTTACACAGTGTCTGAGTTTGGAAAGCTAGCTTGTTCACCGTGGGAATGTTAGACAATAAAAATGTTGTGAAGTGTGAAACGTATGTGTGCTCTGGCGACAATCTCTTGAATTGTTTTTCAAAGAGAATTTATGCACTTCTCTTATAAGATTTTGCTTAGTTCACTATATATAACATGTGCTGCAAATACTGCAATGGATAAGTGGAAATGTCGAGTCATATAATAATCATCTGATGCAGATGACAGTGTCAAGGAAAGCCTCAGGGACAGACGCTACTGAAAGACTGAAAACTATCTTACAGTAACCAGAGAAACAAACATGGGTGAGAAACAGACTGCGGAATAGAAAGAGGTTGACAGTCAGTCCTGAAATTTCTACCTTTAATCATAGTGATCATAAGTTATTTCATGATGCAGAAAGTTTGAAACAGTAAAGTTAGCCCATTGAATTTTTTCTGTAATTATCTATATTGAAGACCTTCTCTACTCACTGACGGCTACCAGAACTCGTGGACAATTTTTAAAGTTCTTTAAGAGTTGAGTTTTTAAAAAAAAACATGCGATAGCGCCAAGTCACAATAACTACAGATTCACACATAATTACGACATATTTCTGTATAACTCCAATTCGACTAGCGAAATTTTTATGAACTAAAACATGTTTTAATATAAATTATGAGACATTTTAATTTTTGCTGTAAAACAACTTGCTTATATTACGTAGCTATCCCTTGTCCGTTTATCATATCCGAACTTGAAAATAATAATATATTTGGTAAATCCACGAATAGCACACGATTTGGTAACTAAGCAAAGAAATATTTTATTATAGATTAAACTGTATTACATTAGTCATCGCAAATATTGCACTGACAACAGGAACTAGAGATACGAAATTTCTATATCTTCTTCTTTTCAACTCAAATTTTTTAATTTTAATCCTTTTATACAATTTATCCTTGTTTACTATTTAGTAATAGAACCTGACCATTTCCAGAGCCGTGTAAACTAATTTAGAGTGAATAAACAAAAAGTTGGTAGCACCTTGCACTAACGAGAATGCGTGGGGGGTCAATTCTAGGGTTACTAAAGACAATCCTAATAATTATTACAAATGCGTAAAGTTTGTGATGTTTATTACTCAATCACGCAAGACGGTTAAACGGATTTGAATAAAATTTGGCACACCAGGATTATTATACATGAATTTATTATACCTGGTTTAACACTTAGAATTCTTTTTATTATGGAAAAATGTTAGGTTTAAGTGGGATTTTTGTCACAGAAAAAGTTGCGGGGACAGCTAGCCTTATATCTTATATACCTAACTTTTCTTGGTAAAAAATTAAATTACCTTCTTTATTATTAAGTACATTTAATACTAGAGTTAATTAAATAATTAAGTTAATAATGGAAAACAGTTAACCAATTATTAAGTGAATAAATGAAGATAAATTTCAGCTTTCTAGACTTAAGTAGTTTTGGCTATGCATTGATAGTGAGTCCTATTTGTTCCTATATAAAATTGTTTGTCTAAAACTAACTCTTACATGAATCAAGTAAGAGTATATGGATAAGTACGTAAATTTATTTTGCAGTTTTAAAATCATTTTTCAAATCATTTCTTTCAAGGTGGCAACCCTAAGTATAAACCAAATGCTCCAGCAATAGGGTCGCCGACCGTCCTTTACTAGACGGGAGTGCATCACATCTGCCGGTTCGTTAACCGCCAATATGTCAATAGTAAATGACATTCGCGACTTCATATCACCTTTACTCTGCTATTTAATCATAGCAGATTATCATAGATATGGGTTCAGTTTATTGGGTGACATGTTTTGGTACTGGTAGTCTCCTCAAGCCGCCGCATTTTATCTGGTTTATATTATTATTATTTTCATATAAAATTTCATCATCATCATCATCATCATCATCAACAGCATGTGTTTTTCCACTGCTGGATATAAGCCTCTCCTAAGACTTGCCATTACGTACAGTCTTCTGTCCTTCGCATCCAGCCGCTTCCTACGAAGACTTCCAGGTCTACTGTCCACCTGGTCGCAGGTAACGCTTTCCAATTCTTGGCCTCCATTCTAGAACTCTTCTACTCCATCGGTTATCAGCGTTCAGCGCCGCGACAGATGTGACCGGTCCGTTGCTACTTCATCTTGCTAATTGTCTTAGCTGTGTCGACAACTTTGGCTCTTCGTCTAATATCAGAATTTCTTATCCTATACCAATTCAAAAAACCTTTGAGCATAGCTCGCTCTATAGCTTTTTGAGCCACTTGAGACTTGTAGTTCAGTCAGTCCTGCCATAAAAGGCAAATGTTTCGGCTGGATGCACTGATTTTATAACTTGGTCTTCAAACATAGCCAGACATAACATTTAAAACTCATAAAAGAAAGCTAAGCCTTAGGAACGGTAAAATTTTAATTAACGGTAATAATGTAATGTAAAAAATATTAATAACACGATAATAACTAAAGTATATATAAAACTCAAGATGTTACTGAACTCATTCTAAAAGAATCTTGTAGATACAAAGTTCCCTATAAAAAATACATTCAACGTAGGTTTTAAAAGACTTTTTGTCATCCACATTTTACAATTCAATTAATCTTTTTCTTTAATTCTATCCCATAGTTTTTTTTTCTTATTCTTCGTCCATTCATCCCTTACCTCCTGACGGGGTCGGTCGGCAGAGCAACTGTGTTCGTACATCTGCGTTTGCAGCTGTTATGCGCACGCGCCGACCGTTCACTGCCCGCACGCAACGTGCTATAGTTACGGAATATTATTTGTCGATTAAGATTAATAAAAAAATAATAAAAAAAAATAGACAAATATAGAATCAACTAGCTACTTGGTGCGGAATTGAAATTTTCGAAAATTCTTTCATAAACATATGTATCTTCAAATTTTCAGCTTTCTAGACTTAGTAATTTTGGCTTCGCGTTGATAGTCAGTCAAGACAAACGATTTTATAAGTATAGATTAATCGATAATAATACTCCTTAGTAAGTCAGTATATAGGTAATAATAGCAAATATTTAGTTTTGTTCTTGACTTCCTAAGCATACCTATCATCTTTTTGGTTCTTACTAATAATTAAATGAATAAATATTATATCAATGGTGATATTCTTAATTACACTAACCTTTTTCCTAACCTTTTTCCCTATATGATTAGGGTGATTTAGCGTGATTAAGTAACAAACATCCATACATACAAACTTTTGCATTTATAAAATTATTAGTTTATTAGAAATATAACATATAATATATTATAATTTATAAGATTAGAATAAAAATACACATGAAAGCGGAGTCAGGTAAATGCAAAATCATTAATTCGAATGTTGACTTAGTTTCCTTTTGACAATCTACTAGTTTCTTTTAAAAGAAAATTGCGAAAGTTCCTGCATATCGTTGCTGGAGATTTAAAATGTTAATATTGCTTTCAAAGAAATATACGATCTAAGTAAAAGTTAATGCACACACGCAGGACGTGCCTGCGTATCGACTATTGACAAACGGATGCATAAACGGTAACTTGCATGTGCTAATAATTACGCTCCAAGGGAAATTGTGTCCGTCATATACCTTACACATTCACATATTATTAACTCTGATTATTCGGATGTGCAAGTAACGGAAGCTTTCCCTCTACTCATCTATAATATGCATTGCGTCTAAGAAAATACGAGCCTTTTTGTTTCTTTTATAAAAAAAATTACTCACAATTTCGGCTTCGCCACAGTTAGGTAGTGAGGCTCCTCCTCACCAAAATTTCATTCAGGGCCCATTTAGGCCACTGCACTCTACCTATTACTAACAATAATAACTAAGTAATTTGAATATATTTTGGAAGGTACAAAAGTTCAAAACATATATTCTCCTTGAATTGCGGTGAATGCACTCCGATTTTCATGGCTACTGAGCAACCATAATTATTACAATATAAACTAGCAAATGTCCACTGATTTACTTGAATATATTAAATTTTTTTGAATATATTTTAATTTTACAGATCTTATAGAAACAAACATCGTTTCTACAAGACTTTTTCGTTTTCCTTTAATTTTTATACGTGAAAATCAGCAGACAGGCTGACAGTTCACTTGATGGTAGGTGGCTACCTACCATTGTACCACCAATCTACCAACTGCATACAGTGTGCAGTTGCAATTGCTAAGTGCGCTTCAGACGGATGGGATAGGATCAGGTCGACATTCGAACATTTCGAAGCTAAAACCGATAAAGGAGATAAGATACTGAACTGCTTTGTGTTTAGCTATTTATACACGTATATACTCACATCATTAGTGTGCATCGACGCTAATAAAGTTCACAAAAATAATATCTCTTTTTCAAATACAGTCATTAAAAGAAAAATAATAATAGTATTAACAGACAGACAACTTACAGTAATTAGACATATTCACCTTCTAATAACTTGTACTGTTAGCATAACATTCATAACAGTGCTGTATGATGACCGCATGTTAGCATTAAAAAACTATAAATCAAATTGCTCTTATCTGAAATCTCTCCTTATGAAAATTAATAATAATATTATTATAATTTTTAAATTGTACTGGAATAATTAATTATAAATAAAATAAGTAAATATTTTCCAATTCGCTTGTTTTGTGAAATATGAGTTTAATATTTTTTTTTATGTTAAGGCCATAGATAACGGAAACCATTATGTTAAGACAGACAGGCTTATGGTCCACTTGTTGGTAGGTGGCTACCGTCGCATATATTAAGTAACACAAGCAATGCTACAGGTGTTGCAAGTACGCTGTCGACCATAGTAGGATTAAGGATAAGGGTTTAGAAGGGATAGGGAAATGGGTTTTGGCATTCCTTACTCATTCACTGAAACAACAGCATACGTGCTCTTATTTCATGGTATTCTGTATGGGAGTAGTTACTGACGCCAGACCGGCAGCGCAAATTACTGCGTAACGGAGTGTGCTCTGCTACTACTTTCCAGATTCAACTAAATCCAGACCAGAGCCAACTTTGAAAAGTTAAGTATTTTCCGAAGTTGACGCCGCCGGGAATCGAAGAGTGATAAATTAGGAATAATTTGGGTATATAATTTGCATTGAATCCGTGCGAAACCGGGGCGAGTTGTATAATTTTGATACTAACATTAATACAATACTAATACTATTGATAACAGAAAGGGTGCAAGTAATTTAACAACATATAAATAGACTTCAATGCAAGTATCTACAATCTACAAGTAGTCATTGCTTGTGACGATCATAAATATCGTCACAAGCAATGACTATATACTAACACAAGTATACCATTCTGTACGTCTGCAAAAAAGAATTCGCTTATTACTAATCGGAGCACAAGGTTTCTCTCCAAAAACACAAAGTACAATTGAACAATTGTCAAGTGAGTGTACTGAATCAGATACATGATGCAATCGTTTAAGTTTATTATTGAATTTTAATAAACACACTGATGATTCAGCTACTCACACCAATTTCTGAGCATATAGGAGGCTATTGTGGCCACAATATGCCCATACAAATATGCATTAAATATATTTACATGGTTTGTTTCAACTATTTTCATTAATAAAATATTTTTGAATCTTTCTGGAGGCTGACCACTTTTCTTTTTAATATATATATTTTTATACTGGTAAGCGTAAAACGTAGGTGTCCTAAACTGACAAAGCTACAACAGTTTCCATGAACCAGACAATAGATGGCTCTCAAACAAAACAGTTAAAAAAAATAACAATACTTTTCATTCTATACCAAAAATTATGGATATATTTCGATGTGTACCTAACACATCGAAATATATGGATGGATAATGTATTTGATTCTTCACTATAATAAACCAGTCAAAACAAAAAAAGTTTTTTAGTGATGTAAGTTTTTTCAAATAGTTTATTTTTCTTTTGGTGATGACTTAGATATGTGCGAAATTACTTCGTAGGTTCTCGGTGACAGATCCGAGCTGGTATTTATCTTTTTGCAATATGATAGTCCTTGGTAAACCTACAACTTTTACAGTGGCTTCGCAGGCGCCAGTTAAATTTCATTTATCTAAATCTGCATTTCCACTTGTCTCAAATTTGTCTTGGAGACCTAATTTAGGAAGCAATAAGAGAATAATAATTTAGTTCCCCGCCTCCAGTACTCAGTCACAATGACAGTCTCATCACAGATAAGTTCAAGGCGGTTCAAGGTTCCTAACACGTCATACGAGGATCGTTCACCTGACGCCCGCTACCTAATAATAAAAACATCAAATTAAATATTGTTTTTAATCTTTGCGGTCACAGTTTATTTTGTAACTAATATTTTGAATAAAAGAGCAAATTGCTAAATCTATTCTACCACCCTAAAAGGTTTTCTGCATTTTTTACTGTTTTCGTTGGTTATTCTCGATAAATTAGCGATAATTCAAAACTTATTTTGTTAATTAAATATTTCGAAAACTTTAAGTTTAAATGCCACAGGTTTAACAAACACACGAAGATATATCTTTTAATTTGGACACTACAAGACTTTTAATGAAAATCTGCTATAAAACTTTCGTGACTAAAAATATTACATAAGTAAGTATATAACTTTTAATTCTAAATATAAATTCAGAATTTCGCAGTCATTTGGGCAACCCAGTCAGGGAGGCAGTGACCATCCTCTTACAGAAGACCACCATAATATTGCAGTATGTGTGATGTTGTGTTTCGGTGAGTAAGGGATGCCACAGAGCTTATTTCCCTATCCCTGCCTAATCCCTTATCTTTAATCCTCCTAAGATAGGCATCGCATTCGCAGCTCCTGTGGCGTTGCTTGTGTTACAAGGCGACGGTAGCCACCTACCATCAAGTTGACTGTCAGCCTCTCTGATGACCTTTACATAAAATAAAAATAGAAAATGCATTTTAGGAAAAAAAAAATATACAAAGCTCCTACTATTTCCATAGGGATTGTCAATAGTGATATGTTATCGAAACTTTGTATACAAAATCATTCAAAGGAATATTGAACTTTCTTTTAATTTTATTTTTTTGTGTAAAAGATAACTTTGTTTACGATTATATCATTCCTTGCTTTGCAATTATTTCTTAAATTAATATGTGTTATGAATATTTATGAAATTGTTTGCATGATAATTAATAATGAAGACTAAAAAATTTGCTGTATTTTCGTAGATATGTAGTACGATTTTTTAACGGGGACGAAGGCGCTGGCACCGGCTTGTATATAATAGAAAAGTAAAAGAAATGATAAAATTTGAGAAAATAACAGAAAATCTTAGAATACGTTTGTGGAGTTTTATTCTGCCCTATCTTCTGCCCTGTCCTACCCGTAAATATTCCATCATAAGAAAACTTATGTCAAAAGAGATGAAATAAATTTACAATTTTCAACATGCCTGCGTTTGTAGGTCTGTGAACTCATTATAAAAGTTGGTTAGACTTAAAAGATCTGGTTAATTCAGTACATGTGATTTTGAGTGCATAAAAAGTCAACGACCCTGTAACCTTTGATAAAAGCAAGCCACGAATCATGCAATGTGAATAAAATTGTCAACATAATAACTTCTTGTGAAAACGCTTACCAGAAAGTCGTCATTGCATGAAAATCATTAAAATACATCTATGTATGTATATTTCGTGTCAAGTTAAAATTCTTTAAGATTAGTTTATCCTAATAATACGAGTATTATAAATGCGAAAGGGATTTGTAAAAAAAACCACATATCCAACTTATTGAACATTTTAATGGGCAAATCTAGTATGGTATACATATTTACATTTACATGATTTATTTATACTTAATTACCCAAAAAAAATTATGCGTTCTTGCCACTTTTAAAAATGTCTGGCCTGAATTACATTGTTTATACTTAATAAAAATTAAAACTCGAACGCAACAAGCACAAAAATGGCGTCGCGAATCGTTCGAAATCGGTTTAAATTTCGACTCCGTGTCGAGAACTCTTTAGCCGTCAAATATGGCGTAAAGACAAATTGAGCGGTCGATGCACTTGCCACACAGATATATTGTTTTCATTAATCATCATTATATTATAACCGCTGAAAGGTTTATATTAGATTCGATGAAAACCGTGAAACAGTTATTTATTCATAAAATACGTATCAAAGAAATACTTGAAATACATACTTTCAATTGTTGTTATATTTTTCTCGGGTTTCGGAAGAAATAATCTGAATCCCAAGTCCTAAGACAGTCAGAATCCCAAGTTTCGGTAAAATTTTAACGAATTTCTCACAACAGTTTGATGGTTTATTCAAAGATCCTTGAGAATTTTACCACTGTTCCACTATTCCTTATTGTAGGCGGCATTGTCCGAAGGCGAGTGCCATGTTTTCTATCAAATACTTATACCATAGTACGCATAAACGTTTAAATTTTATTCATCCGTCGAGGTCATTGGTTGAGTGTTTGCTGTACCGCTCTGACTCAGGAGTTCCAGGTTCGATTCCCGGCAGTGCCAACTTTGACAATGAACTTTTCAAAGCTTACTTTGGTCTGGGTTTGTAAGATTATGTTGATCGTTCCTTGTCCGTTGTAATTGCTTGCCTTGGGGGCTTCGCAGTTAGTGTGTTTTGTCTCGGCTAATTATTTTTATACCACTAGTGAACAACTCCCGGCTTCCCTGTTTATCCATCTTTCCATAATTGAAAACCGAATTAAAATCGGTTTAGGCATTCTTGAGTTCTTGCGAGACTAACGCATGGCGATTAATTTTATATATAATAAAAGATTAAAAGTATTTATCTACGGTCTCAAAGTCGATCGATTTTGTGGAAAATAATAGCGTTTTTCCACAAAACCAATAAAAATATGGCAAATAAAATGTAGAATGACGTAGAGAGAATTACATACACTTGACAATACTTCGGTGGTTTTAATTGGTACAAATACACATGTTAATTGGTACATTACTTTTTTTACCAAGGCACTTACTTAAGTAAATAATGGATTCAATTTTTTTAAGCCACCGTAACTTTCGACCCTTTAAGTAATACGTAAAACCGTTATAATTTAGGCATTACACAGAAGTTGGTGTGACAATATGTTTATTACACAATAATTATGTAGGTTCCGAGTAATGAGCCATGAATCATGCGTCATAAGAGACCTGAGGATGTGTACGGAACAGGTCAAGCCGGGTAATTTACCTGGGCACAGTGTCAAAGAAGAAATAAAACTGAGAAGTGTCGGACCGAGTTCGGATTAATTGCTCTGGAAATGTGGACAAGTCAGCTCGCCAGTTCCCACGGTATATCCGAACATTTTTGAGAGAGCATTTGGAGGTCTAACATTTTCCGAGCTTTGTCGTCGTTTTAACAGCCGCGCTGACAGATTAGTTTTTGTTTATTACAAGCTCTCAAAACGCTAATTATCCAGAGACTTTAACTCGACAATTTATACTTACAAAACCTAGGTAAATTGAAACCTTCATAATTATGATTTCACACTGGCTACCTATTGCAGTTTTGTCTGCCTTTAAATTTGACAGAATTAAAAACATTCTCCTTGAAAACCATGTCTTTTGAGCTTCTAACACAATTTGATAAATAACATTGGAGACTGCGTTAGGCAAACTGAGTTAATTGAAAGGCTTTTTGTATGTGATTGAAAATACACTCGTTAATCTTACTTCTATAGCGTTTTAATCTTTTTACGCAAGAACAATTAAAATTTTACGGCCTTACCAATGGACACCATAAAATTTTTGTACCATAGGTCATAATAACATTTTTTGAACAATCAATAGACCCGCCTCTTGGGTGATCCATGGATAGATATTTATTGCGCCTATAATACACTATATAATACACTTCTAAGGTGTACTAAGGGTTCAAACAAGTGCCCGTACTACATATACCCAGGTGAACTTGTCACGTGAAACACGAGTAGAGGAAACCGTTGTGTTGAATACGTCTTTAAATTTGCTCCCATGAGAGACAATCCAGAAAACTGATGATAACAAAATCGGTGGATTTAGTACATGCAATACCAAGACAGTCTTATAAGGCAAAATTCTTATCGCTTAAATTATAAGAACAAACTTTTGTTTTGATTACACTTTTAATTTGTTTTGTGATAGAAAATATAATTTTACAAATATAAATCTAAGCGAATGATGAAAAACAAATGATAAGACAAAAAAAATATTAAAAAGCTCTGTACGAAACATCATACATATAGTTAATTGTGGGTGATGGTAAAGTTGATTAATTTTAATTTTAATGGTAAACCAATATAAGTCTACGATTCTAGGGTTCTGCTTAGGATAAGAGGTGTGTATGGAGCGTAGAGACGTCACGTGATCTGCGGTATTGACCATCCAAATCTTCAATTAATTACTTAATTTCTTCAGAAGCACATAGGTAACTTATAGCAATTTGTTCAAAATCTAAATGTATTATTTAGAATATTCTAATGTCTTTAGATTTTAAATATAGAAGATTAATAGGTCATATTAGTAGATAATAATTCTCATTGAGATGGTGATAAGCGAATTAGTGATGCCGGAAGAGCGTGTTAAACGAGCATGAACCATCAGTCGATTCCTGAGACACAGTTCATTAGTTAGTTTATCACGTCGTGGTATGTACGGTGCTCCAGATGGGAATACCACGCATCCGTTCCGCTCGGAATCGCCACCAAAAAACATCATCACAAGAATGTCATTACTTGGTGCTGCGGTCCCCGAGATGAACAATGCCGATAGAATTAGGGTTGAACATTTCATATTCATATTGACAATTTCGCAACAACTATAATTATAAAACCAAATATTAAATCTTCGGCTCGATTTTCGACACAGCAGACTGGATTCATTCATTTAAGGAGGATCGTAAGCTGTTCTTGAATAAGTCTATACTTTTGTAAAAAAATATAGTTATGATAAATATATTGCACATTAAGTGGAGGCGTTAAATTTCCATGGTAATTAAGGTTAAAGACGCCATAAGCGTATATATGCGCCTGAAAAGATACTATAATCAATAGAACACCTTATAAATTTATTAGAAAATACAAATAAAATCATACAAGGTGCATAAATAAACGAACAGTGTTGTTTATAGAAAAAAAGTACTTTACCTAAATGTACTTGAAAAATATTCAAAAGCACATTTACCTATATATATTGACTAAATTTTAAAAATATTGTTGACAACCCTAGTGTGTTCTTATGTCTGAACCAATTGTTATTGGAATGTTGTGAAACCATCTAATGCCACTTCACTGTAGCTGATGGCGAGATATTTTTATAATATAATAGGGAAGCAAGTGCTGATATTAAACGAATTCCTCATTACATTGTGGCTTCCACAGCCTTTACCAATAAGCGACATTCCTTACGTCTGTCGATAATCCCGGTTTCGAAATGATATCCGCCATACTTAAAAATATTTATTCTTAGTTGGCTACTACAACCAAACTATTCCACAATTCGATTAACAATTATAACTCCCACTTAAATTTCTTCGAAGATTGCTGGTCTTTTCGTGCACGCCTTTAGAATAAATTTATAATAAACGAAAGAAACTTCACATTTTTAATGTTAAGGTCAACAGACAGGCAGACGGATACTACCATCAGGTAGGTGGCTACCATCGCCTATGTGGTTAGTGGGATTATGGTTAAGGGATTAGGAAGGGACAGTGCAGGGAGCTGTGGAATTCCTTACTCTCTCCGAACATTCCGTCTCATTCCGAAACATTTGACGGTGGTCTTCTTTTCTGCATGGGGGTGGTTACTGCCGCCAGGAGGGCTGCTCAAATTACTGCGAAATGCATTGTGCCCTGCAACAACTTTCAAGATCTATTAACATAGATTAAAACATTAAAACATAGAATCTTAAAATAATCATCATTGCTCGTCTCATTTACGGAGTCAGCATCTCATATTGATACCTCGAATTTAAGCTAGTTTAGGAGTGCAGTCCATTACGACCAAAAGGTTTCGCAACATCAGAGGACGTCATTAAAGCTGAGTGGAGAGACTTAGAATCACCGTCAGTTGCAGCGTTAGGAGAGTGACCTCGCATCTAATACCACATTTTCTGACAGAAGAACAAAAAGACATCTAATTAGTGTCAGTTTATGACAACAATTTTTCATATTTAATAACTCTTGAAACAAGTAGGTAAGGACGGCAAATTAAATTTGTAGCCCATGATAATTCAACACATTGAAAGTTTGCGAGTAGGTATTATGTTTCTTTCTTATTCGAATTCAAAAAGAAATGATAAAATAAACCTTTACAAATGGCCACTAAGTTTCTTTCCCACGTACTTTGATAGCAAATTGATGGAGTGAAGCGCATATTGTCACACAGTCTCACGGTGGCAGGCACGTAGCGTAATCACAAGATCTCATTTCAAAATTCGAGCTTCGATTTGCGATGATTTGTGATGTTATTGGGATTGGAATATCACGATTATTATTTATTATTATTTTAGCAAATAAAAGAATAGATATCACAAATTATATGAACTATTTAACTACTACAGTAAGTTAGGTTTTGCCCGCGAAATCGTTCACATTCCCTTCTCAAAATAAAACATTCAATAACTGTTCATTTATTTTTGTAAAGCATTGAATTTTTATTGTTGTTGATTTCTCAGGAACACTAGTTTTTTACCCTGCAACATACTTGTAAGTCTTACAAAGTGTATATAAAATTTCATGATGATCGGTTTATATAATCTATGTTTTAGTTTGTAATTATATTTCAAATTAACGAGCTGACCCGGATTCGCACGGAGATGAAATTTTCAAAAATCCTTTCTTAGCGAATGCTTTTCCTATGTTCCAAATTTCAGCTTTCTAGACTTAGATTTGGGTATGCGTTGATAGTCAGTCAGAATAAACGATTTTATAAGTATAGATGACACCATATATCTCTCCATGGGACATTATTGGATAACTCCTGCGGGTATCATTTCCCGCCGCATGCCGAAGTTAATGTCCCTTTTGAATCAAACCATCGCCATCAATAGATCTTGCAGCCACATGACATACACCGACCGGTGGGACGAGGTTGTTACGTCATCATCAATATCGATTGACAGTAATGACCTAAGTACAAGTGTGAGGTTTACTGCTTCTCTTTTGTTTGTCGCATTGCTTCTGCATTATATTCCTTATAAACTATCTATATCGCTAAATGGGTTGCTAAGTGCAAAAACTCTAGAACGACATGTTTTGTCCGAGGAAGGTTCTTATGAATAGAAAAATTGCAAAACTTACCCGAAATTTAAAAAAAAAAGAACGATGTCTGTCGGATCAGCTAGTGTTTTACGGCGTAAGTATGTTATAAAATATACGCCTAATGACTTAGTCATATCCTCACATATAACTGTAATTAAAGGAATTTGAAAAAATTAATGCTTACTAATTGTTTTTACTTTTTTTTATTCTATGTCTTATAAATATTCTTATAATGGTTATTAAACTGTTACACATCATAGAAAAATATCTCTGGACTCACTTAAAAAATATACCGGAAGGATTTTATTGTGCAGCATTTTAAAGTTATTTTTCTAATGTAAAAATCTTAATTACACATCTGAACATAAATTTGTTTAGACATTAGTTGGTTTCGTTATGGTTTCTACACCATGTTTCCAATGACTACTCACACGTCATGTAGAAAACGCCCTACATAGAGGTGCGTATGCGTACCTACACCATATTAAACATTCATTTACATTGTACAATTGTAAAGCCACGTTACCGATCATCAAGGTTAGAAAGCGGAAACCAGACATCAATCGTTGCTTCTCTTTTATTTCTGACGTCATTCTATTGGACTCCCATTATCAATGGTTCCATCGAATTGTTCTTACAACATGAGTTTTGCATTATCTTATAAAGGTACTGTCCTAATAAACAGATGAACGTTATGAACGCTGACTGCTGCAGCAGGCTATGATACTTCTCCCCCGAGATGGCCGGCGTACCTTCACTTTCGGGTACGCCGAGGTTCTGACAGGGAGCAAGGCCTCCCCGCGTTGAATAGCCGTGGCGGGGCACCGAAGTCGTGTCACAACGTCCCCGCGACCCCGCCAATGAACGGCCTCGCTGATAGAAAGTCGTTGGGTTTTAGCCGGTAGGAATCCGGCATAACCCGGCAGTGTCCCTACACTGCCGGGTATCCAAGAGGATTTCCCAACATTAAAAAAAAAAGGCTATGATACTTCGTTGAAAATAATATTAAGTTGATAATGTTTATGAGTTGTGTAAATGTTCACTATGGTCTTATTTTCAATAAGTTTACAATGCCAAGAGATACATAAGTGGCACGTAGGGTAGGGTTGCCATCCGTCCCGGTACACTGGGACATGTCCCCGGTTTGAAACTTCTGTCCCGGTCGTCAGTAAACAGACTTTAATTTTGATGTCGTAGGGCCATACAAACAAACGTATTATATATGATTACCAACGCTAAGGAATCATACATAACTAAAGAATATGCGAGTGCACTGTCGACCACAAAATATAATAAAAGGTAAGATCACATCTGCATTCAGTGAGAGATATATCAAATTTTGTTTTCACTAGAGTGGTTCATGAAAGATTTTAAGAATTCATGAAATTATTTATGAAGTATGCAATTAAGATCATCTTTTACAGGAAGAAAACTTTGATATAGTTCAATACGTATCACCAACTACATTTTACCCTTATCCACCCCAAATAAACGCCCTAGAAGCAATTAAGTTAAATTGAAAGCAATTATTAAATCCATAGAGATTAATCTCTAAGTGCACACAATTAATATAGGAACGGACTACGATTCAATCCAGCAATTGAAGTCGACGCGCCCGTCGCGAGGTCAACAGTCCGATGATACCTACCGCTTCTATTGCCTAGGTATTTGGCCGCCCCCTACTACGACTGGCCGAATCGAGCGCCACGTTCGTCTTGTTAATAACCTTTTGTAATTTTCGAGTAAATATTTTGATGATTAAGATGGTTATCGTGACGCAATAAGACCGCCTACAGCTATAAGTTTAATGGATGTAAAGCATTCTAAATATTAAGTTAATTTAAGATTTATTATTAAGTATTAAATTACCTTAATTATTAGTTATTATTAGAACTTTTTGAGGGTAAGTTTATTTAGTAGTGGCAGGGCGTTTCGCAGTCTGTTGGGCAGCTCGTTTGGCGGCAGTAACCAATCTTACAGAAGACCACTTTGAAATAATTGCACGTTTGCTGTTGTGTTTCTGTGAGTGATTAAGTCATGCCAAAGGCCATTGCCCTATTCCTTCCTAATAAGTACTTATCCTTAATGCTACTATGGTCAGTAGGGCACTTGCTTTATCTGTAGCGTTACCGTAGCGTTGCATGTTTTATAGGCGACGGTAGCCATCTACCATCGAGTGGACCTACAGCCTGTCTAAAAAAAATTGTGTCTAATATTCACACAATCAAAACAAATTTGTGTTAAGAGAAATACAAATTTTAGTTCCATGAGAAAGGAAGGTGAAAATCGCACAGTGCGTCGCCAAAGCACTCGTTTTATCTTAATACTCCCATAAATCTGATACAATATAGTCTGAGAAACATTCTTTTATTTTTATTCCGCCAATAACATCCCGGATTCGGGAGCTATAAATTTTATGGTGCTAATTTTGATTGACTGGTGATCCCTTTTATAGCAATCAATGATTCCGTTCATTATTACATAGTTATTTATTTTTCCTTTACGACAGCGGATTTTAATTAATTAAATTTTAACCAGTTTTAAATGAGCTTGCGACTTTCAGAAGAGCTTATAATAAACTTAGGACTTTTTCAAAAATAAAAGCTCGTCGAATGTGTATGGCTATTTTAACTCATCTTATACACCTCATTAATACCAAGGTCAACATAATATGGAACTTGGATAACCACCAGATAACGCTTGATTCCTTATGCTCTATCCACCGATTAAGAGCTATCATCAGAAACTCTATACCTTAAAAACATTTAAATTAATGTTTGGCCATTTGAGTATTGGGCCCTTAAATATCTTTTCAATGGACACAAAGGTCTACCTACATGTATGCTCAATATGTACTAAACTTATCCTCCGTTGTTTTCGTTGAAAAAAACTTTCGTTGGGTTTAATCTGAATTATTATACTTATTTTTTATATCATATCATAAATCAAAATAATTTTATGATTTATTCTTAATATATATATGTAGCTGAACAACTGGATTTCTAAAATAAAAAGTCACTAATTTCATAAGAACAAAATATATACCATAAGAACAAAATCTTTAAAGACATTTTAAAATAGATATAAAACTCTTTATTCTCCAGTAACGTCCATCAGACACAATTGACTAAAAAAAGTTGTCAGGCTTGAACCATAAAAGCTCAAGATTTCGACTCCGACAGCAAATTTTCCCAAGTCCACGTGTCTATTGATCCGAGCTTTGAACCATTTCCCACAAGGAAGTTCATAGAATCTGAAAGCAACGTAGCATGAAAAGGGTCAGTCACTGCAATTAGTTCAGGAATTGTTTAAATCTATTAATCATTAACTCCGTCTATGGATCAGTTGCGTGAAAAATCGGCCTTCCTTCTTCTAAATGGAAACAAAGTTTACCAAACGTTGACCAGTCTTAGCTTGAAACAGCGAGTCGTGTGACCAATTCGTTACAAAAATGCATTGATGATATAGTGATATAGTATATAAAGCAACTATAAATTGTAAAAATAACTATAAATATTATATAGTAACTATTTTAAGGATTAAAGAGTTTAGGGTGCTATATACAAATGTCACTCTACTCTTTCTCAGACACTGGGTCGATAACCACAGTGATTAATGTTTTTATTTCGTTTCATTCATTTATTGTCAAACTACCGACCCGCCTCCGGTTTCTCAAGGGTGCATTTTTTTTCCGCAAATCATATACCTACCTAACACATACCTTCCTCGTTTTTCGCTGTTTTAATTAGTGAAAACTGTATCAAAATCCGTTGGGTGGTTTAGAAATAGTTAGCAGAGGAACAGACAGACGCAGACAGTGACTTCAATTTATAATATATATTATAAATTCTACATGTCTACATATATATGTATATGTACATAAATATGTAGACATAATTTTACATATACATATTTTTACATATTATATATAGAGGAGCTTCAGGCAAAGGAAATTAGAAAATTAACAAAATTAAAACAGTAGTGAAAAAAATATTTAAGTAAAAACGGCTATGACTCATGTAATGATCGTGTGATTAATTGAATAAATGAATAAATGTAACATTCCGGTATTATTTATAATGTTTGTTCAAAAATTGTTACTAAGTTGAAGAGAGCATCATTTACAAGGTTTCTTGTAGCGTTTTTCAAGCAAATTTAAAAACTTATTTACGTCAAAATCATTACAGAAATAGCTTTTAATTAAATAGATAGACTTCCTAGAAGTTTAGTGGTAAAAAAGGCTAAATTTAACAACTTGTCGAAAATCCCGTAATAAGTACTGCTTTGAAATAGGTACCGTAACGCAGCAGGCAAATCGAAGTGTCGTTGACAGAGTACAATTAAGGTTTTCTACTGAGGTTCAATGAACAACGGAAGACTGCGGTTAGATATGCCCCAATACAACTCAATTTCTTTTCCATTATTCGCCTTTTATTGAATAGAAAACTGATTCGTATCCTATATTTACTTGATCGCCTGGCAGGTAGAAAGTCCCACACAAAATTATCTGTCTTTTTTGGAATATTTATTTTTAATTATAAATAATATCGTGTAATAATTTCAACTTGCCTCAAATACATTTTTTGATATTTTTTTTAAACAGTTTTAAAAGCGACTGGCAAATTTAAAGACCAGACTAAATAATCTGGCTTATTTTTTTTTTTTACTCTTTAAATATTCAATTTCAAAGTATAAAAATTTCAGATAGCCTCAAGGTCATTTTTTGCAAAATAAAAATCACAACTTTAAAAATATAAGGGTTGTCCCGATTTAGACCCACTACTCCCCAGCCAGGTCTGTAGTTCTGTGTTAGGGTATTATAGAAGAGTTATAGAACAAGTTTTCAGCTTGCCTCAAATACCTACCCGGAAATGTCAACATCTCTCGTGCCATAATAAATAAATTATAAGTACAAAGTCCAATTTATCCCATATTTTCGCAATCCGCGCTCTGTTCGGCTCATAATAGCGTTGCTGTAGTCACGCTAAAACGCGGACGGTCACCGTTCAGGCCATGGACCCCGGCGACAATTTTTTTGACAATCACTAGAGAAAAAGTCGAAACGAATAAAAAGTGGCGGCTTACGAAATCACGAAAATTCGTGTCGGCAAAATTACACCAACGAACCATCTAAACACGTAATCGCATTTTTACCTCTTGGACTGTGTTCGTTTGTAACAAGGCGTGTATTCAATTTTGAATGACGAAACACCTACTTTGGCTGCATGCGTATGCCGACGGCAGGAATAAATTGCTTTAACTAGGCGTAAGCAAATGCATAGAAATGTGTACGTAGGTATGTTGTAACGGTGTCTTTTTTACAAAGGGCACAATGATTAAGAGATAATTTCGGTAATCAGAAGAAAGTATGCCGCAAATAATGTGGAGAAATTTGATTTCATTCTTGCCTTTTACTTGCATGTCTAATAGATCTCTGTGTATTCGAACTATTAATAGTTAAAAACGTAATCTATCTACTCCTTTACATAGTATAACACAAAGTCGCTCCCCGCCGTCTATCCCTCTGTATGTAAGTACGCTTAGATCTTTTTAAAATACGCAACGGATTTTAATGTGGTTTTCACCAATGAAAAGACCGTTAAAGGAGAAAGGTTTTAAACACTCAATTCGGTTTTAGAAATTGCTTAGGCACACGGGATGCATTGTTTTGATATCAAGTCTTATCATGCTGGGACATTGGTAGGTAGTGATGTGATGTCGCTTTCATTGATTATGAAAATGCATTTGTTAGAAGTCCAACATATAAAAATGGTAATATTCTTCAAAAGATAGGTATTGATACTAAGGATATAAGGGTTATACAAAATCTATATTGGCAGCACAAGTGCGAGTGGAGGGATCTGATAAGGTGAAGATTCTAAAAGGTGTAAGGCGGGGAGCCTCTTCTTTATAACATACATATATTCAGAAAAGGTCAGGCTTTGGAGGAATGTAGGATTGGGGTTAGTGCAAATGGTCGCGCGATAAACAACATCCGGTATGTTTTGGCAAAAAAAACAGCATGTGTGCTGTTATGTTTCGGTGTGTGAATACCAGAGCCCATTTCCCTATCCCTTCCTAACCCCTATTCTTAATCCTAATAGTTTTAGTTTTTACCCAAATAAAACTATAAACTGCTGCTACGTCAAAATTTTGTTAGGATTCATTGAAGTGCTACAGTATTGAGAGAACTCTCTAGTTCTATGGTTCTGTTGCCAGAAATGAATTTAAAAAATTGAACAACTACGTAATACTCGTTGACTGTTATAATCGTACCTTTATAATTGTCAGTTCGTTTGTTCGGCCGACCACGCGGTCATTGCTCGGAGGGAATTACAGCTGCCGACTGACCATTAGCCACGGAACTATGGTCGTGTTAATGGTGCAAAGGCTTTCAAATGAAAAAATAAGAAACGGTCGATAGATACCTACATTAGAAAATAAATTATTTGCCTCATCAGGAAATAGAATAGCATAATGTATTTGCAAACCTACCATAGTTGAACAGATCGTATCCAGCACGGATACGTAGTGTGCGGGGAAACTCCGAGACATCTTCTTGTCCAAAATTCCTCAGTGTCTTAAAACAAATGTTTATGACCCATGTGTGTTTCTAGGGATAACATTTGGTGCTGAAACTTGGTCTCTAACTAAAGCCCGTAGGAAAGATCAACGTTGCTCAACATGTTAATAAGTTAAGTTAGGAAAGCTATGCTCAGGGTTGTATGGCCTTGTAAGAAAATCTTACGATCAAATCTTGCTCATCGAGCTGTGAAGAGGGCTGCTCGGGGTTACTCTGCGAGATCCAATCAGGAATGAGGAAACCCGTAGACATACAAGTCACCGATATAACTCGGCTGATTGTTAGTTGAAGTGGCAATGAGTAGGACACATTGTACGAGATGGACGGTCTATCTAATAAGTACCTCAGCTTAAAACTCAATCCATGCTGAAAATTTCGTTTCTAGTAAATGTCTATAATCCAACAGTGACTTCCTAGGACTGAGATGAAGATGTTAATGATACTTGTAGCTACTTTTTCGACACAAACTGTGTCAATAAACATAAAAGAAATGTATAATAAAAATAAACCTTATTATTTTCGTTTTAAAATGAAAACGGTTCCTTTTTGAAAGTTTCATTGAAATAATAATAATATTAAAAATTATTATCCGAGATGCAGCGGTCATCAACCGTCATGGACTGGCGACGCTCAACTTACGAGACACGGCAGTCGGCAATCCTCGTTCGAGGCTCTGTATTGTACGAGTATGCTTTTATGAATATAAATATTATGGGGCACACTACATTAACTTATAGCTTATTATACTAATTTTAATCACCATTGAAATTTTCTTTGAAATCGTAAATATTTTACTGACAGGTCTAATCTGAGCCTTATAGAGAACTAGCTGGTGCCCGCGACTTCGTCTGCGTAAAAAATACAAAATATAAACTTGAGTAAATATGAAAATTTATTGTCACATTTTTTATGTTTTAGATTATCCCTCGCGAACAGTGCTTTTTTTCTGGATGAAAGGTATCTTTTGTCCTTTCCTGTATCCCTGACAATGTGTATGCAAAATTTCATGGTGATCGGTTGAGTAGTTAAGGTGTGAAAAGTTAACAGACAGACAGTCAAACAGGGTTACTTTCACATTTATAATATTAGCATGGAGTAATAGATTAAGCGCTGCACTGGCGTAAAATACCTTTGCCCCATTCCAGAGTAACATTTCCTCCCAATTCCAAGCGACATTTAAATTCGACCTTTCTCGAGATGTCCACACGCAAAATACCAATGCTTTTTAAAATTATAACCTCTAATTAATGAAGGGGTTAATGAAAAAAATAATATTACCATGTACTTATTACACATAAGTACATAAATGTTTAATGACAAACCTGTTATGTACATAAGTGGCATTTACAAAGTAATGCCATTACCAAATGCCAACAACCTGTAAGGGTGCAAGTATCAACCGTCACGGGCCCATGCACGCCCACATTATGCACCCTCCTATTTTATAATTAGCAGTAGCCTTTAGCGAACTGCAATTAACCAGTTAACTTTAACTTGCACATTCTATCCGTTAGCAATATTCTAACATTAGATATTCTTAAAAACTTTTAAGAGTTTAAAGAGACACTAATGTCACAAAAATATTTTTTCCTGCAGACAGACCGGCCATTAACCACGGCCACTTAGTCACCAATAACACAACCGACACCTTAGGAATGCAACTGGTCTACCGAACTTGAATAGGATAAGGGATAAAGCTGACAGAGACAGAGGACAGGTTTTTTTGCGTGGGAAAATCTGCGAACCAGATCCCATCGACCATGGAGAGATCGGTGGGTTATGTGAGACTTCTACCCACTAAAAACCCATGGTGTTTCCTCGCGCCTTCTACGGGGATTAGGAAACGTTAAGACACGTTAAGGTTGAGTAGTAAAAGCTTGAAAGGGTAACAAACAAACAAACTCACTGTCGCCATCATATTATTAGGATAGATTATTAGGATATAAAAAATGCTATATAACTATGTCTTATAACATATTTTGTTATATAGTCTGGACTCACCTTAAGATGTATGTCATAACAAGTTAAAAACAAACTTTAAGTTAAATTTGAAAAGCTTACTTTAAAGTGAGGCGGAAGTAAGAATTGCTACAAGTTAACTTAAATACCTATATATTGCGACAAATTACATTGCATGTCTAAAATTAATTATTTCCCTTTCTGTTTGTAACTATGTTCGGTCGTAAAATAGAGCTTTATGTGTACGCGAGTGGACAAAGTCACGTGCAAAAGGAAGCTTTCAAATAAATTTTCCAAGCTCAATCGTCGATCATAAAATTGTATGAGGCAAGGCGTCGACCGCGTGTCCAGCCACCGTGGAAAATGTAAGGTGCATGACATCCCGCGATCCAGGTGAACATTCACCTGCCTACAACAGGACTCTATTGTAATTCAACGACTTTTATGACAACTGTATAGACTATAGACGTTATCGAGGATAATTACAAAAATATTTTTACAGCATTCTTCGCACAGAACATTCGCAACTTTGGACTTTATAATTCGTGAAGCAATTTCCATTCAATATATACCTAATATTCACAGTGATACTGCAAATATTATGTTGTGAATGGCTCGGCAGTATTGAAGCAAAACGAATCTAGATAGATTAAGATGACTAAGATGTCTTAGTTTAGTTTCCAATAAGTTGTCGATACCTTATAATAACAGCGAATATGTAAATGACATTATTAAAGCAAATAAAACACACTTATATAATATTGAAATATCTCCATCCCTGATTTTAAATACTTTACTAATTCCAAGTTTAAACTTGGGAGTTTGATTGGTAGACGCATGGAATTTGTGTAGAATTTAAAATTCCTCTAATTTCTAGTCATTAATCTAACTCGTTTGTCACTCTTTATTAAAAAGGTCCATTTATATCCAACAGTGGCCGGTTATGTAGCGATTTTGATTTTTTTAGTGGTCCACAATAGGTCGCTGCGATCATAGTAGGATTAAGGATAAAGGATTATTTCACATTATGTTGTTATTTCACGGTGGTCTTCTGTTAAGGTCATCAGACAGGCTGACGGTCCACTTGATCGTAGGTGGCTTCCTACGATGCAGTGCGTTGCTGGCCAATTTAGGATTAAGGATATGGAATTAAGATTGGATAGAGTAATGGGTTCTGGCATCCTTTACTCACTCACCAAAACAATATTATTTATACAAAACCACAGCATGTGTGCTGTACACATGCTGTGGTACTACTTATAATACATTTTCAAAATAAGTTGCTGCTTTATAGCCTATGTCTTATTTCAAAAAGAAACCCATGGTATGAGGGTAAGACCTCAAAGCTTCACTGCATGTACAAATCGTGCATAACTAGTCAATGAGTTATGACGAGATAGTTGTGCATAATGAGATTTTTATAACACAGCAACGTACGGTATAATAACTCAGTAGGATATAATTAATTTTTATCGTTTATCTTTCATTAGAAGCGGCCGCGTGTGCACCGCGACGCGGGACGCAGCGAAGCGCGCAGCTTTTGTCTTGCTTTCTTGCTTTGCGCCGACTTACATTCACTATCAACTGTAAATCTCGCCACCATACTGTCTAATTAACAAATTAATGTGGAACCTTATTGTAGGCACTGTTCAACATTCAACATTAGGTGTGTGTGTGTATATATACACTTTTTTTATAATTACGTAGGTGTTATGGTAGGTATGTATACGTATACATAAATAAATTTCATATTATATACTATTGTGGCATCAAGAAGCAATTATTCTTTGAATTAAAATCTATTGGCCCGCCCCCGGCTTCGCAAGGATGCAAGTTTTCTTGCAAATTATATATATAAACCTTCCTCGTTGATTGCTCTATCCATTAGTTAAAAGCCGTATCAAAATCCGTTATAGAAATTTATAGAAAAATAATAAAGGTTCAATTGCGTTGATTTTAATTTTACGCAAATTTTAATTTTATTTGTGTTTTATACCTATGCTTCTTAGGTTTACTTGCAATAAAATATACACTGAAAACAAGGGCGTTGGAACCAGCGAAGCGATAGCTAAAATTGTTTGATTCTGTAGGCAAAGTAAAGCGGTCGACGTCACGATTTCACGGGCGCGGTAATGGCCGCCATTAGACTTAATCCGCCACGGAAAACAACGAGCAAACACCCAAAAAACCGACAAAGTGCCCAACATAATTTTAACTGAAAATACGTACATGTGTTTTTCAATTTAATGTTTTAACTATGATTGTTTACATGGTGAAAAAAATTGAGGAAACCTGAGTTTCCGAGAAATCTATTCGACGTAATGTTAGTATGTAGTGTACCAACTGCCAATCCGCACTTAACTAGCGTGAAAGACTGTGGTCTGTTTTGTACCAATGCGCCTTACATCGACGATAGGCCATTAATTGAAATTTTGAAATTTTGCATACACGTTGTCAAAGGTACAGAAAAAGATAAGGGTACTTTTCATCCAAATAAAGTATCTACAGGTCTCTTAAAAAAAAAACAATTCAACGTCTCAGAAAAATAAATGGGCAATAACATTAATTTGATCATTTATGTTATTCAAAAAATTTGTAAAAACAGGTCGCGGGCAAAAAATACCTACTTACAACATTATAATGTAGATATTAATGTAGGTGAGTAGACATGCAATAATTATAAAGTGAAACTCAAATACAAAGTATCAATTAAATCCATTCAAATTTAACGTACGAGTAATTAAAATATTTGCAATGTAACAAAGTTGTACAAAGTTGTAATGCAATGTAACAACGGGAAACATAAAAACGAAGCAGCTCTTGATTTGGTAAACACGATAAATCAAGCTTCTAATGAGTTACAATGTAAGTAAAATCATTCCAAATATGTGTCAGAAAACTCCTCCTTTTTACTAAAGTATATAAGTCAGCTCGCGACATCTATTGTTCGATTCCAAGACTAAAGTGTTATTAAAATAAACGATCCTCGAGAAGATATCTCGATAAAAATACCTACACGTCAACAGTTTAAATTTACTTATTTTGCAAAGAATCGGTAAAAAATTTTCTTAAGACAACTTAATTTATGGAATAAAGTATTTTTTTTATGTTTTACTGGCGAACCGCTCCCAACTCAGCGCGGAATTTTTTTTTCTGAAAATTATACATACAGATACTGAAACCTTCCTCGTTTATCAGTCTTTCCATGAGTGAAAACGGTATCAAAATCCCTATGGATAGGGAATTTGTATCGGACATCTCTTGCTCACTCACCGAAACACAACAGCACATGAACAATTATTTCACTGCGAACGGCGGTGGTTACTGCCGCTGGAAGGCCAATTTATGACTGCGAAACACAGTGTGCAAGTTACCAGGACCTGTAAAAAATTACAGGTCCAAAAAGAATTCTATTTTGGTAATGCAGGATATGATTTATATGTAGATATAATTAGTTGTATGGAAAATTAAAAACCTTAATCTTAATATTTAAAGTATACCTAATTCCCAAATAATTTTAATGAAATGTGTATTATTGGTGTCCGCTTGATAAAGAGATGCAGAAGAAGACGCGACAAATGCTTGTAATATATAATATGTGCATAATTTACATATATATATATATGTGTGTGTGTGTGTGTGTGTGTGTGTGTGTGTGTGTGTGTGTGTGTGTGTGTGTGTGTGTGTGTGTGTGTGTGTTTTCTAAATACGTCTTCCTCTATGATTAGGTATACGTGAAAAGAACGGTAATAAGTCTATGCAACGTCCATAGGATTATCCGGATCCTAAATAATTCGAGGGTATCTGCCACAAATAAAACCAGATAACCAAGAATTCTCCTTTTGTTTAGTAATTATACAGCACTTACTCGTACTACGGGACAGGCTAATTGAATACGCTTTCGGAGAGAGAGCTGCAATTTGCCTGACTCCGGGCCCACAAGATTAGTGTTTAAATAGGTAAAGTAAATAGTTGCTCTTCACTGCAGGGGACAAGCGGATGTCTGGCCATTAAAAAAGGAAGATTTTTGTAAGACTATCATAATATTGAAAGGAATCAATTTAGTTTTGCCCCAAGATAGCTAGTTGGGTGGCCTATCGGGCGAAATTATCTAACAAACATTACCCGTTGTGGGCGACGCCTTTTAATAAAGCGAGCTAGTTGGCGCTTTATTAAAATCAAAATTTTCTTTCAATAAACGTCAAATCTTTTAGATTTACGTATTTAGCGCTCCGTAGCAAAATGCACAAGAAGCAAAATGTGCACCACATTCAAAATGTACAAAACGCGGAACATGCAAAATATGCAAAATGCAAAATATTTAGCGCGCCAATGCCAATGAAACATTACATTTAAAAAACAAATACAAAAAAGAATTTTTTTTAGCCATTTCTCAATTTGTTTTTTTTTTCTAAGATATGGAGTGGAATTATAAAAGAAGTTCCCTATATTTTGAAATGTTTTTACAAAAAACGGCACTGATTTTTTTTTCTACTGGTGATCTTATCAATCTTTTAAAATACCTATTTACTAAATAAAAATTTAAGGTTTTTTTATGAGAAATGGCAGACTGGCGGCTTACAGATGATGGAAAGCCGTTTATGAACATACTGATAGACTGACAAGACTTCAATATGTTTTACTCACGCACCGAAACAGGTCAGCATGTATTTCTATAAATAAAAATTCAAATTCAAAATTAAATATAATACTGAAGTGAGAAAAAATCTTATTTTCATCCCATCAGATGACACAAATAGCAACTGATTTTTTAAATTTGTTTTTGCGATATCTCATTGTATCATAATTATTACTCATATATTTTCTTTTTCAACGCGGACGAAGTCGCGGGCACCAGCTCGTTCATGGATATTAACAAACATACAAAATAAAATAATGTACAATATAGGAAAAAAATTTATTTAACATTTCAATCCGATATTTACAGTATCATACACCTTACACATTATAATGTACACTGCACACTTATTATAGATAAAATTATAATTAAATAATTATACAATAATTATATTTACAGAGAAAAATTACTGTCGTGTATTTGGACCCATTATTTGAACCTAAATCCTTACTTCGTTGATAATTTTGAAGTGAAACTTCTTTGTGCGTAATGAGAATAATATTTCAAGGTCTAATATTGGTTTTCCTTTCGTTCAATTTACCATCTTGTTCATAAGAGATTTGCTCTTATGATTGATGCCATAAAAATACAGGATTTTATTTTTTATATTATATTTTAACTGGTTCGATTCCCGGATGTGGCAAGCGTATTTTCAAAAATATTTGAATGCAGTTTTGTTTCTTTTTAAAAATAAAGGAATGTTTACTTTAGATAATTTTTCCTATCTTTAGTATTATGTAAGAGAACTCATCCGACAGGTGGCGATAAAAATTTCCAATTTATATATTTGTTTGCCAAAAAAGTTTCACTTTGCACACGCACATGTATTTTATGTTTAATTGAATAAGCCAGTATAACAGGCCTTTCCTATTTTATCCCTAGAAGACATTGTTGAATAAAATTTCAGGATAAAATTTTAACTTAAACATGTAATAGGACTTGATTTTATTTATTTATTATATTATATACAAATGGACGCGTAGTTAACCAAAAAGCTTTTTTGGTAAAACCATTGCTAGAAAACTTCACTCTATATGTAAAAAAAATCATTAATCACATATGGTAAAGTATAATAAAACATACAATTTTACTATACTTAGTGATATACCATATGTATAATTAATGTTAAAGTAGGTTGAAAACTAAATTGTTTAAAAATATCTGCATATTCAATAAATTGAGTTTGACGTCATTCGTCTACTTCGCTTATTACCATAGTCATGATTGCAAAACAGTCATCAAAGTATCTACATTGAGAATCTACATATACATTAAAGGTGATTTTGGGAATATATTATATTTTCCAGTATACCCAATGGGCATTTGCCTATTGAATTCCACGAGTTCTCTTCCATCTTAAGGGCTTGATCACACGAGCCGAGCAGAGTGGCGAGACTTTGGTTTTCAGAAAAACTAGGTTTGTGTTGTGCTACGAAAAATAACAGGCTATAATTTATCCTGACGAAAAAGGAATCTCGACGAATGTGTCTTAAATCGTTGTGCCGCAGTAATGGCGAAAAACGGTTTTCGGCACCATTCAGCACCAACCAAGCGTACATTTTCGAAAAGACGAAGTGGCCATGCTAACTTCTAGGATATGAGGAGTAAACTGAAGACAGCGCGGAAGTGGGCACTCGGCCTACTCAATAAAACGAAGTCCGAGTGAATGTCTCGCCATCAGAGGGAAAATGTCAACCGAGCACTCGGCCGAGAGCACTCTACTCGGTACGTGTGATCAAGGCCTTAGCCTGAGTAAGACCTTAGCCAAACAACACTTTAACTTAATAAAACGCTTTTAAAGATTTAACGAATTGACAAATATATTCACCAAAATACTTAAAACATTCATGAACATCATTCATGAAAGAGACAATTCTATTTACCGAATTTAAAAAAAAAAATTTGAAACTGTCTTATAGACTACGAGTAAATTAAATATCATCACAGACATGCATTCGTGGCATTTTACCAGATCTACATTAAGACAAACTATATCTTATTCACGGAAACGAGCTTATAGGGAGAAAAAGCGTTCAGCTGTGATTGGTGGAGATAACTGACAATGTTAGTATACATACACAGTACATATACTTTTTAATCTGTTCGTAGAACTCTCACTGTCATTATACTGTGTTTTTTAATTCGAAGGAGTAGTTTGACAGATCCTAATGTCAAAATTTAAAATAATGTTACCAGCGTTTTTTCCGTAGTGCTGTACTAATATCGGTTTTACGTAAATAGTTAAAATATTTTTCGGTAATTTTTTTTTTATCTTCTTTTATTAATTTAACATTCGTATTATTGTTATTTTAAGGTTGGAATTTCGTTTAACTAACGTTTAACGTATATTAACTAACGTATATTTTTAATTTTATGATTATATACCAGAAACCAAAATGTCTATTATCTTAATTAATAAATAATCCACAACTTAATAGCTAGAATAGTTTATACAGAATAAAAAGTGTAGGGTTGTGGGTAAGTACGTAGGTATTAGTATAATATTTTATTATAGTTTACAAAGCTAAAAGCAACGTAAAGTGAACGTTCACCTATTATTGAAAACGCCCACTCAAGGTTTGCTGTCCTTGTCTTTTGTATGGAATTGAGTGAAAGAGAAAGCGCTCTATATGCTCGACTCCGTAAATAAGGTCTTCAAGACAAACATATAAAAACCCTATTTTGAATTTTCCATAATTATGATTAGAATATTATATTCTATTTTAAAAAAAATTACATTATTATATCATATAATTTACATTAAATAAAGACATATTTACATTATCCTGATTTACATAAAAATAAGATTTTAACAAAACTTTCATTTCAATTACATGATTTTATAGATCACAAATAGTGCGATAAATATGTACACAAAAAAAATCCTTCAATGATTCACATAAGAGTAACAAAAAATGTATTCTCTCTTTTTTTACAAAATATAGCTGGACGCTCCACAATTTATTGTAATTAAGACAAAAATATAAGCAATATGAGTTTAAAATAAAATAAAATAAATAAATATTTATGGATTAAAAAAAGATGCCTTCACTAAACATATCAAACTCTGCAAAGTATGAATAAGAGATCTCTCTTATTCTTTTCATTACGTCCTTTTGTTCGCATATTTTATACTTTAATTATATTTATAACTAAATACGTATGTAATTAACACAATAATTTAGGCATTCTATAAGATACAGAATAAATTTATATCAAGACTTTCAAATAATAAACTTAACAATAACAATTACAATCGAATTAAAACTGAGAGCAAGCAAATCGCGATTAAAATGGCCTTGATGATTATTAATTGTTTAGTTGTTAATGAACTATTTACACAACTGTAAACATCTTAGTGTATATGTTTCGTCAGTCTGATTCATATCAGACATTTATTTTTGTAAAAAAAAAAATATATTATAATGAATCGATAACATCAATATTCCACATAATTTGAAACAATGTTCTAAAGTTAGTTAGGCCATTCTTTTAGCAACTTTTTCTAAAATAATGCTAAGCCTATTGCAACACAATATTAAAAAATAACAGTCACGAAGATAGAACTGCAATAGTACTGCAAGTTATTTAACCGAATAGTCTAATTTATACACAAAGATGATTTCCTCAATTTCCCTTTTAAATAAACTCAAAATATTTTTTTTTTATCAACGACGCTATATGAAATTATCATCTTGAACTAGCCCTAATTAAGTAGAAATTTAACGGAATTCCTTCAACGGTAATTTAAAATGCAACATTCAACTACACCAATGCTTGACTTAAAATTAAGTTAAGACACTTTTCCCATGGGGATCGATGAATATGGCGCCGTTCTGTAGTTACCATTACCAGTCGACGAAAGCTAATGTACTCTTAAGACGCGAATCTCGTAGCGACGGATATTCCTAGCCGTCGCTTTCCGCGTCCTGGAATAATAATGTAAAGCCTATTTAAATCATACCAGACATTTTGATTCTTTTATGTTAAGATCTACCACAGTCGGTTAAAGATAATGAAATGTGCTATAGCATCCCTCGCTCATACACCGAAACACAACAGCACACATGCTGTCATTTCACTGTGGTCTTCTGTAAGTGGTTCTGGTTACCAAGCTGGCGAAACGTAGTATGCCCAGAGCCACCACTTAATTATTATTTTTTATTAAGTTTTTATGTCGGCAGGCAAGCAGACGATTCAAATGACCGTCATTTGAATCGTCCGCTTGCCAGCCGACATAAAATATCCAGAGAGGGATCGTGGGATATCTTGTGACTTGACGTCACAAGATATCCCACGATCCACGATTTAAACTGTGATTTTAAAATGGCTAAATATTAATCAAGAAAAGAAAAGCAAAGCAACAATTCTTTGAAATTTATATATAACTGTAGTTTTTAGACAAGAAAATATTTAAATAATTTAAATTTTAATATAGCCTACCAATAAATATAGGGCAAACACAATCTCGGCCTTTCAAAAATACTGTATGTCGATAAAATAAGATTTGTTCAACAATATCGCTCGCATGTGAACTTAGGATTTTTCTTCCTTCCTCCGCATTCCTAAGGAGTGGCCAGCGATTTCGGCTAAACTGCAGTTAGCTGTTTTTTTCATGAATAATGACGCCAAGCGGGTTGACGTTTTATTTAGCCGCATGTGGCCACTGTACTGTCGCTTATAAACAACAGCAACATCGGGAAAGATGCAAGTGCACTTGTCTATACTGACAGCATGAGGGATAAGAGTAAATTGAGGATAGGTATACCTTAATAAGCGTTTCGTCATTGTATTGTTTAAAAATAGTCATGGTTGTAAAAGTTGTTACCTAGCTATCAATGTGTTCAGACTCTAATTTGGTCCCGGGCCTGATCATCACCATCTTGTCCTCGCTCGTCTCTATAGTAAGCATCATCTTCTCGTCGCAGCTGTCGTCCCCGGAGTCAGAGTACATTGACTGTGTAGATGTTGCCACTTCCTGCAATCAGAATGTCATGTATTTTGTTTACTTTAGGTTCGAGATTTTAAAACTATTTTTGTTAAAATTTAATTTGTGATTTTTACCTTTCACTCATAAAGGGATGCAATGTTAAAAATTATATTTTCTTTCGTACTAAGTATATTTTTACTCTGAAGCCAAAAACGTATCATAATTTTAAAAGGTTTATTGGATGTTTTTGATATTATAAATGAGGGGGAGTTTTTAGTCAACAAAACCTATATAGGGGATAACACACACATAATGAATCAGACCTGAGTAATGTCATGTAAAAATGGCGAGACAAAGAAATACACACCGTGATCCTGTTCTTGGTGTGTATGCGGACGTGTTTGGCCAAGTGGTCAGAGCGCATGAACCGCTTGCTGCACTCTGGACACTCGAAGCGCTTCTCGCCCGTGTGCGTGCGCCGGTGACGCTGCAACTCGTCCGAACGAGTGAACCTGTCATAATATATAAGCGTACTTATACATCTAGTACGATGCACTCAAGCTCCGCAATTGGCATCTTAAAACTAGACTAGACACACCCTCGTGTGGATTGAAAATATTCTAGGCAATGCATATAATGACGGTTTTTATTATGAGTTTAAAGTTACACAATTAAATACAGCTGCGTTTTCTGGTAATTCATTAATGTCTTTTTCAATCTATTGAAATCTATTTTTTTTTGATAAAAAAAATTAGAGAAGTTTCATTTAAAGCTCATTTAAAGCTGCCTCAACTTCCTTATATTCAACAATCAACCAATTCTTGGCCTTAAGACCAATTTATACATCATTAAATAGTCTACAGTAGCGAGTTATTGTTTAGTTGATTAAGTTAATGTCCCATTTTTTGGTATTTATACCATATCTGAATCCGAATCATGTGGACCGTCAATGTGCCTGCAGCTTTATTAAAATGCCTTTATATGAATAGTAAGAAATTAAAATTATTACTGACTAGCTGTTGCACGTGACTTCGTCTACGTAACTTTATAAATATAGCCTATAGTTACTCACTGATAATGTATCTTTATATAGATTAAAGAATTTTTAAAATTGATCCAGTAGTTTTAGAGTTTATTAATTACAAACAAAAATATAAGTTTTTTCTCTTTGTAATATTAGTATAGATAATATTTTTTTTTTTTTTTGAAAGGTTTTTTTTTTCTCAACAATGTAAAATAAAATATTGGCAATAACAATAAGGTATAACGGTGTAAAATGGTGGATGTAATGTTACCTCTTCCCACAGAAGAGCCAGTTACATAGGAAAGGTCTCTCGCCCGTGTGCCACCGTAGATGAGCTCGGAGATGTGACGTCTTGCCATACACCTTATTGCAACCCGGGATGTGGCACACATGCTGCTTCTTGCGATCCACCACTCGGCTACAAACAGGCCATATTGTAACTAACAATTTGTCAAATCAATCTGTTAAGTTATAGAAAACTTGCTCCAAATTCTGAGAGAATATTGAGAAAATGTAAAGGGACTCATAGTTGAATGTATGAAAAATGTTCATATATTTTTAAAGTAAAGGAAGGTTGACAGTCTATTTAATGGTAGGTAGTTACTGTCGCTAAGCTGTACCAACTCAAGCAACGCAATGGGGTTTGCAAATAAGCTGATGATCAATCGTCATATTGACGGAAAAGTATCTTCTATCTAACATAAATAAAATTTTACACAACAATAAAAAACATTTAATTTCCTTACATTTTTATAATTAACAAATCCTTATATACAAAAAAATATAACATGGAAGTTGCAGTTAGAGACATTAGATCACTGGTTTCACCAAAATATGTGAAAATCGATCTTACAGACATTGAAATAAAAAGTCAATTTATATAAAATGTGAGATGTGGCACTTCACAGTCGATATGTAAATTTAAATAACATCACAACACGTAAATTTAAATTAAGTGTGCAAATTTGGAGAAAATGAAAGTCACAGGGCTTGTAAATTCCTGTCATAACTTACTTCTCGCCTGTATCGCAATTTGGACATGTACATGCAACCCTCTTCAACATTCGCTTCCCGCCGTTGGGGCTAGAGACGCGTTTAGCCTCGCACTCCCCTCCCGAGGCACTACCACCGCTACCTCCGCCTCCGCCTCCACCACCATTGCCACCTCCACTACTCGTTGATGACATCACCACTTGCCACTTGCCGGGCTCATTGGGATCTTGTTGTATTTGTTGACCTGTGAACATAGATACAACAATTAGAGTACTAGCCTAGCTACTCGGACAAGTTTAGACCTCTTGAGTTTTTAGATTTCATGTATAAATCAGAAATGATGTGAGAATGGTCAAGGAAGACAATAAGACATTGTGAGAGCATTTGTGTGTGTAAAACATTGTGCAGGATTTCTATATTGTCCAAAAATTAACAGAGGTTTATAGAATATTAATATGTAACTCCAAACCAAGAAGTTCCTCATTGTTCTTTAGTCAACAGTCAGGTATTGTCGTTGTCAAACCAAAACCTGCTAAATGCAAAAAGTATACTTACGAGATATTAACAAAAAAAGTTTTGCTGAAAGTGTTTTATTTGAAAATTAGGGTTGCTACATAATCTCATCTTTTAAATTTTGTTGGAAAAAATTGTTATTAGTGCAAAAATTTTTAGTTACTTAATACAGTTAGTTAATTAATAACTTTGGAAATTATTATCATCAGAATTCAACATTGGGTGAAAATTACTTTTATTTAAGTAATGATAGGATAATCTCAAATTCATATCCAGTTCTAACAACACTCGCACAATTCTTAACAAAAATAATTTAAATGTACAAGTTTTACTAAGACCTATAAACTTTCACGATACACCTATTTAATAACATAGTATTCAAACAATCAGACTTTTAAAAAATATAAAACAGTTTTAACTTTGTAAATAAAAGAAATAGGTAGTTTTTAAAGCATGACAGAAGAAACTCTAAATCAATAACATGTTTAGAAAGTTTACGAAGAACATACGGAAAACAATAAACATTAAGGAATTATAGAAAGCCGTAAAATATTATTCTAAACATTGACTTACTTACGTGATAACTATTTTTGTCAATAAAATACCTAATTGGTTCATTGTCATGGTTGCACAAATACGTTTCTTATTTTTTTTAACAAATAAAATATGAATTATACAAATTTCTAAATAAATATTTGTGGCCACTGCATAAGCATAACCTTGACTCGAGTCATTTCATTAATATAATAATATAACAAAAATGATTTTTCGATATGCCGACTTGCCAACTGATGAGTCGACTGACGCTTCGCTATCTTTCAATGACGTTATTTATTTTGACAACTGACAACTTCAATATAGTCGAGCACTTTTTCTATGAATATCTTGGCCTGGTTACCTTACTTTAGGCCACTAAAAAAAATTGAAGTAAAATGAAAGTAATTAAATGAAAATGAAAGTAGACTGGAGAATATGAAATATTTATCATAATAATATGGAAATATTATTACTGATATCATGATTTTTGATGTCTTACACATTTATATTTCATTTGTATTTGCGTAGTTTTATCGACATTCTGTGCATATTAAACTATTTAAGAATATATCAGAGAAATAGTTTTTTATCATAGTTTATTTACATTTGATTATAATTAAACAAAGTTTACTCTCGTAACTATCTACTTTTCTATATTTACTTAAACGCCTTTCTTTCATTGATTGGATTATATTATTATATATTAGGTACCATCTTAAAAAAATTTATTCTAAAAACGGCCACAAACCTAAAAACATTTATTCTAAAGAATCTACTATTAGTTTTTCTTCCACGTTGTCCGGGCCAAAAGATTTGGCATGTGTTTCGCTCTGTATTTTTTAATTAGGCACTAAGTTATGCTCACCTATGATAGGTTGCGGCTGTGCTTGTGGCGTCAACTGTGCAAACTGAACTCCGGGCAACCCTAAGGCTGGCACGATTTGTACTGCACTGCCAAGCCCTCCCACGCCTAATGTTGGCACCTGATAAATCATTGACCTATATTGATATCTTAATTGATAACAATACACACCGACCTACACAATAGGTTCCCCTTAACAGCTGTCATTTGTCAAAAAAATTATGACTTAGGGATGGCAAAGTATTTAATTTTTGCATGCAAAGAATGCAGCAGCACGCCGATTTTTGCCGAAGCATAATACAATGAAATTGAATTATATTAAGAGCAGTTAAGGAACATAATACTATGCAAAAAATTAAATACTTTCCCACACTTTGCCGTGCCGTTAAATAAAAATAATTCATAGATTTTTTTTCCGATGAAAAACGGCACAAAGGCTGGTCCACTTGACGGTAAATGGTTGCTGTGGCTACGTATCGCGTCCGGGTCCACTGTTGGGCCACGGTACTCTCTAGTACAATATACCTGTACAACGTTAGCGGCTCTCACATTAGTGGCCGGTATGACGGTCACTTGCTGTCCCGTGGGAGTGCTCGTTATGATGGTCTGTGACGGTTGTTGCTGTATGCCACTCGTGTCCGCTTGTAGCGGGTTGGAAACAGCCTTTATTGTTCACGTTATCCAAGCAGCACGAAACAATTTGAAAGGTCTTTTTAGCGAAATATAGTACAGTAAAATGCGTAAAATTCAAATTCACTAGTGTACATGTACAGTAAGCTTACATGGTAAAACCATTAAACTCTTTATCATAGAATCAAGAGCTGGGCTGAGAAAGAGGGTGAAACTTTTTCAATAAAATAAGCACATGCTAT
Organism: Synanthedon myopaeformis; assembly: GCA_944738685.1. Taxonomy (NCBI): domain Eukaryota; kingdom Metazoa; phylum Arthropoda; class Insecta; order Lepidoptera; family Sesiidae; genus Synanthedon; species Synanthedon myopaeformis. The sequence goes on from OX122915.1 coordinate 2,499,204, forward strand.
CAATCCTATATTTGAATTGAGAATTATTCATAATTTTATTATTTTTAATAATCTTCTTTTGTTTATATAAATTAACTAGCTGGTCCCGCAACTTCATCCGCGCTGAAAAATTAAAAACATAACACTTGAGAAAATATTAGACTTATATTTTATATTTTTAGACGCACCCTTGGGAACCTAACATTTTTTTTTTTCAGGATAAAGTGTCCTATATGTTAATCCACGTAATAAACTGTGTGCCACATATCATCCAAATCCGTTAAGCCAATTTTAGCGTGAAAGACAATCGCATTTATAATATTAATTAATGGCATGCATGTCTTTTGATTTGAGGTACAAAATAGGAATAAGCTTACCTGTAAAGTGATTGTGGTCGGAGTCCCACCGCCATTCGCGGCCGCTTGACTGCTGCCATTCTGCTGAACAAACACGAACATTGTATGCACATCAAAGAATTATGCAATTGTTGAAAGAAACGACAAAGACTGACAAGAAAACAAAGTAATCCTTACTTTTATTATCAAAATTCATACTAAGTAACGAATGAACTAACGAGTAACTAAAATTGAAACTAATCATGCAGAAACAAGCAAATGTTTACAGTTATTGATGGTCAATAACTGTAAATCGAGCTAGACCAAATATAACCTACTAGCTGGTGCTCGCGACTTCGTCCGCGTTGAAAATTAAAAAAAAAAGCAATATAACGCTTGACCTCGTGTTGCTGTAACACTTTGGCCAGGCGTTAGTTTTTTTTTTTTTTTATTTATCCCACGGGAAGTCCTTTTTTTCTGGATGAAATGTACCCTATGTCCTTTCTGTTGTCACAGACAACGTGTATGCAAAATTTCAGTAGTTTTTGCGGTTCAGTAGTTTTTGCGTGAAAGAGTTACAAACATCCATACATACATAAAAACATACTTTCGCATTTATAATATTAGTACGGAAGTACGGATAGTTCGGCCGAAACATGTCAATGTCAAATACTAAGCCTGAGATTGCACATCCTTAGATATTACAACTATTTATAATAAAAAGAATAATGACCTGTACATTGGCGAGTGATGCAATCTGTATTTGTTGTATCTGTCCTGTCGATGTCAACACATTGGCCACCTGCGGCTGAGCTTGCATCTAGTAATCAAACAAACAATAAGTTAAACACACGTTTCAGTTATCAAGCATAACATAACCAGGTCACAATCTGGACAATCACGGATGATTTATATAGTTTTATTTAATGTTGCCAATAAAGGAAAAGACGTTATTAGTCCACTTATGAAGGTCGTTATTCGACACACGTTCTATCGATGTCCGCTCATCCCTTAATTACAAATCAATATTTTTTCGAGCAAGCCTTATAGATTATGTGCTACTGTCTTGATTCATACAATTAAAATAAAAATTTATTTGATTGTCCTCTATAGACTTCACAACCTATTTCAATTCGGCATTCACTTATGGAAAGAGGAAGGTTTATATAAATTTATAAAAACCGAGAAGGTTTTAGCTAACCTGTTGTAACTGCGGTATAATCTGCAACTGCTGTGGAGCGTGAATGGGCACGTGCACCGTCTGGTACACCGTGTGTCCATTGGCGACGCTCACCGGCACTTGGACAGGCACCATGCCCATTGAGCCCACTCCGCCCACGCTGCCCACACCCCCGCGCACAGCCACGCCTCCTCCTGACACGTTATGTTCGTTTTAAATTGGAACGAAAATATCCCCCCGTTGTGCAATGATCAGATTAACCAACGATTATATTTATTCATCACTTTTCGGCGTAAATCTAAACGTTGCCCTAAACTAATTTATATCGACAACTAAAACTATCAAAACGAAACCACAATGTGTCAGTCTGGTGTAGCTAATCCATGAAAGTTAGAAACTTAATTCTCTATCTTGCAAATAATCCAGAAAATATTGAAATATTAAAATTAACTATATTTTTAACCTATTCATTACAACCAATTCATAAAATAAAAAAAGATTTAGAGATATTTGATATAATTTTCAATATCATTTCTACAGTCAGATGAAAAGTCGATATTGTGAGATAAAGAAAACTCTCTGGGCGATGGCGATATTATATTATTTGGTGAAGTAAACTCGGCACCTTTCGTTGATGAGGCCATTTCACCAACCATTTTATTTTACTACAAAGTTATGGATTAGTTACACGATATCGTGTGTATAATTATTTATATCCACGAAAACTCGTAGTCAAACATTTTCGGGGAGTGAAACACTATATAAACACATTTCAATTCAACTTTAGTCATTTAGGTTTAAAGTGATAATAAAAAAAAAATACTTCATTTCACATACTAAAATAGCAAATTATTTTTTAAAAATCAACAACAATTAGCTTGAGTGTGGTTGTTACAAATAATAACAAAACGTCGCTTTGCTTAACAATTATTGCACCTTACACCACGTGAACTATCAATTAAATGTCGGTGAAGAGATATAGATGACTGTGAAGGAACCAATACACCAAGCAAATAAAAATTAATTGCAGAAAAAAGCTGGTGGGAATGAAGAAAGTGGGATAAAACGTGAACAAATTTTCAAGTAAGTATATAACAGATAACAAAATCCAGACAATATTAATAGGCCCGTTTTGGCAGCTGTCATTAGTATATGACATATTATAATTATTGAAAAATACAAAAACATTTAAGTATTCTGACAAAAAATTAAAAGTTTGCTTTATTCTAGACTAGACAAAGGATTACATTTCAAATGACTGCGGTCAAATTGGACCTTGAAACCGATTAAGTTAAGTTTATTGAAGATGTTTTTAGTAATTTTTACTAAGTTTCAAATAGTACAACTTCAAATAAGAATATTTATATTCTAGTTAAATTTTTTTTTTTGGTAAGGCCAGAATCAGATTATGCAATATACACAATATATTTTCATGATTGTTTACTCTTTGGTACAAATGTCTAAAAGCCGAAGCAAAGAAATATGATTTACAAAATGAATGTTGGAATATCCGAATATTTCATTTCGGAATTTATGTACTTTATTCCAACAGCCAATGGAAAGACTAATGGAATGAACCATATGTCGCAAATTCTTGAAATTCACCCACGATATCTATAACGGTGAACAAAAATATTGTGTCCAAAAAGACTAGCAATCTTCAAAGATATTTGATAGTGGAAAGCCTTGCCTTCCTGCCAGCCTCGACATTTACACGAAGGCGGGACCTGTGACTAATGTGTAGTTGGACGCAACGCAATATATGAAATATACTACACGGTGAATTTGTAATTGCCTTTCAAACATTTATATTGTCATCTTTAATGAATATAAAAACACGTATTTGTTATTTAAGTAACACTTGGTATCAAAATTACTGTATTACTGACTAAAAGCCAATAACGTTTTTCGATGAAAACATCCTAGCTATAACGTGCATTTATAATTCGGTTGTCAATAGCTATCTATCATCTATGTATAAATGTTTTTCTAAAATATTGGAATTGTTTTATTATTTTCGCGAGTTCAATAAGTGCCGCGAATGTCTGACGTCGCATTCTGTCTTCGGTTATTCGCATCATAGTAAAATGAGACAACAAATTCTCCCAAACAACTATCGTACTCTGAAGTTGATGCCGGCGTTAGTTCGCGCCAAGTACAATCAAACGCGCGTTCTCGATGATAAATTAAATAAATAGCAAATAAATAATAATGATAATATTTGTAAATAGCTAATTACTGACTTTACTGGCTCGCAAGTTTTAGTTAAGTTTAATTTTAGATTTTTCGAATAATTCCAAATTCACCGTGCACATAGATCGAGTGAGACAGTGAGAAGAGAGGAGAGGGTGACCAACCTTGCGTCTGCGCGACGGCCTCTTGCTTGATGTCCTTGGGAGTCTTGGGGTCGCCCGCCGAGGCAGCCTGGATGGGGGTCGCTTGGACTCCGGTGGAACTGGGGATGGTAATGGACTGGCTGGTCGGGATCTGTATCCCGTTGGGAAGGGTGATGTTTGCCCCGGGGATGGTGATGACCGGCTGGTTGCCGGTCAGAGCGCTTATTGGGATCGTGATATTAGTGCCCGGAATGGTAACCGTCGCCTGTTGCTCTGTTAGAGGGGCGGACCGCGAAAACATTATATTAGTATGAAATTGTAAGTTTAAAGCGAGAGGCATGCGTTGTTACGTGAAAGGAATATAGACTGTCTAACACACCACACATACAGTATATGTACTGTATTATAATTATCACATACCTATTTATTAAAAGAATTTATTAATCTAAAAGAATAAAGAATTGTTCAAATTTAATCACTAAAATGAAATGTAAATATCGTGACTGTGTATGTGATGCTTAGTTAGGATTTAGTTGACTGATCACATAATGGAGTAAAATCGAATAGGACTTTAATTTAAATATAAAACAGAAGTAATTAATTCTTTAGCAAAAGGAGGACTCTATTAGATTTTTTTTTTTTTCTTTTTTGAGGTGTGATCATCAAGAAAACATAAGACATTAATTCGTATTTGGGAAAATGTTTATAAAAAAGCAAAGCAAGTGAAGAACACAGCAATCCCAAAGCGCTAAGTGTCTCGAAATCAGAAACGAATGTAAAGCTTATGGAATATGATGCCTATTTATGACTTCCTAATTGACCAAAAATGTAATAGCGATTAAACAAATCGAAAGAATATACTGACCTGTGGGTAGATGCATCACATTTTGCAAGAATCCCGCAGGTAGTACGGGCGTGCGGACTAGTTGGCCGTTCACAAGGCTCACTTGACTCATGCCGGAGAAATTCTGTAATATTAATTATTAATAACATTAACATACCACTTCATAGTACCGTCCAGTGAGAGTAGGAGCAAAAGTAAGTTGCCTATTCTTTCGATTTTTAAAAATTACTTCCGCATTGATAATAACCAAAGTATAGATGACATGACATGTATCTACATAAACTATCGACGAAAATGTTGTTAAAATTGATTCAAGAGAGTTCACTCAGCGACGTTTAATAAAACCAGAGTAGCTAGAGCGCTGATCTAATACACTGAATACTGTCCCGGAGCTCAAGTTGTTCGGTTGGACCCGCCGGAGGAGACTCGGGCGCAGGCAGCTGGCCTATGTCCGCCACCTTCCCCTAAACCGGGACCGGGCGGTAGTCTCTCCTAGGACTACCGCCCCGTCCTTAGGTCCCCCGAGATGGCCGGCGTACCTCCACTCTAAGGTACGCCGAGGTTCTGACAGGGAGCGTAGCCCTCCCTGCGCTGTATAGCCGTGGCGTGGCATCGATGTCGTGTCATAACGTCCCCGCGACCTCGTCCAACTACGGCCGCGCTAGGAAGTCATTGGATGTTTAGCCGGTTGGAGTCCGGCATAAACCCACAGCGTATCACTAAAAGTGTTTGTTTGGACACGATACCTGTGCATGCTGCGCGGGGATGAAAAGCGCGTCTTGGCCGTCGACAGTGACGGCCTGCATGGGAGCCACGCCGCCCACACTGCCCACGCCGCCCACGCCGCCCACTCCACCCACTAAGCACCCACCGTACACGCCGCCGGCTTGTTGCTGCAAGCAAACACAATTTCAACATTATTTTCTTTCTTTTTTCAAGGGTGTAGTTTTTTTTTTTTTTGTTAACGTGATGCACGATGATGTCAAGAATTCCCTAGAGCAGATTGTTTCACAAACCTGTAGCAATTGTGGGTGCAACTGCAGCAGTTGCTGGGGAGAATTCTGGTAAGTGGTGCCGTCAGCGCTCGAAACAACTCCTCCTCCCAGGAGCGATTGCAGCTGCTGCATTGATATCACCTGTAAACATATGTACACATCTTTTTCAATTGTTTCTATGTGTTCATGACATATCGACAAAATCTCGCTGCAGGCGCGGCTTTTTATCTCTAAAGTTCTAAAGCTCATTTTTAAAGTTGGCCTACCGTGAATCGAACTTGAGATTCAGATCTTTGAGGAAAGTAGATAGGTCGCGGGTAGCGCGGTAAAGGGGGAGGGGATAGCAACACGCCCGAGTATTCGATATACGAACAGCGAGTGAGACGGTAGTGGTAAATGGTGGATAGTTTAAGTTTATGTAATTTCAGTATAAGTGAATGATTGTAGAATAAACCATATACTAAGTGAAGAAGAATTGACTTTTAATTTATCTTCTAAGAAGGCAAAATTATGTAAATTATAGAAGTTTTGTGTGTACCTGAGGCTGTTGTACTTGTATTCCATTGGGGACAGAATTTGCTGCATTGGCAATGGCGGCTGTCAATTCGTTACCCTTAAAATAAAACAAAACACATTACTTAGACACAAGGAAGTAGAGAGCTTGATGTCACTGACTATAAACATCCAGTAGTTGTATAGTATACAACTACTGGATGTTGTATAGTGACTAATATACTTTTAAACTTTTTATTGTCATTTGTGGTGGAGAGGCAAACGAATTGTTTTTATCTATGTTTTTGCGTGTATGAAAAATGTTAATATACTTACGGTTAACCCTTGAGCCCTCAACTGTTGTACAACAGCTGAGCTAATAACTCTAAGCTGCGGTTGTTGTTGTTGCTGCAAATACTGTTGCTGTATTGCTGCAAGAGTGGCCGCATCACCCTGCACCTGCTGTTGTAACAACTGAGCCTGCTGTTGTTGGTGTGCTTGTGCTTGTTGCTGCTGTTGCACCTGTTGTTGTTGCTGCTGTTGTTGTTGTTGTTGCGCTTGTTGCTGCTGCTGTTGCACCTGTTGTTGTTGCTGTTGCTGCTGCTGCTGCTGTTGTTGTTGTTGTTGCTGCTGCTGCTGCTGCTGAGCTTGCTGCTGCTGTTGTGGACCTGGAAATGAAATTATAACAATCATAATAGCTATTTATCTTCTGATGATAAAACTGATATCCCTTTTATTTTCTTTATAAATATTAGAAAATTAGTAAAAATAATTAAGTATAATTAATATATAAAAACTACAAAGATTTATGAGTCACTGATAGTAAGTACAAGGTGATACATTTTTACATTATAATCATGAAATGTTAATTTAATTATAATAAAAATAATTAACGGAAATAAAATAAAACAATATTAGGGGTAATTAAAATTTGGCAAATAAATATTATATTAATTAATACATAATAGGTACCATATTTTACTATTTTTTGGTGTGATATTGTCTAAAGTTTTAATACCTGACATATTATAAGGCAATATGGCTTACTTTGGAACTTGAGTCTCAATAATTGTTTTGTGAAGTAATACCAATATTAATAGTACCAATATTATTAAAAAACCTATAAATAAAAACTGAAAAAAAAACTGCATAAAAATCTGTAGCATCATTTAGAGTTTTAGATGGACTGGATTGGTCTAGAAAACCACTTTGTGTTTTTCATTAAAACTTAAAAGTATGTCATGGCCGTAAATAAAACAAAACGTTCTTAACACCTAATCATATTACACTATTTCATTGTCAAGACTTTGAAATGAGTCACTAGTATAATTTGTATCATTTTAAAAGCAACAAAAACACTTGAGACCCTATTTTAAACAAAGAACAATGAAAGTCAATGAAGATTGTTAAACAACATCATTTATGTTATGTCAGGCACTTTATTTCAAAAGGCATATTATGATATATTTTCTATACAAATATTGGAGTGACCACACTGTGTGTTTTCCTTACTTTTAAAATTTTACAAAGTATACACCACAAGTGAGTAGGTATTACTTACTAAAGTGCAGCGTTTCCTTGTTCTCTTGTTGCTGTTGATCAGGCCCCATTGCGGTGGGGCCAAAGCGACTGCAAGTCGCAGCCAGTAATGCAAGAGGTGACTGGGTACCGCTGCCGTCCTTTCAAACATATAAAATTTCCTATGATTTCATCTATACTATATATTTATTTTATAATACCAATTAGTCCTTATACATTTTAATGACATTTTTGTACAATCTATAAGCATAAACATGTGGTTAAATTTCAAACACCTATTGACCGATAATGAACTTAAATGTATTTTTTCATGGAGAATTCATTTATGGTGCCAAAATTCAAGGCGTACAAAACTGCAGGCATATCTAGAATGTATATAAAGATCACCATTTGTTTCACAAAACATATGATTGAGCAGATGAAGCAAAAAATTGCTGCATAAACAAATGACTAATGCTTAACTTATTGATGCTATTAAAAATAACAATGCTATTGAAAAGACTTAATTGAGTTTAAAAGTTAAGTTTAAAGTTAATAAGTCTTTTTAATATACACCTCTACAATCTCAAACTTTTAATATAATTTAAAAGAGTGTTAACACAAAATTATGTAAGAAGGGCTTATTACTAATTAACTATTTCATTTAAATATAAAAATGTTATTAGCCTGCAACTAATAAACTTCTTTTGTGCTTCAACAAGTACCTAATTGTAAATACAAAATATACAATAGTTATTGTATAATAAATTATTATGTAAATCAACATTATCATCTAAATGTGGGGGGGGTTCTTACTATATTCTTTCTCATAGAGTCTTGATAAAGTATGATAATTATATTTCATTTTATGAAAATATCATAAAAATCTACACTGGAATTGAAATGATGTCTACAATTTATATCTAGTAAAAATTGTCACTATCTACAAGACTTTTAGAATACAAAAATACAAAGACTTTTTTAAAGTTATAATCAACAGACAGGCTGATAGTCCACTTGGCTACAATTGCATATAACATGAGCTACACCACAGGTGCTGCAAAATTGTGCTTGCCTACCATAGTAGGATTAAGGATAAATAAGGGATTAGGAAGGAATAGGAAAATGAACTCTGAAATCCTTTACAAACTCACCAAAACACAACTTCTGTAAGAGAGTGTTTACTACCGCCAGATGGACTACCTAAATTACTCCAAACCGCAGTGTGCTCTGCCATTACTTTACAAATACATATCAGAGTGGTTATATGAAAGAACTCCTTTCCAAAAAGTTATATCTAAGCTTAAGTTGCGCAAATCTAAATGTAGAGCCAAGTGTTTTCAGACATGTACATCTAAGGGATGAAATACCTATATAATACTAAATAACAAAAAGGAATCCTGGACATCTAAAATACAAAAATAAAATTAACAGTTAAAATTGAATTCACTGGCATTAAATTGGTAGACTTCCGAAGCTATTTTGTTTAGATTTAACATTTCTTGGATAATTAATTACTTACCTACTGAAAATTTATTTAAAAACTTGCTTTTAAATGCATTGTATAACTACATTCAGTCACAATTATATATGGGCAATATGTTAAACGACACATTTTTGAAAAAAAAACAAGAATAAATAAATAATATGTAAACAAAAGGAGACAGAATGGAAAAATGAGAAATGTCAGGTGAAAATCACAAAAAAACGACATAGATGAGCATGGGTATGGGTACAACCTACAGAAAATTATGTTTATAAACCTGTTTAAAAATAAAAGGAGGTATGTTTATCTCATGTTATTATTGACTAATTACCTAATTTTTTTTTTTTTTTTTTTTTTTTCATTTATCTTTCATGTATAAATTCCTTGTCATGATAGTTTGAAATATTATAGTCTATGGCTGTTCTAAATTTATTAAGTATTATTTTTGAGTACTAATTAAAAAGATTTTTTTCATTATCGGTAAGTAGGAATTTTTTGTCAGAATAATTTGAAATATAGTCCATGGCTGTCTAAATTTATTGTACTAATTGAGATATTTTTTTCAAATTTCAATTAGGAATTCTTTGTAAGGACAGTTTAAAATGTTGTCTATGGCTGTTCTAAATTTATTTTGTTTCGTTTCGAAAAAGTTTGCATCAGTTTATAGTTGGGTATACTGCGACACGCCTTTTCCTAACGAGTGCCGGGAGTCGTCGCACTCAAGGTCGCCGCCGCCCTTTGATCCACCCACCTTCAATCGCGTGACTGCGACTTTGTGCAGTTGCTAACTGCTACTTTCAATTTGCATCAAATGGGCTAATTGCGGCTTATAAGCACATGTTCATTATAGTCTATGACTAAATTCTTTATTCCTTTAAATGCTTTATTATTGCTTTTAAAGCTTTGAACATCACTTGGCATTACTTACAGCTGTCTTTTGAGGCTTGTGTAAACTTTTCTCTGAGATATGAATAACATTGATACTTATATCGGTTTAGTAATAGATGTCTCTGAGGATTATTTGATGATACTATTGTCCCTATAACTATTTTGCATGCCAGATTCTAATGTTAAGTGATAAGTTGGGGATAAGAGTCAACTGTATTTCTTGCAAACCAACATGAGTTTAATTGGGTTATTTAAACAAACATTTAGTTGACTATTGCAGCTTGGGAATTATGTGGGAAGTTATTCTGAAGAAGGACGCTGGTAGCATTTCGGCAAGGGAGTTGCTAGTGACGCGGTCACAACCTCCCGCGTGTGGCCTGGCGGGCCCCACACGGCCGGGGCCGCGTTCGCCCCGCCCTCCCCCTGCGCCGACCGACACGAGACCGCTGCCCGCTAGCGTCCTATCCATTGCACAACAACACACCTTTTCTCCACTTAGCACTGATTACCTTTATAATTTTGTCCTCGCTAATAAATTCCGCCTTCACTTTTGTACACTCAGACGACATTATCCGCTTTACACTTGCAAATTAACAATTCCCTTTGTCCACTTGCGCACAAAACCATTCTTACGACGCGACCGGCCGCCAGAGCGCGGCGAACAGACTGACGTGACGAGCCGCTACGAGTTTTGTCGGCAAAATTCGGGAGATCCGCCTCCTATCGCGGTCAGACTTATTTCGTATTTGCTCATTTTATTCAAACATTCACATGAATTGTCCTCCGTGGAGCGGTGTCAATCGATTCTTGATTATGTGATGATGTTTCGTTTTAATGCATACCATTGTAAGGAAACACCGTTTAACGCGGAAGTTGTTTCAAAGTTTACAGTGTTTGCTCTGTCTTGCTCTAGCGGGGACTGGTCTCGATTATTGGTAGGCAGCAGCTGCGCCTCTCTCCTCCTCCCCGTCGCGAGCGCTTCGCCGCCGCCCGATGATAATAATTGAAAGTAGGAAGGACGTAATAATGGGTGTATAAGCTAGCGCCCGCGGCCTCCTTGGGCGGGCAAAAAATGCACACATGTCATGTCGCCACGCTGCTGCCACAAGACACCGTCTGTAAACAAACGATAAGAGGTATTCGATTGCACTAACAACGCGTACTCGGTTACGAGCGCGCAAATACATTTTATGGAATGCTTACCTTATCATTATTTTATCGCCTTCCGACAATTGCTTCGATACGTATCCTCTGTGCAGACATCATTATTACTCGTGTTCGTACTTACTAGATTGTGATCTCATATTCTAAAGGAAATATTTTTTTTATTATTAGTTACCTATATACTCAGGTGCCTAGATATTACCCAAGTATAATTTCAATCGAATCGATCGTTTGGCAGTTATTAGCCCATCTGGCATCGATAATCACATCCTTATAGAAAACTACCGTGAAATAACAGTAGATAAATGCTATTGTGTTTTGGTAAGTGAGTATACCTAAATGATGCGAGAGCCCATTTGCCTATCTCTTCCTAATTCTTTATCCTAATGGCAATAATAATATGGCAGCACACCTGCAGCCGTCTGCACTTCTGCAGCATTATTGCAGTTGTTTGTGTTATAGACGACGGTTGCCTCCTACCGCATCTAGTGGACCGATAATAGCTTGTCTTACAACTTTATCATAAAAAAAAATTAACAAAACCAAATTTCCTACTTAATGATTGCGTAGTAGGCGCGCCAATTGATGTCCGTTCTTAGGAATGCGGTAGTGTTGTGACCTAATCAATTCTGGTAATGCAGACAATATCGATGTCGACAATTGAGGGTGTAAATAAATAAATTCATCATTTTTTACATTTTTACCACTGTATGGGATCTTTTTACATCTACCTATCTATTTATAGATACCTACCGTACCTACTTGTAAATAATTCTTTAACTAGGCATTATTAGTGTAGCCTATCTGTAATTTTGTTATCTATATTTTTTTTAATCCAATTTTTTAATCAAATTTATTTGTTCTTATCCACAACTCGTTATTTCGTAAAATAAAGGTATGCAATAAATCATACTTACTTACCTAATTTAATTGCTTACTATCTAAATAATGTACATAGTTACTCATTAGTACCTAAGTTATAAATGCAACATGAGTGCCCATTACTTAGCTATTGATGGGTTCGGACTGGTTTCCGTTTGAGAGTGAAAGTTGAGCTTCGTTTTGTCAAGCGTCAGCCGCGTCGCCCGACCCATTATGCACGAATGAACAGCAGCCCCGAGAGAGCGTGTGCCCGCGGCTTAATTATTTTACCTCACGTACACTTTAATTTCAATCGAACCTTTCACACTTTAAGATCCATTTTCCCTTAAATTGTTTTCGTTGTACAAACACTTGATGATCTGCATGAGATAGTCTCCAAGTTGTTTGATTATAAAACTTATTGGCAAGTGCTTAAAGTTTCTTTTATATTGTATGTAAAAGAGAATGTAAGCCGTTATTAATTTTATTTAAATCTATTATGGGTGTACCTTTAACGGTGGCGTGTGCGGTAGCCAAATGACGTCGATCGAGACATGTTTGCGTAAACGCATATAAATTAGGCGATGAACCAACATTGTTTTTCTAATAAGGATATCTAATTTGTATGTTTCTCATAATTTTGAACATAATTTTGATTAGTTTTATAGAGGGTGTTGCCGATTTTATAGTATATTTGTCTTGTCAAAATATAGAGTGTTATTTTAACATTACCTATTTATTGGAAACAATGCAAAAAACAAACAAGTCAACTATCACTTCCGAAGGTAAGTTACGTATATCAAGGAGATATCGAAAGAGATTGCTCTAAAAACAAGTTTCTGAGCGCGTAATTTTATCCCTAAAAGATCGCAATCAAGATTGATCGTTTCCTCTGTGGCGAGGTGCCCAGTGTTACATTAGCTATAACTTGAAAGTTTCAAGTTGAAACACACTCCTAAAATATTTTTTGGTTGGCAAATTTACTTATATGGGCAGTATTTTATGGCAGCCAGCTATCATAGTAGGTAGTGACAAAGCAAACTGCATTCCATAAAAAAAAATTAACTTCTTGAAGGTTTGAACTAGAGGTAGGTACCTAGATATGTTAAAGAAAATAGGTCATAAATTGTTGGGCTACCTGTCTGGCGGCCGTTATATAATGAGTAAGGGATGCCAACACACTTTTCCCTATCATTTCCTTTTGCTTTACCGGTCAGCCGAGCTTGTGTTATTAGGCGACGGTAACCAACTAAAATCGAGCGTTAGTGCTGTCTTAAAAAAAATGCAAAAAAATAATTTTCAATGGAGAAATAAATTTGTTTGATATTATTGTCCTTAGATCACATTGTCCTAAATTAGATAAATATAGGTACCTAACTACCTATAGGTAATAATTACCTAACCTATGCACATATTATTTTTTCATTAAGTAAGTAGTCGTACAGTGAACGACTATGGTAAGGGAAAGACTAAGTAAATACTTTACCTAAGTACATAAAGGCCGGGGGTCGATCTAGTCTGCTTCTGACCGGTCCTACTGAAAAATCGGTCCCACTGAAAATGATAATTATCGAGGAGGCCTATGTCCATCAGCAGTAGACGTCCTAAGACTGAGTCGTATGATCGACGGTCTTAACTATGGTGTATACCTAAATATCACGAATGAAAGAGATACCTAGCTTTAAAACATAGGCAGAAAAAACCTAGTATATATCAGAAAAAATACCTTAGGTAAATAAGGGCCTCTTTCACCATCTTTGAGTAAAGTGGCAAGTAGGCTAACCGCCATTTAAAGTCACCGCTCACCGGGAATGATGGAGCTGATATACCTTTGTTTGTACGGTAAATATCCCAAACATTAAAAAGAAAATAATAAAAAAATTCGCCTATCGAAGGATACAGTATAAACCGAATGCAATTTCTACCTAACTAATCAACACTTTACTTGTACCTAGTTCGTGAAAGAGGCCCTAATATTAACAAATTTTAACTCGTCTATGTCTACGACGATTACTGTCCAGAAAATAGGTAGGTATGTATAATATAGGTTTCGTATTTCTTTACTTAGCAATACTAGATAAGCATTGCTAGATATATATATCTTTTATCTCGAGGTGCGAAATTTAAAAAAAATGTGTATCCTTGCAATGTGCCTTACGACTTGGTATATCGTTATGTTGGATTGTAGACGTCATATTATCATTTGACTATGAGTCGTATGATCGACAGTTGATTTTGTTCGTCTCCTGATGGAAGCGGAAGTGATGGTGGGCGGGCCGGACTGCCGCCGACGCCACCCCCCCTTCCCCCTTTGCCTGGACACGCCCTAACTCTTATGCTACATCTCACGTTAATTAATCTAATGAGACAACTAAATTACTTCACATCATAAGTAGATACAGTCCATTACCATAAGTCTAGTCTACAGGTTCTGAGTTTGACCTCGTCTTGACCTTGAGTGTTTGAATTAGACCCTTTAATACTACTTGACGGATACCTAGATTGTCACAAGGATACAGGAAAGGACATAGGGTACCTTTCATCTAGAAAAAAGTACTGATCCTGAAGGATTATCTAAAATAAAATAAAAAACTAACGCCTGGTCAAAGTGTTATAGCAGCAAGAGATCAAGCGTTATATTGGTTAACTACATTTTTTTTCAACGCAGACGAAGTAGCGGGCACTAGCTAGTGTTGTATAATTAAGAAAACATCGTCTGAATATCCATATCTATACATAAAGTAAGTATTATTAAATAAAGTTCGCTGATATCCGCAATTCCGCATCTGTCTGTTTCTCCGCTAGCTTTTTCTACAACACCCAACAAATTTTGATACGGTTTTTACTACTAGAAAGAGTGATAAACGAGGAATGTTTATGTAGTATATATCTAGGTTATTTGCAAAACAAATTAATTATTAGTATTAGTGTGAAGCTTCGAAAACTAATACTAGGTACTTACTTAAGAGGTATAGGTAATTCTAAAAACTTTTCTCTCATTCCTTAATAAACGGCCACCATAAACAGATCCTTCATATTAGCCTGTATATTGTTAAACGGAGCTCAAGATGGATCTTGTCAAATCTGCTAGTGACGTGGTGTACGATAATAAAATAAGATTATTCATTCCGTCTGTGAAATATCACTATTTTTTACTTTAGATAAGTATATTTCATTCGACCACTAAATGAGATCCATCTATTAAGCCAGGACCTACCTGGATATTAAATTAGTGGAGGGACGACCTAACAAAGGACGACCTATTGGTAAAATAAAATGTGGCTTCCAAAAATAAAATTATCTAGGGCTTTTTGTGAAATGCAACTTTCTAAATTTCAAAAACTGTTTGTTATTGAAAATGCATAATTATTGAATTAAATAATCTTGACGGTCTCATTTCTACACTGTCTTAGGTATATTAACGGTTCTGCGAAAATTTAATAAGTAAACAATAGTTACTTGTTCAAGTAGAGAGCAAAATTGTTTTCAACCAGTGACTGAACATTGTAGTTAGGTTAAATATATTAGGCAGGTTCGTGGTTGAATTGTTAGGGTATCTTTTCAGGGTAGTTAATATTTAACAATGATAATAGTTTCAGAGTAACATTAATATCAGTAGATTACTTGGATCTACCAGTATTAATGAGGGTAGTTGATAAAAGTGTTGAATGCAGCGGTGGGTGGCCACCGGCCGCCCGCACTGGCACCCGCGGGGGCGTAAACCGCCGCCCTACGCCGCGCCCGGGCCTTGGCCTACCTCGACACTTTATTTCTCTATACAACAACATTAACACTTCTACATTACCTGATAAAATATTTTCCTTCTGTTATTCCTCACTGAAGTATTTAAAGAAAACCCTAATAACTCATTTAAGTTAAAATTAGATACTTATTTTTATTTCCTACTCGCAACGTATATACTTAGTACTTATCTATAAGTCATCAGTTTTACCTAATAGCACCTAATAGTCGAGTTATTTCAGTAGGAGGTATTATAGTGCGATAGTGAATAACAATATTGGTAGGTACTTATTAGGTAATGACTAGATGGTGCCCGCGACATTGTCCGCGTTTGAAAATGAAAAATATAACACCTGGCATCTTTATCGTTGTGGCCAAATGGCGTCGAATTTTCAATATTTTAGACGATCCCTAGGGAACTTAAATTTTTTCCAGGATATAAATTATCCTATGTGTTAATCCACCTAATAAAGTATCTGTCTGCTAAATTTCATAAATAATACTTTAAGCCGTTTTTGCGTAAGTAAAAAAGATTCATATCTACATCCGTCCACACAAACTTTCACATCTTGTATGTACCTATGTAGGTATGTAACCTACTTAGTATAAAATAGTCTGTCCTTCTGTATGTGGGTACGCTTAGGTCTTTTAAATCACGCAACAGATTTCAATGCAGTTTTCACTAATGGAAAGAGCGTTAAACGAGCATTAGTAGGTATTGGACTAGTTTAAAAGAGAGGAAGTATTATGACACAAACAGGTTTATAACTGTCAAAGGTAAACCAAGTCTCCGATTATGTCGGACGATTATGACTACAATCACCCAACCCTCAAATAATTTGCCACCTGTGCTAATCCGAGAACGGGTCGCTAGTTTATAATAGTAGTAGGATATGCAATACCATAGAGTAAATACTTAGTACTTAATCAGTAAGTATCTACTATTTACTCTATGCCAATACTTACATTTAAATATAAAATAATACAGTTGCTGTCCCCCTGGTTCTCCGCTAACTTAGTCTAATCTAAACCACTCACAGAAATTTAAAATGGTTTTTGCTATAGCCAAGATGATGATTCTAATTATGTTTACGATGTTTACGATTACAAGGGAGCGATCTAGGGGGCTCCCCACTATTGCCCCGATATTGCCACCGATTTTAGGGCCGTGTGTAGGCGCTTTTAGACAAAAAGCTAAGTGCCAATTATAACTTAGGTATATCCAAAGAGTATAGTAATATATAGGGTATATCCCCAAGTATAAGTACTTTGAAGTATAAGTATAAGTAATTGAAGCACAAATAAGTTCAGATTTCATCTTGATTTTATAATAGGTAAGTAGGTACCTACTTATCTCACCTACCTATGCAACTTACCTTATACTTAGATACCTATTATAATTGTAAATAAGATTCTATAATCGTTTCAGCAGATTGTCTTTTTAATGTTTTATGACACTTAAATTTCTCTGTATAAAATTAGTTTACCAATTCGTGGAAAATGTCGTTGACTGCACTGTTACCTTTATCTATGTATGTTTCTCTTTTTCAAATTTACTATGTATGGTGTAATTGTTTATTTTCCCAAAAAAAGAGAATAGTAAGTAGGTAGGCATCTTATAGGTAAATAAATACCTGTGTAATTAAGTAATTACTTGCTTAATAGACGTAATTAGCTATCCAACACAACCCAAGGTTGTAAAAACATACCTAGTTTGTATTTTGAGAATTTTCCAAAATTGATTTGAATTAGTTAAAGCTTTTTTAACTATGATATGTTCTACGGTGAATTAAAAAAAATAAACATCAATAACCCAATTCTAATTTAGTAGTGCCAATTTCAAATCCATTCCACGTTGTCAACGGAAGTGTTACCGAACAAGTAATCACTAATAAGTACCTAATTAGTGGCGATTCCTCTAAGTTGGCATGGCGACTTTGGCGCCGCCAAACCAAAACATGAACAAAATAATTTAAATTACTTTATCTATATAAATAAAGTTCATACGCTAAACAAACAATCACATAATGTAGTAAATTATTTAGGTAGGTGTACACTTATTTGAATTTACCGCGTCCGGCGCGCACAATCTCGTCGCGACCACTTTTCATTCAAACGAATTTCATTCAACACTCGCCACGCGCGACCGATCGGTTCATCCGTTTGGGAGCTAAGTACGGTCCCAGGCATATACATAGACACACATGTCAAACTTATAACACCCCGTTTTTGCGTTAAAGAGAATTAAAAGGTACCTTAGAAGTAGCGCAAGGGCAGAAGAGTCTTTAGCTCTTTTGTCAAATGAAATGGCGATATTATCCGAACCGAATATTGAAAACTTTTTTCAATTATAGACTTATTAATTCCCTTCGTATTTCAATAAAGTATTTTTATTGAGAAAAAATGTAACCATAGCCAGAAAGAAACCCAAGACTACTACACACCAGGTATATTAGTTATGTGAAGGCCTTAGTTGTTCATGCGCCATAAGATCATAAGGTGTCTTTTTGAAAAATTCCTTTTAAAAAATATATAAATTAAATGTTTATAAGTATTTTATTGGAAACAAAAATTTGTCAACAAAAAATCAATGTGTTTTCAGTACACCTTGGCAATAAAACAATTTATTATCTTCTTACATTCAAAAAGCGTTAAGTACCTCAATAACAATAGTATTTCGAAACAAGCGATGAACTTTTTTGAAAAGCGATTGGACTATACAAAGAAAATAGAATCATATTTCATCATACATTAAGGTCTTTTTTATATTTCTTAAGTGATACTTTCAAACAGTTACCTACACAGTACACACCTTCTAAATTTGATTTTACAGACTATTTTTGCAAACATTTTGTACACGGGGTACATACCTCTCATCTAGAAAAAAGTAGGTTGGTACTGTTTCTGAGGGAATATTGAATAAGTGTTTAAATTCAATACCTAAGAAAAAGCTTGTTGATAATAAAAATGTAACTTCATCTCGCTCTTTAAACATCAACAAATTCTGTAATCTTAGAACAAAAGTATACTTACTACACCTTAGGTCGACACACATTTAGATTTAGGTGGGTGTCTTAATCATGTCTCAATGCGGTTATTGCCCAAAGACCGGCTGCCCAGTTTTTTTTTAAATAATAAAAATATAAATGAAAAACATTATACGAAGTGAAATACACTTAAGCACAGTCTTATTATGTAGTAGATGAGTAATAATAATACTGTGACTTAAGTTTACGTATACCTGCTTACGTCTCTTCAGGTAGATTTTTTGAAACTTCACACAATTTGTCTACTTTCGAAAGGCCTCAGTCTCTAATTTCATTACCGTTAACATTAGATTTATACATATAACTAGACTTATGTAAAGATTTGTTAACACTTTTTTTTAAAGTAAAGGTATTCAGACGTAGTAGGTAGCTAGTCTACCATCGCCTATATAACAATAGCAATGCCAAAGATTCTGCAGCTTCACTGCAGACCTTAGTTGGGTTAAGGATAAAAAAAACCTGAGCATTACCGAGAATAGCCGAAATGTGAATGCCTATGTTAATTTAAATTAAACAAACGCGTGAAACCGTGGGGCACAGCTAGTTAAGAAAGAAAAGACAAAATCGTTTTACAATAATTTATTTCAACTGGACAATAAACACATAAAATATCTTCAAAAGGTTTTGTATACTAAATGTTACTATAAGTATAACATAATTATTTAATATTTCAAATAAAAAACAATATCCATAAAATAAAACATGCTTCGAGCTAAATGTCGTTCGAAAATAAATAGTTCGTAAGATTAATCACATCGAAGTTAAGATCATTTTGCCTTCTAACTACTATTTATAACTTATCTAAAACACTTATTTAAATAATGTCTTTATAAAAAAGTTCATACACATATTTATGCTTACGTGATTTGTAAAAAAATTTGTACATAGATGGCGCTATAAAATTTTTATATATTGAATGCATTACATACTTACAGAGTGAATAACGATCAAATAAATTGCATACGTAAAAGCACTCTTGAATTGAGCGAGTCGGTAAACAAAAGCGTTAAAAATATTCAAAAGTCATTTGTCATTGTATATCTATTGATTATGCTAAATTCTATTTAAATATTACTTTGCGACTTGAAAGAGGAGTTATAAGATTTATCTAAAACATAAATCTAAAGCAAAACTATTATTGAAATTGAATAAAAGTGATTTTCTCAAACTACATTTTTTAATATCTACCTACATCGATGAGTTTGTAATCTGAAACAAGGAAAGAGCATTTTAATTTTTAAGCTTTCTATACGCTTGTATTGGGTTGAGACATACACAGACCAAAAACGAAAATATTCAGAAATAGTTGTCGACTGCACTGAATAATTTACAAATTTCAAATATTTATATCTTAATATATAAAAATTACACATATATAAAAATTACATGTCACATGTTCCTTCGCGATGAACTCCTAAACTACTGAACCGATTTTGATCAAATATGTAATTTGGTCCATTTAAAAGATAGAATACTTTTTATTTTGAACCCGGGCGAAGCCGGAAGCGGGCCACTAGTATAATAATTACATATTGAGATTTATTACTCATATGTATTACATTAATTCAATTTATTGCTCGACTTTACTATATCTTATATTATATTTCAAGATTTTATTACTCGTATGTATTTTGAGAAATATTTCCCGAACAGGTTTTAATTTAAAAAAAAAAATAATCGGTTACTTCCACGAATGCTTATGATTTTTTTTTTATTATGTTCAGTCAATAATTAGTCCTTAATTTTATTATTAAAATCAAGTATCTTTTTTGCCATGAAATCAAAGTTATTGGTACTCACGTGAATTCAGAGTGGCTTAAAGACCACCGCCACTCCTCTCGACTGTGATCTTCTTCTTGAGGCTTTCCTTCTCGTGGTGTTCTTCTTCCATTTCCGCCATTCGGGCGAACCTCGAGTACGCCACGTGGCCCGACTTGATGGCTGACATCATCTGACATTATCACAGAACGGATGTTCAACATTCATAAAAATAAAATCAAATTGCTTTGAAAATTTTAATTTCCTCTTTCACACAAACTATTATAACTTAACTTCTTTTATAAAGCAACCTCTGGAATAATGCTATATGAAAATATTTAAATAACAATTTTAAAAATAGTAAAATTGCAACTACGATTGTGAGATGCCTCTTATAAAATAAAATAAAATAAAATAGGAAGAACATATCACAAGTTTCCAAACTTAGTTGTTATTAACATCAAGGAAAAATAAGTTTTAATTAAATTTCATAAAGATTAAAGATTAAAAAAGTATTATTAAGATATTATTAGATTTTATTTATCTCATTCAGAAAATTTCATCTATTAATAATAATATATAAGGAAAAAAAATCATTCATAGATTAACAAACTAAAAATAAATAGAATTGGAACATGCAAAAGCCGACACAGAAAACGACAAGACACAGCATGCTTTAGTAATTTTAGCCACTATTTTAATTAGAAATGATGAATTAAGATAATTTTAATAATTAGTTACATGTTAATCAAACAGAAAACTAATACAAACGAAATTCAACAAAAAACTTAACCAAATGCCATTTTCAAAAAGACAAGACAAATTCAAGATTTCCATTCGTAAAACAGAATTAAAATTTTAAATAATTAAAACGCAAAACCTTTTATCGAATTAAGGAAAAGAGTAAAAATTAAAACATATCAAACCAACACTTAAAAATTATTTAAAGATCTTGTTATTAATTTTATTTAGCTGGAAATAAATTATTTTTGTTCTTTAGTTTTAATACACATTAAAAAGGGGGCGTGCAAATGCTTGAAAATTGAGAAGAAAATTCATTATCAGCAAATAATTATATAAAACATTAATTTTTTTTTTTATACGACAAAGACCTGCAAATATTCGTCGAGTTCGACCTGGCCGTTCATGTTAGTGTCGATTTCGCGCAGTATTTCGTGCAACTGCTCGCCAGTTACCTCCTCACCATAGTTCTGTGACCATAATATAATTTACGTTCTTAATTCAATTTAGTTTCAAAGGTGGAGACAAAATTATCCCACATACATTATGACATGTCTTATCATACGCATCCTTAATGTGTTCGCGCAGGTGTCGTAAATAAAATTTGAATTAAAGTGTTCCATACATTTGACATAAACCAGTATAATTGACTGTGCACAATTTTAGAAACAAATTCAAATTGAAACTCTGACGTAATCTGACCAAACCAATATTTCTAGTACAGTCACTAAAAAAACTTTAAAGTCAGTTTGAGGTGTCAATAAAATTGTGCACAATCGAAGCGATCCCACATGACCCTCGAACATATCCCACATGACATCCGTAAGTCCCACACGAGAGCCGTGTCTACCTGAAGGTAGTCCTGCATCTCCATCTGACCGTTGTATGTCACGTCTATCTCTGACAGAATCGCCCTCATTTCATCCTCAGACGGCTTCTCACCCATACGCTATAACATTTTCGTGGTTACATGTTATCATTATGAGTTCAAAGTCCTTTAAAACTCAATCCATATCGAAGAACTGTGTAGAGAAAAGCTTAAAGTTCAATTTAATACGTCTCTATATTAAAATTGAATTCTAGAACATATTAATAATATTTAACAAAATATAAATATCAGAGGCATATGTAATGGTTTATTCTATAAAAAGAAGAATAATGTTTTAGAAATTATTGGGCTTATAACAAATATAAGTTTCAGTGCATTATTAAAATTACTAAAACTGATTAAAAGGAATGAAGAATATATTAATTAAAATCAAAACTCTCAATGAGTTTTATTTTTCTGAAAACAACATTATTACAATTCACGAATTGCAAGTTGGTAACTTAATTTTTCTTTTCGCCAACATTACCACTATTCTATATATTTCTTTACTAATGTTTCTATTATAAGTAAAGTAAGTTATCCCGTCTCGCTAATTTAACTTCTTTAGCGATTGATGTGCTGGTTCATTGAATACAATTTTTCAAAAATGGTTAGGGTGATATGTATGTATAGGTAGTATACCTTAAGACTTCTCCTAATGTCGTTGATGGAGACGTAGCCCTTCCTGTCCTTGTCTATGATCTGGAAGCGCTTGATGTAGCTTTGGATCTCGTCCTTAGTCAGGTTGATCGGTATCTTGTCGCGACTCGCTCGGTTCACCATTTGACCCATTTCGTTGGCCAAGAATTCCGATGCAAGTTTTATTTGTTTCTGAAGTGAAAAATTTGTAATTTTTCAATTTTTTTCAATTTGTAATTTGTAATTGTGATTATGGCCAAAGATATAAGGTAGATCTCAAGTCGGCCGTACATAAAAGACAAGAGTACCTAATCTATTGTTATTAGGCTTTTTTTTATAGATAAACCAGCTTCCCGCTCGGAAAGCGATGGAGTAAAGGGTGGACGGTCAGCAGCAGTGCCAATGAATTGAGATACCTGCTTCTCCGCCTCAGACCACTTGAGCTCCTCGGCCATGATGTCGACGATGGCAGGCAAAGCCTCGGCCGCCGCCTGCACGTTGAGGAAGGCCAGTCGCAGCCGACGGGCCACCATGTCGATCGCCGTGCAAGCGTACTCGCGCACGCCATACCTGCCACCAGACTGCTTATTTCACTGTGCCCTAAATTACTGCGAAGTCGACTTTATAAAAAGTTCATTACCAAAATTAACCCTGCCAGGAATCGAGTCCTGGAACAGTGCGTTGAAGCAAGCGCTCTAACCACTCATCCAACGGGCTCGTAAACACGTTTCATTTAAGAGGGATTAATGTAAAGATATATTTTTGTATTCACCTAATTTCAGCATCAATGTAGGGGAATTCAGGATGCACCTTCTTGCCAATAATGGGCCATCTCTTGCCAGTCATCGCCGCCATCTTGGCAACAGCGAAAGCTCTGTCTCCGTACGACTTCGCCATGTGTTGTGCCACCTGAAATTATTATTATTATTCACTATTTTAAAAATCTTGGCATTTTTTATTTTATTTTAACTTTAACCATGTTTTAATTGTAAATTTTTATTTACTTTTTGATGTCTAAATGTTAAAGTAAAAATTAAAAATATCTAAATGTTAAAATCTGTAAATGTAGTTTTTAAAATTAAATTAGGTCACGAGAAATGACTTTCAGACACAGTTTTATATATTTTGTATAAAAGATAATAAGATATTTATCAATATTGATGATTTATTGACCCAAATAGGATAGAACAAATATGATTGAAAAGCCTTTGTTGGTTTAGTTAATTGAATTCTGTTTTGTATGGAGAACTTACTACCAAAGATTATATTTGTACCCTGATACAATTAAAAAACGTAACGTGTGTAAATTAAATTCCTAAAGCAGCATAAAAATACATACGAAATAAGTATCAGCTCGTTGGTCTAGGGGTATGATTTTCGCTTAGGGTGCGAGAGGTCCCGGGTTCAAATCCCGGACGAGCCCTCTCTATTTTGAGCCGCATATACGCCTTTTTTTTTTGGTTCGATTACTTGTCGGCTATTATTGAAGTGCTGCATCAGTTAGTTTGGCCCGAATCGTGCTTTCGTTCGCCGAAAAAAAGTGTTACGTGATTTTAAGGTAAGTTTGTATACTTTTGCTTAATTCAACAGAATATTTAGTAAATATAATTATCAAATTATTATTATGAATTTCTAAATTATGAAAGTTGTTAATTATTCATTATATTGCCGTAAATTGAAGTTCTTTTGAAAAGAGGTTAAGTTTGATGTAACCATTTTTAAATTTCATAACATAAAATTGATGTATAAAGCCTAATGAACATTGGGAAATGTAAAATAATGCGTTAATTAAATTGCAGTGCATAAACAGATTATTTCTTACATGAAACTTAATTATGATTACTGATATGAAAAACTGAATTAATTTCATTTCCTGTAGCATAGCATAGCATAGCATAGCAAAACTAATGAATGTTTCCCTATGGTAGACATGCCCTTAGAAACTTTTATATTACTTTTAAGTTACCCCGTAACTTTCAAGTTAGTTCTATGTAATATGAGGCCAATTCGACTGCCTTACCCACCTCCATTTCAAGTCCAAAGTCCTGTACGAGCCGTATGTACATAGTGGGAGTCCAGCCGTGGGCACCTTCTATAAGAAATCCGTCCGTCTGACACTCGCGGTACAATGGCTTCAGGTTGGCACCTGAAATCGGTTATTTGTTTTTTATACTAAGATAGAGGATGTTGAGGACAGACCCTCTCTACTGGAACAAAGTATTTATTGTATGGACTGACTTTCAATGCAAGCGTCGATGGTCTCCGCGGCCATGGAGCGGTATGTGGTCCACTTGCCACCGGCGATGGTGACCAGCCCCGCGGGAGAGACGTGCACGATGTGGTTGCGCGCCAACGACTGAGTATCCGGCTTGTTCGGGTCCGACACCAGCGGCCTTATTCCCGACCAAGCCGACAACACGTCTCCGCGACGCACTGCGCACAACACACTTCAATAAACACAAGACATAAGTCTTATGACTTACGATAAGGTTTTTATTAGATCGTGTAAAAAATTAAAAAAATATATTGAAAACATACCTAGGTACTAAAAATACTAAATGTATAATTATCCGTGTTAAAACCATAATTACATATACACACGGAAATATAATTAAGTAAAATTTATTATACTAAACGTGTTTGATTCAGACTTCGTTGTATTGGTGTCGTAAACGACACAGGCACATCACATTTTGCATTTGTTATATGAAAAACAAAAGCCATTTACACATTTAAAATATTTGTACATTAGTATGAGTATTAGAAATACCCCACCTTCAACATCAGGGTTGAGATAATTTTTGACCTCGGTGAGTATGAAGAGGATCTCGTCCTCAGTGGGCTTGGGGTTGTGGGTGACCTTGCAGGGCAGGTCGGTGGTGCCAGCGATGGTGCCTTTCAGCCAAGGCAGGAAGAAGATCACGCGCCCATCGGAAGTGGCCGGGTCCAGCAGGCCCATGTGCTCCGGACTGCGACCGGGGTCATTTGAAAATTTTTTTTTACAAATTACATATAAAAACCTCCCTCGTTTAACGCTCTTTTCACGAAAACCGTATTGAAATCGGTTCAGTATTATTTGAGATCATCGCGGACATATATAGAGACAGTGCCCAACATTGAAAAAAGTTAGTAAAAATAAAACGCCTTGGTAGATTCTCTAGAGATAAGTATTCATATAGTGGCCTTATGATTGTTTGTAATTTTTCTATAAATTTCTATTCTTGTTGGTAAATGTTATACTAAAAAAATGCGACGGCCCTGTCTATCCAAAAATCCATAAAATTAATTGTTTTCATGCATAATATAATTATACAATAATGTATTAATGGTGAAGTAAATTTATTATTTAATATTTTTTAATGGAAAATTTATTTGGAAAGTTCCTCATAGAAACAGCTTTTCGAATCAGTGGTATATTAAATTATTTTATTCTGTTTGTCGATTTATGTAGATAAATAAATAAACGTTTTAAACAAATATCTTCATTGTTATTCTCGGTATGACAATATTTTACATATGAATTAAAAAAAAAAAAAAAAAATCAAATTTACCTGTAATACTGGGGCAAAACAATGTGCACCCCAGAAGATGGACAGCAAATTTCCTTAACACTTGAATCGTCCATTTTACGAATGTTGTCTGTCATGGGACCGGTCGCGTTTATTATGCATTTAGCCTTCACATCCCACTCCTTACCAGTGATTTCGTCCTGAAATATATATAAACAATGAATGTAACAAATGAAATTTTTGTATTTTGTTTGAATTGTTTTTGTCGAATAGAATTACTTTAAGCCTGGCACCACTCAGCTTCCCGGCAGTCTTGTAAAGCTTGGTGGCAGACACGTGATTGGCGATGGTCGCTCCGTGGCGAGCCGCCGTCAGCGCTATCGCCAGGTTCATTCGCGCGTCGTCTTGTTGACCTGCATCACATATGCACTTCTGATTCTACTTTAATCTATCTATAGATTCTAAAATTTATCTCATCGATAGACAGCTTATTTACAATACAATATAAACTATATGCTAAGGTCGGCTTATACTTAATCCTACTGTAATCGGCAGTGCACTTACAGCGCCTGTGGCATTGCTCGTTATAAGCTACGGTCGCCACGTAGACTATCACCCTGTCTGGCGACCTTAAAAAAAAAAGCCTTCCAGAAATGCTTCGAATCGTGGTATCAACGTTGGGATAAGTGCATCGCTACTTTGGAGGAGATTAATTCATTACAACGTTCGTAATAAAGAATGTTTAAAAAGAAATGTTTCTTATGTTGTAATTGTTTTTTGCTATCATGAGCTATCGAACAATGTGATATTTATTTATAATTTTTTTTATAAAGGAACTGTCACAGATGTAAATATGATATATTATGTAAAAAAAAAAACCAAAAAACAGGGTTAAATTTTCTTAGTTATATTTTTATATATGTTAGCTTATTTTATTTTTCTTTTGTCTTAAGTCCACAATTTTAGTAGTCTAACCTAATTATTGTTCAGAACTGAGGGTATTTCGTTCTTCCATAATTTGTAATACCTGTTATTTTTATTTAAACTTTTGTAAATTACCCTCATATTCTTAAAATAAAAAATGTGTATTTATTAAGGTGTGTAAAATGCAATGGATTTTTGTCATAAGTGAAACTATTGTCACAGGAAGAAACTGGTGTCTAAGATACAGGCTCGGCCTAGTTTAGACGCTAGTACTCAACCTAACTGAATGAAATATATTGAATAAGTATTTATAAATTATATATTCCTATTCCTATTATGTACAGAAACTTACCATCGTAATAAACGATGCCGCCACACAAGTTGTCAGACTTAAGCATAGGGAACAATTCGAGTGTATTCTTTTTGGATAAATAGTACGAGTTCTTCACATTCCTGTCGCCAGCGACCAAATCGTACATTTTTATACCGAACCAGTAGTAAGGGACCTGCCACCACCTGAAAATAATATCAAGATTTACAAAATATTAGATAAAAAAAAAAAACTTAAGTGGTAATCGGTGAAACTGTTTATACTAATATTCATCTTATGAATCTTATTAAAATATGAAAATCAAAATTTTTAACAGACCTCGACTGAAAAGTATTTTTTTTTTAAGTCAGGCTCAATACGTTTATTTCTAAAATAATTTCTGATTTGTCTACCGATTATCCGATGAAATGTAGGTTAATATGATAATTATAAAAAATAGTAATAATCTCTAAGATATAGATTGTTAACCTTTTAGTACAAGGTTTCCATTTATCGGTTTTTTTTTTTTTATTGAAGTAACTCGCCTTAATGGTGATCTTGGATAAACATTTGCCACCCAATTACCAAAGACAAGACCATTCCTAATATACTTATAAAAAAAAACTTTCTTACTTGTAAACTGGTAGCAATATGGGTAACGGTCTTGTTAAGTGCGGTGCTACTTCCAACATGTTGGCTCGCTCGTGAAGGGCTTCCTTTACCATCTTGTACTGGTCATAATCTAACTGCATGATCGCCTTCTGCAGGTATCTGACGCCTCCGTGAATTAGCTTTGTGCTTCTACTCGACGTTCCGCTTGCGAAATCATCGGCTTCCACTAACGCGGTACGAAGTCCTGGAACACAATAAATATATTTCGTATTTTCTTAATAAGCTTTGCACATAACTTTTTCGATTACTCGGATTGGAACAATCTCCCTTCTAATGTGTTTCTATCTAACTATAATATGGGCTTCTTCAAGCGAACAGTAAACAAACTCCTGCAAGGTTGACAGCGCACTTGTAAATAGTATCCTTAGGCGACGGTAGCCACCTACCATCAAGTGGACTGTAAGCCTGTCTGCCACCCTTAAAAATATTTAAAAAAACCATCATCACCTGACCAGAAGCGTCTACTGCTGGACATAGGCCTATTTAATCACATTGAGTTTTCCGTACCTCTGGTGGTAGCATCGAGAGCACAACCCGCGCCGGTCGCGCCTCCACCAATGATGAGTATGTCGTAAGTATGTCCAGCTTGTAATGCGTTTACTTGTTCAGTCCTTGAAGGCAAAGGCCTTTTCTTGCGCTCAGTCTTTGCGGAAACAGTCGCAGGTGAATACCAGTGCTGGTAATAAAAAAAAAACATGTTTTATTATTTATAAATATTATAATAATTTATAAAGATAATAAGATATAAGATAATATATAAATATTACTTATCATACCTTTGGCTTTTATAATATCCGTTATTTTTGTATGTGAATTTGGAATTTGCCTTGTATAAAATAAGCGTTAATTAACCAATATGATTATTGAAAATGTATACCTAAAATACTAAGGCAATGCCAATGTAATGTAAGATAAGGCACATATTGATATCACAATGTATTTACAGCCATGGTTCAAGCAGTAATTTTATCTCGAAGAAGTTAACCTATCCAAGCATGATTATTAATATAAATGTGTATATTTTAAAAGTGGGGGAATCCCTTTCACATATTGCAAAAACACGCTGTTCTAAATCAGTCATATTATAATTAAAAAAGTCAACACGATAATTTTATACGCTCTAAGTATATCATTGTCTCCATATAATAAATAGGTATGATACACACTATGCATTGACAAAATAATACGTTGTGATGTTACCGACTTTAGTTTATGTCTGATAATGCTAATTCTTTGCTACAAAAAGAAGAGTCTTTAAACTATACTATTCACCTAATCCATTTTGTTGATTTTCGACAATGTAGGTAATTCATAATAAATAAAACCTGATAGATGATGAAAAAGTATTCACAAATTTATAAAGATCAAAAGATTCTGCACAAGGATGGTTTAATGCTAGACGTTAAAGTTTTAAAAAGAAAATTTAAATATATAAATTTTTAAATGTATTTAATTAAATTATTTTTGTCTGAAATGCTTTTCGATGCCACTCATGCAGTTGGTATCACTAATAGTAATTAAAGATTTAATTTAAATACAATATGATGACAAACAAAATATTACAAATTAATTCATGAATAGACTTAATACATGTGTGATAAGAATAGGTGAACAAACAGAAAGTTATCAATGTTTATAATGAATCTGAAAGGTCAATGCCGTCTGGTTTTTTCGTAGAGCGATGCAGTCGTCACGCCGGCGCGGGCGTTGCGCGCGACGACATGTCGCTCTCAGAGTTTTTTAGAGATTTTGATAATATAGGAAAATAAATTAGCTTGGTCTCGCTTTTATTCCCTTTTCGTCGAGCCTAAGTTCACAAGAAGGCCCTAACCGCATTAAGCATCAAAGTACTACAAATATGGATTTGCGTCACAAATGCCAAAGGGGCACATAATAAGTACGCCTAAAACGGAATCATGGCGGAGTTTTTTCTTCGCGCGTCAATGGTAAAAGGTAGTACGACCAACTTCTACTATTTATATTTTAAACTCCCATATGTTGATGTAAAGTCACATTTTCTTTATATGACAGACGTTTGGTTGGTTTTATATGATAGAGTTGATGCTCTAAACTAAATATGTCGCTTTTAAATGTTCCATAAATTTAATAATTATGTATGGCGAGCGAAATTAAGGATCATAATTCCTTTAATATAAAAATATAAGTAAAACTTCTGTAATCGGTTGATTTTTTTACTAAAAATTAACTGTTATAACGAATAGGTTGACACTTCATCAGAGGAATACGGAACATACCTACCCGATAAAAGAATGTTTCAAAGCAAAAAATATGGAATTTCTACGTGAAGTAGATGTCTACTTCACGTAGAAGCCTGCATGCCCAAGTGGCTACCTACTACTTATCACGCATCTTAGTCGAGCGAGACAGCTCAGACAGTTAAGTAGAGGACTATATTATAGGCATCTACCTACAGTACAAAAAACCCAAGTAGCGGTTTAGTTTGATATGGCTCAGTTCTGAAAGGGTCACATGTTTTTTCAGTCACATTTGTAAATATTTTATTGTATAAAAATATGCGGATTTGATGTTTGTGACTTACTTTTATATTTAGAGATTTAATTGTATTTTATTAATAATAAGTAGGTACATATTAGCTAGGTAGTCTTTACATAGTATCTTGAATTCGCTTTACGCGTCTGTCTGTATGGCCGCTAACTCCTCCCAATAAGCCATGCAACGCATTTGCGGATTTCGTCGTCAATTAGATAATTTTTCACGGAATTTTTATGTAATAATAAAACCTAATTTAATTTTCCTGGTCGAAGCCGGGAGCGGATCGCTAGTTATTATATAAATTTGTTCCGTTTGTTACGTTTCCGAACTAAACAACAAAAATGATTTAGATTTAATTTCGGTATACAAAAATCATTTGAACGCGGGGATTGCCGTTACTTATAGGTTACTTTTTAACTGTTCAGTCACAGTGAAACGGACTTAATTGAAAGTTGTATGACTTCTTCATGGATCCGAAGCATTCAATAATTTAATTCAATCGTTTGTGGGACACAATAAGTATACTGTCCTTATTATATTGTATACCTACCTACTGAAAGATAAACAAACTTCAAATACATCGTCACAAACTGACGCATTTATAATACTCTTATTACTAGCGGACCCAGGAGACGTTATCGTGCCCGAACCCTATAAAAAATCCATGAAAAATTATCTAACTGATAGTGAAAACCGCATCAAAATCCGTTGCTTGGTTTAGAACGAATTAGCGGCCATACAGACAGACGGGGAAAGCTATACAAATTATTAATATACTATGTAAAGAAGAAGCTAAAGATTTGACATGACTTACTTCGATCGAAATTTAAGTTACTTCTTACAAAAACGTATTTAACTTGTGTATTGAAAATCTACATCTTGCCATTGGTAGATATTATCAAACTTACGCCGGGTGAATCATCGGCGGCCAGAGCCCACGCTGTAACCACTGCCCCGCAGGCGCCGACGCCGAACGCTAACAATTTTCGTTGAGACATCTGAAAAAAAAAATATACAGTTTGAATTTGTAAAATCAATACTCTGGCTGGTGAAAGACACATTTTTTTTTAAACTACATTGTCAACACGAAATGAACTTTGTTGCGATTTAGTAAATGGAATATTGTGTTAAATTATGTGTAGATTGTATGTTTAGTAGTGATAATTAATCTCAATTGTTAATTAAATTATTTAAAAAAATTATTATTGTGCTGGGGAATCCCAATTTTATTTTATTTTTTCAATAAAGATATGTACCTATTTAGATAAATATATACTAATCCATACTAATATTATAAATGTGAAAGTAACTCTGTCTGTCTGTTACCTTAAAAGGTAATTAAGGTATTAAGATATTCGCCTTAACTACTCATCATCATGAAATTTTGCATAAACGTCGTCAGGGATACCGGATAGGGTACTTTTTACATCCAAAATAAAAAAAATAACGCCTGGTCAAAGTGATACAGCAACAAATAGTCAAACGTTATATTGCTTATATATATTTTTATTATTAAACGCGGACGAAGTCGCGGGCACCAGCTGTATAAACTATAAATTCACCCAATGAAAGGTTTAGGAGGAGTTAGAGGCCATACAAACAGACGCGGAAACATTCGATTAGCAGTTGTTAGCAAAATAAAACATTTATTTTATTGTTCACATCTAATCCTTTAAAAACCCAAATGAAATTGAAAATTTATTTATTAATAAAGATTTGTGTTAAAAGTAAATTTGAATCACGCAAAGAATTTTGATACCGTTTTCACTAAAAATGTTAAGAAGAAATGGCTGCCACGACTCATTGCCTTATTGTAGTAGATAAGGAAGGAACTAATTATGTACTTACTTGAGATTTAATTTCCACGCTAAAACCTTTCCGATAACCTTAACATTGTGACGTTCGAATATTAATATAGCTATAATGTACATCATATAAGATAAGACATACTAACATTATGATTATTATAATAATCACATCGTACATGTGATTATTATAATAATCACACCGTACATGTGAACGATGTGGCATTGAGTGAAGTGTAAGATATCGTAGTAAAGGATGTGTCATATGTCTTCTAGCTAGTGTAATGCAATGAAATAATGGTGACATGCCTGATTATTCATTATGGTAACACATTATAACACATATAACCGAAGAAATTTAACTAAATTTCTTTGTATATAACATATGGTGTTACATATTCATTATGGTAACGCATATAACGGTGTCGTAGCTATATCAACATACCTAAGCTATGGCTTAAAGAAGAGGACGCCTATTTCTAGACAAACTCTTAAAATTGTTAAAATTGTAAATAAATAAAATAAATAAATTACTTCAAAACAAAGATCATTAAAGAACAATCAACGAAATTATTGATATATGTATAGTATACCTATATTTACAATTTATAATCTTTTTCTTCTTCTTCTCTTTTAATGTCTTGGCTTTATCAGATCTTCTCCGGTGATTTTGCCAGTGTCATTAGTTAAAGTAGCAATTTTAAAAAAAAGGCAAAATTGAAATTAAAATCAAAAGTAGCAGATCCAGAGACTAGTTAGTCAAGTTTATAATTTTTCTTAGTTTTCCAAAACAGGCCGTCAAGTCCAAAGCAGTCAGGTCAAGTCCCAATTTATAATCAGTTAATTTTGGAGTAGAAGAAGCCACAGAATTAAACTGTCCTTGGCTGGCACCGACTCCAAAATTAACAGTGCCTAGTGCGAGTTTTAACTCGATCAAACGCATCAAACGCGTAAACGTGAATTTGTATGGGAATGAAGCAGCGCTACACGTTAGCCACTAGATGGCGCTGCTTCATTCCCATACAAATTCACGTTTACGCGTTCGATGAGTTTGATCGAGTTAAAACTCGCACTAGGCTCTGATAGTAAATTGTTAATAGGTATATATGTATCAATAACTCCGTTGATTGTCCTTTTGCCATTTCCTCATTCCTAATCCTAATTTATACTAATCATCGATGATACTAATATTATAAAGAGTGAAGATTTGTATGTTAATGAATAAACTCAAAAACTAATGGACCGATTTAAAAAATTCTTTCACCTATAGAAAGCTACATTATCAGCGACTAGGTAACATAGCAGACTATATTTTATAAAGTTACGCCGATGAAATAGCGTGCAACAGTTACTACATAATATATTGGTTAGAAAATTGCCATTAAGAAAAATGGAGTAAGTAACGAGTACTTCCCACTTACCTATTAACAGTTAACTGAGAGATAAGACTCAAGGATTTAAACATAATTAGCCGATACGAAGTTATTTTAAGCCGTATGGAGCGGTGTTATAGGATTTAGATTTCTTGGCAATTCCATTGATGTTTTACGACATTGTATCCATACACGTGTATGGAAATAGAAAATGCAAGGTCGAGTCACGGTCAGCATATCCCGAAATCAAATAGAAGCTCGTTCTAAAAACAGTCTAACTATGTTCGTTAATTTAGAATCATTTCGAATACAAAACTTAATTTAATAGCAAATTAATTCTAAAATTCGTAAAAATGTAATAAATATTTTTAATAAATTTTTTATAGAATTTTTTTATATCATTTAGTAATTATATCACTACAATATTATATATTACCAGCGATACGCTCTCGGTTACGCACGGATACATTTTTTAAGCTGAAAATTATAAACTCAAACCTATCTAGCTTATACTTTTTTTAGGAGGGGAAATGACGTTTACGCACTATCCCTTGTCGAAGGGGACAGTCGACGAGGGGACTCGCGAAGTGACTTAGCGCCGGGAATACCCACTAAAGCCCCCCGCATTCCACCAGCAGCGGTGATGTGACTGATGTGTGAGTCCGAGATCACAGCGACGCCTTGTCCTCGGATCCCTCCTACACACCGCTACGTCTTCTGCGACTTTATTTTGTAGCTAGCTGTGTGCCCGCAAAACTTCGTACGCGCGATTTCCGTATATTTGGTATTTCGGTATAACATTTTTATTTGTAAACTGATTGGAATGAAACTAACACTAAATATTACGGGAAGCTTGCTACAATATCTATTTGAAAACTGCATTCACATCGGTTACCTATGCCGTTTCTAAGATTAGCGTGCACAAACGTACAGACTAACAGACAAAAATTCTAAAAACTATTTATGAAAAAAAAAATTTGCAACCGTCACCGAAATTATCCGCGCCTGTCTATTTTTCTGCTAACTACTCCTAAACCAGCCAATCGATTTTGATACGGTTTTTATTAACGGAAAGAGGGATAAATGGGGAAGATTTGTGTATAACTACATATAAAAATTGCATCCTGGGCGAAACCGGGAGTGCACTTCTGTTTTTTTTTTCAAGGTCGCGTAGCGAGGAAGTCATTGACCGCATTGGCGTGAAACGATTATATGAGAAATGTTGGCAACCGAACCGATCGACTCATCCAATCTAGGTCCCAACCCAGCTCTAGGCGAGTTACGAGAGCATCCTCCCGTAATGAAATGAGGTCCGGTCCACAGTTGACACGCCGTTTCTATCTATGTATACGTGTACTATAACGAAATGCAAACAAAGTAATCCATTCGCTCGATCGGTTACACCTGTCTATAACCAAACAGTGTCTATAGGTCAGCTGAATCTCAAGCCAGAACTAAAATAGCCTGAGCTTGTGAAATAATGAATATGAATGGTTACGAGCTTACGAAGTCAGGTGATCAACTCTTCAAGTCGCATAACATTTTTAAAGACACGTTCGAAAATTTCCAAAATTACAAGAGGAAGTATATACTTTAACTAGGTACTTCCGGCATAAATTTTCATTACATGCCAGTATCTTAAAAAACATAATGGTGCCGTACGTATCCCAATGGAATATACATGATGTATTTGTATATCAATAAACAGACTAGTGCCCATTGTAATACTGTGCTAGTACCTATTTAATTAAATAATATTAAGTAATTGTTATAATTATGTAAAAAAAAACGTACAAATAAAAATAATGAAAATAAGAATTTTTATGATTACCTAAGCTCTAATTTCAAACAAAGCATGACATTCTACATAAAATACAAAAGTAAGACAAAGATATTCATTAAAAATGCGAAGACAATCAGTGTCGCCGATGATGTCATAGATACAAAACATCAGACGGACAGGCGTGTCTTCTAAATGAGTCATTTTATTTATTTTTAAATAAAATTTGTTATCAGTAACACTTGAAAAATAGTCACCTAATGATTTAATTAATGTCACCTTTTACTTATGTCTTATGTAAAGTCGCGGTATGAAAAGGTTTGTCATACCAAAATTTCATTTCAAACAAAACAGAATACTTATTGCATTGACGTTTGCAATAGGCTAGTTGACTGACAGGTCAACTAAGGAGGATGTAGTGAATGTTTTACAATCGGGAAAACTAGGAAACCACGACTAATCCCGAAATCAATTATGATATTAAATTATTGAAGTGTTTATGTCCATATCTATTATTTTATATTGTTTTTTAAAGAAATAAAATTAATAGTTATTTAAATAAACAAAACTATATTAAAAACGAGCAGGTACTCGAGCGCGTCAGATTAAGGTATGGTGGGTTATTTACATGCTGAAAAAACTGTGCATTTTAATAATCTGATGATTTGAGCGTGACATAAGAAAGTAGGAGGGTCACAAAGTTGCAAAAAAAATCGTTACCTCGAGATTCTCGAGCGCGGTCAATTTTTATTTTATTTTAAAGGAAATATAATGCAAGGAAAACAAGAAACCTTAATCTGACGATTTGCGCAAGCCGAAGTGACAGCTGTACGAAAACATGTATTTCCTACTCCGCGTTCTCTCTTTCCCTTTCGCTTTTTCTCTATTTTTCACTGTCACACCATACGCACACGCCAGCCATGACGCCAAGTTGCCTTTACAGCTGATCACAGCACTCGTGGTTATTATTGTATGTATAGCGCTCTGGCTGGTTTGTTGTATTTTAAGCTCTCGGAATTAAATTGTGTAAATTTAGTATCTGCTACGACGACGACTTACGGTATTTTGAAGTGTGTGGTTTTTTTTTTGGACAAAATAACCTCAAAAAATTGTAAAATTAACGCCGGAAACAATGAAAAAATACTTTATTATTTGTTTTTATTTGTATGCTATTTTCCGAGCATTTTATGTATCACATTCAGTGATTAAAAAGACATGAAAACTATTTTTTTAATCGCCATATAATCATCAGATTAAGAATCAGCACAATCAGGAATTTAAGCTGACCCGTCAGTATGAAAATCTGACGCGCTCGAATAAGTCAATACAGCGATTTTTTTTGCATTTTCAAAATGCTGCTACGAGCTTGCGTCACATCCGAATCGTCAGTCTTGTGAATGGGAGCTTAGTTTGGATTAACTTAACATCCCACTATGAATATCTGACGCGCTCGAGTAGTATTTAAATTATTACCCCAGCCCCCACCAACCCCACCATCCAAACCGGCAGATTAACAGATATCCGTTATCGGAGACACGTAGGCAATATCTGACACGCTCGAGTAAATGCCAAAATGCCCTTTTGGGCTCCCCTACTATTATTATTGTGTCCCCTATACTGAATTTTTTTAGAACTTGTCAACAATGTAAACAAACACTTTGGTCTTTATTTCTCCATGTACTATAACACTAGCTAGACGATCAAATTTGATTTCCTTCATAAAGTATTCTTTCTTATCATTCTTAACTCAATCACAAGAATATTCATTAAAACTAAATAATTTCACTAAAAACTGAATTTCTATTTTTGTCTCTTTGACATCTATCTTGTCTCTGAAAGTCAGTGATGTTACGAACTTAATTTCAAGAAATTAAATTAAACTTAATATTTTCTAAATCAAATATTTATATTGCATAATATATTGTATTAATAAATGTGACTACTATATTTTCTATTTTTCATACCTTTAAGCTAAGTTAGAATATTATGCGTTTATGGTTGAGGGTTGCTATACATATATTTAGTCGGGCCGGCATAGCCGAGCGGTAGAATTGAATATGTAATGTGTAGATGAACGTTCGACAAATTGTTATACTATACTTATAGCCGTGTCGGCAAAGCCGGGCGGTATACATATTATTATGTAGATGAACGTTCGGCAGAAAGGCCCCTTG
Organism: Synanthedon myopaeformis; assembly: GCA_944738685.1. Taxonomy (NCBI): domain Eukaryota; kingdom Metazoa; phylum Arthropoda; class Insecta; order Lepidoptera; family Sesiidae; genus Synanthedon; species Synanthedon myopaeformis. Next base: position 2,537,137 of record OX122915.1, read on the forward strand.
GCCTACCCGCGCAGTGTATACACTAAACAACACCTGGGTGATTTTGCCGATCGGGTAAGCCGAATGAAAGTTGAACATATGTAGAAGGTACTTCGGGTCGGCTTTGTTGTTCAACAAAAATACTAGGTATATGTATAGCAACCCTGACTTATGAAGGGTAGAGGCATGGACCTAATATAATAAGCAGGACTAAAAAGCGAGTTGAGCAGGACATGTAGTAGAGAGGCTGCGTGGCCCTTTCTAATAGGGTGACAATAAGATTTTTATTGTGTGAGACAAATTTAAATGTTCTTATATACCTATATATAGTAGTTAGTAGTTTCTTATAAATATTTTTTTTAATTTAAATAGGAATTAGCAAATTTAGAAGGACTGATTGACAGGGAAGCCATTTAATCGTAATGAAATTTAATCGTTAATTTCTTTTCATTTAAATTTCAATGGTTCCCATCACTAGTTTTCTTAATCCAACCATAGACAAAGCCCAATATGGCGGATTGTTTACAATTTTATATTATCGACATAGACATTCAAAAAAAATTCAGTATAGGTCTATTATGGTCTTGATAGAAAATGTCGCGTGTGAACAAACTAAATGTTGCATTATAGTTGCAGTTAGTTCAAGGTCAATCAAGTTTTTTCTATAAATTATTTTTCTTGCGCTTACCGTTTAGATTGGGTTAAAAAAAACTATGTCGAACACATATGCTCACGTTATTCAGATAACTAATATTTAAATGCTACGTTGTAAAATTACAATATAGGTATAGAATGATAGAATCCAAACAGGAATAATTTTGAAATCACTTTTATCACATCACTAGTTCAGTTATGTAAGTTAACTTAACTATACATTACGTCGTAATTTTTAACTGAAGCGGTAATTTTATTCTACTACAAAAACTAACAAGCCCGGTTTAATTTAACCGAGCGAGTGATCACACAGCTGTGCTGACTTGACTGACTAGTTTAGTTTAGTAGTTCAGCTCACTCACTCACAGCTCGCCCGTCCCGCCCGTCTCCGTTCCGTCTCCGTCCCGCCGTGGGGCCAGTGTTGACCACAACAATTCTGTAATTCCGCCGTCTGTATTGTAAAATTCGTTGGATTTTCGGACTACTTATATAAATATAAAAAAAAACAACTCCAGACTTCCTCTGCGGGCCGGTTTGCGCTGGCACGTTTGGTATTGGATTTATTTAGATATAGACCTTAAACTAGAAAGGCATGAAATGAAAATTAAATATGAAAAACAAATTTATTTTTATGATATAAATCGGAGTAGTAAGAAAACTAAATAAAACAAACTAGTAATACAAAAAAAATAATTAGGTAAGTAAATAAAGACCCTGATTAAGTTAGGGTCTTTTTTTAGGGTTATACTGTTATACAATACACAGATAAATGTACTTAATTATATTTTAACAATAATAAAGTTAAGTTACAAAGGAATTATATCTTTTACAAAATAAATCGCCCAAAATAAAGGGTGAGGTAACCCCCCGGGGGGGAAATCATAATAAATATTTATGCAGCTTTATTTGGTAAAAAAAAAACGGATTATCCGTTTAAATTCCGTCAGCCGTTAAAACGTGTTTTCATCAGTTTCCTTCTTACCCCAGTACGGTAGATCTGATTGAAAACCCGCAAAATTGGCAACATTGCTGCGGGCGTCGTATTTATTTCACTTCGATTCGATCCGACGGCATGCAATGGTTTAGATTTTTATACAAAAAAGTGCCATAAACCTTACGCACGAAGGTCTTATTTGCTGAAAGAAATATTCAATGTTCAATGTCGCCATGCATGATAAGAGCCATCTATGCTAAACAATTTGAACTATGCTGGAAGCCATCTGTTAATGATTATGTAAACTACGTACTGATTCATTGTTATAATATGTTGTAGCTTATTGCCAATGAACGGCGCATATCAAAACCATTACCTACCATTATATCATAAACTGGACAGCTCTTCTGGAAATGGTAACCGTCATTCATACCACAAAACCAGTGATATGAGCTGCATGGGGCGCAGTAAGGAAGTTTTGTACTTTCAAGATTGTCAGGGCACTTTCATTACCTCTGATATGTGTGTACTCTAGGTGCCGTTGGTAACCACTTGCACAAAATGAAATGGGTCCATTTTAAAAATTAGTTATTTTACGAATTAGCTTTTTAAGAACTGGTTTTCAAACGAATTGGGACTTTAGTTAGTAACTTACGACATTTTACAAAATAGGCATTTATCCACTAAGGGCCTCTTTCACCAACTACAAGTAAAGTGTTGATTAGTTACTTTTAGAAATAATTTTATGTTTTATTAAATTATGCACTCGGTTTACTGCATCCTTGATAGACGATTTTTTTTTTATTTTTAATGTTTGGGACTTTTATGTTACAAAGGTATATCAGCTCCATCATTCCCGGTGACTTTAAATGGCGGTTAGCCTACTTGACACTTTATTCAGAGATGGTGAAAGAGGCCGTAAGTCAAATATTTTACAAGTTTGAAGTTGCCCTTTAAAGGGTAATCATTTTGAAGCACTGGACAATTATACCAACAATATAAAACACAAAATTGGAGATCATTTAAATAAAATACGACAATCTTCTTTACTCATATTTATTACGAGGAAATACAATAAAACCTTAAGTATTAGGTGTAGTTAGTTAAGTTTTTCACTTCTCTTTCTTCTCAGAAGACAAAGAGTTGTAAATTTTATTGATTTCATTGAACACGAGATTCTGAACAACTGTGCCATTGGTGTCAATGAAGTTAGCGAACGATTTGTTGATGGACGCCTCTCGAGATTTGCCGTTCGAATCGCGCATAACAACCACCAAATTGTATTTGTCATCATGTCTAAAAGAAAAACATAATTAAACTTTACCTACAAACAGCTCAGCTATTCAAAAACTAAAACTTAAAATTGTTCTGATTTAAAAATAAAATGTTCATTATTTTTGTTATACAAAAGTAGTTGCAGGTCACACTACCTTTCCCAATTATTTGGGAAACCCCTCTGGCTGCATTAACCACCAGACGGTTCGGTGAGTGAATGAATGATTGACAGTAGTTTCTCTGCAAAAAGGCGGCGGTAAAATGTTTGGCCACATAGCCTATATGTTTAAAACAAATACCTACCACAAAACACACATAGATATAATAACCAAAGATTTGTGAACCCTTGCTTAGAAATTCATCACAAGACATATTTGTCATTGTGGCCATGTTCACCCTGTAATGAATTAGTCATGACCTAGAATTAAATAAAAAACTGACCAGGTTGTGTGATCAAACAAGTAGACGTACTACACAACCCCATTGTATCAATAAACCAAGAAATTGGGATAACTAGAGATCAATACAAAATACTTACTTCTTCACATAAGAGCTCGCCTCCCATACTCTAGTATTGTTGCCAATTTTTTCCTTTGCCACAACAAATATTCCCTTCTCCTTAAGTGTGGTGTATGCAGTAAGGATGCCCATAAACATAAAGTAAGAGGACACACAAATAATAAGGACGAGCCTGAAATCGGAAAATTTGGTGATTATTTCAAATCCTACTTCCCATTAATATAAGAAAAAACTGCTTAACATATTTAGATGAAATTTGGCATGCAGATAGTTTGAGCTAATTCACACTGAGCGCGAATGTCATGTTTGCAGAATATAAAATTTTTCTTTTAAGCTCGCCTCCTGTAGTGTGATTTTATTCAAAAATGTATCAAAATAACCATTAAGTGCCAGTAATATATTACCTTGATTGTGGAAATGGATAAAGGCAGTCCCACAGTAACGCATATAAGGCTACACCAACAGCTACAGCACACAAGAAGAGTCTGCCATCTATTAAACCAAAGCTCTCTTTACACTTCAGATCACCAGTAAAAACCTGAAACAGTTGTAACAGATATTAAATAGTACTCAGATTTATTTTATGATGCCTAATTTTGTTACAACATGGATTTTGTTAAATAGGATCAAAAATTCTGAAATTCGCCAAAGAATCACAGTTGTGAATATAGCCGAAAGATGCAGCAAGCTGAAGTGGCAATGAGCCGGTCACAGCTGTCACAGAGCAGTTAATCAAGTCTCCGAGTGGATTCCACGAAATGGACAACGGATTAGTTGCCCTGTGGCCAGGAGGATAAACGATCTGAAATGCATAAGCATTGCAGGAAGGAGCTGGATGCAAAGTGCAGAGGACCATGTGTAGTGGCGAGCAAAAATGATTTTGATAAGCATCAAAAGTACTATAACAAGTTAAATAAATCTGTTACTTAGGGTGCAAGGCATGCAAGTGAATAAAATAATACCAAGAACATTATCACTTGTGAGGTCTCCATGAGACTAATTTCATGAAAGAAAGATATAAGCTTTTTGCTAGTTATATATACCTCTCGGATGGCATCGTCAATAGCATTTTTTGCAGCTGCTCCGTCCCACTTGTTAATTTTCACTACCTGCAATTAAATCCCAGGAAATCACATACATACACTTCAAGCATCGAGTAAACTTCAAGTAAATATTAATTTTGATAGGCTGATACATTCCAAATAATATAATGATCCGTTTTTATAAATATTAATTTATTTAAGAAGACACAACTGCAAAATCATCGTATTTTTTAAATTTTATAATATAGAACTTTGTATGACGTGTCCTCTTTCCTTTTAAAAAATAAATGTGCAATCTAATATTCAGAAAATCGTTAACTTGTAAACTAATTACCTCAGGTGTTTCAGTCATGTTTACTTTACTTATTAAAGTTTATTTTATTTTATTGTAATGGTTTATCTCATTTACTTTAAGGTGAATATAAAACGCGAAACCAACCAATCAAATTAAAAAATAATAATAATAGTAGGCAGTCATGTCACGTCACCGTCAGTGTCGTCTGTCGTCAGTCAGGTTTTATAGAATAGAAATAGAACCATATTACAACCTGGATCGGTGGTCAATCAATGTCACGTTCTGACATATGTTCCTCAGACCACAATGTGAAGAAACAAAAAGTATAGAGCATTATATTCTCAACTGTATTATTATTTACATAGAAAGAAGGTGAGGCAACCCCTCTCGCTAGAGGTTGGAGTCACTTCATTCTTAGCTGCGTCATTCCCATACAAATTCAAGTTTACGCATTCGATGCGTTTGATCGAATAAAACTCGCACTATACTACATTTTTAATTCGAAGGAGTAATTTGACAGGTCCTAATGTCAAATTTTAAAATAATATTACCAGCGTTTTTTCCGTAGTGCTGTATTAATATCGGTTTTACTTAAATAAAATAAATAAAATTACGGTTTTATATAACAGTAAGTTTTTTTTATAAGTTCGATTAGGTGACATCACTATGTTTGTATGGTCAAAAACCTGCAACCATGGAGAATAGAGGTAAGGAGTACCAACTTTACATGGGTGTTAAACTTGTGGGATGAAAATGACTCCACATTATTATTTACATATTTACACACATTTATTATATACATTTATACATTTGGAGAAACGCACGAATGGGCGTTTTTACATTACGCACGATGGGCGTTTGTGGTGATGAGTCGCGAGAAAGCGCGTGCTTTCTATAACAGAGTTGAAGGCCGACTGTCTCTCGTTTCCGTGCTTCTTCATTTGAAAGAATGACACGGAAACTAAAACGTAAGTTCCAAATAGGTAACTTAAAGGAGGTCGCCACATCAGCCCCCCCGGAGACCGTAGGTCGTAACGAAGAGTAGACTAGAAGGAGTGGACAGCACTTGGTGGCACGTTGCTGGGTGATGGCACTAGCAGTGTCCATTATCTGGATCGATGAACCGGCTGCTGGAACGTATCCATGTGCGCTAGCCTGGATAACACTAGGAGCGCGCGGTCGCGTCGACTTTCTCAGGCCAGCTAGCTTCTGTCCGAAATCTTCGATGATGTCGTAGTTCGTTTTCGTTTGACGACGTAGTCTTCGACGTAAAATGCAATTTCGTAGAAAAATTATTCGTTTGTTTCGAATGTCACTTTGTCAACAACACGGTAACTATGGAAAACTGTCCGAATTTTTCTTAAAATGTTCATTTATAGTCGCGGGTCACCAATTTAATGTGACATGAAAATGACTTCACATTAATAATTTACATATTTACACACATTTATTATATACATTTATACATTTGGAGAAACGCACGAATGGGCGTTTTTACATTACGCACGATGGGCGTTTGTGGTGATGAGTGGCGAGAAAGCGCGTGCTTTCTGTAGCAGAGTTGAAGGCCGACTGTCCTCTCGTTTCCGTGCTTCTTCATTTGAAAGAATGACACGGAAACTAAAACGTAAGTTCCAAATAGGTAACTTAAAGGAGGTCGCCACAAACTGAAAAAATGGCAAGCTAAATGCATTAAATAGTGGTTCATAAATTGTCCAGAATGGCGCTAGTGTATGTATTATTTTTGCTGACTATAGTAGTTAATGAAACCACAGTATTTAAAACCTCAACTATTTACGTATTATTAAACAGTTTAGTAAATATAACCTACAAAAAACTGCTGTGAAATTCCAACCCTTTTTGGCACTTTCTTTAAAATTTACACACTAGCTACACTAGCAATGCCCTTATTTAACGCCGTTCAACGGACACTTTTAGATACACAGAGATGGTACTCCTTACCTCTATTCTCCATGCCTGCAACGCAGGAAATGTCAAATTATTCCTTCGAATTAAAAAAACGCAGTATACACACTTAAACGCTATTATGTACGTAGACCAAAAATGTTGTATTCGCTTCAGATGGTTTTATTAGAATAATATAAAAGAGATGTTATGACAAAGTGACAAGGAATGTTATTGTGAATTAATTAATATTACTTATTTCTCTTTATACATAAAATAAAAGAAAAATAAGCACAGTTAATATAGTCTGTGTACATGCCCGTAATCAATGTCATGGCAGCGGAAGAAATGAATGATTTTTTGCTTTAGTCTGCTGCTCTTTCTTTACATTATTTCTCTAACTAAAAAAAATCTATGATGTGAAACGAGTAGTGAATTTATTTAATAAATAAATTATTTTAAAAAGACATCCACATATTTATTATCAACATTTTGCAAGTTTCATTGAGTTATGGCTAGGAAACACAAGTAATGGTGTGTTGATAAACTTAAAAATATTTTCAGCTTGTTAAACTTGCATCCACCGGTGGTTATACTTTCATACCCAAAAGCAAATAACGTTTGCTACATTTACCCTTAAAAGATTATATTTTTCATGTACATAATTCATTCTTGTCAGACATCAACTAATTGGAAAACCATGTGGCATATTCCAATAACGATAACTCACCACTGAAAGGGTCATTCTGAGGCTCTCATGTTTTTACTGTACGTTTCAATAAATAAATTATTTTTGTAGGTTATTTGTTGCTGCATTGATATACATCCACGATGGTCGCAAAGAAGAGAAAACCAACGGCCAAAACAACAGCTTTGCGTCGTACCTCTCGTCGCGGAAAGAATGTTGTCAATGCGGAGGGCCAAGCGGCTGCTTCTAAGGAGCCTGAACCATCAGAAATAACTACAGACCAGGAATCTACTTCTTCTGAAACACCCATTAATACTAATGATGAATTAGCAATATCAGATCCTCAAACGTCGCAAATGCCTGTTGCAAAACCAAATGTTCTGCCAGTCGTAGCTCTGCACAAGAAGTTTGGCAAATATCGTTGTCTTTTTAACAACGAAAACAGCTATATGAAAAAGTATGAAGTTAGTAGTGACAGTGAAAATAGTAGTGTGGAGGTCAGAGTTGTGGACCCTTGTGCTAGTTCTGAATCTGATTCAAACACTGCTATAGACTCTCAGTCAGATACAAATAGTCAGGCTTGTAACAGTCCATTAAACATTGCAGGTGCTACAATGCAAATTAATTCCAGGAATTCATCACCTTATCTCATGTTAAACAAAATTAAACTTCCAAATCAGAGTTCTGTTTCAAAAAGAAGTAATGATTCAGATAAAAGTGTTAAAAAAATTGAGCCCCATATGTTGAACACTGAAATGGAAAATACTGATAATCATGATGTCCAAATGCAGCCTGAAATGAATCAATTAAATAACGAACCAAATGTTCACAGAGATGAAGTCTTAAGTTGGGAAGTGATAAATGAGAATTCCTTATCAAAAATAAGTAAAGATTTAGATAAAAGTTCAAAAAAAAATAAGCTGCATATGTGGAAATCTGAAATGGAAAACACAGAGAATCAAGACATCCAAAAGAAGCCTGAAATCAATCAATTGAAAGATAAACCCTGTTTTGCTCAAAGAGAAGAAGAAATGTTAAGACCGAATGTTGACAATTTCAAAATAACTGAAATTAATGCAGATCCAATAGAAACTAATGATATTCCTATCCAAAATGCTGGAATACCCATTGAAAATTTGGAATCAATTGATGAAAATACTCCAGTCACTGGTGATAATGAAAATCAAATGAATCAAGACATTCCTTATGAGACTTTAGACTACGGCGGTGATGATGTAGAAGTCATTACAATAGTTCAGATTGTTGAGGATGATAATCCAGATGTTTATTACGACATTAAAATAGATAGTCCTGTAGATCAGTCAAAGACTGATAATAATCAGGGCACAAGCCGGGAACAGGAATTTCAAAAGCATTTTGAGAGGCTTAATCTTTCACACATCAATGAAGCCTCTTCCCCTATGGACTGCAGTGAACAACAAGACAACGCTTCCAATCTATCTATTTTAAACGACAGCTCATCGGAAATTTTATTAAGACCTGAGCCCAGTCTTACCCCTAGTTCGACATTATCCGATGACAGTAATTCATCAAGAGCAACCGAGAACCATCCCTCCAACTCCAATGATTCTACTGAATCATCTCCCACCGGAGTAAGAAGATCTAACCGGATAAAGACAATAAGTAGCCTAAAACAGAAGACAAAGGGTTATGGTCTTGTCAAAACACCTTTAAAAAAAGCATTAATAACACAAACAAAATTGAAATTAGAAGAAATGGGTTCAAATAGTTTGGAGAAACCATTAGAAATCTCTATGCCTAATTCTCCGTTGTTTCCTGTGCCAAGTGAGTTGCCTGTAAAGGTCAAATCGCGATGGCGAAGATCTAGTGAATTAGAAATGGGGGTGAATTCGCCAATCGTATCTCCATTGGCCAGTCCGAGTTTACTAAGTTCAAATCCCGCCAATGTTCCAGCTTATTTGGAAAGTCAGCCTGAAGTACCTCTAAGTAAAGAGGCTTATGATAAAATAATTGATGAAAGAATGAAACAGTATGAGCATTTAGATGAAAACGTGTATATGTGTGAAAGGATGATCAGCAAAGAGACCAAGAAAATGATTTGTGACTGCTTTTTGACCAAAGAAGAAATAGATAGAGGCGAATTAGGATGTGGAGAAGACTGTCTGAATAGACTGCTTATGATAGAATGGTAAGTTAAAATTATTCATTTCAAAGCTATATTGTAGTTTGATTTTTTTTTTTACGAGTATCAACTATGAAGTGGCCAATACTTCACATTTTTTGGGAAATTTACTTTTTATTTCAATAACTTTAGGATTGCTTTATGCATTTTTGTTGTAACCACAGATCTAATATTTTTAACTGCAACTTCCATGTTACCTACTATATTTTTTATATAAATAAATGGATTTATTGATTTTGAAGTTGTAATGAGAAACTAAAGGTTTTCTTAATTTTGTGTAAAATTATGTTTGTTTGTTAGAAGGTATTTACACTTCGCTATTGGTATGTTACATAATACTACAACAATTCTAATGTTAGTATGTATAAAAATTTATAATTTCCAGTAACTCAAGATGCCCAGTAGGAGATAGATGTACAAATAGAAGGTTCCAGAAGATTGAGAATGCACCTCTGAAGGTATTCTATGCAGACAAGAAGGGCTGTGGTGTTGAAACCTCTGTTGATATGTCAAGGTGACAATTTTTGTAACATAAATTACAATGTAAAGGGTATGGCTCTGTTTATAATTTATTTAGCTGTTGTTTTAGTAATGCTGTGCGCTTGATAAAACTTAAAAACATATTTAAATTATTAATATTCTGCTATCTGTGTTGCTACATAATAAAAATTGAAACAAAATTAACTAGAATAATTTGAAAAGTATCTGTAACTAGCTGGTGCCCGCGACTTTGTCCGTGATCTCTTATTGCTATAAGTACCCAGGTGACCGAGCTTTGCTAGGGCCAATGAAAGGTTTAAAGTTTTTTACATGTAAGAAAGAAAGTCTATGAAACATTATAGAAAAAAATTCAAGAATACTTGATTTAATAATTAGTATAATTCAAAATATACTTAGCGGTATTAATTTTGTAACCATTCCATTAAAAATACTACCTAAAACGAATTTTCTCGAAGATAAGACCCTGACAGATCGATTTCTTGACCTAAAAAACTCCTAAGCCTAGATTTTCGTCAAAATCGTTAGAGCCGTTTGCGAGATCGTCGTTGCATACAAGAATTCCTCGTTTAGTATTATAAGATAACACATTGGCCAGGTGTTAGTTTTTTATTTTACTTTAGGTGATCCCTTGGGAACAGTACTTTTTTTATGTATGAAAGGTACCCTATGTCCTTTCCTGTATCCCTGAAAATGTCTATGCAAAATTTCATGATGATTGGTTGTGTAGTTAAGGCGTGATAAGGTAACAGACAGACAGACAGAGCTACTTTCACATTTATAACATTAGTAATATGAAAAATACTAAATACAAAATGACTCGCTCGACCTAATATCGTGCATCAAAAGCCCAACTGAACATAGGTCATAGGCTAGACCACTAAATTCTTCTGAACATGTAATTTACATATTATAGTTATTATACATATCATAGTTAATAAGAGTAACTACATTTGTTCAGCTCCATTCACGTTTATCAGCTTCTATCAACTGCTGATAAACGCTGATATTTTTATTATAAATTATAATTTAGTCATCTCAATTTAGCTTTTATCCATAGAAAACCATTTTGTATGAAGATGCATTTGCTTCTGTTCAGTTTTGCAAGGACACGTATATAAAAAATATGCGGCTAATAAAAAAGAACTGTATTTATAGTGTAATCAAAATTGTCCAGCAAAATGCGAATGAAGCTGAGCTAAGTGTAGTTACTCTCTTATACTTTATTTTAGCAGTGCTTAACACTGAAAAATTAAAATGCTAAAAATTAAAATTAATATGCTCATATGAGCAAGAATATCAAGTTGTTGAAGGAAATGACGTCTATGATTCTTGAGAGTGGATTTAAAATTCAAATGTTTTCGAATATGATAACCACATTGGTAGTAAAATTACCGAATCTGGTCTCAATGTTAACAGTTTGAAATGGTGGGAATAGTAATTTATTCATTAAATATGTTTCAAAGTAACACTTTTAATACTCAGTCTATTGTTAGCAGGTTTTATTTCAAAAAATAGTCAGAAAGAGAATTAGCATATTTTTGTCTAAACAGAATAGGTTAAATTTATTCTTTCAAACAGTTTGCTTTTGATTACACTTTTAAATGTAGGTCTCTATTTATTCTGAGAAGTTTATTATAGAATCATATTACATATGACCCATAAAAGAATTACTTATCTTACTGAGAAGTATTGTGCAACAACATCATTTTTGAACTTGCACTCTATATTGAGATTGATAATACTGTGAATAATGACGATGGATGTGGAAATTTATTGCTCTTTCAGAAACTTTACAGTAACACAGTTTATACATTGATCATAATTAACACTTTTCTCATCTTTTCTCTCTTTTCTTCATCTTGTCCCGATTGTATCACCAGCGCACTTATATGCAAATAAGATAACAATTTAAATTCAATTTAATATAAAATAAAATTAACATGGTATAATTTATTTTTCAGCGGTGAATTCCTAATGGAATATGTTGGCGAAGTTCTCGACTATGAACAATTCTATAAAAGGGCGCAGGCGTATTCCGAGGATAACAATCTTCATCACTATTTTATGTCCTTAAAAGGCGAGACCGTTATCGATGCAACACTCAAAGGGAATATATCGAGGTTTATCAACCACTCGTGTGAACCGAATGCGGAAACACAGAAATGGACTGTGAATGGAGAACTCAGGATAGGCTTCTTTAGCAAAAGAGACATCACAGCCGGGGAGGAAATAACGTTCGATTATCAGTTCAAGAGATTCGGGTGAGTTTATTTTTAATATTCTCTTCTCTACATTATTATAAATTGTAATTGTTCAATAACACATAGGAAAATTGGCTCTGGTATCCGTGACTCGTTCACTGAAACGCAACAGCACACATGCTGTTATTTCACAGGCTCATTAAAAAATTTATATTCAATGTAACTATTGTGTTTTTTGGTTACAGAAAAGTAGCACAACGTTGCTATTGCGGTGCCAATAACTGTCGCGGTTGGATCGGTGGAGAGCCGGATTCGGACGACGAGGACGATGTAAATGTTTGCCTTCAGTGCGATATTCCCGCCATTATTAATTTTTTATTCTGATCGAAATGTTTTGAATTCAGGAGGAGGACGACATCTCGACGAGTAAGGGCGAGGGCACTGAGAGCTCAGAACCGGCGTCCGAGTCGACACCGGCGCCGACGGTTCGCCCGCGTCGGCCCAAGCGGGACCGAAGACTCAAGTCCGCTCCGGAGCTCGTACTGGACGCCGATGTGAGTCTATGCAGTCCGAGTGAAGTGATGCAATTTGGAAAACGATAACAGTAGCATTTTATAAAGAAGGGGACAGTATTCGTTGTCAGTCTATTAACCCCGAAACTCGACGCAAAAACAAGGTGTTATAAATTTGGCCGTTGGAGCTACGCTCCCAAACGGATGAATCGATTTTGATCCAGTTTTTTTTTTTTTGTTTTAAAGCTGACGTGGTCAGGATCGTACTCAGCTATAATTTGTGAAGATCTGTTCAGGCGTTTGAAGACCATCAGCCCACTTACCTAGTTGACGTAAAGATTACACTAACAACATTTTCGATTGATTTGAATTTTGATACTTCGGTGGTATTTCCATGGATGCTGCAGCATTAAGTGAACTGTGGGACACCCAACTTCTCACTAACTCACATCATAATATAGCGTGTTTGAGTCCAATAGAGCTTGGTAGTATATGGAATAAGCATCCACATGTTATCGTTCGTTTCCAGTGTGGCCCGCGCTTGAGACACGTTTAAGACACAGCTTGTTTTTAGATCGAGGAAGAATTGGACGCGCTGCGGTGCAGCGGAGTGAAGAACCAGAGCCACACGCTGAGCCTGTCGCGGATGGTGGTGCGCGCCAAGACGCGTCGCGCTCAGACTGCGCTGCTCCGGCTGCTGCGCGACGCAGACCTGCCCTGTCGCCGCCTCTTCCTCGACTACCGTGGCCTCCGGCTGCTCGCGCCCTGGGCGCTCGACGCCCCGCTGGACTACAAGTCAGTCAACAATATCTGCCTCCTTTTCTCTATTTGGAAAGGAGGATATTTTCTGACAATAATTGTGTTTCATTAACAATCATTATCTTGAAAATTGGAAATATTAACATATGATTATTTTATATTACTAATGTAAATTACTAAGTTTTATTTATTATTGGGATTGTGTTAGGTACATAGCCAGTTTTCGTTTACTGATTCATTTAGAAGAGAAGCATCGTTTTTGATAATAAAATTTATGATAGTTACGTGAGTGAGATAGATGGTTACACGAATGGTAGTCAAAGGACAGACAGGACAGGCTATTTTTAGCCTATTGGCTTGGCTTAGAAAAGGGATGGGGAAACTTTTTCCTTCGCGTGCCAATATTTACTAATGAAATATATGGCGCGCCAAGTTGTTGCATTTTTGGCTATATTATTTACTGAAATAAAAATATTGATAAGTATTTTCTGAAACACTAATTTATTGTGCAAAATTACAAAATAACTATTAAAATAAGAAAGAAATTGAAAATGGCAATTAAATTAAACTTTTAAGTTAGCTGCGAAGTAGAAGGTCGAAGCGCATCCGGGAGGGACGTCCGCGCGTACTCGATAGCTTAGCTTTATTTTCGGTTTTGCTCATACAGCCCGCACTCGTGAGAGTTGTATATAATATAATTGTGGTTTTTGTAGTGCAGCAGAATACGATTGTGGTATTTGTGTACATATGACGCTTTATTTACAGACTGGAGATGCTGCAGACAATAGACCGTCTGCCGATCCCCAACAAGACGATGGTTCAGGAGAGCCGTTTCTTCACGATAGTAGAACGCTGGTTGAATGCTGCTGAGGCTGGTGCCGATATTGCAGTCTTCATCGACGAGGCGACAGGTATATAAGTACTATATGAAATTATAGTACTTAATTTGGCGGCCAAATTACGCCTGCGAGATTTAAAAACATATCAACTCTAGTTATATAGTATCAATTTCAATGAAAAAAACTGTTGATAATTTCAGGATTACCAGTAGACATGCCCAACAGAGCAGAGGATAGTATGTCTCCGGAAAAAGCAAAAGAAACTTCTGAAAATGTGAAGGAACTCTGTAAACAACTCCTAGAAAGGTGGTCCAGTTTGAAGGTATGTTCACTCTGTTCCTTACGCTTGTTTTATTTTGTTCATTATTCACATATGATATATAATATTCAACAATAGAAATAGATAAACATTTTATAACATAACACAATTTTAATTTTACACTAACAAGACTGGAAAGGACTTCTTGATAAGACTTTTTTTATGTCAAGGTTGTCAAGCAAGACGAAGTTCGTATGACAATTTCCGCAATAAAGCTTTTTCTTAAATTGATAATTGAAAAATATACCCTTTTATTTCAGGAGGTGTTCAAAATACCTAAAAAAGAAAGGATACAGCAAATGAAAGAGCACGAACGGCAGGCCAACGTTGAGAGACGAGCGGCGGATTCAAGCGGAACCCGCGACAGAAACCGAGACAGGGATAGGGATAGAGATCGAGAAAGAGAGAGAGAGAGGGATAGGGAGAGAGATAGAGAACGCGAAAAGGACCGGGAGAGAGAGCGGGAGAGAGAGCGAGAAAGGGAGAAAGAGAGAGACAAGGACCGGGATCGTCACAGGGAACGGGATAGGGAGAGAGACAGGGAACGTGCTAGAGACAGGGAAAGGGATGATAGAGACAGAAGGAAAAGGAGGAGCAGTCCTGACACCAGGAGAAGTTTAAGGTATGTAGATTTGAAAGATGTTTGCGAGAAGAAAACTTTTTACTCAGACCTTTCAAGTTAGGCTTGTTCTAAGCACCAAGTGAATCAATTTCATAGACAATCAATTCATAAGACAAGGAGTAACCTCAGACTGAACACAATATTTACCAAAATGTGCGCAACCTAATAACCTAAGAACCAAGGTGCATTAATTATTTTATATTATAATAGGCAATTGAAAAGTTCCTTTCCAAAGTTGCGGAAAGACCCCTGAGATGGAGCGTTAAGGCACTCTATCAAGGGGCTGGTCAAGTCTCGTGAAATGAAAAAGGTGTCTTAGAATGAACGTTTACATCAGACTGAACGACCGCGTGCTGACGGCGGTGCCGCCCATGAGCAAGGAGGAGCGGCGACGGGCGTTCGCCGAAGCGGCCGCTGCGGCCGACGAGTCCCGCCGCCAGCAGCAGCAGCGCGCGCCCCCGCCGCCCTGGCATCCCGCGCATCCCCCGCATCCCCCACCCTATTGGCAGCAACCTGACGCCTTTCAACAGGTATACATATCTATATTTATAGCAATTCAAATTCATTGTAACCCTAAACTCATTCACACAACCAAACTTCGATGAAAAGATACCGGTATCCGGTGTAAGTAGGCCCTTGCCTACTTAATTAAAATTGAGCGGGAAGTCTGCAATGGCAGTTCTACTGCCCTGGTGTGAGCTCGTTCACATTACTCCGGTACGGGCGTTCTGCCGGAGCTTCGCAGTGGCAAAATCCTCATCGTTTTCGTCGGACCTGGCACAGTGTGAACAGCTTTATATGTATAAATTGTACAGCCACTGGACTTTCCGGCAGTTTTACCGGCCCGGTAAATTCGCCGGACCTGAGTAATGTGAACAAGCTCTAGTTGTTGATTATGGTACATTATGTGAATACAATACTATATTCTTTGACGACACGTTTGGTCTAGTGGCTAGTCACCCTAGCGTTTAACCAAACGGTCGCGTGTTCGAATCCCGCTAGGGGCAAATGTTTATGTGTAAATACATATGTAATGTAATGTTTGTGTAATTATAAATATAATATCTATGTAATTCCAAAAAAAAAAGTATACTATGTAGTATAAATCAACTGACTGGTATCCATAATACAAGCATTAGTTGCTTATTGTGGAACTAGATGGTGCTGTGTGGAATGTGTGAAGATATTTATTGATTTATTTATATTAATAGCGAATTTCTAATGTGTTAAAATTTGTTGTTAGATGTACCCACCGGGCATGATGCCTTCCGGCAACATGTTACAATCGCTCCCGGGCATGCCGGCTGGCTTGATGACGCCGGGTCTGGTGCCGGGCGTAGTGCCGGACATGCCGCCCGAGTGGATTGGCCCAAACGGCGAATTCCAAGGGCCGCCCGGATTCTGCCCTCAGTTTGCTCCACAGTCCTTCTGTGTGCCGCAACCCAAGTGAGCGTTTATTTTATTAATGAGATTTCTATATACAGGATGTGGCTCGTAATAAGAGCAATAAATTTAAACGATGATTCTATAGAGTATACCCTTGCTACCCTAAAGTAAAATGTTATTCCAATCTGAAATTTAAAAGAAGTTGATATCTATTCTCACTGTGGACGATCTGCAATTTCTGTTATGTTTGTTGTCTGATTACAGTATGATGGGCATGATGGGCGTGGCCGGGTATGTGTTCCCGCAGCAGCTGACTGGCCCCCCGCCCCCGCACCCCTCCAATTTCCCCGCACATTCCACCGCTGCAGTGGACATCAAGCAGCCGGTTCGTTATTTATATTTTAGCGGTTGAGCGGAAGCTTAAAGTACTTAAACTTAAACTGATTTTAACAGTTGACTTAGGTTTTAGCCTTTCTTAACATTATAACTTGAGAGCCGGTAAGGCACGCGTTAGACCTAGAGAAAAGAGAGGAAAAGGTAGTATATTGGGCTTACGATCGCTTTCTTTTTCTAGAGAATGGTAAATTTCGTGCGGGTATTGCTCATTCCATTCCATTCTCTATGTCTGTGATCTGTAGTAACTTCGAGAACCAACCAAAATTCTAAAAAAGGCAACTACCGGCAGCACTCCCTCGCATTTTTCTGCCCGTGATTACAGCTGTTACTTTCTGCCGTTACTTTACATTTCGCTGTTGTTTCGCTCGTCTCGTAAGCGTTCTAAATGTTGTTTTGTGCGTTTAGAAGGGCGAAGGGGATGCGGCCGCGCCGGCGACGTTGCTGCCGTCGCTGTGGCGCAGCGCGACGGACCCTCACGGCCGCACCTACTACTACCACGTGAAGCTGCGGGTGCCCCAATGGCAGCCACCCACGCCACCGCCACCACCCTCGCCAGGTACGGCATTAGGTGCGAGTGCCTTATATTATATTACGCCTGACATCTTTATCGCTGCGGTGACCATTTTTTTTTAAATTTGTAGACAATCCCTCGGGAACCTAACATTTTTTCAGGATAAAAAGTATCCTATATGTTAATCCAGATAATATACAATCGGTGAGCCGAATTTCATCTAAATCCGTTGAGCCGTTTTTGCGTGAAAGAGTAACAAACATCCTCACAAACTTCTATAATTAGTAGGATGAGGACATATTTTTTTTTTCTCTCTTTATTTGCAATCTGTTCTGGTAAACATTCATCAGCAAGCAGGAAGAGCATTAGTCCAATAACACATGCCCCAAATTCTATTTTCACTACCTTATAGGTCTCCAGGGGATTTTCTCTTGAGACGAGTGAATTTGGTGCATCGCTAACAAGTTCGGGTGGTTCCTTATTCTCCTCTTGTAACTACACATAATGTGTTTAATTTCTTCATGTAATTTTTAATTTAGACGAAAGTTCTTCGGAGGAAGAGGATGAGCAAATGAACGCTCTGGCGACCGCCGTCGTGCGACGACAAGGGAAATTAGTCGAGGGTGTCGACGGAATATACGAAGGTATATAATTATTTAAATAATATATTTCAACTCATTTCGTTGTGCCTTGAGGTTATAAATCCAAATCTTAATGTGTGTTTTTCATATATATTTTGAACCTTCATTATTTTTAGACTTGAAAAACTTACAGCAGGTCGTTGTGTTATTTCGTTTGTATGCTTACTTATTACTTGATCGCCAACTTTCCGACTTCGATTCTCTTTTCTGTACTTGTTAAAATGTAAACCAGTTTTTATGTTGTCTGAAGACCGAGTTGAAGAATACATGCAATGAATGAGAATAGTTTAAAAAGAGCCTTAGAAAATCTATTAAAAAAATCTCTTTTCAAAATTGTAAAATATTTATTAAAAGTCGATAACAAATCACCAGTCCAGTCTTAAAATTAACAATATCATGCTATTATATTTTCAGTAATAAAAGAAAAAGCTAACAAGGGTCTTATACCAGACCACGCACTGGTCAACGTAAAGCCGAAAAAGAGAAGACCAGGACTGGTAACAGAGAGGCCAATTAGTGTGAGTATTATTTATATTCATTAAAAATATATTGCGATATTTTTTGTTTTTTGCTGCGAGTGCCGACTTTAAATCACGAACAAGCGAAATGGTCTATTCTAATATAGACTACTGAGCGCAGTGAGTGATGTTACATTTCAAACGTAAGTTATTTAACTTCAATTTCTACCTGTCGATGATATACCTCTAAATTTTCTTCAAAAACATTTTGCACGGTTTTTATTTTAGTAAATTATCGCTAACGAAATTAAAGTATACATCTTCGATAAGTAAAGGGCAATTTGTGTAGTTGACGTTTTTAAACGAATCAAAAGCACTGTAAAAAAAATATTGAATAATGCTATATGTATATTGTGCACAATAGATGTGTATAAAAGTCTGTCATTCACTTCTGCCACTTGATGCAAGTGTATCGCTCGTCATACAACTGTCGCTAAATAGTCGCGTGTATGCTTTTCAGTATTGAGCTAATACGGCGGAACATTTTACGGCAGTCATTTTGTCGTTGCGTTCGGTTGAAGAGACAAACCTGCGAGGGTCAAAGGTGAATCTACTTTTATGCACATCTATTTGGCACGAGCCTTAGTTGAAGAGATACATACCAACGGCGACTGATAGCGGAGTTCAGTCGCATTACTTGATTAAATCTCCAATGGGTCAGATCCCCAGATAAGTAGAAACTTTATCCCAGCAATCCACCTACAAATAGCAGCTACAAATAGGATTCTTCAAGCGAGCCGTATACACATTCTTGCATGGTTGGAAGTCCACCAACACCCCTCCTTGCGTTTCTTGTGTCCACCTATCATCAAGTGAAATGTTAGTTACAATGATTGTATTTGTATGTATAGCCTCGTACGGCGGAAGACAAGTTGGCCGGCAAGATGGAGATCAAGCGTTACCGTCAGACAAAAGAGAAGTTGCGCAGGCGACGCGAGCGACTTCTCAGCAAGGTGCGCGCGCTAGCCGCCACTCATCACTCCACCATACATCTCAAGGTAGCCATCCTCTCTTTCCTAGTTCATTTAGATATCGTCATTGTCAAACCAAAATCTAATATGTGCAAAAAGTATACTTTGGAGATATTGGCAAAAAAAATTACATTAATGTTTATTTAAAAAAAATATTTTATTTGAAACTCACTTTTTATATGCAAACTTATATTAAATCGCAAAGGTCCCTGCCGAATCTCTATAACGATTTAATATTGCTTATAACTACCATACATATATCATGACCATTTTTTGTGTACCCATGAAGGTCGTTATAATAAAGTATTTACTGTTTAATCAGGCTGAAGACATCGAGACAGGATCCGAATCGGGAGGCGATTCGGACGAGCCGGTCGAGATGGGCGAAAGTACCGCGACCACAGATGACGCGGCAGTCGAGGCTGTCGCTCCTGTCGAGGTGCCGGTCTTGGTCGAAGAGGTCGAGTCGTTCAAGGAGACGGTCGAGCCGGTCGAAGCGACGACAGCGCCGCGCAAAAAGAGCGAGAAGAGCGGTCGCAAGTCGAGCGAGAAGGGTGCGCGCAAATCGAGCGAAATATCGGTCGAGGCGGTGGCGGAATCGGCGAGACGCATCAAGGAACAATTCCGCAGCAGCATGGCGCGTGTCATGGTACACCACCTCAACCCCTACAGACATCGGGAAGCGCCCGCAGGACGGATCACCAACACTAATGACTTCAAGCATCTCGCCAGAAAGGTACGCTTCTCACGACTAGAATATGACTAGATGAATAAATGAGAAATGTACATTTCAAATCGAGATTATTTCATATTTCAATTTAATTTTTTTTTAAGTTTTCCTCTCGTTATTATATTATAACCTACCAAGACAAGATATAACTTCACATTCAATAATAATATATAATGCCGTGCTGTTCAAAATGTAATGCCCATTTTCATCAACAGACACCTAGAGTTAGGCAATACCTAACTCGACGCTTCATGCAGGCTTATGAATGTGACTGCCGTGAGTGGCCGGTGTTATGTGCTTCCTTTCTTTAGGGGATTGTTAGTGAAACGGGCATTAGTATTTTCGCCTGATTAGGCTAAGACTTCCGACTCATTAGACATTAGTTTCCTACTTAGTGGGCCGGTTTGAACTTTGGCAGGCCCACAGACCTAACTCCAGCTAAGGGAGTCTGATGGCTGATTATGATTATAAGAATGTCAAATAATATTGTTAAACAAAATTGACAGATGAGGTTAACTCTAAATTGATTGGATAATAGGAATTTTTCTAAATTCTTTTTATTTCATGTTGCAGTTGACCCATTTTGTGATGCTGAAGGAGTTGAAGCACTGTAAGTCGGTCGAGGAGCTCGTTGTGACTGAATCGGTTCGCTCCAAGGCCAAGGAGTTTGTCAAGAAATATATGGCCAAGTTCGGACCTGTCTACAAGAGGCCTGCCGAGGAAGTCGAATAGCGGTCACTTCGCTGCCAAGGTACTGACCGTAACAGACTAAGCTGTCTTTGAATGCCAGCTAATATTTCAAGATCTGTATATAGAAACGAATTAAAATGAATTTAAAAATTAAATTATGGTTCAATTGTCTATTTTAAGTGAATTAATGTTATAAGAACTATTAAAGTGTTCCTCTTGTGAACTCCATGTATAGTAGATCTTTTTTTTTAAATGAATTTTCCGAAGAATTGTCGTGTTTCTGGACCCTGTTTCATATCTGTTAGCTGTTATTTGGGTGTCGAAACTGAAAAACTGTCAAGCTACAATAATTGAATAGTGATTCATAAGTTGACCGCAATGGCGCTTGTGTAGCATTGATGTTTGGTATCAAAAAAGTATTTGTTTTGTAGTTCATGATACCACCGTACCATTTAGTAGGTCCCTCATTACCTCTACTCTCCGTGCCTCCATGGTCAGGACTAACTGTTATTTTAAAATTGTGTTTAGGACTGACACAAAGCCCCATTCACACTGCCACGTCAAAGTAGAAGAGCAAAAAATATGTTTAACCCAAATGTGAAAAATGAAAAATGAAAATAAAAAATTGTTCAAAAATAACTTTAAAAAAAATGTTTTTAACAATATTTTATTGTTTAAAAAAATAACTAAATCAATGTTTTGGAAGTGTCGTGTATATTTCAAATGAAGACTGTAGACGCAACAGATTATTTTTATAATTCTACTTTATGTTAGCGTCTGCTATTTATGTCGACTGAAGTTTATTGATTAAGGCGGAAAGTATAGTAAAAAGTGTTCTGTGACGTTGCAAAAAGAGGTGCTCATTCATTCAGATTCATTCGGTGACATGATATTGAAAAGGTATCAGACAGTTGAACGAACGCGTTCGCGAAGAGAGGTCGTCGTCGTATGTTTGCACATCTTACATATTAGTTGGTACTCGTAGTTCTGATATATCGGTCGGACGATAAAAGTATTTGGACTAAACATAAAGTACTTTAATTACAATTAATGTACCCGAAGTAGAGGGTGCTAACATTTACTTAAATTGCACACTTCACTCTTGCTATTATGTTTATGGCATACGTGGTAAGTCATTTGTACCCAGTAACAAGGATAAGACACTCAAACAACATTAGTGCTCGAAACATATACTGTTAAGTCTTTCAGACTGATAGTCCACGCCTTTCATTTATTGTCGTGTAAAAGCCACGGTCTCATTGACTTTTTCCGTATGCCTTGTTTCACAATTAATATATAAACCTTGTGAAACAAGGCTCTAACCATGTAGACTTTTTGCTGGATTCTTTCAGATATAGATAGACTTAGTCAACATGTTTATGTGTCTAAACGAAGTCTAGAATCTTGAGTCGTCAAATATTGACATATTGATTCAGATAAGACACAATGCGTAATTCTCTTTGTCGTGAATATAAAATAAAATATTTTTCGGAAATAGAGATTAGGAGTTTATATAGCCAAGCTCTATTCATATTTATAAAAAAAGTGTTTCAACATGTTCAAGTACCCAAACGTATTTTTTAATTAGATAGCGTAGACTTAAATGCGATTTAATACTAAGCTCTGCATGTCTTTGTATCTAAGTAGATAATTATTGTGATCTCTAGTTAAACTGGAAGTTTGTAATGTAAGCCTTCGTTTTTCTCTCGATTAATCATTTCTAAGTACACAGTATTATAAGAAAATTGATAAATAATTTAAAATAAGATGATTTTTTTACATTTTGGAACCAAAAATGTATAGTATAGTCAGCTTCAAACAAAATACTACAAGATTATACATGACTTTGATTTTTTTTTTTGTACTCTGTCTGAATAATATTGATCTTAGAAGTAGATTGCAATGTTTCTATAATTTTGACAATTTAAAATTCCTGTTCAAATTCCTCACAAATTATTGCTGTTAAAACGTAAATGTTCTTGTTTATTTCGAATAAAATTACCGATTTATTTCTGAAACCTTACTGATTTTTGATATTTCACTTGTACACTTTATAACACGAATAAAATATTCGTCATTTTTTCCTAAAAATTCACGGCTACTTAAAATTATTTTTTGAAGTGAAAACGTCTAGGCGCGTTGGGCATTTTTGAGATGGGAAAAAAACCATTGAACCCACGACACTATTACCGTAACCGACATCTCTGTATATAAGTATGTACTTTCCTGACGATTCAAAAAATACAGACGTAATTGAAGTTTTCACTTCTGTCGGCACTACCGGAGTGCCACTGTTTTTTTTTTAAGTTTAAATCTTAAAAGTTTAATTCGGTAATTCGGTTCTATGATATGTAATAGCTCCTCTACATGATGGGCCAGCGCTGGCCTAGCGAGATGGCCATGCGATGGTTGAAAAGCAACTACACGATGGCGACATTCAGTTGTTATCTTAACGTTTTTCGAGATAGACATGGAAGCATTAGCAGCTGCGGCAATATATCTATACTTATCCCGACAATATCTATCCCGATATAGTTCTAAAAATTTTATTACTTCATTGTGAGGCCACGTATTCGTCATTTTTAAAAAAATTCGTAAATTAATAAACATAGCGTGAATGTCCACTCTCAACCGCGTTCGAGCATGCACTGTGGAATGGGCCACATGTAGATGCGAACCGCCATCGCTGACCCACTACCTTTGATGTGCGGCCGAAAAACCGACACCGACGCCATCTCACGACCATC
Organism: Synanthedon myopaeformis; assembly: GCA_944738685.1. Taxonomy (NCBI): domain Eukaryota; kingdom Metazoa; phylum Arthropoda; class Insecta; order Lepidoptera; family Sesiidae; genus Synanthedon; species Synanthedon myopaeformis. The sequence continues at coordinate 2,560,936 of OX122915.1, forward strand.
GCCCGCGCCATACGCCCTCTACACTCTGGCCCATCATACTCGATAGTGGACCAGCGCGATGGCCCATCGTGTAGAGGAGCCATTAGATAATTCTGACTGGAAATGTCATAGAATTGGAGTCTAAGAGTACTTCGAGAACATGATACATTTCTGGAGCTGACTGTACCTAGTAATAAGTACGCCTTGAAGTGGATTGAATATAAATTGAAGTAAATTGAGACGTAAATTAAGAAGGGTGAGTGTTTCTGTGTAAGAAAAAATTTTTGTTATATGACTATTTGCTTAATTGGTTTACACTAATTTTCTGTCGTGTATCTATCTGTCATTCAAATCAACACTTACTATTTTTTTTAACACTGAGAAAATCATATATTTGATTATTTTACCAATCACTGCAATGTACATATTATTATATTTTAATGCAGTCAAGTAATTTTAATTTAAGATGCTTTTTATTTTATTTAATACTCGATTGAGTTGGGTCGGCACCTCGTTGGATTGAGAACCAGCAAAATGACATCATCGCCCTTAGGTAACGATTTGACTTGACCGAGTAGTAAAATATTTTATTAGTTGCGACCAAATGTCCGGCAATTAAAACGTTTTACCTACTAGTAAGTATTGTAAATAAGTAGAAGTTATTTTAAGTGGACATTTCATAAAGTTTTGAGAGTAAATGTGCAGTTTTAATTGTCCTGTGGTTCTCAAAATTTAGGATAAAAATTTATTATAATCATTGCGCATTTTAACCACCCCAATACGTACGTAGGACTAGGATAACTTGGAGAATATTAATATTTGTGTTCGTACAATAGGTTTTAATAAATTGTATGTGGGCAAGAAAAGTCGATGTCGCTGGTTAATACTAAATTGGCTTTGGCAGTCAATAATCGACTTTAATTGCCAAAAGCTAATGATAAATTAATGGCATATAGGTCTCTGGTGAACTATAATAATCTTGAGTTGATGGATGATCGGATTTTCTAGTTTTACTTTAGAGTTTTGAGAACCAATGAAAAAAAATCATATTATGAATTGTAGTATTGTATATCTCAATGTTGTTATAAATAATTTGACTTCGATATGGTTCGTGTATCGTTATCCTTCATTAGAACGGCCGTTTTCTGGTAAAACGAATTTATTTTTCAAAGGCCCTGAGAAGTTGTGTATCATCTCGTAAATTACAAGTATATACATAAATTTAGTTTTTCTGTCAATATTTTTCGGTAATACCTCTGTATGTATATGAAGAAAGGCTAAATTTGATTTTTATATAATTAAAAAAAAAACTAAGTAGACACTGACGAAATCTGAACAAAATAAAAGTTATTTCTTTAAATTTATTTTGGTTTTATTTATTCATCTTCAACGTTTGTACGTTTTACTATGTATACTTTTTAATAATATTTATTTTTTAAGAGAAAAATAAATATCGGAATGTGGACTCTAGCATCCTTTACGCAATGAGACTTGCTTATAAGTTAGTTTGGTCGGTTCTTCTGTAAATAAGTTCAGATTCTACATTCTCAGAATCGATCAATGTAATTTTAATCAAAGCTTTTGATTTAGGTACAGTATATTAAATTTATTTAATACAAACGAAAGGAAAGAACTTTGTCGACTTTGTGGGCAAGAACAAATGTAGAGCAAGAATCACTTTGAATTGTGATCCAAGGCAGTTTTGCATTCCTCGGCGTGTACTGCCATTTTTGTACAGAAGGCATCAGGTTTCCATGACGGACATTCCTGAAAGTTTTGATTGACAGTTAATAAGGTAAAAAACCGCCCAAAAAATAATATGGGCATTGACCCCGCCCACAAGCAGGGGTGGCAGTAGTTTCAATATTATTGTATGGGTTTGTTCTCAAAAGGACAGGTTCACACAATAAATACTGGGAATGGTACAGGTGCATGATTGTATTTTTCGTTATCAATCATGTTTATTAAACCAGGTCTGAGATTACAATATTATTTTTTATGCATTTGAAAGTTTAGTTGTAGGCACAAAAAGAACGTGAGGTAGGTACATATAAATATTCTTCTTTTGTTCAGTTCAAACATATTGTTTGACTAGCTGCTGCGTCCCATAAAAAGATTAATAACCATTTCAATCCAAAACTCGAAAGGATTTTTTGCATGATCCTTTGATCCCAGCTAAATCCGGAAACCATTTCCAGTAACCTTGAACGACTTGTCCAGACAGACTACGGAATGGATACGCGCTGCCACTATTATTTTTGTGATAAAAAATAACTTACTATCAAAGAATAAGCAGAAACGCAGAGCTGAAATTTAAACGCAGAACAAATGTCAATTTCTGCTTCCTTATATTTCCCGTCTAAACATTCGCTTCGGATTCTCTCAACTATCGCTTTGTTGTTTGGATCAACTTTCAAAACTTCATTCAATAGTTCATCCGCTTTTTTTTCATCAATTTCTTCACCATTTAACAGATCGTATTTTCTTAAAAAACATTTGGATTGTTCGTCCTGAAAACGATTATAAGTTTTATAATTTTCTGCAAATGATATATGCAAACCTTTCTAGTTTATCGCTCTTTCCATTAGCGAAAACTACATCATATTCCGTTGGGTGGCTTAGAAGAAGAACTTGGTAGAGAAACAGACATAGCCGGACAGCGACTTAATTTTATATAGTAATAGCTGTTGCATGTGACGCAACAGCAATTAGTATATAGCCTACTTTACTCGCTGATAACGTAGCTTTCTATAGGTGAAAGAATTTTTAAAATCGGTCCAGTAGTTTTTGAGTTTATTCATTACAAACATACAAAAATACAAATCTACCTTTATAATATTAGTAAGTATACTATATAGATATAGATTGAAAAAATCTATTTAAAAAGATAGAATAAGGAAAAGAGCATAACTTGAAGTAATTTTGAACCCGTTTGTTTTAAAACTTGCAATATTTGATGACCTACGTAACTAAATCTTGAGGAGAGACTGTCACATAATTCGGTGAATACTTGAGCTATTTATTACCTATCTTTATAAATTATTATAATTTTGCTGTGTTCATAAACGATGGATACTTACCGTCCAAATTTTACTGTTTTTATCTTTACAGTCATTGATAACATCTTCAAACAGATCCATTTTCTCGCAGCACGTTACATCTAAATACTAAAAAACAGTTTTTGTTTTAATAACAATAAGTACACTTGTTCTGCGGTTGTTTACTTACCTCCTCTTACAGCAGCTTTAAGCCATGAATACTTAGTTGAAAAAATTGATTTTTTTTTTAATTTCTGCTTTTATATAATATATTTAGAATAAGGAGCAAAACTTTTTCAAACTTTTTAATACTTGCAAAACTTTTTAATAAACTTTTTCAATCGAAATAAAGTTACCTCAGGTTTAAAAAGCTCCAAACAAGATTCAAGATCAGTTGCGTTCCCCTGAAAAATGTCTCACAAATAATATACAGTGTACCTACAGTTTACAGTGTTTACTAGAAAACTAAGTATTAAAAATATTGGTTGGGCTCCAAAACGCCTTTAAAGATTAGACTTTAAAAGCTTTTTGGAGTGTTGTTAAAACATTGAAACGAAAGAATGCATATCAATACACTATTTTGAGTTGAGTTTTTTTTTAAAAAAAAGGGCTAATGTTACTTACCAATAAAATAAATAAAGAAAAAGTCAATGCAGTATGAATTATTTGTGCCATATTGTTAACTTTCGACAAATACAAGATGTGTTAGCAGCGTTTTCCTTGCGATGGGTTTTCCACAACAATGTTGAGAAAATTGTTGCGCGGACCATTTTATATTATAATCGTGCATTCATAACACAACAAAGATAAATGTTGTTGCAGATGTGTGCCATTATAATCAAGTAAATCACAAAATGCATCTATTATAAAAAAAAAAATAATCTGAATATACCTAAGCATTGTCCTGTATTTTTATTGTATAATAATTGTCATACATAATAACTTCTAGTGATAATATTACTGAGGGCAAACCATCACAGTTTTTGAAATCCCTGTTATTTATATAAATAAAAATCAATGTAAGTATGTTTCTCCTCTATGTTCCATTTATGGAAAGAGGGATAAACGAGGAACTTGTGTTCCGGACGAAACTGGAAATGACACTAGCAATATTATAAATATGAAAGTAACACTGTATGTCTCTCTGTCTGTATGTTAACTTTTCACACCTTAACTACTAATTTAACATAATGAAATATTGTCAGGGATACACAAAAGGAAATAGGATACCTTTCGTCTAGAGAAAAGTACTGTTCCAGAGGGATCATGTAGGAATAAAAATCCAACGTCTGGCAAAAGTATAACAGGGTTAGATTGTTCATATAATATTTTGTCAGTTATATTTTTTATATGAGGCCTCTTCTTTAAATGGCGGTTAGCCTACTTGACATTACTTACAGATCATACACATCATACATGGCATTAAATTAAAAAAAACTACAGATTAATTTTAGAAGGTTTATGAGTTATTTATTACATCCCCACATTCATTCAAAAAATTTGCATAAGGGCGGAAATTTTTATAATAACTTATAAATTTAATGGAGCAAGATCACTTTTACTTAAAAGGTCCATAGGATAATATAGGATATAGGTAATAATATTACAAATATTACGGTAATAATTTATAATTTGACGTATTTTATTAATTTATTTTAAATGATTTCACAGTTTTCCTTTCATTCAATTTAATATGTTTGTTAAGAGAGATTTGAACCTTATGATTTACCCTATTGGTTAAAGTGCAGATTGATACTTTTATACATGTAAAAGTACAGATTCTTATTTTATTGGATCTCAGCCGTTTTGATTTCAACGTATTTTCGAATATTTTAGTGCAGTTTTGTTTCTTGTAATAATTAAAGAAAATTTCCTTTTTTTTTTAAATTAGAGATGGGTTTACTCTTGGCCAGCAACCAGTTGTGTAGCAAGGATGAGGCCTATGATGGAGCGAGCTCACCCGGAAGATGCCTATTCACTCGAACTTTGAAAAGATTTAGGTTATATGAGCTCGGAAATACAGACACCGGCAGGGAGTTCCAAACCTTGGCTCGTATAAAAGATGTTTTAAAGCGCTTGGTCCGAAAAAGAGGGATTTCGACAAGTTGAGGATGGTAATCAGCTATTAAGTATTGAGAGTACTTTCCCTCTAGTGCGGTTAAAAAATTCCAGCCCGTATACAGAAGTCTATACAAAACCTACATTTAAAATAATGTGTTCCTAGTGAGGATTGCCGCTTTGTTGTTGTCGCCAGAACTCCGCCCTATTGTCTAGAAATCTGATTGCTTCTTCGGCTTGTTTAGTAACTACGTCGTTCTTTCTATCAGCTATACGTAAGTCTGGATTTTTCAAAAGATTCTCCAAATAGAGTTTGTCAGACATTAATTGACCGAGGACTGGACGGGACACTCGTGAAGATTTTGACGATGGACGCTTAGTCGTCTTCACTGGCTTGGCAGATCCTATTGTGTTTTCAATTGCTTCCTATAAAACAGAATTATACAATTGGTGATTAAATTTGGTATTGTTATACTGTAACTTATTAACTAAGAGATCTCAGATAACTATATTCATACTGTACCTATAACTTGAAATTGAACTTCGAGATCCGAAAAAAATAACGCGATTTTACTGAATACCTAATCGTGGAAATTGTGCGAAACTCGGGCTTCTAATTAATGGTAAATACTTACTATTGTTAGAATTTTCATTTAACATTTTAATGCATTATTTATCTAATTGTCTTTAGTTAGAGGTTACGTAAATTTGTTAAACAATTTACGTTAAGCACGTCTCTGTTTTTTTTTCTTTATTTACTCATTTATTTATTAATAAATAAACCTACAAAATTAATAAAAAACAATACCTACTTAATAAGGTTAGCATGTAATGCATATCAAATAGGCGTACACAGTTTTTACTATACTGTCAAAACTGTATTCAATTTACCGCTAAAGCTTGTCACACACGTAGCTATAATATATATTAATATAAATTATAGCAAGGCATACTACGATATATTTTCTATACAAATATTGGAGTGACCACACACGCAGCTATAATATATATTTCTATGAAGTCACCAACATATACAGTAATATATATTATATCAAGGTATATTGATATATTATAGCTACGTTTGTGACGGGCTTTATAGTTGTCTATTTACAGTGGTTACACAGAACAAATCTAGTTAAACTTCTTGAAAAATTAATTTTGTACTGGGAAAATAATCATATTTTTTTAAATTTTATGACATTTTGTTTATCCTTTGCTAGGCAGTGCTTTTTTTGGCATATGACTGTTGACGACAGCTATATAACATGTCGACGAAAAGTGTTGCTCTTGCGACAGTAGCCATTGTGCGACCTCCCTTAACATAGGTACAAGCATACTTCTTAACTATATGGGGAGTCCATATTTTGTATCACATATATATAGCTCCACATATATACACATTTTTACAAAAATAGATTTAAAGCTTCGTATTAAAATGTATAGGTAATTCAAAAATAAGTATCACCTGAGCCTTCTGCACTCCTAATCTAAACTCATTCAAATCCGGTCTCGAACGTAGACCTCGGTGGTAATGAACCAAGCTCATTTCGAACTCTCCACAATAGTACAGTGCTTCTGCCTTATGAAGTAATGCCTTTGCGTGTTTCGGATCTATTTTCAAAGCGGTCTCTGCATCAGCTAATGCTAATCGTGGTTCGCCGAGAAGCAAGTAACATTTGCTTCGAGAAACATAAGCCGCTTTCTCTTCTGGTGCCAATTCTATCGCCTGAAACAATTTAATATTCTTAGTATCTATCTCTACTATCTTTCCTACCCTTGGAAGAACTCGTTAAACAAACCTCTTCCCTTTTTTAATGTTAAAGTTTGTTAAAGTAAGCACCTTAACCTCTCCTAAGATGTCTCCTTTCTTTTAACATTTTTACTACGAAATATTATACCTTATCGACAAATGACAAAGCGGTCCTATGACGTTCTCTAATCATCTCAGCTCTCGCCAAAGCCAGTAATGTTCCAGCGTCAGCTTCGGCCGGTAGCTGCAGAGCACTGCTTCTTTCGGCTTGATCCTTCATACTCAATGATTGCTTTATATCCTTAGAACCCATCACCACCGCAGCGGCCCTGTCTTTATCCGTATAAATTTCTTCCTCGCGTCTTCGTCTCTCACGCTTCTGTTTGCGTCGCCGACTCTTCTTTGGCTTAACTGAATCTTTTCTCTCTTTAACATATTGCTTTTCGTCTTCAACGGTCTCTTCATTCTTCTTATCCACTGATGGCGGCGCCCTCTTACTAATAGTCTCCTTAGGAACAGGTGGTTCTTCTTCTTCATCTCCAATTCCCACTCTGACAAAACTTTGGAGAAACTCCGCGTCTTTTGTGGGTCCCAATATAGACCTCACTTGAGCTTTAAAATCGTTTTCCGTCATTTCTATCCGTATGGTATCGTTACGTAACGAAAGGTGTGTGAAGAGGCATCGATATTCGCGCCTAAGCTGTGGTCGTCATGGAGACTAAGTATGTTTTCGCACTCACTTTCCACACCCACAACCCACTTCATTGCGAAGAGTACCATTGTAAATACGATTTAGTGCCGTTTTGCTTTTTCTAGGGAATATACGTCTGATATTCAATAGAAAACGCGAATCTAAATCTGAATAGTATGAGAGGTACTACTAGAAAAAAACATTACTGCTGACAGCCCAATTAATACCTAAAGTAGGAGGTATAAAAAAATACGTATATAAACAAAAGAAACACTTAGAGGAAGTTGATAGGGTTAGTTTAAAGGAAATGAAAAATAAAGATAGGATAAAATAGGCTTTCCAGGTCGTATCCAAATAAGCCTGATATTTATAATTGCTATTTTTGTAGACAAATGTTATCCTATTTTTATATACGAACTATATGAAAAATGAAATATGAAAAACTATATGAAAGACATATTCGTATTATTTTATCACTTACCTTGTTCAGTGAAGTAAGGGCTCGATCGTAATTTCCACTCTTGAGATGTCCCAAAGCCTCGTCACGATACTTTTTTGACTCTAACGGATTGTTGTTAGGAGATTCTGGCTCTTTCGAGCGTCCCATTATCTGCTCTTACTATGTGAACCTGTCAGTTAAAAAGATTTTTTTTTCTGTATGTTCTTTAATATTATAATGATAATTAAAAAAAATATTTGAGTAAATTATTGTTCATAAAGGTATTCTATGAACTCTACCTAGAGTTCATAGAATACCTTTAGAATAGGTAGAGAAAGTTTGGGCTTTAGTATAGTATGCTTCTTTAGAATAGGTGGAAAAAGCATAATGATAATAAATAACAATATCTGTCCAAGATAGGCAATATTTATTAGATACGGTTACCTTCTTGATGTAGGTATACGTCCATATAAATTAATTATAATTTATATTTATAAAAATTTTTCAAGAATGGTACATATCTCAAATAATAATCTCAAACTTGTAGTCCTTTTAAATTTAAAATATGTCTTTTTTATATAGGAAAAGGTGGCAGGCAGACGGACATTCCATTTTTGTGGTCGGTTGGTGGCTACCATGCCTAAGGACAGAAATAACAACACGGGACATGCATTTACCCTGCTGACCCTGCAGGAATTTGTCAACAGCAAACTTGTTGAACTCACTATTGTAGTTAGACGGAAATATCTTCAAAAAAATCTGCGGCAATTAAAAAAATATGCGCAAAACACGAGAACGGCTGGACCTATTCGGATATTTTTTCGGTTTCTTATGAAGAGAAAAGTTGCAAAAATTTCCTGAAAAATCGTAAAAACTTATCCTCGCTGCCCGCTTCCGTCTGTTTTCCCGCATACTTAGTAAACTACTTATATGTATTTTTAATTTACCATAACAATTCAATATACGCCGTGCCTCTTGCCAAATATTTTCATAGTAAATGAAAACGACTAACGAAATATTCACAGCAAGTGAAACGAAATATGCTGGTAAACATTTGCAAAAGGTCGTCCCAGTGACGTCGGTACACCATGATGAATGGTCTGGTTACCGCAGCGGTGTAACTAAGTAATGCCATAAATCTATCTATTCCTGACTTGTATTTCGGCTTATGATCAGATAATTTTAATAGTAGTCGTTTGAACTCGACCCGATGGAGCTTCCGTGATCAACTTCCATTTCTCTGCTACATTTTATCGTACGAGTAACAGTAACATCTTAGTGTGTCAGTTAGCAGAATTGTTTGGTTGCAATATTTTTCACAATCAGTTATAAACACTATAGTGACCTTGTTAGTACTGAAGCATGCGTTGCGTTTACGACATGTGTTATAATAATACCAATGTGTTGTTGCGTACTATAAACGGTACAAATAATACAACAATACACATAAAATACAGAGCTCTAACTCTGTGGAATTCGTTCAGTTTTTAATTTCAAATATTAGTAGCATAGTATTTTTCAAATTATATAGTAAGCATTGTATAATAACAATAAGCATTGTATAACAAATTGTATAAGTAATAATACTTTTTGTACATTTTGAAAAACAATTTTTTTCAAAAATACTTGAATTTTTCATAAAGTACTTTTTATATAATTTAAGCAAATAATATATATCATAAAAATTTATTTGGAGATAAAAAAATACTACCTTATGTCTAATGCAAATCATAATTTGCAGAAAAAAATTGCATCCCAGTAACGTGGTCGGGTGGCTAGTACCTAATAATAAAATTGAAGTGATATAATCAAAAATTTAAATGACAATATTATTCGTTTTATAGTTAGTCAACTTCCAGCGAAGAGTTGCATGAAGAACAGTGGGAGGGGTGAAGTTTTACAAGTTCAGTACCGGATACGATGTTCATTACACGACAGATTATATTCAAGCGATTTCTACCCCGACTTTGTTACGTAAAGCAAAACTTTATATTGGATAATTATACTGCAGTCATTAGCACAAGTGGCATGCCATTAATTTATTTCAAACTTAAACATCTCTTGACATCGAACATCAAACGAATATCACTTTATAATGAAAATCGCCAGTTTCACACGGAACATCTGGCTTCACACAGTTGTATTTTTTTACATGAATACGTCTTTAAATTTGCTTCCACAGTGGAAGGCAATTAAGAAAAAGTGATGATAACAAAATCGGGGGAAAAATTCAATTTTGGTGTAATAATTTCCCTCTATTCTATTCAAAAACATGCTAGACTAGGAGTGATGGTAGTTACTTAATGGCTTCAATAGTATTAATATAATAAAATATATCCATAATATTACTTTATGAAAGTAATGTTTCATATAAAAACGTATAATCGACTAAAACATGACCTTAAATTACTTAAAAATGTTAATAATGAACAAAATGCATAGCAAATGCTTTGTAAGTAGGGGAGGCAAAGGCAACCAAATCACGCGAAACCACAATTTCGTAAGTTCGTGAATACAAAATAATGAAATTAGTGACAATATTTTAACGATAAAACCTTTTTTGTTTTCCATTAGACTTATATTGATTTACTTTATTGATATAATGTACACGTTATAGATATAGGAGTAAAAGCGGCATTAGTCACCATAGGGTTCTTCTAGAGTCTAGATAGATGTATTGACCTAGTAATGTTGTACTAGGAACTCGTATTCTGAATCCTTACTCAGGCTCTGCAACTCTTTTAAAGTGATAATTATGTCCGATTATATTGCCGATTTAGATTAGGTCGTAAGTCGGCTTTGACTTACAGCCGTCATTTTGGAGTAAAGCAAATAATTCGTGTAGGCCAAGGACCGGTAAGCACAGCGTAGGACGTCCTACAAGGTGGACAGACGATCTGGGTGGATCCAGGCTGCTTCTGACCGGCCCTATTGAAAAATTATAGGAGAGGCTTATATCCAGCAGGAGCTGAGGCCTATATTATAGGAGAGACTGAGATAATAATGATGAAGATAGATTTTATTATGAACTAGTTGACCCGAATACGTCATACAGTCAAAAGCTATTGGACTCTGGTGTGTAATTTAAAAAAAAGTTCGGGCAATTTTTCTCTTCATAAGAACCTTCATCGGAATTCAACGAATATTTAAAAAAAACCTGGCTGGTTTCTTTCGAGTTTCGCGATTTTTATTTATATAGATATCGCACCTCTTTCCGGACACTTAATTTAGTAACCGCTGCAGTATATACAGTACACAGTTTTTACTGAATTCACTCTCTACCATTTTATATAGAATAGGCTGATACAATTTCATAGTAAACAAGTACCTGTGTAAAAAAAATGTTTAATACTTAACCGAGTACAAAACTTACTAACAAGACGCGATCATGATACCGTTTAACGATAGTTATTACGCCAATCAGGTAAGTATAGGTGCTTAAGTTTTTCAATTTCTCAAAGGCTTTCTATAAGCTTTATCTTGACGGGCTATAAATAACTGTAGTCAGAAATTATGGAATCTAAAAACGAATTTAACTCTAATTAGAGAAGTAATAAATAAATAAACACCAATTTAACTTAATCTTATTTCGTCCTATTTATTAGCAGTGGCCTACTAGAACGACTCTGATGTTGCACAGATCTATAGACATATCCTGTCTAATAGTTCTGTTCTTTACAAATTACATAGTCTGAATGATTTTTTTGATACTTACTATTGCTTCTGACTGTGGTTACATTGTTGTGCCATAATCTACTTACTACGTTAGTATATTAATAAATTAGATATATTTATAACTACGATGATATTTTTAAGAAAAACTTGGTATACAGTACACGGTCATGGAGAAAAGAAATATGAAAATCATCTCGCTTCGTATAATTTACCTCAATTTCAAAGGCTTAACGCGTCTATTTAACGCAATAGTCTAATTAAGTAAGTTAGATAGCAATTTTTTTTTTGGAACAAAAGATAATTAACCTTTCGATCTACTTGATTGAATGCAGTTTCGTGAACAAAGAGATTCCACTAGATGGAATCTGCTATCGACCCCAGCAAATATAAGGGAATTCTAAGGTGAATGTCTGCAAATAAATTTTAACGATCAACTAAGATCTTTAAATATCTCACCTTAATTTTCTTTTTTATTTTCAATCCACGTCAATTTCAAAAAATCACATAAACTATATACTACTTATTTTTTCATATCTACAACGATGCTTTGTTCACTGTATTAGTCAAATTAAATAATTTTCTTTAGTAATGATATTTTCACTTGTGAGTTGTATGCACTGCGAGGAAGTAAGACTCAGACTAAGCAACTAGTGGATCGGGGGTCGACTCCGTTAATGAAAGGGGTGGTTTGCAGCAATAAATACTCGTAACAGAAGCGATGTCAGCGAATTTTAAAAAAATGCAAGCTATTATTAAGCTTTTGTCAGTGCTGATTCTATTTACATACAGCTATTAAATATTTGTATAACAAAGGTAATGTTATCCTCTATAAAATTAGAAATATGTTGTCCTCAAACATGAAATGGATAGCCTCTCTGGAGACGGTAACCACCACCAGAAGACAACCTTTAAAATACCTAACAGCGAGTGTTATGTTTTGTTGCGTATTAAGTGAAGGATGAGCACATAACTATATGTGCTGTCTAAATCGGTACCTACATCTTCTTTGGTATTAAGGCGTTTTTAAAATATGGTATCCACTTGCTTAATATCGAGTGAAAAACGTCTTACCTTTTAGTTTTTTTTATGATAAAGTTTCTATCGATAGTTCCTATCATAGTTCTATCGAATCTCTAACTTTAGTAGGTATACTTATGTTATGTCAAATTATGTTTACTTAAATATTATGTATCTGGTGAAAGTATGTATTTCTTCAATTATAGATAATGAAAACAAACAACAGTGAAAGAAACACTAAATATCACATGAGGCTTTTTCCAATACAAAAGTGAAAACCGCATTCAAATCGGTTAAGCCATTCCTGAGATTAGCGTGCACAAACGCACAGACCAACAACTATTTTATAATATAATTATAATTTTATTTTATAATATAACTATTTTATAATATATATTTTATAATATATAACTATTTTATTTTTATATACTTATAAACTCATTTTAGTTACCTACTAGTTGTAGAAGTCTTTTGATTTTTTTCGATTAAAAACATCGTTCACTTGTGCGTGCAGGCAGTCGTCACGCAATTGTAATAACGTTACGACTTTGTTTTATTTTCGCGAAACCACCACGGAAGTAGTTGGTTATTGAATTAGATACTAAGAAGTTCAGGTATGAACTGTATTTTCTTATCTACATTCTTTCCAGTTTCAAGGCTGCTAGTAGAATTCGTCAATAATATCAGATACTTACTTGGATATGGATCCTTTATTTGCAACTTAGATTTTTTAGTCTACTTACTGGGTCATCGTACTACAGTACAGAAACGTATTTATGCTCGGATACTTGGTCTTATTACAGGATTATTTTATGCAAAGGACGTCAGACAGGCTGACAGTTTACATAATGGTATAATATGGTTACCGTCGCCTATTGACACAAGCATCGCCACATGTGCTCCAATTACGCTATCAACCTTAACAGGATTAAGGATGAGAAATTAGGAAGGAATAGGGAAATAAGCTATGGCATCTTTTACTCACTTAAACACAACAACACACAAGCTGTTATTTCACAGTGGTCTTCTGTGGTAACTGCCGCCAAAAATCCACTTTGAATCGGGGTACTGTGTTCTTCACAGTTAAGACAAGCGCTTTAACCATTCGATCAATTGGTTCGTCAATAGATTTACCAACGGGTTGCATTACTCGATGTTATATTGCTTGAAAGTCAATTTGCTTGAACGTCCATTTTCGTAAGTGTCCCTTACGCAATTATTTTTAAATTATTTAGGGAATTAGGATATTAAGACTTAGCCTACCTTAGAAATTAGTAATTTTTAACTCACCATTAGACCACAACACTTGAAATTTCAATTATGCCACTATGACCATTAGGAATGCAAATAGAAACGAGAAAAATTAAAGGTTTACCTTTTATTTTCAACACATTCAAAAAATACATAATATATGTAAACACATAGATTTAATATATAATGATGAAATATCGCTATCACATATATCTGTTAGACATTAAGCCTATTACTAAGAAGTAGAGGTCGTTAGTATATCAGAGAATATCAATTTAAAAAATGCTGAAAAATATTGTAAATTTAAATTCTTTTTTAAAGTAATTTTAATTTAACTAAAACTAAATCATACACAAAAAATACTTTTACATTAATTAATAAAGGCATTTCACTGTAATTTTTTTTTTAATATTTTAAGAAAAATATATATTATTAAAAAATGTACATATTAATAAAATCAGAATTTTACACATAAGTAATTTTATTAAAATTAATTTTTAGGACAGATATTATTTAAAAACAATAAAAATAACACAAGTAAAAGGTATATATTAGGAAGCGAATTTTGAGCATAAAACTTTTTTTTTTAAATTTTACTAATAAGTTATAAGAATATAGTTAGTTATGTATGACATTAAACACTTAATAGTATACTGTTTGATTGCTACCGTTTATATATTTTTTATTTTCTTTTTTTTTAAATACCATGATCAACATTTATGATTTAAATAGTTAACTTACTCGTATGTTACTCCATTGACATATTTTATATCAATTGCGATCGATTCATAAAGTATGTTCCATTCAATTCCATTTCCATACAGTTTACTTAATAAAACAGTCCTAATAATACTGAAACGTTGTAAAGCATTATGGAATATTATTCTTTAAGTAAGGTTTTAATTATGACACTTCAATAGAAAACAGAAAATAGCCAAACAAGAATTATGGTATTAAAGACTAACATATAAACAATAAGAGAAATATTTTACTTGTTTGTACTTCATCGAACACCAACCAAGATAGAATTTAAAGTATAATTTATATAGGGTAAATTCAAATTGTAAAAAATGTTATAAAAAATATGTATTTGTTTTTTTGATACTATATATAAATATATAATATAAATAAATAATTACAAAACAAAATATCACAAATACTAATTTTTGACTTACGAGTTCATACTTTTGTTCATATATGTTCAAAAATTTAAAGGAATTAGATCTGCAGAGCCATATTATTGTTTGTATACGCGAGGTCTAAGCAAATTGGTCTTGTGGCGTTGTATGTGAAGGAGACCTTTATTTGGACGCTTGTTGGAAGTAACATGTAATACGTATGACAATATAAGTGTTTGGAATGTAATATGTATGACAAACTCTCAACTTTAACAAATGTTTAGTCCTATTGACATTCTACGCCGTAGCTCAACATTCCTTTCAATTAGCCATTCGCGTAGCTCGTGAATACCGTAGAGGGTAATAACGCTACGCCGCTTCGTAGCAAACATTTTACCTTTCCTGATTGTTTTCATAATATATTATAAAATATTTTATGTAACTCGATCTAAACACAGACTTCTTTGTATTTTTTTTTGCATTTTTTTTTTCATTATACATTGATAACACATCTACGTAAGTATATATGTGCTTTTACATAGTAGGTAAGTTGTAAGCCACGAATGATTCCGTTTATTCGCTCGATAGAATGATGGTGGGTAACTGCATCTGCTTTCGAATTCCGCTCGAAGTCGATGCTAGAGTAGCGCCGCATGTCATTGGCTGTGTCATACATTTTATACTTTAATAATAAAATTATTATAAACAAAATAATTAAACGATTAATATGATTGTATTTTTATAGTCTTCCATGTTTTTATATTAATATATCTTTTGCTAGTATTACTATGTTTTAATATTACGCTGAATGTATTTCATTATTTCATCAAAGCAACATTGAGAATAAATACAAGCAATTGTATATTGCTTCGGTTGTGGCAATATACAAAACAGGAGTAATACCTTGTTCTCGGAGAGCGCGGAGAGCCTCCTGGCGCAGAGTGGCGGAGGCGGAGGCGGAGGCGGAGGCGGAGGCGGCGGTGCGCGGCGCGAGCGACGACTTCCGCCGCTAGACGCGCTGGAAATGCGACGTTCGCGGGCGCTTAACTGTTCCTAAATTAATATCAACATTTATTTATATAAACGCTAACTACGCTCCGCCACGCAGACGAAATCGCTAAACATCGCCGCGTCCGTTGTTAAAACATTGTTAGAAAACATAAAAATATAACATTTAAGTAAACGTGTTTGTCCGAGTTTGTGGAAAATATCATCCGCGTTCATCTGTGGGAATCGTTTATTTTGTTCCATTGCGACTCAGAAAATACGTTTAATTTTTATTTTATTCCTCAGTTGAATTATCCAAAAATGTTAAAATGTCCATTTTAATAAACATTGTTTAGTCGCAGTGTACTGGAAATGATACCTAAATCTAACAATGTTCATGAACAATGTTTGTTACGAGTTTTATAACGCGATCTAACGCTAATAACGTTAGCCGAGGCCCTTTTAAAACAATCGAGGGCGTCAATTGCCATCAAACTTACTGAGAAACCATGAAACACAAATTTTTATCATTAAACAAAATTCACGTTTTAAAACTGTCTAGCAATTTTAGTATTGTCCATTACTGACTTGCGCTGCAGCGGACTTCCTCGCTTGTTTGTCGGCGGCCCGTTGCTTGGCTTGTCTCGCGGCGTTCTCTCTGATGATCTGGTCCGCTCTCAGTCGCAGAACTTGCGCCGCCTCCTTGTGGTGCTGCAGAGCGGCGTCGAGGTCGTGCCGAGACAGTGCGAACAGATTCGAGAACCCTCGAGACCTACCATTTTAAATACAACACTTTCAATTTACTTTAAATGTTTATTCGGTGACAGATTTGATGTTTCTTTTTTTAGAAGACTTGCCACTTGATGGTAGATGGCTGATGTTCAGAATCAGCGTGCGGCGATTGCCGATTCAGAATTTTCAACGTCACACAATTCAGATGTGGATTCAAGTTTTTTTTGATAGATTCAATTTTAATGTAAAACTAGATGACTAAGGCTCGAGTTCACCAACAGACGGTTATTTTTAAACAGCTGTTTAAAATTTAAACAGCCGTTTAATAATATTTTGTTGATCACCATCGCTAAACTGCGGGTTAAACGTCCTAAATATCAGATTAATCATTAAGTTAATCAAATGTTTAGGGCGTTTAACCCGCATTTTAGCGATTTTGAACAACAAAATATTATTAAACGGCTGTTTAAATTTTAAACAGCTGTTTAAAAATAACCGTCTGTTGGTGAACTCGAGCCTAAAATTGATCATTTTAATATTTTTTATTATTAAGTAATCACAACCTATTAGTAGAAATTTGAAACAATTAAAACTAAAAAACTGAAACAATTCATTCTGCGCATTCGCAAAAGATTCGCATTGAGAACACGGTCGCGGATGTGTATGTATATTGTAATAGCGACACCATTAAAGTTGAGAACTAACCTAACGGTGGCCGTTCGCCTTCTGAGACCGTCGATGCCGAGCAAACTGATTTCGCCGAAGACAGAACCTTCGCGGAGAGTCGCCAAAACTTCTTTCTCGTCTTGCGACATCACCTGTTCACAATTATTGCACATCAAAACTATTAGATTAGCGTTTATTTGATGAGTTTGCAGTGAACACATTTTAAGATTTTTAATTTCATTGCATATTTGGAGTTTTCTACAATGAAATTTTAGAAAGTAATCCAATCTCTAATATAAAAAAATTAAATCGCTGATCAAATCAGATCATTTTGTTTCATGAACAAAAATAATGTTTTTATGTGCTTTTATGTGATCAAGCAAATCAAGCAATATATTTAAAGCGTATTAACGCTTCGTTACATGATATCAACTAAGTAAGTACCTACTTAGTTAGGTGATAATATGATAATTTTGTAGATGAACTATGTATGAAACTAAATGAAACTAAAGTTATACTCACGCAACACTCTCCAGACTTAATGATGAACATGTTGTGTCCGACATCATCCCTTCTCACCACAAGATCTCCGGGAAGAAAGGAGACAGGCCTCAGTTGCAGAACGAGATCGCGTAATAGGGAATCTGAACAGTTTCGGAACAGTTGCACCTGTGACCAAAATCAATTCTTATATTATACTAGCCGTCACGCTCCCGGCTTTTCCCTATCCATTGGTGAAAACCGCATGAAAATCGGTGCAGTAGTTTTTGAGTTTAAGTAAGTACTCGTTTTTAAAATAAGTACTCGTATATATAAAGATTAGCTGAGTGTGTCAACATTTTCCACTAAGCCATTATTTTCTCCTTCTTCTTTTAGTCCAGTCACTATATACATTTGGAAAATAATGTGAACCGGTAAAGCTAAATTTTGGATATCACGTAGGGGGAATAAAAAAACTGAATTAAACGCTTTTTTTTTTTCAAAATGGCAGAAAATGCAACCAAGAAATCTTGTTAGAGTTTTCCAAGTTAAGCTTTTCTATTGCTCCCCCACGTAATATACAAAATTTGGCTTTCCCGGTTCACGTTCTTTTCTATTCTTTGTTCTAACCACACCTATCTTGTTCTAAGACTTAATTGACATTTTACCTTGCTCAGTGTCGACATGTGAACGGCCAAAGCGACATCCCTCTTCATGTTGTACGGTAGAGAATTCAATATTCTTGACTCGTCTGTACAACATAATAATATAGGTATATAATATAATATAATTTAGTTATTTCACAACGATATTATTCCACTTAAAGTAGGAACGTGAATTGACTAGCTGTTGTCCCGCGGTTTCACCCGCCGTTTAATTTCAATTGGCAAAAAGCTTACCGGTAGTAGCATAATTAAAAGCTTACAACTATCCAATCAAATAAACATACAGTATAGATGAGTATTTTCGTAAGATAATTTAATAAAAAAAAAAAAAATATTTATTACTTTGATTATAGATATACTCGTAAATATTACTAGATATAGATTTTTTTTAAGACTAGTAAGACAAAAAAAAGGTGTGAAGGTGTGAATACCGAAGCATCTCTGCTGGTTCCAGGTGTAGTTGAACCAGGAGGTGACTCTTCTTTGCAGAGTGGCTGGCATATTCAGCCGACGGAGGTACCGCGAGCAACCGTCCAGCGTCTTGCGATACTCCGTCTAAAGTACCGTTAACATATCAATCTTAAACAACAGGCAATGAAGAAAATGTCACTTTACACAACACATCGACCAACAATACTGACCCTAGCTCTCGTGGCAGTCGCGATAATGTCTCTGATCTGTCCGATGAGCAGAGCGAACACAAACACGCCCATCAGCCAAGCGGCCGTCATGAACAAGTATTCGGCTGAGTTCTCCGGCTTCGGGTTCTTGCCGATAGATGTCGCGGTCTTGGTAGCGAAGTAGAAGCATCTGATGTAAGCGTTCCCTTCGTTGTCGTAGACCCACTCGTTGGACGCGAGCCCCTCGTACGCGCTCATCGCGTAGTACGCGCACGCGTTCAAGTGGATCAAGTAGAATATGTAGAACAGTGTTTTGCCAATTCGAACCTAAAACACAATTTATTTGCGTTAATTAGGACATCTCCAAAGTAAAATTGTATTTTCTATACTTAGTGCAGTCTTTGAATTTAATATGGGTAAATAAATTAATAAATTATTGTGGTGTTAGTTTTAGATTTCACTTATAGAAGGCTACATTATCAGCGAGTAACATAGATTATATTTTATAAAGTTACGCGGACGAAGTCGCGTGCAACAGCTAGTCTCAAATATACATCTTCAATATCTAATATAATATAAATAAAATGTTTATATGAATTATATATACTTAAGTACATACAACATAAGGAGATGATAGAACACGATCCATGGCCTGATGAAATTCCCAAAAAGTTTGCAGCTTCAGTAATCTTGGGAACCGAAGGATTACCATTTGTGTTCCGAAGTAGAAATACAAAAAATCGAGTGGCATGAGAGCTATGACGTCGAACTGAAAAAGACATATGTTTTGCAAGTGTAAGAAATTTTTGAAATTTGAAAAATAGTTTGAAAATTACTATGACACCATAAATTTAGGTAAGGGATGCCAGGGCGACGGTATCCATGTATCATTAAGTGGACAGTGTTGCGTCCTGTCTGCTCTGGTTTTGCTTGTGTACACAAAGATGGTCTACCCTTTCCCATAAAAACGTTCTATATAAATATATTTTCTGGACACGCTACATCTGTGTATTAAGCAAGCTTACCTTGTATTGTAACTTCTTTCTATAATTCCTTCTAGTTTCAGTGGGATCGTCCACCCAGAAACCTTCATGCAGATACATCAGCCTCGGCTTGACAAAAGCGACATCTAGCAAATACACGACGTCACAAATGTAGTCGACAGCCAACCAAATGGGAGTGTTCTCTGGAGTTTGGTAGGGGAAAGTGGCGCGGAGAATGATGCACCAGGCGTTGTAACTGTAGCAAAAGGTCACTAGCAGCAACCAGGTTATGTAACCGCGACCTATAATTTAAAATAAACAAAAGAAAATTTTAAATTTGATTCAATTCCTATGCAAATGCTGTTTGTGAACTGTCAACCGTATTCTAAAGCATTAAAAAAACATAGCCTCCTTAAACAATAACAGTATCAACATTGGCATATTAATAACTATCTAACAGTTACCGATGCAGGGGATTCTAGTGAACTGCGACACATATGTCGATCCCCTGAGAGGATTCTGATGAACCAACGAGTTCACCAGGATCCCCTCAGGGGATCGAGCGTCAGGGGATCCTGGTGGACTCACCCGGAAGTAGTTTAGTTTTTTTTTTTTTTAAATAAATCAATACATTTTATTAATTCGTTTAAATAAAAAAAACCTACAACCTACATTAAATTAAACGGCGGCTGAAACCGCGTGACACAGCATTAGTAATAAGTATAAAATTAAATAGTAGGCATATGGTATCTATCTACTTCTGTATAAGGATAGGAGTAAGTATTTAAGTGTTAAAAAACGAAAAACACTTAGAAAATTAACCATAACCGGTTGTTCAATGAATTATATGATATTTTATGTGTTGCGTTATCAATTAATTGGCACCCAAGAGTTAAGCGAATGAGCCATTAATACAGTTGGAACTCACCCTGCGGATCGATGGACCCAAAGGGGTCGCAGAGTGTTGGTATACGAAAGAAGCCTCGACATTTCTTATATCTTGAGGGTGACGATGGTACAGGACTTTGTGGAACTTCTATTTCTGGTGGTGGTTTTTCTTTTGGTGGTGTGAATCTGTAATAAAAAATATAAATTTCTTTTTCGCCACTATCTCATAGCAATAGCAATATCCCATAGCGATCTGTTCACTTGAAAAATGAGCTATTTAATAAGTTCAGTGTTCTGAGTAACTGTTCTCTTTAAATTGGATGGATTTTTTGAATCTGGTCTCCAGATTTAGCACATTATGACGAAAAATTTAAACATTTTATCTGATTACTATTTAGTACTGGTAAGCCATATTGCGTTCCAGTTATAAAATGGGCATTCTGTATTTTCGTGAGTGAGTGAAGGGTATCAGAGCCCATTTCTCTATCGCTTCCTTAATTCCTATCTAGATCGGTAGTGTACTTTCAAAAAGCACTGCCAAAAGCGTTGCTTAAATGTTACATGAATAAACTATAAAGTGACATCCTATATAAGTGATAACAATCAAACAAAAATTACACTGATTTTTTTAATAAGAGAACTTGAGCTTTATTGGCAGTACAACAATAAAGCTTACGATCCTTAATACTTGTACGGTATCTATTCAATCAAGGGTTTATTATCCGTAATGAATTAAATGATTAAAATTTTACTTATAGGATTTCCTTTAGACGCGCTTCGTAGTCTCATTAACGAGAGAACAATGTAACTTATAAGTTACCTTACGGAGCAAACGATCTCCTGCCGACAGGAGTGGAGCAGATTCGATCCAAAAGTTTTTTAGGCTTTTTCCATTTTATATTTGGTTAGAAGTGAGGATTACTTGCTGTAATGACAATGCTGTGTAAGAAATTATTATGATGACATCTACATACTAAAGAGAAGCTGACGAACGCTTCTGGGTTGGCCAAAATTTTCGGTGTCGCTTTGAGGCTAGTTCGAAAAAAAGAAAAGAAGCTTGTGTCTAGTAGTGGGACACAAGCTTCTTTTCTTTTTTTCAGAATATATAATATACAGGGTGTTACAGTAACTCGGTCAAAAAATTATATTTTATCCTTTTATTTATATAAATATATGTATAATATAATAATATTTATTTCATAGCAACACACAGAACCCAATCTATAAGTTATACTTAATACGAAAAATGTTGTCTAAAAATATCAAATTTCACGATTAAAATGCACCGCGGAACTTAGGCGCATGACCGTTCTAGATCAATGATTCCAGAAAAGCTTTATGATGGCTAATTATTATTTTATTTTGAAAATTTTAGCTACCTCCGCTTCACCTATGTAATGTGTATAAAAATGAAGATTATAAGACATGTTCACTGTATACCTTTTCCCACTGTCTATTGCATATCTGGTAAGTAAATAGGTGGTAAAAGTAAAATTACATATTCACCGTTTCGGTACTTCATTCTTAGATTCCGAGTATGAAACAAAATCTTTTAGTTCTGTGATCTCTTTAATCTTATCATGAGACTTGTATTGAACGGGAGGAGTGGATGCAAACAGCCGAACTTTCTGCACTGGAAATATCGTTCTGAAATAATTAATCAAATTAATTACACACACTGAAAGACAACGAGACAGAAATAATTTGATACAATGAAATAATTTTAGTTACCCTTTTCCAAAGTCTTGACCAGAGTTATCTTTATTTTCTGTTTTCGTTTCGAGATTTGATATAGTATGTTTGACTCTGCAAAACACAAAAACATATACATATATATATAACTACTGATTTTGATAGCACAAATGTTAAGGAACTGGGTGTGGATGAGGCTACGGTTCTTGACTATACACAACATAGAATTAATATATGTATATCAAAAATCACTAACACTGTATGCGCTGGAGTGGTTTCCGGTGTACACCACGAACCGTAAGGTCCTTTGGCTTTCGGAAGCCTCACAGCAGGCCCAAACCTTTCCGCAGTCGGATGGACAGTGTGCTGCAAATTTTATATTGTTAACTTAACTGATGAAGTGACACAAATAATACTTAATAGTTATTTGTTCAACTAGAGAGCAAAATTGATTTTTCCCTGCGAGTGCCGACTATAAATCACGAACTAGCTAAGTAGTCTAGAATTGAATCACTCGCTAATGTCCATTCTGGTGTCCCAGATAACGTGTATGCAAAATTTCACGGTGATCGGTTCATTAGTTTTTGCGTGAAAGAGTTACAAACATCCATACATCCAAACATACTTTCGCATTTATAATATTAGTACGGATTTAAAAGTTTTGTTCAATATAACCAATTAGCGAAATGTACATATAGAATAGAATTTATAAATCATGAGGGATTTTTACCCACACACACGCAGCGGCAGTGGAACTACTTACATTCGAATAATGTAAGCAGTTCCACTACTAAAAACAGAGATTATATTCAAAAATGCATGTACACAAAGGTACACGTAACATGTAGTAATAAAAATTAAAATATCTAATAATTATTATTGCACCACCAAGCGCATGTAGAGCCCAATATCTAACGTAAAGAAAGAGTCCTGCTATTTGCTATTTTTCGGGAATAACAGCTATTGCAGTTTTGATTTGTGGTAGAATTCAATAAATTCTATTATTCTGAAATTCAAAGTATATTATATCACTGTAAAATTTCACTTAAATCTTGTGAAAGAGTAGCAGACATCCAACCTTACAAATTTTCCAATTTATTATTTTATATTAGTTGTATTTTTGATATGATGTTAGCATTGACTCCATTGACATTAATTGCAACAACTTCAAACAGCAAAGACTTAGGGGAGACCTTTCGCAATGTTTGCGTTCACTTTTCAGAGGGTTGTCGACATAAAAACGTACTATACGATTAGTGTGGTAATCATTATAATGGTATGACTTAAAAGTGAGACATATGACTATCTATAATAGCAACACCAACTCTCATACCTATTAGTTTTGTATAGTTTAGAAACGAGATTTAGATGTCTGTACGTCAAAATTTTATGTCCAATTTTATTGGTGCTATAAACGTAAGTCCACTCCTTCGCTTCGCTAATAATTTTTGTCTATAATATCATCATTTATTACATGGCTATAAGTTTTAGATATTTGAAAGTAAGCAATTTGCTAAATTAATAAAAAAATTAATATAAAATCCTTTTGTTTGATATTTGACAGAAAGTATTTGTGAAAAAAGTTCTGCCCTGACGACAGAGTTATTATCCTACTTATATAGATCGCGAGAATATGACTACTTAATATAATTTTCTAATAAATAATCATATAGGTATACATAAGACCGAATGTAATTCAAAGGACTGCGTGAGCCCTTTAAAGTGAATGGGCTCAGAGGCAGCTGGAATTCTTTGGTGATATTTAAATTTATTAAAAATATTAAATGTTTTTACTTTTAATATTTAATCACATTGAGCACCTTATTAGAGAACGTTGGTTGGTATTGTTTAGTCACAACAAGGAAAGCACTTAATAATATTGGTACTTCTGTATTCAAATCACAGAGACGTCGCATGACGACTAATGGTGTGTCCTCGACTAGACTCGCGGGCTATGAATCTTTAATAAATTTTTGGTTTCTATTACAAATTAAAAAAAAAAAAACTTTAGTATATAGTGATTTATTGTGTTTATTGTAATAGCTGTTACAATAAAATGACAAAACGTCCCTTAATAAACAAATTTTAACACCAGATCTGGTATATTTATAGTAAAATTTATAAAATAAACTAACGACCCGCCCCTCATTTCTAACTGATATGATTTTCTTCTGCAAATTATATACTTAAACATTATCTACTTGTTTATGGCTCTTTCATTAGTGAAAACCGTAACAATTTTTGAGACAGGAAAAAAACTATTGAACTCGCGACACTGTTACCGTAACCGACACCTCTGTATATAAGTAATGTACTTTCCTGACGATTCAAAATATACAGACGTAATTGTTCAAGTTTTCACTTCTATCGGCACTCCCGGAGTGCCACTGTATATTTTTTTTTAAATAAACTGAGAGAAAACAATTGCAAGAACATCAGTAAATAACAATACTTTGTATTGGAAAAGAAAATTTATTTATAGTAAGTAAAAGTCAATTAGTAGATAAAGTAACTAATTCATGTCTATCTTGTTCTAGCTAGAACAAGTCACCGTTTCCTGTAAAGGTATATACACACCTACAGCGTTTTTATTACTTAATAATGATACGTTTACACTGTGTAGGTGGGTGTATTTGCCTACTTAGCTAATTTGCCCTGCCCTGTCTTTAATCACTTTAGTCAATCAATTTTTCCGTTTGGCAAATTAAAATGAATTAGTCAATTTTACGGTTTCAGTTTGTCCAAAAACATTAGAGAAAGTAAGGTGGTTGACGAATCCTTTGATTTGTTAAGGTACTCGCCTTAGCACTCTGTTTCAGGGTCATGGCTTTGATTCCTGGCAGGGACAGCTTTGTAAATGAACTTTTCAAAGCTGACTCTGGTCTGGATCTGGCAAGCAGTGGCAGATCACACTGTGTTTCTCGGTTATTTGGCAGAAACCACCCACTTGCAGAAGACCACCGGGAAATAACAGCTTGTAAGAAGCTGTTTTGTTTCGGTGTGTTTGTAAGGGATGCCAGAACCCATTTCCCATCCCTTCCGAATTCCTTATTTTTAATCCTACTGGGGACGTGTGAATTTCATTTAAGGGGCTTGAGAACGTTCATCGTTATTAACCTTTCAAGTGAAAATATTTTCCCAACAAAAAACGATTATTTTTAATAATAATCCTAGTGAACTGAGGCAAATTTGTCGATCCCCTGAGGGGATTCGACGGTTCTGATGAACCAAGAAGTTCACCAGTATTACCTGGGGATCCTCGTAGACTCGCCCTTTAAACCCGCCCTCGGCTTAGCACGGATGCAATTTTTTTAATGCAAATTATATACACAAACCTTTCTCGTTTGTCGCTCTTTTCATAATATAAAAATCCGTTGTTTTTGTTTAGAAGAAGTTAGCGGAGAAACAGACAGACAGTGCACAGCGCAGCGACTTTATTTAATAATAATGTTTAAAATGTATAGATCAAGAAAATATAAAGCAAATAGTTGTATAAGCAAATAAATACCTATAATACATTTATGAAGTCTAAGGAAAAAATTAGAATATCTCAAAAAAATTATTACATATTATAAATAATAAAAATTACTATAACCGACAAGGTCTGCGATTGTTTATTAATTTAACAAAAAGTGTAGGTAATATTGAATAGGTTTTATTGAATACAATAAAACCGGCATAATTGATGGAACAACATAAGCTACAATTTATAAAAATATGAAGACGAAATCGCGAGCAAAAGCTAGTAACAATATATTTTTTAGTTTTAAAGAAGAAACAACAAAGCAAATTTGCCTATTACGTGTTCCATAGTCATTGAGAGAACTACTCAACTAAAGGAACTTAATTACCTTCTAAATAAAAGTTCACTTTACATAATTATTGAAATTTTGTGCACGACATTACACGAGAATTGGATATTTCAATTCAATTTCAATTAATTTTAAAAAACTCTAAAAGTTTCTCACTCACCACGTCAACTTTAATTTCCATAACAAAACGTGAAGTTTCAGAATTAAAAAAAAACCAATATTTTCACATTTTAACACTAATGTTTTAGAACTTTCAATCAAATTGTTTCGAATTTAAAGTGGAATGGAACGCGTCTCGTAAATATAATATGAAACACGGCCGCTCAGAGCTGTGTTGTTAAACCCACTGCCTTACTCAGTACTTTTAACCCGGTGCTACCCTGTTTCATTGTTCAATTAGTTTGTTCGTAGACAGAGAAAGAGGCGTCACATTTTTGTCGAACAGAAATTACAAATAAATTTTATAACACCCACAGGTAATCCAATCGTTTTCAATCGGTTAGTGGAAAATTTAAAATGGAGTTTTAATGCATAAATTAGTCTTTATCGCTTTTAATATCTGTACATGTACATTAAACTTTATATTTTGACGAGCCGAGTGGTTGAAGTTATTGCTTTGACTATCTTAGGGGTCCCGAGTTCGATTCCCGACAGGGCCAACTTTGGAAACGAATTTTTAATAAGTTTGCTCTGGTCTATATCTGGCAAGTAATGGCGGGCATACTACGTTTCGCAGTCATTTGGGCAGCGTGTCTGGTGACAGTAACCACCGTTTTACAGAAGGCCACCGTGAAATAACAGCATAACAGAAACAGAATAAGAAATAACAGAAACACAACGGAACACCCGTTGTGTTTCGGTAATAGGTCATAAGGGATATCAGAGTCCATTCTCCTATTCCTTTCTAAAGGTCGGCAGCGCACCTGCAGTTGGCGTGGCGACAAGCCATCAAGTGGTGCGTTAGCCTGTCTAACGGCTTTACATTTCAAAAAATATATAAAATAATCGTACATTGTTCTAATGCGCCAGTCATAGTGAGTTAATTGTGTACAGAGTACGACATTCATATTTCATTGAAATCTCAATTTTAGTTTTTGAGAATTAAAGTTTTGGTTTTTGATGAGTAAGTTATTGAGGATTTAAGTTTTTGAGGATTTAAGTTTTCGAGGATTTTAAGGTATAGTTTTTAACTTATAAATTATACGGAATATTCCAAACGCGATGCAGCTCGATGGATTCGCACAATCACTGGTCAGTGATCACAGCAGACTTGATCATAATGTCCGGCAATACGACCCTTATTCATGTTGGTTTAACACGGATAAGTCCAAACAAAGGTAGGTGTACGTCTGTTTATATACAAACACTATTTACAAAGCGCTCGGCCTATACAATTCAATTTAGGTAAAAACCCACGCGGTAACAAGACCCTGGGTAAAACGATACCATGACAGTGTGGCCCTGAATGGTTCAATTATTTACCTAATAGCATATTTTTTAACCATACCGCAATTAAGTAGATATTATTTAAATATTTTACTTTAATTGTCTATTTTCGAATTTAGTGATTAATTTGTTTACATCATTTGATTTTTCTTTGACATCGTTCTGTTCACAATAAGGATAATTTAAAATATCGCGTTATTTACGAATACGAGTTCCACTGTAGGTAACACCATTAGCGCTGCAAAAACAGCTCGAAGGATGATGTGTATGGCGCAGCGACGGCAAAAGATAACACTACGTTTTTGGTTCCAACCAGGGTTGTTGCGAATGCAGATTTTTAACATCGGCGGATACGGATATGTACGGGGATTTTTATAGGATCACATCAGCGAACACGGGTGTCTAAATCGATACGAAGGTTCCGCATTTACGGAAGCGAATGCGTATATAAATAATAGATTTAATTTTTAATGGCAGAAATAAATGATCGAAATTGATCATTTTAATATTTTCTTATTAAGTAATCAAAGTTGTACTAGAAAATTGAAGCAATTAACTTTAAAAAATATCTGAAACAATTCCATAGTTCATTGTTCTGGGGAAATCTGCGAGATTTAGGACTAGCTCCATTCGCATCCGCAAAAGATTCGCATACCCACAGAACATTTTTTTAATTTTTTTTTATTATGATATTTTATCTAACTTATGTACGTTTTGATTTGACGGTAACTATCTAATTAGAACTGGAACTAACTTCATATTATAATACAAATTCTAGCCTTGGTAAGTTTATATCAGAATAAAAAAAATTAAAAAAGAATTAAAATTATAATTTATTCTAGCATAAACCTCGTATAAATACTTAATATGCCGAATACTATTAGACAAATAAAAATTGAACAGTATCAAGATAGTTTAGTCAAATCTCCTTATTAAGCTCTACAATTTTTTATTTCCCCTTTTCCCATGAGATTCTTGTAGACCTCTACCTATGCAGATGCTACTTTGCAATAGACAATACCATTATCACAGATTTATTGCTATAAGACTTTGTTGATCGTCGCCGAATCAGATGTTTACCAATAAGGTTTCCACAAGGAAGCTGTTACAATTTAGCATATGTTTCCAATGTGCGTCTCTATTTATTATAAAATAAAACATAAAATGCATGACACAAATATTATTATCACTCACCCTTTTAAACACTTTAAACTTCTCGAACACCATGTTGAATTAATTCAAATATATCGCTAATAAACCGTTTTCATTTACATTTCTGCATCGAAAACGGGAGAAATCAATCTGGAATAAATCTGAGTACCTTTCGATTTTATCACCTTTGTTTATGCGTCCAATGAATATTACACTGACTGGACCTAACATGTTGAGAGAATGTGGTGGCATTTCAATTTGTTCGTATAATAATCAATGCTGGCGGAAAGTAAACACAATGTCGCATGTGTGTATGCGTGTGTTAATGGCAAAGCACTTTCAGCATAAAATCATGTTCACTTTTTAAAACGTTCTCATAAAATCAATAACAACAACTAGTGTTCAAAATGTTTTAAAACAGATATTTGTATTCTGTATTACTTAAAAATCGTCTATTAAGAACAAACGAAATTATAATCATTATGTAATATAAGTAATATAAACAAATAAAGCGCTAATAGGGTTTCGTCAATCCATTGATTTAAAATGCGCGCGCATTAGTTTCCAGTACGACAGTGTCACCGTCTCACAATCATCTCTCAATAACACAGGCACAGCAACTGACACCAGTCGGTAAAACAGTACAAACAATTTTGTTTGTGCAACCCTGAAGGTGCAACCAAAACCAAAAAACATGCAAAAGACATACGAAAGTGGGGTGATCAATAGAACAACACTATTTATTTATCATGGAGGTAGTGCCATTTCAGTGCTTTCATCGCTAATATAGCACTTTTTCAACTTTTACTAATAGCTTCTAATTCAAATACATTTAATATAAACTACATAATAATCTTTCTGTCTGGCAACACTATAATGCAAGTGCAAGCAAGTATCGAGCGAGCGAGACGATAAAACGAAGCAAGATTTAATTCGATTTTTCAACGATTCGATAAAAAAACGTTTTAGTTTAAGAATTCTATTAGAACAAGCTATCAAGTCAAGCTAAAATAATAACTCAGTGAAAATATTTTATCGTGTGTTGTACTACATATTGCCGCCAATTGTTTGCTATTAATAAATTGACTGCAAAATTGAATTGTGGGTTTTGTTAAAATTTACATTTTCAAAATGGACACAGGTTAGTGTTCGTAGTCTCGTCTTTACTCTCGTTTGTTTACATTAAACCTCAGTAAGCTCAGTAACGAGAACAAACAAAAAAATAAAAATAAAAAACTTATTATTTATTTTGTCTATAATTTATGTAATAAGTTGATTTCGTTAATTAAGTCGGTGCGTAGGTTCTTTTATTATTACTTATTTAACTTGTCATGTTAATACAAATTCTAATCAGAATGCACTATTAATTTCAGAACTTTCTTCCAAAAAGCATGTCTCTATTCAACAAATGTTAGGACTTATAGATTTTTTGAAAGAGCACCAACAATTAGCTACTGGCCTTTCGAGAGGCCGACGAGGAAAAGTTAACACATTAAAATTGTGGAATTTGTGTGCTAAGAAACTCAATGCTCTTGAAAATGGATCTACAAAGAATGGAAGAGGATGGTCTAAGGTATCAGCTATTACCGTTATATTGTTTGAATTCACAGACAGTTATAAAGATAACTAATAAAGCAAATATGATCCACACTTTTGGATTTTGTTTACCCTATAATATCTTAATATGGTTGAGTTGAATTTGCACTCTTTTTTGATGTCAATGTCAACAGACAGGCTGACCGTCCACTTTATGT
Organism: Synanthedon myopaeformis; assembly: GCA_944738685.1. Taxonomy (NCBI): domain Eukaryota; kingdom Metazoa; phylum Arthropoda; class Insecta; order Lepidoptera; family Sesiidae; genus Synanthedon; species Synanthedon myopaeformis. The sequence continues at coordinate 2,591,829 of OX122915.1, forward strand.
TAGGTGGTTACTGTCACCTTTAACACAAAGTAATACCACAGGTACTGCAAGTGCAAAGAGTCTACTTAAGGATAAGGGATTGGATACGGATAGGGCAATGGGCTCTGTTATCTCTTATGACTCACCGAAACACAACAACACACATGCTGTTTTTTTATTTTTTATTTTTAAGGCTTTATTTATTTATTTATAATTTTAACAATTTTAAGTGTAATATATAAAATAACATGTAAAATTATAACACTAAAAACCACTGAGGTATAATCTCGTGTTATCCTTTCATGGTTGTATTCTGTAAAGGGGTAGTAACTGCCGCCAGAAGGGCTCCCAATAACTGCAAAATGCAATATTTAAATCTTTGGTGTACACTACTAAATACTTGCAAAGTCTTGGTAACTGATAGTAGTATTTTCAGACCACTTATTTATATATTTAGAATATAAAGTTGACATTTGCAGTACTGGTGTGATTGGAAATATCGAGTCCGTCGCAGAGCATTGCAGCTCAAGGCAGCGAAGGACAGCAATAAACCTGGTCCACCTGTTCTACCTCTCAGCGATATGGAGGAGAAGCTAATGAGTGTTATAGGAGAGGATTGTTTGGAAGGTGTTGTCATTAAAACGGATCCTCTAGGAGAGGAAGTAGGTAACAATATAGTAATGTATCATTTGAAAATTTAAAACAACTTCAAAGAAATAAAGTTTTAAATCTTGTTTGATTTTAAAAATAATAGGTATATTTCAAGTTTTAAAAAAAGAGAAAAAGTTTAAAGTTTTTTAAGAAATATATATATATATATATTCCATTTATCAATTAAAGTAAACTATTTATCATATAAAAATTTTTGCAGCATGTAATGTTTTTTTTTTTTTTAAATAATTGTTTGAGTACCTTTTCTTTATTTCAATTCAATATTCAACATTTTTTGAGTACTTTTTTCCTATTGAATTGACTTTATTTAGACTTAGTTTCCATATGCATTATTCACTGCCTAACTAACATTTAATATTTGTCATTGAATTTACATTGCATATTATTAATGTTTAATATTTCTTTTTACCTTTCCAGAATACAGAAGACGAGGATAATGCTGACACTCTGGAAGAAACTTCAGTTAATGATTATGGTAAGAATGTAAAAAAAATATTATCTAAAGATAGTTTCCATAATTGACCTAACCTGTAATCAAACTTGGGATCCTTGGTTCTGAGAGCTAACTAATTTAGCTTTCATAACCAAGTGTCCTGAGCCTATTACAAAATATCTTATTTAATTAATAGAATCAGTATTACAAAAGTTAGGCATCAATCCTACACTACAATTATTTTAGTACATTTATGGCATTTACAGTAGACAAACATGAAATAACAACATGTGAGCTGCTAGAGCCCATTTCCCTATGCATTTCATTCCTTTATCCTTAATCCTATGGCGACGGTAGCCACCTACCATCAAGTGGACCGTCATTTTTAAATCCATGTTAAAACTTAACTATGTGTTTTAGCTTACAACTATTGTCCTATTGTCTATTATAAGTTTGTTATAATAGCAATACTTATACAAACATTACTATATATTATGTCGTGCATTTAAGGCTTTACTGTTAGCCTTGAATGTTAATGTTATTAATAAATAGCAAATTATAATTGCAGTAAGATCGAGTGACGTAAGAAAGAGACATAACTCTGTGGAGGCCACTGCCGCCACACCTTCGCCACCCGAACGCAAACCTCGGATGGACCACGGTAATTTAATTATCTTTATTATTTACATATTTTAATTTTTTTTTACAGTATAAATCGCACGCTTAGTATTAAAGTGACCTAATTCAGAATAAGTCTTAAACGAGTTAGATAAACAACTTAAATAGTTTTCAATTCAAATTAAAGTTTCACTCAAATCTGTGTTTCATATTCTATATTTATGGAAAAAAAAAACTAACTGTAAAACTAACATCTTGTGTTATTAATGTCCAAATAAACAACCCAACTCCTAATTACAAAACATTTATCAAAAAAGTGATTTTTTTAATTCGGTCACTTTAATACTAAGCGTGCGAAATATACACTATACATATGAGTCCTTGTATTGTGAAGGTAAATTATTTTTAAAACGCCGAATACTCCAATCACTAAAAATCATTTAAAAAAAATCGAAATTACTCCAACACTGAGTGTGTGTCCTGAGTGACGGCGTATCGCGAAAGCGGAAGCGGAAGCGGACGCATGAAACAAATTCTATGTCGATTGTTGATACGCAGTCACTCAGAACACTCACTTTTAGACTTTCGTCAATTTTACTTAAAATTGCCTGTTTTATTTTTAACTAGCTGGTGCACGCGACTTTGTCCGCGTAGATAAAAAGAAGTAATATAAAGCTTGACCTCCTGTTGCTATAACACTTTGGCGTAGCGTTATTTTTTTATTTATTTTTATTTTAGATGATCTCTTTTAAACGTTTATGCAAAATTTCATGATGATTGGTTGAGCAGTTAAGGCGTGATGAGGTAACAGATAGACAGATAACAGTATGGATTATTAAAAATTGTTGTGTTTGCCTTTATTTCAGACGAAGAAGCGGCCCAGTTTCTAAGGCTGGAACGAGAACGATTAGAAAATTCTAGAAAAATAGAAAAATCTATAAGCATAATGGCATCGGAAGTAACTCGACTCGCAGATGTTTTGACACACATAAGAGACATATTAATTAACAATGGCGCGCCTATTAATTAATTATTAAAAAGGTCTTTTGAAATTTTTAATTAACAAAGACAATGTTGCTAACATATTGTCGTATTTTTTTTTAATTCCCTCTGATGCTTAAATGTCGCGATTTTTTTTTTGCGATATTTTTGTTTAATCTGTTGAACATTAGAGGCGGACATACATAATAAGTAAACTTGGGATATAGACAAAAATTAAACAGAAACTTTGAAATTACTTTTACCACCGATTTAAGTGATAATTCTATGACGAAGAAGAAGCTGGCAAGAAAAAGCATATAGTAGTTCAATCACTCACTCGTGTATTCTTCAACGAAGAAACAACATAATTCTTCACAGCTATTCCTCAAAAATGAAGAGAAATTACCTTTTCACGATCTACACAGTCGAGGACTAGTTGGACGATCAAGGACTAGTCGAATGGCTTGTTCCTGTCCTTCGGGACAGACCTGACCTGAGAGCTTTTACTTTTGACAATAGAATTCGCTAATTTATACTACACTTGGTATGTTATACTTGGTGTAAATAATTAGTTGTCACAATGGATGACTTAGGCTCGAGTTCACCAACAGACGGTTAGTTTTTAAACAGCTGTTTAAAATTTTAACAGCCGTTTAATAATATTTTGTTGATCACCATAGCTAAACTGCGGGTTAAACGTCCTAAACATCAGATTAATCATTATGTTAATGAGATGTTTAAGGCGTTTAACCCGCATTTTAGCGATTGTGAACAACAAAATTTTATTAAAGAGCTGTTTAAATTTTAAACAGCTGTTTAAAAATAACCGTTTGTTGGTGAACTCGAGCCTTAGGAGTGTTGTTCAGTGATGTTTAGACCTTCGACGCCTGCCTGCCTATGACCGCAGTTAAACTGATGGGTTTTCTTATCTGCTAATGAAGCATAGAGAGTAGAAGACTAATAAAGCACATAATTATTATAAATTTGTTAATAAATAAAGGGTCAAGTTAATTAAATAAAACCTTTCTAACCATACATTTTAACTTCACTATGAATCTCACTGTCGTCGAATCAGTGATCAGAAAGAATCAGAATTTTTTTTTGTCAATTTATGAGTTTTTTGTTGTAATAATGGACTTGAAATGTCTGAAATAAGATAAATAAATAAACATAAAATTTATGTATGTACTTACCTATTTATTATTAAAAATATAAAATAAATAAATATTGTTTTTTTTTTGTTAGTATATTGCCACACATACGATACAAACTTTATTACTGATCTATTTTTTTTTTTAATTTTACTGAGGTAATGACTTGCCTCTAGGAGACAAGCACAAAAACCAAAAATTTATTTTCTAAAATCCTTACAGAATAGTGTCTGAGCATTGAATATTTATACCTACTAGGAATTAAGAGGAAGGAAGCGGTAACATAATACCATATAGTCGGCTTAAAGTTGCTTAGATTATGCTTAGGCGTTGTCTCATCGAAAAAGAAGTGAAAAAGAAAAGCCTACCATCCAAATTGCATGGCTTTATTATTATTAATTTAGAAATACCTTAAATAGTAGGTAAAGTTCGCATGTTTTAGGATTGTTTTTGTAAATATATACTGGGTAAATTCCCTTTATATCGAAGCCCATTACGTCAAGTCTAAACCGATTATTGTTATGCTATGATTATAATTTTTGCACTTTCTAGCTTTAATTTTTAAAAAATAGATGGCGCTGTTTATTTCTTAAAATTCAAGCGGGCTTTTCCCGCAACAAAGTCGTTAACATTCAGTTAAATCGAGTTTCTTCAGAAACTCAGATTCAGAGTTCCTGACGAAAGTAGCCCTGTGAGAAACTCAGCTTCTATAACGTTTCTTTGCAAAGCACTTACTTTATGTCTCTTTTTTTTATGTTTTATGTCAGGCTGATCGGACCACTTGATGGTAGATGGCAACCGTCGCCTATAACACAAGCAACGCCACAGGTGTTGAGTGCGCTGCCGACTTTAGTAGGATAGGGAAATGGACTCTGGCATCCCTACTACCTCACCGAAACATAACAGCATAACATGCTGCTATTTCACGGTGGTCTTCTACAAGAGGGTGATTAATGTCTCTAGACGTTCTTCTTCTTTATACACGTAAAAAATACTATTTACTGCTATTTCCAAAGATTTAAATCGAGAGATGCGCCCTTACTAGCGAAACTGTGTTACAAAAATACATATACATTCACAGTTATACATTTTATAGCAATGCGAGTCTTTTGTCTAAACACAGACAACATTTCGAACGAATTTTTAGATAGTAAAAGCAACAAAAACAATCTCTTCAAGCGACCGTCACTCACTATAGCTGGCGTGCGCGTGCGCTCACCCATTGTTAATAATTTTTGGTGTTTTAAGTAGATATGGCGCGGTGAGATTAGGGCGCATCTTTCGATCTAAATCTTTGGCTATTTCAGTAGTTAGAAGACTACTACGAGTATATGCTCAGGAATAATTCATGACATTAAGTTTTAAAAAATCTCCTAGTGACCTAGTCATTCGAAATTCTAGGGCAATAGCTGTAATTTTTTCTTCTATTGTAAGCATGTTGAGGATATACATACACGTGGTGTCCCTATGAATACACAATAAGTATTAAAATATATATTAAATCAATTCACGACATTGTTTGAGATAGATGAGCAAGGCGAAGGTTGCGTCAACCAATAAAATTCTTTATGGAAGTGCGGGATCAAATAGTTCAAGCTGATAACGCGTAAACTAAATCATAGAAGTAACATGTGCCAATTATTTACAACGATAATCAGTGTATAAGTAACTACGACGTATTAATGTGTTTTTTTAAAACATAAAGTACACTTTTCTATTTGTGTATAGATAGAACATGGTTCTTAGTGCAGTATATTTATTGTTACTGTGTGCGCTGAGGTATGTAAGCTATAAAAATTACAAAAATAAAACTATAATGATAGGTTAGAAAGTTTGCAGCAAGTCTGTCTCTTTACAATTAGCCCAAGAGGAACTTATAAATGTAGGATATATAAGGATATTAATATACTCGTAATCTATGCTTAATATTATAAATGTCAAGTAACTGTCTGTCTGTGTGCTGTTACCTTTTCACGCCTTAACTCGGTTGAGGAACCGATCATCATGAAATTTTGCATACATGTTGTCATCTATACAAGAAAGGACATAGGATACATTTCATCTAGAAAAAAGTACTGTTCCCAAGGGATCATCTAAAATATAATAAAAAAAAATAACGCCTGGCCAAAGTATTATAGCAACAAGGGGTCAAGCGTTATATTGCTTTTATATTTTATATTTTTAAACGCGGACAAAGTTGCGGACACCATAGCTACTTAGTCTGTATATAAATAGGTAAAGCAAAACAGTTCATAACTTATTCTCAGCTGTTTTGAACCGGTTCCCCTTTTTATTTAAATTTATTTGGTAGTCGAATTTTGATTAGTGGGTGAAAAATAGTTATTACGAAATGTAGATATATAAAACCAAGTATATTGCTTATAGTTAATTAACTAATTATTGACTTAAATTTATAATTATTGGTATAATTAATAGGAATTAATACCATTAATAAATTAATGGTGTACATTATTTGCAAAAATGCTTATATTACGTTACCTCTGTAATTCTGAAATATATTTTATATGTTAAGGTCAACAGAGAGGCTGACGGTCCACTTCATAGGAGGTGTCTATTGAGGCCTATAGCACAAGCAACGCCACAAATGCTGCAAGTTTTCTGACGACTATAGTAGGATTGAGGATAAGGGAATAGGAAGGAATGCGACATTGGACAAGGAATGCGACAATTATCTATTGGCAATAGGATTTTATTAGATTTACTTATTTATAAAGAAGAATTTACATTACATACACTTACACGTTGTCAGGTACGTGTATGCAAAATTTAACTATGATCAGTTGAGTAGTTAAGGCGTGAAAAGTTAACAGACAGACAGACAGAGTTATTTTCACATTCATAATATTAGTATAGATACGATGTCGGTCTAGACAAGACACCATTATATATGTAATGTAAATTCTTCTTTATAAATAAGTAAATCTAATAAAATTCTATTGCCAATAGATAATAGAGCCCATTACCGTATTCCTTCCTAATCTTTTATCCTCAATCCTAATAAAGGATATACGGTGAATTTATTCTAGAAAAAAGTAGGGTCGCCTGTCCTACTGTTTCTGAGGGATCGGATCATCTACATACCTATAAAAATAAAATAGAGATCCGTACAAAAATGACGATAGTATAAACCTCTTCCAAATTTGCCTATAAAAGTCATTATTTGCGCTGCGAAAAACCACTGATGAGACAAAAAAGAATGTAGGTAACTACTACATGTTTATAGTAGGTACTCATCATTACCCCTCAAAGGAAGTTCGCGAGACTCAGAGGCTACTGTAATTAAGTTACAATAACAGTTTTTTGTTCAATATACTTAGTCACAAAAAAGTTCGCGAGGCTACTGTAGTTAAGTTACTATGATACCAAACACAGGTAAAATCGAAAGATGATGATTGATGACATTCTTATTCTTATCATTATAGCAATTCTTATCCAAATAAATAAAAAAAAATTAAGAGAAATTATGTAGATACATGTACATATCCACTTCTTAAATTTTTTTGAATTCGTTTAGCACTTACGACTTTTATATGAAATTGCTAATAGAAAAAAAATGCCGTGATGTGAGCGAACAGCTTTTCGTTTAGTCTATTTGTTACCTACACGTTTTATGTTTTGTTCAGTTTATTATATTAGTTTTTGTTTATAGAATTATATTATATTCACATCTTATGATTAAATCCAAGCGAACGAAGCGGAGGGCATTAGCTAGTTACGTACTAATTTCACTATACTGCGTCGACATAATTCTTTATTAAAAACTAGCTGTTGCACGCGGCTTCGCCCACGTAACTTTATAAAATATAGCCTATGTTACTCGCTGATATTATAGCTTCCCAACAGTGAAAGAATTTTTCAAATCGGTCCAGTAGTTTCGGAGCCTACTCAATGCAAACAAACAAACAAACAATCAAATCTTTCCTCTTTATAATATTAGTTTAGATTAAATATTGCAGAATTATTATCTTCTATCATATTCGACAACAATCAAATGTAAATAATATATTTTTTGCAGTATACATGGAAAGGTCGCATTTCACGATGAAATACAAAATGATATATTATCTGATAGACGATCTAAGACTACAGATAATGCAATAGAAGCAATAGTAACTACTGAAAGTAGTGACGTTTTAGAAATAACTGTACCACATCTGAAATCCAATGTATCAGCAGAAGAAAATGCGCCATTAAATGCAAAGACTAATTATGCCAATTCAACGGTCGCTATCTTAATATCGAAAGAAAACAAACGTATAACCGACAATATTGTCGACACCCAAGACAATGATTTGTATGAATCTGAATCTAAGGTGGACAATGGAACAGCTCTTATATTGACTCCGTATATAGAGGAAGGCAAAATAAAAGAAGCGCGGGAAGCCTCTAAAGTTTGCCATAAGCAATTTTTCGGAATTGAAAGTTATTCGGGTTTTCTTACTGTGAACAAAGAACATGATTCCAATTTATTTTTTTGGTACTTCCCCGTTGAAAAGAAACCGGTGAATGAAACGCCGTGGATCATTTGGTTGCAGGGAGGTCCAGGTGTCTCAAGTTTAACGGGACTTTTTGACGAAATAGGACCTTTTAAGGTGGAAATGGGTACGGTAAAAAGTAAGTTTATCAATTTAGATTTTTGTCTCAAATTTTTTGTACCTTCATATACTTATAAATGGTGAATTAATTTTTGTATTCCGTAGGGAATCCTTTCACGTGGCTTCAGAACCATTCACTGATTTTCATTGATAACCCAGTTGGAGCCGGTTATAGTTTTACTAAACATGAAAACGGTTACGCTAATGATATGTCTACGGTAAGAAGTAAGAAAGCATAGTAAATCTATGCATTCATGAATTACTCCTGCTTTCAATTTTTATAAATACAATAAGTAGGTACGTTGGTTTTTGTTTTATTTCTGTAGTCTAATTTGAACGAAAACTCTTCACAGTATTCTAAACACCTGTATGTGGCTTTCAAACAATTCCTCCAACTATTCCCCGAGCTGAGAACAGCCCCATTATATATCGCTGGAGAGTCTTATGCAGGGAAATATGTACCTGCTTTAGGCAGAGAGATTCATCGGCATCAAAACATCCCAGGTGTTGATGTGAACTTACAGGTAAAATTTATATTATATCTTTCATAACGAAACAATTTTTTTCCAAAAAAAGAATGACTGCTCTTTTGAATCACCTAATATAAATTTGAAATTATGTTCAGGTCGGCTGACAGGCTGACGGTCCATTTGATGGTAGGTGGCTACCGTACCCTATAACACAAATAAAGCCATGTGCTGCAAGATGCAAGACTAATACTTTTCTTTGGATGACCCTCTCGAAATGACAAATAAAAATAATACAGTGTAATTCGATAATTTAAAGGGTTTTATCATCGGCAACGCATACGTGGACCCAGAAATGATAACTCAAATGGCTCGACCTTTATATAACTATGGACTTTTGGACAAAGATCAGGTTAATATAATAAAACCGCTAGTAGATTCACTTCAAGCTGCTGTCAACGCTAGCAAAGGAGTCGAAGCCAAAGAAGTAAGTTTTTTTAAAATATAGAATACCTACATTGTTTTATATCTTTATATATATACTCGTATAAATTACGTGTCACGTTGTGTGTCCTCGACGAACTCCTAAACTACTGAACCGATTTTGATAAAACTTCGTAACTATGTGTAATTTGGTTCAACTTAAAAGATAGAATATCTCAATTTATAGTATTTTTTTATTACAAATTATTTGTTTATAATATGAGAGTTATAAAATTTCTTACACCGCCATCTGTGAGAAGTTTTAAAACAACTGTTCCACGAGTTTCTCACAGATGGCGGTATAAGGTAATTTATCGGCTGGATTAAGTAAATATTTATTATAAAAATTGCACCTCGGGCGAAGCCGGGAGCGGGACAGCTAGTAATAACGGCCGAGTTCAGTATTTTTGCCCTATTAAAAGTGCCCAACGCACCTACAGATATTTTCACGTCAAAAACACTGTGGGATGAAAATTAACTCCACATTAATTATTTACATATTTACACACATTTATTATATACATTTATACATTTGATGAAACGCACGAATGGGCGTTTTACATTACGCTCGATGGGCGTTTGTGTTGTTGAGTGGCGAGAAAGCGCGTGCTTTCTGTAGCAGAGTTGAAGGCCGACTGTCTCTCGTTTCCGTGCTTCTTCATTTGAAAGAATGACACGGAAACTAAACGTAAATTCCATATAGGTAACTTAAAGGAGGTCGCCACAACACATTTTGAAATACATTTTCTTTAAAAATACTTATTTGTTATCTATTTTAGAAATGGGGAGAGCTCGTCAGCAAAATCCTTTTCATGACTCATCAAAAGCATATGTATAATTTGCTTCAAGACGAGATGAATGCTGGAAAGTATTCAGTATTCCTGAAGAAGTCTTCGGTGAAGCGAGCGTTACACGTTGGCGATATAAAATTTTCATTTGTAAATTTTACTGTAAACGAGAAACTTGCTCCAGATTTCGTAAGCAGTTCCAAGCCCATTTTTGAGGAATTGTTACATCATTATAAGGTTCTGTCGTATTGGTAAGAAATGTTTTAATAACTTTGGAGAAATTTGGCCAGCTTTAAAGAAATTCTTTTGGGAATTAGACTAACGATCTTTGGACCTTTTTTATTTTCATAATATTTTCAAATTTTCTTTTAGTGGACAGTTAGATCTAATGGTACCATGTGTTGTAACTGATGAGAATCATCGCAAATGGAGGTGGAATTCTTCAAGTGAATTTTTGATGGCAACCAGACATCCGTATTACTACAACCACAGGCTTTCCGGGTAACCATAAATGATTACTAATTCTTATTTTTTAAAGTTTTGTAAAAATAGATTTTTTTATGTCAATGTCTCACGCACAAACAGACGAATCGTCAGATAGGAGGTCACCAAAGACGCGAAAAAGGTCAAAACCGGTTCTTTTTTAATAAACATCGGCAGAGATCCACTTGTAGGTATGCTAATAAAACACAAAGACCTAGAACACCCCTAGAACACAAGAAAATATTCCTTGGTAAATATGCCGCCCCTAGACGAGCTTCCTAATTTATGACAGCGAAACTTAGTGTGCCTTGCCACTACTAGTAATAAAAATAAAAATAACGGACAAGATGTACAGGAGAATTTGGTTACTCTCATACCAAATATGCTAGCATATAATCTTGTTATTCACGACTGAATTGAGTAAAACGGTTTCTAATTATTTTTGTATAAAGGTTGGCAGAAAGACAGATGATAAGTGGCTACTGACGCCTATAACCATAAGGCAAAAAAAGGAATGTCCCATTATTGATTGCGAACGTAGTGTGTTCAGCCATTACTAAATAATACCTATTATAATGCTAAATGATATTTCTTCACGTTAAGATAATATGTTAATTTTCGAGTGTCTCCAATGATAAAGGAGAAGAAGCTGCAATATTTCAGGCACGTAATGAGTTGGCGAATGATACCAAATTTTTGGTTGAGAATGACTTAGTATTAGAATGATTCTTTTGTGCAGCAGCATCCAGGGTGGGTTAAGTTAGTTATGATGGTCGCCAATCTTAGTAGAGAAGTAATAGAGAAACTTAAGCACCTTAAAAAGAAGAAGAACATTTTAACTAATGAAACTTACTGAAAATTTAGAGGATTCTGCGTTTTTAAGATCTCACTTATTAAGAACATGTTAGTGTGATTTAGTGACCTCTAAATTCATCTCCCTGTTGTGCAAGTCACAATATACTGTACTGAGGAAACAATAGAGGTGCATATTGTTTCCAGACAGTAAAGTGGCGTTAATGTTACTATTGCGATACCCGCAAAAATAGCACAATAGCAAGTCTTATTATCCAAGTTTTCAAGACACAAAGTTTTAAGCATGTTTGGAGTAAAATCCTTATATTTTACTCATACGATCTTCATTACAGGTACTACAAAAGTGGCGGAGGCTTCACGGAGGTTTTGATAAGGAACGCAGGTCATATGGCCCCCCAGGATGCTCCTGGACCAACACGAGCGCTGGTTACAAGATGGACTCACGGCAAGCCATTAACTTGCGATCAAGGGATCTTTGGAAATCTCTGCTTGCTAAGAATAAAGCAAAATAATGAGAAAGCTCATTACGTATTAGTTTAATAATAGAATTTTTGTTAATTGTCAGTAAACTGTAATACCACTTTTTCTTTGTTTCCTTTTCCTTCGAGATTTCAATGACTTTAAGAGGACACCTAAGGTTCCTTAGAAATTTTTAATTAATTTTTAAACGACAGAAGCATTATTAATTAAATAAATCAAAAAAGTAATTTAGTACCTATACCTACTTACCTATTTATGCCATTGGCATGTCATAGTTTCACTTTTTTATGAAGTTCTTTAAAAAATAATGTGTCTAAATTTTGAAACTAGCTCTCGTCGGTAAAAATTAATTCTATAAAGTTATATGTATTTTTGAAAATTAAAGGAAAGCCGCCTATTTATTTTTCCGCCAAATTTTCTTAGGAACACACTATGATACGTCGTCAGGTTTATGTGACGGTCCATTTGATGGTAGATTGCTATCGTCGCCTAAGGGTACAAGTAAGTGTCGAGCAAAGCAAGTGGATACAACACTGCTGACTCTGGAGCAATTTATTTAAGGCCCGCTCGAAGAAGCCCATATTGTTATATATAGCTAGGTGGAAAAAATCAAAAGGGGAAGTTACGCATCCGAACTGTGTGCAATGTCATCTTATCCAAATTGTTCAGAAAAGCTGGTGCCCGCGACTTCGTCCGCGTTGAAAAATAAATGTGACAAAAGACTGATTACAATCAATCCAGCCATATTAAAATAAGTAATGAGTAGCAATACCCGAAATAAACGTATGTGTAGTTAATGAGTAGATATAATGCAATAGTGTGGTACTTTTGATATTATGATAATATTCACGCATGAGATGAGGTTACGTCAGCTTTGTCTACAAATAACACAACAAGTTTGTTACTATGTTTGCTGGCTAACTTTGGCCTTGCACGCTTGTATTTCGCGAAAGGTCGTGCTGTGGGGCGGCTTTAAAAAATATATTCTAATACTTAATTAAAACTGATACAATATGAACGTGAAATGTGCTATCATCGTGATAACTTTGTGGTGAGTTACTGAAAAAATTTCATAACATGTTTTATTTTGATTATGACAGGGATAAAACTTTTTGTTTTTTATTTTATAAATGTATGGACTATATACCACACTGAACATGTGTACATTTTTTTTACCTCTCCAGCACGAAAAGGGTGCTGTTGGTGCCTAAAAACTAGCAAAAAAATCGATTCTTGATGCAATCGTGATTCGAAATTCGAACACGCGATTTAACTCACAGGAATAAAATTTTGATTTTATTAGTGTGTCCAGCCATAGCCTACTAGAATCGGCCGGCCATAGCCAACTAGATTCGGCCGACCATAGCCGACTAGAGTTGGCCCATCTGTGAAGATAGTTTCACAGCCGTTCAGAAACTGGTTCAGCATTAGATCTTGGTGTTTTTGCACTGTTTTAATAAATATACGTATTACAAAAAATGAGTACGTTCAGTGGTGATTCAGAACAAATTTCAAATGCTGAACTTTGCTTTCTTCCAGAAAAGTCCCGTGAAAAATATTTTCATTCGTACGCAAGTAAATAATACGACCATCACAGTTTTAATCTTACAAATTGCAGTAATTTTACTTTCAAATTTTAATATTTTTGTTAATTTAGATATAATTTATGTAACTTTGGCTATGTGAATGTTAGCTAAATATAATAAACGTAATATTTAAAATTGTCTTAATTGATTTTCTTACCTAAAGATGAACTAGTACCTAACGCTTTTCTCACTGTTGAGGTGAAAAGTTGTTTAACACGAGAGCAAATTTTTTTATGTCTCGTTCGTGATTTAAAGTCGGCACTCGCAGCAAAAAACAATTTTGCTCTCTAGTTAAACAAATAACTATTATTTCACTATATGTTATACCTACTACATAGTAGGTATACATAATACACATGTATTATTTTTTATTTATACAATAAGCGACGTGATACAACTTAGTTACTCGTACTAGTTAAATAAGTAATATACAGTAAGTAAGCAAATCCATAAAGTAGGTACCCTGTGGCTAAGTTCACATTCACAAGTTATCTCTACAATTATTGTGTATTGGCCTCGGACCGGCAAACAAAGTGGACAGACGACCTGCTAAGGGCCGCGGGTTGACCAGTCTTTTTGAAAAATTATAGGGAGGTCTATGTCCAGCAGAGGACGTCCTACGGCTTATATGATGGCGATGAATTTATATTAAGAAAATAAAACAAGCAACGCCATAGGAATAGGGGAATAGGTCTCGCCGCCTTGGCATGCTTTAACGGAACAGAATAGATGCTTCTGTTTTTTGGTGGTGGTTTGCCTTTCTACTAGTAATAGTATTAATAATAATGTTTATTTTGCTATTGATAAGATTAATATTTAAAAAAACATTATTAGTTTCGGCATCGATAGACAACAGCGTTTCGCTTTCATAAACTAAACAGAAATTCACGAGGCTTTTGTAAGGAAGTTGCCCGTTTACAGAACAGCACCATGAAATATCAGCAAATGTGCTAAAGTTAAAATTTTAAGTGCGGGAGGAAGTGAAGCTAAAGTGAGACCTTATCTTCTTATTTAAATGTAAAGCGAAATTGCATCAATCTGTGCGGTGACGGTAACCTCTGACCATCAAGTGGACGTCAGTCTAACTGACAACCGTTACAGAAAATCTGTCGATAAAATAAAATGAATACTAGTCTAGAGGGCAGGTTAGCCCATCATAAGTGAATTTGGCTACAGTCTCTTACAGAAAAATACCGTAACATATCAAAATATTTCTTTTGAGGATGTGCGCAAACGATCGCTAGTTAGTGACATTTTTATAAAAAATAATAATAATTTCAGTGTAACTAACATCACATCGGATGTCAGGACAATAACTCCGGCCCTCATCCTAACGCCGCTAATCAATCAGAATAAAACCGAAGAGGCGAGACATCAGTCTGTTGTCGAGCCCAGTCTATTTCTAAATGTCACAAGTCACTCTGGCTTTCTCACGGTAGATGAGGAGTATGAGTCTCATATGTTCTTCTGGTACTTCCCCATTGCTAACAGACCAGTGAACGAAACGGAGTGGATAATTTGGTTGGCAGGGGGGCCAGGTGAAACGAGTCTATTGTCTACGTTTGAACAAATCGGTCCGTTTCAATACTTTAAAAATGATGGCACCATAAAATGTAAGTAAGACCAACCCTTCTAATATATAACTAGTATAATTACAATGTTTTTAATGAGTCTAAATGTTTCTTTATGATATTTTACAGTACGGGACCTTTCATGGGCACAAAATTATTCTATATTATTCATAGACAATCCCGTCGGTAGCGGATTCAGTTTCACGAACAGTGATGACGGATTTATTCGGAAAATAGATAAGGTAAATATTAGATAGTAAGCAAAGGGCTCTAACGGAAGACCAGTGCAGGTTTTGACAACCTGCAATTTGCTGCCTATGTATGTTTTTATATGTCCTTGACTGCAAATAAAATTTGTTCTATTCTATTCTATACAAATGTTTGTTTTTTTGCTGGCTACTAGTATAAAATAAAGTCGCTTCCCGCCGTCTGTCCCTCTGTATTAGATCTTTTAAACTACGCAACGGCTTTTAATGCGGTTTTAACTAATGAAATGAGAATTAAACGAGGAACGTTTTTATATATAATACAAAGCAGACGAAGTCGCGGGCTTCGCAGCTAGTAAATTATAAATTGTTTTTAATTGTTAATTTTGTGTGAATCATCAAATGACCGTGGGGAAATTAACTATTTAATATATGTATAAGCATAAGGGGCGTACCTAAGTAGAAAGTAGATATTTGGGACTGTGGACGTTCAGATATTTAGAAAAAAAAATTAGTCTTTTTATTTGCTTCGAATAATAAAGTAATAAACAATTTTATATTATGATTATAAGATATCTCTTAATTCGCATTGCCTTTCGGCAAAGGCCTCCTCCAGATCCTTCCACTGAATTCTATCTGTAGCCACTCTGGCCTAGTATCGGCCCAAAGTCAAGCGGATATTATATTTACATAAATTATTTTTAGTGTGCTGATCATCTCTACAATACTCTACAACAATTTTTGAAAATATTTCCGGAATTAATTAAAGCTCCACTTTATATTGCCGGTGGATCGTACGCTGGAAGATTTGTGCCTGCTTTCGCCAAGAAAATAATGGACGATCAACCTGTTGGAGATTATGCTATAAATTTACAGGTAATCACGGCTTTTATAGAGAACAATTTACACTAAAAACACTAAACACTTCAGTCTGTTGAGAATTTTAGATTAGGAAGAGATATGTGAATTCAATACTAACACATTCATAAATAAAGACGATAAAGTCTTAAACTAAATAATAACTGAAGTTCATTACAAGGCTTTAATAATATTTTTTCTCAAATTAATAAATAATTATTTTCATTAAATTACATGTTTTTCTTTTGTACTGTAAGTTACGGTGGAGGCCTATTTTCAGCAGCGGAAGTCCTGCGGCTGAGATATAGTGTTTTTCCAGGGCCTTATATTGAGCAGTCCAATGCTTGATCGAGATGATGTAATAAACTATACAAGTATATTCTACCATTGGGGTTTGATAGATAGTCAAGGAGTACTAGCTATGAAGGAGTTCCAAGATGCATATGCGGAAGCGGTGTTGAGAGGAGACAATGAAGATGCCTTCGAAGTAAGTTCTACAAATTCAATTTCTATGTTGCTTATGTTATTTGTAGTTAAAAATCTTTTTTTCTATTTATAAAGCTGAAAGTACATAAATGTAAAAGTCTATTGTCAAAATGGAGTCCGCGAGAAGCAACTGCATATTAAATTTCTAATATTTTGCCATGCCGGCCAAAATCCATTAGTTATTTTTAATGTTTACACTTACACAGAAACATTGAAAATTCATAAGGAATAAGATTTGTCATAAAATGGGTGACCCGCGTGGCGGCAGTCACCACCCCCTTACAGAAGAACATCATGAACAGCTCTATTGGGTCGCGGGGACGTTATGACACGACTTCGGTGCCCCGTCACGGCTATCCAGCGCGGGACTTCTAAACCACCCAACGGATTTTAATTGGGTTTTCACTTATGGAACGAGGGATTTTGTAATTATAAAAAATTGCATCCCTAGGGACCCGTTTCCGATTCCGCAATTTGTATATTTTCGTAGGGATTATTATGTTATAATTTTAAATAAAAATAATTATTTTGCAGAAACGCGACGAGCTTCTGTCAGAACTTGAGTATATTGCCATGCATTACAATCTTTACAATTTATTAGAAAAAATACCCGATAGCAAGAGTTTCGTACAGTACATCGACAGACGTTCAGTGAGGGAAGCTCTCCATGTTGGAAATATATTATTTACCTTCTCAAACAGGAGTGTTTACAGAAATCTAAAATACGATTCTCTGTTTAAAGCTAGTCCAATAATTGAAGCCTTGTTAGAGAAATACAGGGTGCTCATATTCTGGTAAGTTTCTCAAAATATTAGAAAGGAAATTCTATTTTCTGAGACAAAAAAAGAGTTTTTTTTTTCTAATTAACTACATTTCTTTCTAAGCTTATTTAATTAAGTTTTAATAGGCTACTTTTATTTCTTTTTTCATATTTAACACAATATATAAGAAAAACCATCTAGTTTTAAATATGTTAGGTTACCTCCGAGAAGCTACAAAAATTTGTTGTACAATATTACATTTAATTATAATAAATGTTTCACAGTGGACAATTAGACCTGATAGTACCGTGCGTTCCTAACATGCAAGCTCGTCGCGATTACTGGAACTGGAGCGGACGAAACGATTTTATACTTGCTCCCAGGGTTCCTTGGTGGTTCAACGGTACTGTTGCTGGGTGAGTTAATAACCTACTACATCTTCGCACTTGCATCACCTATTGTGTAGATTGAGTTATAGGTGACAGTAGACACCTACCATCAAGTGGACCGTCAGCTTGTCTGTTGGCCTTAACATAAAATAAAATAAAAAAAACCTAAAAACCTAAACATCCCACCTAAATTGTGTGCTGCAGTCCCGTGAAACGATCCATCGCTAAACAAGCCTGTCAAACGTTTGACAGCACTCCACTCCTCGTGCTATCTGCATTTGGCGAACAATGGTCAAAACAAATATGAAACACATTCTGAGACACCCTTTATTTTTAAATAAACCCAGAGAGCAATTGAGTTTCTTTTTACAGTCTAGGTCTGTTGCAGCTACGTAAACTCATAGACGTACGCGCTTAAGTTGGATTTCTTCTTTATTAATGTCTTCAGAAGCTTGATCTTAATTAAATTCACCCACGCTCAATATTACTGCAGGCCTTAAAAAAGCATATTTTTGCACTAGATTCTGAATCTGTTGGAATCTTCCTCGAATTTCAGCATTACTATTTCTATTCATTATATTTTCAGATATGTAAAACGCGGTGGGCAGTTCACAGAGGTGCTCATAAGGGGTGCAGGTCACAATCCACATGAGGAGAAACCGGCACAAGTGCATCAACTAATCACTAGTTTCATCAAAGGACGACGCCTTCCAATTCCTCCGAATTACTCTGTTCCCCTAGAATATACCCCGGAATATACCTATGAATACATCACTGATCACGAAATGCTCAAGACGACCGCATCGTCTAATACCATAGGGTTGAAATCTAGTTTGATAGTAAACTTCTTATTGGTTATATGCATCATTGCAGGTGTAGTCTATTTTGTTAAATGGCGAAGGAAATATAAAACCTCTTTGCATTGTGCTACGAACGACGCCACAAGTTAGGGTTTTATCGCTAACTTGATTTGAAAAATAATATTAAATGGTATAAACAAATAACAGCAGTGATGCATGCACAGTACTCGTATTAAGTATATTCTAGATTTTAGACTATTACATGAAAAGGTTAGGTAAATTTTGTTTGTTTTGTAACGAAGCAATTTAATTTGATATGGTGATGAGGAAAATAAAGAATGAAGATTAAGTTTTTAATAAGTTTTTATAAGTTTTTAATAAAACATTCGGACATCCATGTCCTCCAGGAAGGCAGCAAGTTTATGTAGCTGTCAGGAAGATGATGTTGTATGAAGTAGAAGTTAGGCTTACGAGGAATCCGTACGGCCTTTTAGGTCGTTGAAGATATACAGATTCAGTGATTTTGAAGACGTCGACTACAGTAGCAGTCAGGGGCATGTCTACTGTCCAAAATGTAACTTGTATCTGTAAATAATACATGATTACAAAAGGAGAGCTGTCAATATAATTTTCTGCAGCACTCAAATATTTTTTAAAGAGTGAAGGAGTCACACAAATAACTCTGATGATTACGTTGTTCCTGCGCTTGTTTAAAAAGTTCAGTAAATCTCACCTAGTTTTCGAGTGGGTATAATCTGGAGCTTATAATTTTTAGTTTTTTTTTTTTAATATTAAGTAAATTAAAAATAATACATATTGTATTTTTTGTGTCTTTTGTGGACGATTATGAATTTCAAAAACAAATAATAGCATATTTTTAAAGCGACTCTTATATGATTTATGATGCAATATTAACGTGGGTGCTAGGAGTCTTTGCAATGAATGTCAAAATTTAATTCTCCAATTTAAAATCATAAAAGTTAACTATAACAAGTTTAGTATTAACTGTATTTTTAATAGCATTTTCTGTATAATTAAGTCTTGAGATTATATACTTTCTGGAATGGTGATGGGGCAGTGAACGCTCACGCAACGAACGTTGACGTACTCGCCAACTTTCTTGTTTTTAGTACTTTTACATTATCTTCATAGAAAAGGTTTCATGTTGTCAAATTTCTTATTTCGTCAACTTTTCGAGCTGAGATGGAATGGGATGGGATGGGATGACTTATTTCTCCGTGATTTTCTTCGATTCAAGAAAAACAAATTGAAATACGTGAATAATATTATTTTAAATTATATTAATATAAAAATGTGATTTGTCCATTAACTTGGCAAAACGATACCTATTTTCATAGTATCATAGTAATAACTTTTTTGGCATTTCTATCAATTTATAATTACCAATATCAATGTATATTCGCAGTTATTAAAAAAGAAGAAATAATACGACTTGTATGGGTGATATTTTTAAGCATAGGCATATAATAAGCACCAGTGCATGTGAGTACGTAACACGTAACTGAATGTGTGGACGAAATACGTTATTTAAAAACAAATTTATATTTATTTTGCCTTCTGTTATTCCATATGACTGTGAACAGATAATTAAGAAATTTTTTTATTTATATTAGCTGTTGCACGCGACTTTGTCCGCGTATCTTAATAAAATATAGAATAAAAAAATAAGTGGATATATTTGAAAAAGTAACTACTTATACTTGAAAATATGTCTATGTATATATATAGTCATACATAGTCATAAATTTTAAAAACTGAAACGTTTTCTGAACGTTACCATCTTACTGAGCTGGCATAAAAAATTCCAAGGAGGAATTACATTAAAAAGGTGAATTCATTATTCGAGACAAATTCGAAAAAAGAACCGTGGGAATATTGTGTAACCGATAGCCGTTGAATCATCGTTGCCGCCGTAATACGAGTACGCTCTTAGCTATTAGTGATCTCGTTCACGTACCGGCGTCAAACATCGATGTTTGTTTTACTATGAGCATCCTAAATATAGAGCAAATCACATTTAAGAGCGTGCAAGAATCTATCGTTAATGTTGGAGCGTGGGAGCGCGTATATGCTAAACAGGTCATTGGTACCCAGGACTCGTACCTGTTTGCCTTACAACTACAGGGTGTTCGGACATTAAATAAGAGACAACGAAAAAATAAACATACTATTTTTTGTGTTTTTGATATTATATAGCTCATTTTAAGTCAATTAAATATATTGTTACGTATCATATTGTTGCCTTCTGAAAGATTTCATCATAGAAATGTCATAGAAAAGATGTTTTTCGTATATAAAATAATTGATAAAGTGAACTGAATCCTTGCTATCGTACGATTGTTTACATCTGAATTCAAATTGAAATAATGTTATAAGGACTAAGTAGTCCATAATGTTGGTGGCAAAATTCTTTTTTAATATATCAATTTTATTTTTAAACTATTGTTGTTATTCTTTAGATGATATTATTTCCAATGTCACGACATTGGGGATTTCAACCTATAAGCTACATATAAAATTACGAAACAAACGCATTGCAATTTTTTTGATGTTTTTGTACATCAAATATATTCGTATTTTGTAAAAAATAAAAAAGGAGCAATTCAGCTGAGGACAAAGTATTCATTACAAGTTAGATTTTAAAGGTTATTAAATTTTACATAATACGACTTTATAAGCTTTAAATATACAATTTTATGAGCATGTTGTGCAGTCTTTATTGCTTAATACTTCATAAATACTGGTGTAAACGCAAACAAGTAAAACCGGACACCCCGTAGATGAAGCTGAGATAATAATCCAAGTTCAAGGCGCGCAGGACAAGAACTCACTGAGTATACAAGGTTCATGCCGCAAGTACCTTGGTTCCATTTCGTTGTGGATGATCAGGGAAGGTGGACCCTTTCGCTTTGATTTTATTGTGAAGTTTTGTGAACATGATTTTACATTTGGCAATCGTGTTAATGTAAGTACCTAAATTTCAGCAAAGTTTTTAAAACATATAATTTAATAAATTATATTTTAGTTATTATTCTTTTTAATATTAAAATTAATCATTTATATTTACAAAAAAAAAATAATTTTAGCTCAGAGAACCCTACCAAAATTATTTATTGACAACGTAATAGTTTTTTTTTAAATAGAGAATATGTAATTAAACGTTTTCTTTAATATAAATATTTATAAAATACTAGCTGACCCGGCAAACGTTGTTTTGGCAAAAAATAAAAATAAAATTTTTGGGGTGTGCCACCCTTAGCACTTAGGGTTATAAAAAAATAGTTTACGACCTATACTCAGACCTACCGAATATACACAAAAAATTTCATAAAAATCGGTTAAGCCGTCTCTGAGGAGTTTGGTTACAAGCACTATGACACGAGAATTAAATATATATGTAGATTTCATTAGAGTGATTAATTTTAATGATAACTGTCGATTGCTAAGATTTTTTTACAATGTAAGTATAAATTTTATTATTTGCTCTCACAGATGTGTACAGAACACACTAGGCACAGAACGAGGTCCTCTACCAGAACTGCCCCCGGGAGAAGCCCCCGAGCCAATCCTCACATTCATGGAGAAGACTTATAAGCTAGGCCGTGCGAGGGCTGGATTCGATGCGGGCGAGCCTTTATTGCTTACGCCTTACATAGAAGAAAAGAAATTTGAAGAAGCAAAGAAAGCCGCTTACGTTGACCCCGACTATCTTTTGCCAGATATGGACAGTTACGCCGGATATTTCACAGAAAGTATATTTTGCCCCTTTTTTTGCATATGCACATTGTGGTAAATACCAACCACAAGCATTGCACTTGTCTATCGTCAAAAAACAACAGAAAATTCATGTTTTAACATTTTTTCCCAACCTAGATATATTATTTACAATAAATATAGAGATAGAATCAAGTTTTGTATCTAACAAGTTATCTATCTATCTAAGATAAAATGTGTTTTTGTATCCAGGTGAATAAAGAATATAACTCAAACCTTTGGTTCTGGTACTTCCCTGTTGTTGACAAGTCTGTGGAAGACACTCCCTGGATCATTTGGCTTCAAGGTGGACCAGGAGCATCATCCTTATATGGTCTCTTCACAGAAATTGGTCCTTTCAAAGTCACTGATGACTACGAATTGGAAGGTAATCTTAAATACCTAGTTTGAAAAGCATATTCTGTAATTCTGCTAACAAGATTTTGAGTCAATTTTAACTTATAATTTCTTTTTTCTTAATAGAAATCAAATACTCATGGGGCAGGAACCATTCTCTCCTATTCATCGACAACCCAGTAGGAACGGGATTCAGTTTTACAGATGACGACCGCGGTTTTGCCACTAATCAGACTACGGTAAGCCTTGATATAAAATGTAGAATCCACAAAAATCATGGGTTAAGGGAATACTTTATAAAATCCTTATTTCTTTTTATAGATTGGAGAAAATTTGTACAACGCACTGCAGCAGTTTCTGACACTATTTCCAGAGTTACGTAAGGCACCTTTGACTATCGCTGGTGAATCTTACGCAGGAAAGCATATACCTTCACTGGGCATACAAATACTTTGGCATCGAGAACATGATGAGCATATAAACCTTCATGTAAGTTTTTCTCTATCTCTCTTGTGCGGTCTCTCTAATTAGTCACCTACCTTTCGATTTATAGCAAGTCTGAGATGCAACACAGCACTTGTGCTCCTGTTAATTCTTAAAATATTACATTGCCACGATTTCATCTGAATATAGTTACGCTTCGACCGATATAGTTGATTAAGTCTTCCCTGTCTACAAATATATGAGTAGCAAGGTCCTCTTCGTCATACAACTGAGTAATACAACTGAGCTGACTTCTAATTCATACATCAATTTTTTTCTTTTCAGGGCTTAGCAATTGGTAATGGCTTCATAGATCCCGTATCTCTTCAAAGGTATAGCTATTTCGTCAGAGAAGCCGGTCTAGTGGACGATAAAATTGCGGATTCAATGAATCATCTAGAAACAGCAGTGACTCAATTCATCAACAATGGGGAAATGCTTAAAGCTTATGCGGTAATTATAATTATACCATAAGTATATAATTTTGGTGGCTGGCTATTGTTTACTATAAACGCAAGAAATATTAGCATGATGCAAGCGACCCTGTTAGGATAAAGGACAAGGATCTCGATTAGACTTATAACTTAACTTAACTTTATAATGTAAAATGTTTACATAGTGTAATCAGCAACATATTTGTACCCAATCCTCACTAATATGAGTTTATTCGTTTGTTTGTTAAGCTTTTAGGCCTTAACTATTCAACTGATCGCCATAAAATTTTGCATACATGTTGTAAGAGATACAGAAAAGGACAAACATCCAGAAAAAAGTACCGTTCCCGAGGGCTCATTTTAAAATATAAAAAATTCAACGTCTGACAGAAATACATAAGAAACAAGATTGAATAAATGACTGCATAGGTAATTTTATCAGGCGTTGATTTATTTTTATTTTCAACGTTTAGGATGAAGAGGCGCGGACTAAATTATATGGTACCATAGGTCCCTTTGGAAGAGTTTCTAGCATGCTGGCTGCATCACTTATAATTTTCTGACCGAGCTAATAACCAGCTTTGAGATTAAAGCGTATTGAAAAAATCTTTAATGCGTTAGTTTCACATATACACATTGCTTTTCAGGTGTCTGATATGCTTTTTTTTTATTAATTTTAAGCCTTATTTATTTTGAAATGAAAAAGTAAGAGTGACATATCCCTAAATACTGATGCCATCAAAGTTGTCACACTTAGGTACCTATATCTGGATAGTTCTCAATGTGGATAAATGTTGATTAAGAAAAATGTTTTAATTTCTTTTTAGTACTACAACTATTTACTACAATTATTCCTTTCGGAGTCACGTTTGAATAATTTATACAACTACTTACAAGATGAAATAAGTTTAGAAGGCGCTTATATGGATTATATACAAAGAGATCAAGTGAGGCGCGCACTTCATGTCGGAAATACAAATTTTACGTCCATCGGTGTTGTGTATAGAAAACTTGTTCCTGACTTTATGAGCAGCGCCAAAGATTGGCTCGAAGAACTATTGGAAAATTATAAAGTAATGCTTTACAAGTAAGTGAATTTTCATTCTGAATTAAGAATTCTTAAGTAATCAGAAATTAGTTTCTTACTTGAACTTCTCTTATGTCAAAAGATGACATTTGGCAATAACTGAACATTTTGGTTTGGCAATAAGTGAACAATAAGTGAACAATAAGTGAACAAAAACAACAAGACGGCATTTGGCAATTGTACAATGCAACAACATCAATTACACCAAAACCTAAACTTTGTTTTATTGAATTCCGAAAATAATTGATGTTTGATCTGGTGCATCCACTTTTCTATATCATTGTCTACCCTGGTAGATTTAGTTGTCTACCGGTTGCTTGCGATAAGGAAGCTTAAAAAATACTATTTTGTTTTGCAGTGGCCATTTAGATATCATAGTGGCGTATCACCCGTCTGTGAACACCTATAAATCTCTGACATTCTCTAGTTCTGGAGATTTTGAGAAAGCAAAACGATTGTCTTGGTATCACAATTCAACTTTAGCTGGGTGAGTTTGTTTTTGTTTTTTCCTTTCAATTTGATGAGTGGAGAACTAAAAGTTAATCTATTAGCTGTTAGATACAGGTAAGATATCTACAGTAAAATAAATTGATCGATCGTTTTAATAGTTTATGAACCCTTTACATTATACCTTTAAATACAAACTACGAGTATATAAGAAACAAACTTTACATCTTTATAATATTAGTGTATATAAGTATAATTAATTAAAGTACCTAATTGTATTTCACTACAAAAATCTAAAGTTCGTGTAAAAGAATTTACAGAATAACAAACAAACATACTTATTCCAGTGTACAATAAACATATATTTATTTACATGCAATTATTCAAAATTATGAAGATTAAATATAACGAAGACTGGACCCAATCTCGGTTTCGTGCGAATGCTATTTTTTTCTCCAATATACCTTTGTTTATCGCTCTTTGCATTAGTGAAAACTGTATTAAAATTGCGGAGAAACAGACAGAAGTCGAGAGCGACCTTTATTTATAATATATATGCATATAATAATACGTACCTATAGAATATAGATGAAAATTAATTGAAAAGTAGTCTAAGTCAATAAAGATAAAATAAAATTTTAAAAATTCCATGTATATTTTAGGTACTACAAAACAGCTGGAAACCTGACAGAAGTTATGATTCGTGGTGCCGGTCACATGGTCCCTGCTGACCGTCCGGCTGCAGCCCTCGGTCTCATCTCGGCCTTCGCCCGCGGCCTCGGCCTTGAAAGTGACACAGGGTCACTAGTCGAAAAAAAAACCTTGCAACATCGTCATCTGTCGTTCAAATAATTAATTGTGCATTAATATTCGATATTAGCATATTATTATTTTCCACATTAGACCTTTAGATGGTTGCACTTGGTGGTTTGCTCTCTGCCCAAACGGACTTGTCGCAAACTTCAGCGTAACTACATATATCACATATTCCAATGCTAAGTTAGAAAGAACAATTATAAGTTCCTCTTTTTAAATGTGCATAGTTAATAAAATATTTAAATTTTCATTTAAAAAATTAATAAAAGCAACAGGTGCTATTGTATTTGGTTTCTTTTCCGCTAAACTTAATTTTCCGACACAATTGACGCACTGTAGATGTGGTGCTTGAGACGTCTCCTAAATATCCCATGGACAGCGTTGCGCACCAATAACTCAATTTTAGCGGAACTTAAAGATAAAGACAAGCTTTCGTCGATTGTGCTATTACGAATATTGAAGTTCTTTGGCCACATCTCTAGGAAGGAACATTAAATGGTACGGCTTGTGGTTCAGGGTCGCCGGGCAGACTCCCAAGAGGTAGATCGCCTACCCGCTGGACAGACGTTGTAAAATCCACAACTAGATCTAATGTCCTACAGTGTGCTCGTGATGCCACCAACAGAAAAAAGTGGAGAAGCATTGCAGGAGCGACAATGTGGAAATGCACTAAAGACCAAAAACATACTTATAGGTATGTTGAAAAATTCTGAAGCGTCTTTAAATATCATCAATATAAAGAGAAATAAAATAATTTTACAAATTTTAGGTATTAATGGTAATAAATATAAATTTTTAAAGAAATACCTACTATTGACTAATTAGTCGTTCGGCTAGTAAGAAGTAAGATATCTATGGTAAAGACTGCTTTCTTTGTGGCTTAACTTTATACTCGTATATAAAAAATCTTTTAGTCGGAAACATGGAGAATAGAGGTAAGGATTAACTATAGAAAGTGCCTTCGGTCACCATTTAATAGGAGGCTCTTTACAAGCATAAGGTTGTAGAGCTACAGTAGCGTTTTATTTACGTTGGTTTCCTAAACTATTTCATGAAATAGTTTTATCATTCAATAACATTTAAAAATGTCTATCCACTAATTTGTATTTATGGTTAAAGCCAGTTCCAAAGTTCTAAGGTAATTATTAACTTATTTATTATAACAATTATTTATTCTTTTCTAACTACAGCAACACCAGCCATTATAAAGCTTAATTGTGATCTGTGGTTGCCTGAGTCCTTTATAATGTTCTGTGGTACTACTCAGCAGACTATATTTACATATACAATGGCATTATGCATGGTGACGTGCGTGACGTTTATCGTTTCTTCTTTTTCAGTCATTCATTGCGACTGTAGGAAATTTATTGAATAGATAAGCAACAAATTAATATAAAATCTGTTTTTCTTTTACAATAAATATGCACGATTATGTAGACGTTTTCTAAACACGAAAACGCTTCATTATAGTTTTGTCAAGTTACTAACAATTGTGAAGTACTAAACATCCATCATGTCCCTTCTTTCATTTGTGGTTTGCGTATTGCTAGTTTTGACACCTATTACTGCATTTTATTTACCCGGCTTGGCTCCAGTTAATTACTGTAAAGCTGGAGACGACAATGGAAAATCATGCAAAGTAAGTCCCAGTAATCTATGACGTCGAAGTTATATGAGTAAAAAAATATTTCGGTCTTCAAAAACATTGAATCACCTACGTCCTATATAATTCCACTAATTAACAAAAATGTGTGTTATATGTGATAAGAGATATGCGATAAACCTTTAATCGCATTTCTCGTATAAACTTAATTTCAATTTAAAAAATGTTGAAAATAATGTGTAATTAAATTATAATGAACTGTATTCAGATTATCAAACAGTACAGGGAATTTAATTATAGAAAAGCTATTATTTGTATAGTTTCATTAGAAAATTATAGCAAAACAAATTCCCTGCTTACATAGATTTTTTTTTCTTATTTTAGTGGTTTTGTTAATAATAAATTTATATCTTCTTTTTACAGAATGAAGTACCACTATACGTCAATAGATTAAATACAGAAGAGTCAGTAATACCTTTTGAATACCATCACTTTGATTTCTGTCTCACTGATGAAACCCAATCACCAGTGGAAAATTTAGGGCAAGTGGTATTTGGCGAACGAATAAGGCCAAGCCCTTATAAAATAAATTTTCTCGAAAATGTAGATTGTAAAGTGGTTTGTACAAAAACATATAAGGGTTCCGATCCAGACTCTATAAGGAAATTGAATCTCCTTAAAATGGGAATGGCTTTGTATTACCAACACCATTGGATTGTAGACAACATGCCAGTTACATGGTGTTATCTGGTTGATGAAGGGAAGACATATTGCAGTACCGGTTTCCCTATGGGATGCCAAGTACGGAGAGACTCGGTGAGTGAACCCTTTCATAGGTCAAATTTAAATGTTTACATCTCAAAGGAACACAAAGGTTGATAATGCATAATTACATTATTTCTCACCATGAGTTTTAGAATTTTCATAATATCTATATTATTTACTATTTGCATTATATGTAGATATATTATTATTTACTTTTTGCTAAGTAATTACAGTTACAGCAAAATACTAAATTTAAAAAAGTGTAATTATAAATTGTTTGGACTATAACATTAAAGATACCACTTTAATGTTATAGTATTAAAAAACAAAAAACTAATAAGGGCATAGGAACGTGTGTGGTGGCAAGGCTTGGGAGAGGCTTATATCCAACAGGGGAGAGATACAGGCCGATGTGACGAATGAAAATTTACATTATGTGTAATGATCTCATTATTTCCTTATTTTATATTCAATAAACCATAGAATCCAACAATTTTTAATTGTATTTAAAAGAATTAAAATCTTTTTTGTGATAAAACCTTTAGAGATGAATACTGATTGAGATAAGAATTTATAATGGAATCAATTTTTTTTACATAGGAAACATGCACACCTACAGTAAATATAGGATCCGGTCAAACGAATCCAGTGGGCACATATTACTTATTCAATCATGTTGATTTGGAGATCACCTACCATAGCGGTGGGGAAGAAGAATGGGGCGTGGGATTTGGTGACAATGGAGGACGAATTATTTCAGCAAAGGTATATTATTAAAAATCTGTCAGTTTTACTGTTTCAAATATCTGTAAAATGGATTTTCTTATATAGAAGAAACTTATTTACAGGTTAAACCGGCCAGTATCAACCATCAAAACCCTGATAATTTAGATTGCACAAACAGAAATCCCTTGGAAATACCAAACACACTTACCGGAGATGAAACATTATCCATTCTTTATACATATAGAGTTACATTTATAAAGAACAACACTATCAAATGGTCTTCTAGATGGGACTACATTCTCGAATCCATGCCTCATACGAATATACAATGGTTCTCTATATTGAACTCCTTAGTGATAGTCCTATTCCTCAGTGGTATGGTGGCCATGATATTATTGAGGACTTTACATAAGGATATCGCGAGATATAATCAAATGGAGTGTGGTGAAGATGCACAGGTAAATGTATATTTTTTTCCTACTTTTATACAAAATATTTGTAGGCATCAACTAAAAATTATATTTGGTTTGAGGTTTGTGCTGGGTAGTGGACTGTATAACACGCGACACGCAACCACTCGGAATCGAGTTCAGTAAACTATGGGTTGAATATAGTTGGGTTCAAATCTATATATATATATATATACAGGTTCTCCCAGAAATTAACGCCAAGCGGGCAGGCGGCGATAAGCTCTGAAAAAAAAAAGAGAAAAAAATCCAGGTCACTTGATTAACCCTTTAACTGCTTGGTTTTGTAGGAGTTGTGCCCCTAGCGTCTGACTCGTAAAGCAGCAAAAAGCACTCGTAATAAAGCAACTATGATTTAAAAATAAACATTATGCAAGTAGAGGTTAAGAAATAATAGCAATACATTTGAATGTGTAGAAAAGCGTCACCTCAGAAAAGCGTGTAGAAAGGATGATATTTTTTGATACTGTGATCACAAATTTTCCAATTTTGCACTTCATTTCATTTGTATTAAATGTGTGTTACTAATGTGGTTATTTCCAGGAGGAGTTTGGCTGGAAATTGGTGCATGGAGATGTGTTCCGTCCGCCGCGTCGCGGTATGTTGCTGGCAGTGTTCCTTGGGTCTGGTGCACAGGTGAGACCCTTATCCTAGGTCTTACAATATCTTGACTGGCTCTTGTATGTTTTTCTAGCAAGCTGAGTAACCTTGAGCCTCATCACGCCAAAGTCTAATTTAATTTACCTTTTAATAAGTTCAATGTAAATTAATATTAATATTTTGTCAGGTGTTATGTTTTTTAAAAGGGGCCTATATAATTGAGTACTGTATAATTGAGCATGGGAATGATGTTTAGGCGTTCGGAATGACGCTGGTGACGTTGGCGTTCGCCTGCCTGGGCTTCCTGTCGCCGGCGAACCGAGGGGCGCTGATGACGTGCGCGCTCGTGGCGTGGGTGCTGCTAGGCGCCGCCGCCGGCTACGTCAGCGCGCGCGTCTACAAGAGCTTTGGCGGCCGACGCTGGAAGAGCAACATCCTGCTCACCTCCATGCTGTGTCCCGGGTAACACTACCTTTGCGTGTCAACCTTACTCTAACCTCTCAAGACTTACACAGTGTATTCGGTATATTCAGTTATCCCAAAAATTAACGATTAAACATAAATAATCAACCAGAAATGATTCATTTAAACTTTATTTTTTTTTTATACAAAACTTACACAATCAACTATTGAATTCAATAGGATATAACTATAGAAAATAATGTTTCAGGGTGGTATTCGGACTGTTCTTTGTAATGAACCTAGTGCTGTGGGGAAAAGGCTCGTCTGCTACTGTTCCCTTCTCGACTCTAGTTGCGCTTTTGGCACTCTGGTTCGGAGTCTCCGTGCCGCTAACCTTCATCGGAGCTTACTTTGGATTTAGAAAAAGGGTATGTGCACATTAAAGTTATTCCATTTTCCTTTTTGTCTGACAACACAATAGACAATAGTAATGAGTTTTTAGGCTATGGGTTCCTATAAACGCCATCGGCCGCATCACATTGCTTACTATAGAATGTCGTTAGCAACGATTTTAGTTATATAGAACCATTGCAGCGAAACGTCGTGTAAGCGTCAGTAAAAATGACATATAATTTATATAAATAAGATCGATATTGTGATCGAGATGTTGTCAGCTGAATTATGTATTGAACGCTGATGATGTACCTGACGTTCATACGTCGAGCGAAACATTTACGCTGACGTCGCACGTCAGCGTACTTATAAAGCGCACGTCACTTATAGATAGCATAGGAGCAATAGCAATAGGAGGCCGTAGCTTTAGTAAGGAAAATTGCCTTAGTAGAATTCATATTTCTTGACACTAAATTTCCTGGTCTGATGAATTATTGCCGTTCTATAGTTTCTTATGAACGTAACATTGCCCTTTTCAGATCCTCGATCATCCAGTACGGACAAACCAGATACCCCGTCAGATTCCTGAACAGTCTTTGTACACTCAGCCGCTGCCCGGCATCATCATGGGTGGTGTGTTGCCGTTTGGATGCATCTTCATACAACTGTTCTTCATTCTAAACTCACTGTGGTCGAGTCAGGTACGAAATGCCTATAACTATAACATTTCTTTTGTTTTTTTATATCCAATCTAAATCGTAAATGCATGAGGATCTAAGTAAATTTGAAAATCAAAAGAAACTATATTCCATTCACTAACTAATTAGCTTATACCTAAGTCAGGGGTTAGTTTATAATTTTTATTTATAGCTTGTGTTTTTTTTTATTAATAATATTTTATTTTTTATTAATATTAAGTCTTATGTTAAATGAAATGTTTTTAAAACATTTTTCAATGAAGTTTACAATTGATTAGTGATTGCAAAGAAAATTATCAGCTGTAATTATTACTAACTAGCTGTCCCGCTCCCGGCTTCACCCGGGGTGCATGTTTTTTTTCGTAAAAACCTTCCCTGATTATCCCTCTATCCATTTCTGAAAACCGCATGAAAGTCGGTGCAGAAGTTTTTGAGTTTTTCGCGAACAGACAGACGTGGCGGAGGACTTTATTTTATAATATGTAAGGATAATGAAATGTATCTATTGCAGATGTATTACATGTTCGGATTCCTATTCCTCGTGTTTGTGATCCTCGTCATCACCTGCTCGGAGACCACAATCCTGCTGTGCTATTTCCACCTGTGTGCCGAAGACTATCATTGGTGGTGGAGGGCTTTCCTCAGCTCCGGGTCGACCGCAGGCTACCTCTTCATATACTGCTGTCACTACTTTGCAACCAAGTTGAACATAGAAGACGCGGCCTCCACTTTCCTATACTTCGGCTACACTTTCATTATGGTGTTTCTGTTTTTCCTCCTAACGGGAACAATAGGATTCATGGCGTGTTTCTGGTTCGTCAGGAAGATTTATAGTGTAGTGAAAGTTGATTAATTGGTGAATAGTGTTTATATAGTGCAGTGTTAAGGACCCGTTTATATTGTTAAGGCCATTACAATCTCTGTTCAAAGTCAGGTCGCGTAAATAATGCATTGTTTTGATTCATTTATTGTTTTAACATATCAAAAATATAATCTTGTATATGGCCAATTGATACTTGTCTATAACTGTAAATTTTCTTTCTAAAGACTATTTGTTTAGCGCCATCTATTGTCGAATGTATAAAGCGCGCAAGTTGAAAGGTAGCTTTACAAATAACTAGCGCTTGGCGTTGGCTGGATTGTGTGGTTAACGTGGTTGAGTCCAATGAAGTTTGTATGGGAATAGTGCCAGTGTTGCCTCTCTCATGCCCGTTTTGACCCAACAGTCACCTAGAGTTAGGGCACACATAAAGCCGGCCATTCACAAGGCGTAATGGCAGGCTTAAATAGTAGTTAGATGTTCCCTAACTGTCGGTGAAAAAGGGCATAGGTCTGTTGTGACTAAGTTTCTTATACTATTTTTCACATACCATCGGTACATCTGACAAGTTACTAGAGATGAATAAAATAAAATAAAAATATTGATTGAATATGTAATGTAAATTATATATAATTTATATTGCAGACATATAATTTATATTAAAAAAAAAAAAAAAAATAACTGGCATGAAATAGATGAAATGTATGTGCTATGAGAAATTGGAGGGTACATTTCGACCATTGAATGGATTCTCTGTTTTCTCTTTTCCTAATACCCCGACTGGACGATTATGGCAAATTTGAGTTTGTGGGTCAATCCTCTGGTAAGGTGACCACAATTTTATTTGTGTTGCAATGTGGAAAATTGGAACTAGAAGTCACAGGACATAATGTGTGAGAATCGAAACAGAGTGTTGCCATAATGTAATACTTGTTGAGTGGAGTTAATAGCACAATTTCCACAAAATCATCTGTAAAAGCAGATGGTATTTGTAGTATACTAGTCAGTGCTAGTTTTATAACGTTACTTTGCTCTTACTTGTACCCTACAAGTACTGCCTGCCTTGAAGCAAATAATAAAGAATATAAATTTTTATTTGAAATGTATTTTTATTTTAAAAATTTAAATTTAATTGATTAGAAATTGTAAACGTTATCTTAATATTTTGTATGTAAGTACAAATTTAAGCTCATTAATCTGATAGATAGATAGGAGCCAACATATTCGAAAATTCATGCATTTTTATTCATCTTGGCAACATTTATAGTAAAGAAATTATATTTTGTGTTATGTACAATTCCCTATGGTACTAGTACATATGATACTGTAATATTTTAGACCCAAAGGGCTAATTTTAATTGGTAGATTATGGATAATTTTGTATGATGCCTGCCCCTTTCAAGAAAAGAAGTATCTTGCTTAGATAAAAGGGCTTTAGTCATAACTCGCTAGATGTTACATAATGTATGTAAAGTTTAGAATTTTTAAATGGTGTCTTGAAAGGTATAAATACAAATACAATTCACAACACGTTTGTAAGAGCATAATACAAATTTGTTACTAGGTCAACATCTGTCTCAAATTAAAAAAAGTTAAATATGTGGTAAAATTGAGGTTTCAAAGTTTTAATTGTAGGTCATAAAATTATGGAATGAATATATTATATAGTGTATTGTTCAATCCTAATACCAGGGTTGTTGAGGATGCAGAATTTTCAACATCGGCGCATGCGCATTTTTATAAGATCACATCCACAAATGCAGATTTCAATTTTTTAATTGATTTAATAATTAATGCAGAAATAAATGATTGAATCAATGAATCAATAAATAATGAAGTTTTTAGTAGTAAATTTTAATTAATCCTGGGGAAATTGCAAAATTTAGGACTAGCCCCATGTCCGCATCCGCAAAAGATTCGCATTTCTAAATCGATGCGGAAGTTTCTCATTTGAATTTTATGGCCTGATAACTAGACTTTTAAGCCAAGTCCTTATTTTATTTAGTAATAAAGAATGAAAGTCCCAATAGATACACAGTGCAACTGTAATCAAAGTGTATGTAATAACTAGCAGCTAGCAGTACCGTACACAAATCTAGATTGTCTGTGACGTTTTTAGTTGTCTGTGTTCTCTTTTTCAATATTTTAACTCTTATTTACATGTCAACAATTAAATTTAAATAAAATCCCGAACATTGTATCGTTAATCTGTTGTCATGTTCATTTTAAATTATATTTATATTTTTTTAATTACAAATGTTTTGAATCATCATCTACTAATCTATTTAATAGTACTTAACATAAATCTTAAATAAAGAAATACTTATTATTCTATAATAAGTAAGAATTCCTAAATCTGAGTTTTCAAATTTGAAATGTGTATTCATTACGCTCATCCTCAAATTATTGACCTGTGGGCAATTGAAGTATTGTTCATTTTATTTTAGTTGTATTTCATGCTTAATTTTCTAAAATTTTAATTTTAAATATATAAAACATGATTATTTACAAATGGATTTTTATTTGTAACAATTCAATCGCTATCACTACTTTCAGAAAGCTCGGCTTTTTCTTTTGGCAATATTATTCTTTTCTTGTGTTTACCTTTTCGATCAATTTTTGTCTTTCTATACAATTCTATGGCTTTTAATTTGTTTTCTAATATATTCTGTTTATCTTTTTCCCTTTGGGGGATAATCTCTTGAAATCTGTCTGTTTTTGGAATGTTAATTTCTATACTTGATTTATCTTCTACCACTGAAACAACCTTAACACAATTATCTGCGATAGCTCTTTCAATGTGTCCTTTTTTTCGTTTTTTCAAAGGACCTGCCTTTGTTTCTGATGAGCCTGCTTCATTATTGTCACCATCCACAGTACTGCAAACCTTTTTATTTCTTTTCTTAGCTATTTTTTTGACATTTGTGTCGTGCTCAAGGGATCCTTCAGTGCCCATTTTCCGCACTGCAGCTTTAACACGCTTACTCATTTGATCTTCTAAAGATTCGTAATTTACTTTGGTCTTAAAATAATCCTGGACAGTTTTTTGTATCTTCCGATCGCGCAACCTCTTTAGCACTGGTTTAATTATTTCATCGAATTTGTCTTGTGACCAACCAAACTTTGCTTTTGCATAATCCCGCAGTATGGTAATATCTATTTCACCCCACGTGAATTGTTCTTCACTTTTTTCAATGTTTGGTTCCAAATATGCTTGAACCACCTGTGAGAAAATTATTCCATTTATCAGGGCAATAGTAACTATAGCGCGCGATAATTTTGTTTTAATAAAACAATTGTGGACTAAATATTTTTTTTATCTACAATTATTACGTTGTTAATATGAACGACTAGCTGTTGCACGCGACTTCGTCTGCGTAACTTTATAAAATATACCCTACGTTACTCGCTGATAATGTAGCTTTCTATAGGTGAAATCTGTTCAGTAGTTAATATTAGCATAGACTTACAACATGATCTGACTAAATCTTCTATCCTCGCAATGTCCCTTACCCTTTACTTTATCCTTTTGCATCCTTTTAGTGCATCATCCCGCACTTACATCCTTTTGTTGTACTTATGCTCTTGGGCGACAGTAGTAAATGATAAAGGATCAGGAAGGAATAGGGAAATGGAATACTTACTCGAATGCTAGGAAAATCCTCTGTTAGTTCAACATTTTTCAACTTTTTCTTGAGGCTTATATTATCCGTTCTTCTCCCCATGCGAACCCACTTTTTAAATTCTACGAGTCCAGCAACAATTTCCAAGTAACGTGTCTGTTTAGAATTCTCAGCCACCACTTTTCTTTTGTTGAATGGGAATGATGCTAAAATTTCCAGAGCTGTTACCGGACCGACACCGGTTACGCCGGTTGTATAATCACTGCCCACTAAAAGTGCCAGTAATATTAATTGTTCTCTACTTAAATCTGAAAAAGGAATATGTACTACATCAGCAACATGCTAATACATAAAATTTGATAACATTAAAAATAGTACTTACTGAATGACTTTTCGATTCTTTCAGATAAAAATTGCAAAACATGTTTTTTCTGATTGAAGAAGTTTTTATAAACTGTACTACCACCAAAGAGCCAAATGTCACTATCATCTGTGATTGTGCCATCGGTTAATTTAACACTTTCTAGAAAAGCACACTGGGCTTCAGCTTCCATTGGAGCTACTATATAAGGAATGCCAAATATCTGAAGTAATTCCTGAGCTTCTTTAGTCATTTGTTCAGTAATATTACGGCCAATGCGGTCTAGTCTACCTTTCTCTTGTAATAAATTCTCTTCTTTGTCTTCTATTTCTTCAGCTAACATGTTTAGTTTATCAAAAGAAATTTCCACTTTTTCTTTTTCCGAAACTAACGATATCTCGTCATTAATTTCAATGATATTTTCAGATTTATTTGAGGATAGGGAATCTTTATTATAACTTTGATCTTGGTTTTTCAAATTTGTTACAACTTCAGGTAAATTTGCGGCATGAACTTTTTGTATTGCTATTGTAGAATCATCCTTTTGTTCTTGTAAATTCAAACTTTTGGATGGACCCTCGTTTACGGATTTATTTAACAAATTTACAGATTCTGTTTTATCTATAAGAACTGACTCTTTCTGCTCTGTATTTACAAAAATATCTGCAAAAATATCATCCTCCAAGGTTTTAGCCATATTTAGTGTCAATTGAATTACAGGTTTACATGCCTCTCTTTCCACATCTTGTACTTCTTCAAAGTCATCATCATTTGAATCGGATGATAAGTTTCTTGTAACATCATTATCACTTATTTCTAAATCACTATCAACTGATACATTTTTGTTACTCTCTGTCACACCTTCATGACTTATTTTAATAATGTCTTCTTTTATTGAACTAAGTGTTGACGATTTAGGACATTTTGTGACTTCTTTATCACTATTTAAACCATCATAACTTTCTTGACATGACCTAATCCAAAATGTATTATTTTGAACGAGATCTTCAGAATAATCAACAGATTTCGTGGAATTCGCAAAATCATTATTCATCGAATTACTTGTATCGGAAAAAAAATCTGCATCTAGTTTTTCTTTTTTGGGCACCAACAGGACATCACATTTATCTACAGTATCATATTCGTCGCTCGAAAGACTTATTTGGTCAACAATTACCGATTTTTTCTTGTTAAGTTCATCAATAATCTTATCAATTTTAGATGACTTGCCTTTGGCTTTATATTTCTTTCGAGGTACTATTTCTTCTATTGCTTTATGTGTGAAGTCACTGTATTGCATTATGTAAGCTTTAGCTGAGGTCATATCAGGTTCCTCAAAACCATCCCCTTCCAAGTCTGAACCAGAATCTGTGTCAGTTATGAAAGACGTCCAAGAGTCATCTGTTTTAGAATTTGTACCACTTGTACTTGGTTCTTCCACACATTCTAGCGACATTTGTATTGCTCTTTCTAAATCACTTTCCAATTCGTCTTTCTTTGTTGGTTGTTCCCTATTAATGGAATCCAGTTTATTTTCATTGATTTTTAGTTTTGTATTATCATTTAAAGTATCTTTGATGTTATTTAAAAATAGAAATCTCGTTGTATTATCGGAAGCGATGCGACGGGTGGGTAGATCTTCTATTTTTGTATCAATACCACCCTCATTCAGTAAAGTTTCAAGCTCACTTATGGACATCCCTATTTCACCCACTTCTTTTTCAACTTCTTGTAAACACTCTTGAACT
The DNA here is from genome assembly GCA_944738685.1 of Synanthedon myopaeformis. Taxonomy (NCBI): domain Eukaryota; kingdom Metazoa; phylum Arthropoda; class Insecta; order Lepidoptera; family Sesiidae; genus Synanthedon; species Synanthedon myopaeformis. Next base: position 2,630,054 of record OX122915.1, read on the forward strand.
TTTCTTCTCTTCAATAATTTTTGCATCTGAAATTATTGCATGATTATAATGAACTGTATTTAGAAAAAAATCTAACTAGAGCATGTTTTCAAGTACCTACTTGAAAATCCGAAAAGTTGTCACTCTTTTTTGGAAGTTCATGCAATTTTCCCCAAGAATTCATTTTTCTTGTTTCCTTTAGTTCTACAAGTAAGTCATATTTTTCTTTAGCTGGTAAACTTTTAAAATTTTCAGAGTTAACATCAATAGAATGTATATCTACAATAGATCCACTTGAAGAGTCTTGTTCGTCATCCTCTGATCTGAAATCAGAAGGAGTTTCTTTTATTTCATTTAAAAAAGATGTATGTTTAACTACAAAGCAATGGGGTTAGCTTGCCCTAGATGGGCCCTGTATCAATTGAGGGCCTTTGTCGCCACCTGACTGTCACGAATCCCAAATGGAGGGTAAAGATGTTTTTTATAAAAGAAACAAAATATTTGCATGTTTATTAGATTCAAAGCATTTAAGTATATAGGCTCTAAAATCTTGAATATTTATTGCTAATTGTTATTCTTAAATTGTAATTGCTAATAATAGTCTGTACGCTAACTCTAAACTTTAGAATTTAGTGTACAGTACAGCTACAGCCTAAAAATTTACGTGATTTTGGCCTAAAATTTTAAGTGTTATTTTTGAATTTTCGCTTACACATCTGCTAGCACTGCAGCTAGGGAAGCTCATATAATAGACACGGCTGATACGACGGTAGCTAGGCCACTGGTAAAATGCAATACTAATAGATTACTTACTCAGATTGAATTATGTCTGTCTTTGGTAAATCTGGCAACTTAAAAATATCATCTTGATCATGATTGTCAATACTGCTTCCTTTCTTCGGTGATATTTGTTTTCCTAATAAAGCACTAATAGCTGATTTTTTACTCAATAAAATTGCCAATTCTCGTTTTAATCTTTGTGATTCAGAATTGTATTTAGCCTTGTGGTCTTGCCTTTTTGCCTAAAATATGTGAAATATTTTATTACAGTAACTATGTAAATAAACTATTATGAAAGTTTTTACTTACAATAGTTTCCTTTTTCAATTCAGGAAATCCACCATCAAACACAAACACTGGTTTTATCCTAAAATACAGTAATTTACAAAGACGTTGGAATAAGCCCACCAAATGGGCATTTGGCAAAGGAGCACCTCTTGCATCTTGATACCCTTTTACCATCTGATGCAACCATATAGAAATATCTGCAACCAAAAGTTTATCAAGACAAAGATAGCTTTTATTTCTAGAAATCATTATTACATTAGAAAATATTTAATGTTTATTATTTTTCCTAGCTTGGCCAATGACATAGGCCTCCTCTAAGTTTTTTTACTTTCTTAATCCATGTTACTCCGGCGACCTTTCTTATATCATCCTCCCAACCGCAGTTCTGTCCTACACTTTTTCATTTCTCTCCTTTGGGGTACCAATGGGTAATTTTGTATGACTACTCATCTGTGCCATCTCCATTTGAGTTTCTTGATAGTTTTAATACAAATAAGTAGGTATTACCTCTGTTTTTTTCTCTTGTCTACCAATCTTACTTATTTTTTTTTAATTTTTATTATGCTAGGAATAGGATAGGAATTTCAATTATTTGTAACATATAGTTAAATAGAACAATTATAAAATATTCAAATATCTGAAATAATACAAAACGTTCAACTACTTATTTGTAACATAGGTAAATGTCTTTAGTCATGTTACAAATAATTATGAAATTAATTACTACACCAATATCAACCAAAACACATTTAGATACATACCGACTGCTAACACTTTATTCTCCAAAGTTTCAACAGGCACAGGTTTGCCTGAAGGTTCAATTAGCCTCCATAATCCGGTAACTCCCATTGCGTGCAATTTAATTCCAGAACGATTTTTTGTTTAAGTATAATGTATAAATCAGTGTACATAACAAAGGTCGTTTCCCACGAGATCTCCGGTCAATCGTCGGGTCTCTTCCTCACACATAGCAACCTTTTCGCTTCATGAATTCGATATATACTTATTACACACGCACACATAGAAAAATGAAATGTTTGCTACTGGCGCATTCGGTTCACTACAAGTACAACGTATCAAATGTTTTACTACGCCGCGAACCGAACGCCCACTCTTTCCCACACTTTATTTTCTCACGCCCCATGCGTAACCCCACATCCTATGACCGGCTGTCTGTCAGTCAGTAGCAGTCGGCCGACCGACCCCACGATCATTTCGTTGATTTGTTTGAGCGCGTGTAGTCGACTCGCTACGCGATCGTGCAATTTGTTTGTCGACAAAATTCGACAAATCGTCACAGCGAGCCTGCACTCTACTGTATCCACTAGTCTATGGTCAATTTTGGTAATTTTGACAGTTCGATTTTTGGCGTTGTGATATTCTCGAATCTCGATATATACAACAAAGTTTTTATCAATTATTTCTTTACGAAATACATACATCTAATACATTGATAACACGAAAACGTCAAGAATTATATTTCAATTTAGTGTCCAATGAGAATAACAAACAACAAACCATGGAATGTTGGCCGGACTGTGAAAAATTGGTCGTCGAACAGGTGTTTTTGAATTAGACGTGTGTTTTAGTTCCCATCATAATAAATGTATAGTGTTGTGAATAATATACGAGTGTATCGATTTGTGCAGCGTGCTCGTTTCAACCAAAATAAAGTATCTTATCAGCAGTTTTTAGTGATACTATAAAGGACGCCACTGTTATAATAATAAGGATTCTATTAAGTGACTTAGAATGCCTTGTGACGGAGTAGGGAACAGGCAAATGAGATAAGCGCGCGGGAACAGTGCAATGTGCGGTCAATTTATTAATCGATATGCTATGAAGAGTGGGACGAGGTGAGGACAAGCTATAGCGAGCCGAGACGTGGCGAGTATGCCGCACCAGTACGGCGCGGGCGCTGGTGGCATGGCGCAAGGTCCGCCTTCACCGCCGCCACAGCATGGCGCGCTATATCCACGCTATGCTAGCGCCGCCGGGCCCGGCGCCAGTGCCTACCGCCCTGAGGAACGCCGCCTCACACGCGAAGCCATGGAGCGATACCTACGCGACCGGTCCGACATGGTCGTAGTAATTTTGCACGCGAAAGTTGCACAGAAATCGTATGGTAACGAAAAGCGTTTCTTCTGCCCACCCCCATGTATATACCTATTTGGAGACGGCTGGCGGTTAAGGCGCGAGAGAATGTTGCGCGAAGGAGAAACGGAACAAGCGTCCCAACTCTGCGCTTTCATAGGAATAGGAAATTCTGATCAAGATATGCAACAGTTAGACCTAAACAATGGGAAACAATACTGCGCTGCTAAAACTTTGTACATATCTGATTCCGATAAAAGAAAACACTTTATGCTCTCAGTTAAAATGTTCTATGGTAACGGACATGATATTGGTATATTTAATAGTAAAAGAATAAAAGTAATTTCTAAGCCGTCAAAGAAGAAGCAGTCTTTAAAGAATGCAGACTTATGTATAGCTAGTGGAACTAAGGTAGCTCTTTTTAATAGACTGAGGTCGCAGACTGTATCAACAAGATATCTTCATGTGGAGAATGGTAATTTTCATGCATCATCAACGCAGTGGGGTGCATTCACTATACATTTGTTGGATGATAATGAGAGTGAATCTGAAGAGTTTGCCGTGAGAGATGGATATGTTCACTATGGGTCAACAGTAAAACTGGTCTGTTCTGTGACCGGAATGGCTCTTCCAAGGCTCATCATAAGGAAGGTAATATCAATTAAGTTTTAAAAAAATTATAAAATATTTGGATTATCTCAACTTTAAATAAACAAATCCCTTAAAAAATTAAGAAAATAATTTTTAAAAAACACTAAATACATTTTCAAATGGCTAGTTATTTTCAGTATTTCTATTTATTATTAAATTATAAATATAAATTATTTTTCCAAAGAAACCTCTTCAAAATAATTATTCATGCAAGTAAATTAGTTCATGTATATAAATTAAATTAGAGAGAAAAACTATTTATATTTTTAAAATATTTACCTCTAGTAACCAAAGTTCAAGTTATTGTTTTTAGTGTTTTAATTTTACATGATTATTTTATTATTATTATTACATTTAAAAATTGTTAAAATTATAAATAAATAAAAACGTAATAGTAATATAAGTCATCACTTAAATATAGAAAACATGCAGCATCACATAATCATATTCTTGCTTGTCATATAGCATAATGCTAGTCCACGTAGCAATTGTATTAGTCCTTAAAATCGAAGTAAATTAAAAAAAATGTTTTAACTTTCTCCTGGAGAAAGAAACAACTGAAGGGCGATAAGTTATATTTAAAACTAGCTGTTGTAAGTGACTTCGTCCGCGTAACTTTATAAAATACTGGCTGTTGCACGCGACTTCGCTGGCGTAACTTTATAAAATGTAGCCTATGTTACTCGCTTATAATGTAGCTTTCTATAGGTGAAAGAATTTTCAAAATCAGTCCAGTAGTTTTTGAGTTTATCCATTAACTACAAACATATAAAAATACAAATCTTCTCTCTTTATAATAATTTGGTATAGACAAACAAAAATACAAATCTTTTCTCCTAAATCTTTTCCTTCCTGAAACATTTAGCCAGTGTCCAATCTATATAGATTGGACACTGGCAAAATGTTTCACTACAATTATTAATAAATAAAAAAAATTTATAAAAAAAACTAGCATAAGTTAAATTATATTTACTTAGTTGTTACATTAAAACTTTAGGACATTAATGTATTTCGTTGTCCTAATAGGTGGATAAACAAATGGCTCTTCTGGAAGCTGATGATCCTGTGTCCCAATTGCATAAGTGTGCATTTTACATGAAAGACACAGAGCGTATGTACCTTTGTCTCTCGCAAGAAAGGATCATACAGTTTCAAGCAACACCTTGCCCAAAGGAACCAAATAAGGAAATGATAAATGATGGAGCTTGCTGGACAATCATATCGACAGATAAGGCTGAATATCAATTTTACGAGGGCATGGGACCAGTGAGGTGATCATTTAATATTTAATATAATTAATTTAATATTTCTGCAGTAATAAACTGCAAAGTTCACCTGGTGGTAGCAATGACCGCTTTACAGAATATTACTTTTATATCTTTTTTGTGATATAAAAGTAATATAAAGCTGAACAGCATCTGTGCTGTTGTTTCTCGGTGCATTAGGAAGTGTTGTTGGAGCCCATGTTTCCTTATCCTTACTTTACTTCTTTATTCTTTATCTGTTGGGCACACTTCTACCTGGTGTTGTTGAGTCTATATCTAATAGTAACCCCTTACCCTCAAGTAGACAGTCAGTGTGCATGGAAAATATCTCATTGTAGAATTCTTTGTACATCCTACAAGCATAATATGTCTGTCTGTTGTATTCTTTTTGGGAAGTATCACAGGCAATACAGAATAGAATCAATACAATGAATTGTATCAAGTTAATATAATGTACTAATTTTTTAAAATAATTCAAATGTGCACAATGGCAAATTTGAGTTGACAGAATAAGTAAACTTATTCGGGTTCTAATTATTTTCAAAAGTTTAAATAGACAATAAGATAACAAATCTAAAAAATACCTATATATGATATGTTTATTTTGTGGCATCAGATGCCATATTTCATTGACACTAGTTTAACTCAAATAATATCAGTAAGAAATTGAAGTTTTTGCGTGAAAGAGTAACAAACATCCATACTTCTTGTAAATAAGTCCAATGTACAGTAAAATAATTGAGAGGTCTAATTCCCAGGTCACCTGTGACGCCTGTGCCTCTAGTCCATTCGTTGAATCTGAATGGGGGTGGAGATGTAGCTATGCTGGAGCTAGCTGGGGACAATTTCACTCCCTCGCTGCAGGTGTGGTTTGGTGATGTGGAAGCGGAGACTATGTACCGATGTGCCGAGTCCATGTTGTGTGTGGTACCGGATATATCACAATTTAGAGGACAGTGGCTGTGGGTACGGCAACCGACACAGGTGTGTTTTCATGTTTCACTACTTATTATCTTCTTATTTAATTAGTCTTTTAGACTTAGACTTTAAGCTGTGACTAAAATTTTACATTAAGTTAAATTGAGATTTTTTTAAACTGTATACTTACTCAGAACAATGGCTAATGGAGGTATTTTTGATTTATATACCAATAGTTGCATATTGCCTCCATTAGCTGATTTTATAATGACATCTGGTTCGACGGTAGATTTAGGCTGCTTCTGACCGGTCCAGGAGGCCTATTTCCAGCAGTGGACTTCTTACGGCTGAGATGATAATGATGATGATGATGACAATGACATCATACAATGGTCCTTTGCTTTGTGATTGGCGAATTTTCTAATTGACGTATTATTATGCCTCACCTATTGCTTTTCAGTGTTCTTTTTTTAAAGAAATATATAAAAGAAATTGAAATAAACAATATGTGGGCTCTTTTTTTATTAATAATAGGTTTGCTCTTGGCCAGCATTTAGCCGTACAGGAAAGACGAGGCCAACCATGGAGCAGGCTAACCTATAAAATGCCTATTTACTCGAACTTAAAAAAATTGGGTTATATGAGCTCGGAAACACAGACGCCGGAAGGTAGTTCCAATCCTTGGCAGTGCACATTATGAGAGTTTTTAAAACGTTTGGTATGAAGAAGATGAAAGTTTGAAAATATGAGAATGGGTAACCTGAATGTCCGTTGGAAGAAATGAGAAGTCTTTATTAAATAACCAGACATACCGCTGGTTACCATCCTCATCTTGTCGATATCCCTCTATTTCGGACCAAGCGCTTTAAAACATCTTTTATAATGCGCACTGCCAAGGTTTGGAACTCCCTCCCTGCGTCTGTATTTCCGAGCTCATATAACCCAAATCTTTTCAAAGTTCGAGTGAATAGGCATCTTCTGGGTTGAGAATGAGGTTCGCTCCATCTTAGGCCTCATCCTTGCTACACAGTTGGGTGTTGGCCAAGAGCAAACCCATCTTTTATAAAAAAAAAACCTGATGTATTTGTTTTGTTCAGGTGCCGGTGTCGCTGGTAAGAAACGACGGTATAATATACGCGACAGGTCTAACGTTCACGTATACGCCGGAGCCCGGACCGAGGCCCATTTGCGCCCCAGTCGATGACGTCATGAGGCCCGAACAGTCCGCCAGCTGGCACCACGACGCCCACAACACCCACAGACTGCCCGACAACACTCTCCAATAGCCAATCGACTGCAGACTGGACGATAACAGTCTGCAGTGAAGGAACATTGCCCAGATAGTGATGTGATTCAAATGTCAAAAAGGCAAAATTAGTGACATTTCCATGCAAACTTCGTTCGACTTAATACTCGGGGAAAATATGCCTTGTTCGTTATTTAAACACGTCAACCACTAAAGAATATTTATACATAGTGTTACTTAATAGATTCCAAAGAAATATTAAAGACTGATTTGATTCGTGAGATCAAATTTCAAAATCACATACAAAATTAAAAATGTTGTACTAACGTTGTTTCGGGATAGTGATTATTTTAGGAAAAAATGGATTTTGGTTGGACTTTTATGAAGTTTTCATACATAATATATGAAAATAAGGGGAGGCTGATAAGTTATCTTATCTATGATTTACAATTTATATTTCTTTTTAATATATCCCTATGTGACTATAGTACTTTTCTTTAGGTTTTCATCATCTAGGTCATCCATGACGCCAATCAACTCTTCTGGCAAAAATAAAGGCCTCAAATTAATTTGTATAGAAAAATCTTAACTCTTAATTTTTGATAATCTATCTATCTGATAATTTCTGTTCATCACAGACCTTGAGGCTAAGGCGTCATGCAAAACTAGCGGCTTTTTCATGCAAATAAACGTTCATTTGTTGAATTTGCCTTTTCTTTTTGCTTTCTTTTCTTTCAACTCAACTTATACAACTCGTGGCTTCTTATCCAACGGCTTCAGATCTAGATACCTAACGAGCGCTTACCTGAATTCTTGAATACAACTTCGTTCTTTACTATTTTCCCGAAATTTAAATTTACTAGTTTACTTATCTTCCACCCCTATATAAGTAATTTTCACATTACCAGCGGAGTGCCGGACCATAGGACTTAATACTAAAATAACTCAAATAAATTTGAAAATAGGACTCGAAAGTAACTAAAATAGACAAGCTGTGTCTTGTCTACACATATCTTCGTTAAGTAGAAATTGATTGAAAATAGATTAATTTAGTTAGTTAAAGCAATGCATATTTTTCCGAGACAAAATCGAACGATTTTGATGGCAACGTGTCACTAATGTTTAGTCTTTCGCTGATCAGTGTTGGGTGCATTTAAATTTGGATGTCCGGTAAGTGATTTGTGAACATTTCGTTACAATAGTGCCTAGAAAGCTTCACTTGTACAAGTCAATCGCTTTCCTGTGACGTTGCGTTCGCGAAGCGAAGCGATGCCAACTTTTTGAACGACATTTGTGCCTAATTTCTAAACGATTTTACTTGTAAATTACTTTTAATAATAGAGATTGCGACACCAAATTGTTTGAGATTTATCCTGACTCGAAACGGATACGAGTTATTTAATTTTTATTAAATATTTATTAGTATTAAAGTCAGTTGTATTTTGAAAGTCTAAATTTCAAATGAGGGCATGGTTAGGTTAGATGTATTCGCTCCAAATTTGATGTTTCTTTTTAAATAAATTATTATTTATCGTCTTTAACGTACTTACGCACTTAGCGGCCAGTTCGCTGCGGCCAAATAAGATGTTGCTTTATAGTCATTTTCAAATAGGAACTTACTTGGAACTTCACCGATACACTCGTTTTAGTTTTTTTTATAGATATAGATTTTTATAGATTGATGTACTACCCCAATATTCGAATAGATGAGTTTAAAGAAATCACGGTGAAGTCCCAAGTGACTTCTTATTCTAGAACGACTATAGCTTAGTCGGCCAATGAGAAAGAAGTTAGTCGGATCAATGAGGCTAGTGAGGCTTGGCCGCTAACTGTGATAGATTTTCTATATTAATAGTCATCGCATTATGAACATACAACTCGTGAATCCTATAAATAATTTAAGGCGTATTAAGATCTCTTAGATTCGTTTCTTTGGGGCCAAATAGTATATCCATGACAAGTCACTTAATATATCAACATGAATGTGAGAAGTGTGAACAGTTAATAAGAAGCGTGATTCAAATTAGTTTCTAGTAGTTACAGTGTAAATGAGTTGGGGCTTGTTTGCAATAAGTGATTAAAATGTAGCCAATGATAAGGTAAGAGCCAAAAAAATTTTGTCCACTTGGATGTACGTTTACAATTGCTTTTAATAATTCTTGTCATTTTTTTAAAATTAAGTAGCTAATGGATGTTTTTAGTACAGTCAATATCAAAATTCTTTTTGTTAAAATTCATCTATCTTGAATATTAAAAAATATATATACAGACAGATGTCGTATAACTTATATATATTTAATATCAAAAGCGGCTATCTAAAAAGATGTATAAGTAACAGAAATTTATTATTAACTGCTGTTGTTACTCGCTGATAATATAGCTTCCCAACAGTGAAAAAAATTTTCAAATCGGTCCAGTAGTTTCGGAGCTTATTCAATGCAAACAAACAAACAATCAAATCTTTCCTGTTTATATTAGTATATATTTGACCATATACGTAATATTTATAATAGATATGCTCAGACGTAAAGGTGATAACTATAAGTAGGTATATTGCCTGGGCATAGTCCTTCCTCTACATAATATCTATATCCACGCCTTTTTTTGTCACTTATTTTTTGGGGGCACGCTAATTCTCGAAAGTTGTAAAAAGTCGAAAAAATATAAGTAATTTTTTTTTGGTTAAAAACATAATATCTTTGGAAATAAAACGTTAACTTATATTTAGGTGAGTAACAATATAAAAAAGTAACTCCTTTGGTGCGTGCCCCCACGTTCCCCCACAAAATAAGCCCTTTCTATACCTATACAGATATATCGTCTGCCATATATCGGAAGATTCATAATATATGTAGTTATGTTTGTCTTTGGGAACGTAAAGATAACACAAACAAACATACAAAAGATTAATAGCTGTGAATCTAGTATTTTTATAACCCATTTATATGAAGAGCTCTCTCAATTTTAAAATTAAATTAAATTGTGGGATTTGCGGGACAAAAAGGTCATAGTAAAATAAATAATTACAGAATTCTTTTGGTAAAACATATCATTTAATTTTTTATCTCCTTATACAAGTCAAAGTTTCGAATGAACCTATTTTTGTTAAAATTTGTTGTGTAAATTTCTTCCAATTTGCAATTCCAAATGAACTTATAACTGAAAGAGATAAATTTTGATTGTAACAATTTATTATATCCCGTGAGATAGCTATTATTATTTTTTTGGATACCGTAGCTAGGATAACATACCTTCTACTGAGAACTCTGGTAGACTGATAGACTTAACTAAAATTAATGTTCAAGATAGTTAACATTATAAAACATTTCTTTATTCGTTTTCCCATTATCAAACTTTTGATCATGATTTATTACTGCATTTAAAAAAGTGTCAAATGTTACCTAATATGGTAGGTATAATCTGTTTGACTGTACTACGAACACCCGATAGTGTATTTTGTATTAGACATTATTTTAAATGACGACTCGCATATTGACGTCAATTCTATTTGTACGTATGTATATTTGATGAGATTTTTAATGAACAATTTTAGCATTATAATAGGCTAGCGGTAGTCCACGCAGTACACTCGCGTACTGTTTATAATACTATTTTATCAATGAATAATTTAATTATTTATTTCGCGCGAAAATATCTAGTTTCGTTTTGTATTGATGAAATGTATTTTGAAATTTGGAATCGTTGTGTATATTAAGCTAAAGTGTGATCGTCAACATTCCTTGAAGTGTTATGAGAAGTACAAAAAATATCAATATTTTTGTAGAGAGATAATTAGAAAATGATTATTATGGAATTGGTATAATGTTGCAGTATTACGACGAAATTAGTATTAAACGAAATTGTTTGAAAAGTATTAATGACGTCAATTTGTAATAAAATTTAATTAGAAATGTGTCGTTACAGAAGCATCATTTGGTATGTTTTATGTAATTTTACATTTTGCTATGTATACATTATTTATGTAAAAGCAGTCAAATAAGAAGACAGCTTACAGGAAAATAAATACTGAAACAGTGTACTTTGAAACTGTAAAGAAATCGACGAGACAGTAATTTTAAAAATATTTTTTAATAAAACAAAAGTTCAGTAATTCAAGTCTTTTATTGCTAAAATCGCCCTTTGACTAATAAAACTTTTAATAATTATTTTTTATGTTATACATATCGGTACAATTAATCGCCAATCCTTATCGACTGTAAATAAATTTCTTTTTTTCACCTCTCTTTACGCGTTACGCCAATGTTTATGTTTGAATACTTAAAATAAGTCGGTATTCAAAGGCTAACATGCCAACATTTCTATCTAAGCCCTTTAGAACAAGTTTGTGACAGCCTAAAAGGCAAAATCAAATAAGGTGATGAATGAGTTGGTATAATTTGATATATTTACTAACTTCCATCAACCTCGGAGACTTCAAATAATAGAAAAATTTAACAACCCTTCAATGATATTCAGGTCTTTATAGAAGCAGTACCCTTATATAGGTTTACGGAAGTCATCAGAGTTTTATGTGGGATATCTATTATTAAATTTAATATTTTGTCAAAAAAAATATTATTTATATTCAAAAGATGTGTCACAAAATAAGCAGTACTTATTTCTACTGTAAACTGACTGGCTGCTTCAAAGCTTATTTATCCAAAATTTCTAACATGCAATATCCAATAAATTTTAATATGTAATTGGATCAAATTCTTTGTTATTAGCGTCCAAGTTAAAATAGATATGTTTTAAAAATTTGATATTTTAATACTATTGGATAAAGTAGTTGACTAGTTAAATATCTACTGCGCAATTTTACATATTTACTAAGAATGAGCCCAGCGAAGTGTTTATGAAAACAGTGCGCGACCCTAAGGAGGGTGGACCTTAGGACCTTAGGGACAGATTTTTTCTTTTCAATATTCGTTGAAGGTTCTTATGAAGAGAAAAATCGAAATAATTGCACGCAGTTTTTTTTAAATTCATATCTGCTGCCAGGCTGCCACCCATAATACAGTAGCTTTTGACAGAACGATGTTTTTCGGTCCACCTCGTCCCTGTTCGCCTCTACGAGTATCTGTTTCTCTGCTTACGTCTCCTGAGCCACGCAACCATCCCATTACTTAAGTATGAATAATGCTTACCTAATCTTAAATAATGAAAATTTTGATAACTTTCTAACACATTTTAATGTTATTATTTTTTTAATCCTATCACATATTTTAGCATAGACTAACTAAACCATCCAGACAGTTACACAAAAAATGGAGATATTAAGATTATAAAATAAATTTCCCACGGATTAATCTCAACTGTGCTCATCGGTCGTATACATTGTTTAATTAAAACCCAGAGGTCAAGTGTATCATAATGAGTTTAAGAGTTAATGAAGGAATCAGTGCAGTGACGTGGGAACATGCACAAAATGTCTTCACATGATATGAACAGCGCCTTCCCTCCACATACCGTTCCGCGCCGCTGGGGTTGACCTCACATAATTATCAACTTATAAGCATCAACTATTGTTCAGAGCACTGATTCAGAATAACAAATTAATATTTATGATATGTGTTCGTGTTTGAAAAGATAACTTGATAAAATGTATTTAATAAAAACGCTTTCCACGCAAATCACACGCTCTTTTTAAGAGAAAATTTAAAAATTCTAATCAATATTTTGATTTCATAGTAAGTTTCTATAGTCACATATCGTAATACATTAATGGGCAAACAACTAAGTAAATCCATTTCAAAAAATATTTCAGGAGACTACTAAATATATGAACTACTGTCATTGTATTGTAATACGAGCTTATGCAAAAATTAAGAGATTATGCGTGCCTTCAAGCTCTTTATTTGCCGCGAACCATACTTTTCAGTCATCTCCCTAAAGGGTTTGGCATTTCATGACGATCCACTTGATGATAGGTGGCGAAGACTAGAACATTTTTCAATGGCGCAGTTATAGAAGCCCGCACCGGGCGCATAAAAGGCTAGTTACGGCACTGGTGTTACTAATAATGTATTTATTTTTTAGATCTGTCTATATAGGATAGGAATAAGACGCTCCCTCTTGAGTATTACTGTCTTCAGAACATTGGAGTGCTGCAGCACGGCAATTTTCTAAGCTAAAGTAATCTTTGCCTGTCTTCTAAGAAGGTGTCGCATACATAAAAAAGTAAGTCTAATAATTATATGAGAATTTATATTTCGATATGGTGTAAGGTAGCAAACTTTTTTGTATTAGCGACAACATTATCTATATTCAGTTCCGAGATGTTTAACGCGACGGATAGCGTGACTGCGACGATTATTTTGTCATCAGTGACGTGCACAAGAAATTGTGACGTTTAAATGATATCTGGCAGCGGCTATTCATTCATAAACTAATTACCTACTCGGCGACCGATAAAAAAATTGCAGGATCTCCGACATCCTGTTATGTAATTGACGGAAACTACAACATGCAATTACACTTTTCAATGTCCTTTTTGGAAAACAACCCGGAACCAAAGTTGGTCATTTACCCCTCACTAATTAAAGTGTATAAATATAGTATTACATATATGCTTCAATAGGGAGTGTGAGAAAGCAGTGTGCACACAATTGAATCATTGTCTACCTTTTTTACATTCTGCCGGTTGATCTATGGTGCCAAGATATGCAGAGTGTGGGAACCAGTGAGCGGTGCTCGTGTTTTCTAACATGTCATCTTCGGCCGTGGGAGTCTTTTGCAACAAGTTAAACAACCAAGTCATAGCAAATTATCATTAGTATTTAGTCTAGGTCGGGCTGGTGGCCGATCAACTATAATTGGTCCATGTAGTGTTAGTGTGCGAACATGTGGGTAGTGTGAAAAGATGTGAGTCGACGGGGAAATACCTGCGGTTAATTTTTCACACTACCTTTACTCCAGTTAAATAAATTCGTGTACTTATTCTTTTCGACGAAGCCTCCACGGTCATTGAAATATAATGACCGTGGAGTTTAGTTACATTTAAAAAAATATTGTCCACTCTTCAATCGTCCCAATTAAGCCACTTATTCATTAACAACAAAAAAGCCGCAACAATTAATAATAATTGAGACTTGTAATAGCAAAAATTCAAAGATAAAGGGTCTGATTCAAGAATTATAATAATTGGCTCTACATTATAGGTATATTTTTAGGTCTAACAGATAATGCGGACGAGTATATGCAATATCTAATATTATTGCATTATATAATATTATATTAATATATTACAGGAATTTTATAGAAAATAATATTATTGCGCACAAATGATACCTTAAAATCAATACTTACTAATCTCTCATAAGTAGGTCGATAAAAAAAAAAAACGATTTTAAATACTGTTTCAGTCGATTGGTTCAGTTGTTTAAGTGGAATGACAATTTTATTTCTTTCATGGCAAACGTAGATGCATCCAGAAATAAGAGATTTTCAATAAGGCATTAATTAATGTCACAATTTCTAACGAGATTTCTTCGTCACAAGATTAAAATCCTAAGCCGCGATTACAATTATTTCCTCGGAGTTGAGGAGATAATATCATTGTTGTACCGGCAATTAACTGTTATGTATGTTGCAAACCTATTTATCTGAATGACTACCTGGTATTTAATATAGCATTTACCTACTTGACGGAAGTTGGACTTATTTTTACCTACTTACTTATTCTTACTTCTACATAACATTCATAAACGCATATCGCATAGATTATCGATCTAATTGAATGTAAGTTAGGGATATAAGTTAGGTAGGTATTAAATAATTAATTTGTAATCTTTTGTGTATATATATATACTGACACTAGCTGGTGCCCACGACTACTTCGACTAATTGAGAGTTATAACGCTCTGACGTTCTGGCGGCGACAGTGGCGCCCAATTTTTTTATATTTTTAGACGATCCCTCGGAAACCTAACATTTTTCCAGGATAAAAGGTATCCTATAATATGTTAATCCAGGTAATAAATTATCTGTATGCCAAATTTCATCCAAATTCGTTCAACTATTTTTGCGTAAAAGAGTGACAAATATCAACCCATCCTCACAAACTTTCGCATTTATATTAGCATGATACATAAGTTGACATAAAATACGCACTTTCTTTTTTGGAAAAATTCGCCACTGGAATATTTTTGGTATCATGGCTTTCAGAAAATATCACTTTGGTGACCAAAAATTATAACCAAGCAGAGCCTACGAGACATTCGTCACATTCGCTTTTTACCAAGATTGGAACTAGATGGCGGCCATATAACAGCTCTGGTGAGGTCAGAAAATGTTCTTGAGACCACGCTTGTGTGGATCGAGCTTTATGACGCGATATTTTGCTGAAAGTACCATTCTTGGTTTTTGAAAATGGTATTGTTAAGAACGCTTTGCCACCTTTTGAAAAATTTTAGTACACTGCACTGGGACGGTGTTTTGATACCTATTTCATTAAAATATAGTGCAATTGTTTCTTACTAACATCCCACCAAACCATCACTGAAGCTGGATAATACCTATGTAATATAGGTCTTCCCGACTACTTGAACCACATTTTCTCGCCAGAAGGTAAATAAAAAAATGTGGATTTTATTTTTCTTTACACCCATTGGTTTCTCCAATCTGGTCATGATTAATTGTGTAGGTAAGTGAAAATATTATTATCCCTTAATCCTATTGTAGTCGGCAGCGCACATGCAGCACCTGTGGTGTAGGTGACGGTACGCACCTACCATCAAATGGACCATCAGCCTGAAGTCCGAAGATAAGGGCGCAGATCAATAAGGGGTCCTCGGACTCTGAAATATGCGTCATCTAATGTATTAGTTGCAAGTTGCTGAATCACCCAAATCTGTGTATATTTTTAGGAGTGAAATCAGACACAAAATTGCTATAAACACTCATATTCTTGATGTTAGATAAATGACTTCCTGCTGGCTGTTACAATAGAGGCATCATTATTCCACGGCTTGCCTGAATAAGTCGCGCCGCCGTGCCGTGGGAGTCTCTCACGACTTTATTACGGATATATTTTTTGTTTGGTTCTAATTAACCGTTTTTCTAATAGCTTACTTTTACCTTAATTGTACGGTATTTTTGGCGAGGCGAGCATTCAAAATTGTGAAATAATTAGCGTTTTTTTTATTATTTCTAAACCACTGGAATCAGTATAATTAGACACTTATGCTTGCGTGTGTTTCGGATGTTAACCTTTCTTTATGGCTACTTATACCAGTTTAGCTTGAATTTTATGAACACTAATTATTTTCAAGTTTTCATGCCACATATAGAAAATCAAATGTATCAAAATTACTGTAGATATCAGCTTTAGCAAAACTAAACATCTAAGTAATTGTAGAAGTTTTGCATTATTCTCAAAACCAGCATCCACGTTGGGCAATACCAATCTGGCCACTGATCAATACTGATATTTACCTAATGCCCCTATTTCTGAGCATATTACTATTCCGATGATAATCCAATATCGTTACTCTTTCTATTTTATAGACTAGCGGTGTATCGCAGTTTAACCCGTCGTTTATACTAATCTTCCCCGAGAATTAGGCTATCAAATGCGAGAAGAATTTTTTAAGTAAAGTTTAACGTGTCCAAACCAACAAAATCTTTAGCTTTATTACATTAGTAAGTAAACTTTTAAAAACTCGTAGGAAAATTAATTTATTCTATTTAATACGGCCTAAAAATTTATATGAGATTGTGGTGTCGCTGTATATGTAGGTACAATTATACGTTATATGGGAACCAGGGCACCTACGCAGTTACTACCCTACAAGATAGCAATTTTACTGCGTAAGTTCAAATATAAAATGAAAAAAAAAAAAAAAAAACAGGATGTATAAATAATGAAACACCGTATAATCATTGTGACTCATGTTTACAACCACTCGCTAATGCACTTTTAAAGCAAAATAAAACAAAAGAATCTCCAAACACATGGCATAACACTGACAATTTTAGTAGGTAAACATAATATAATATGTATACTTAAATTTTATATTTTTTTAAAACTACAATAAAAAATACATATAATAAAAGTAGTTTAAAAATAATAGTGGTACATAGCTAAAAGTATTTTGTCGTTTAAATATTTCTTGGCTTGTAACATAGCCATTGACGATAGTTAGTGTTCCCAATAAAATAAAACTTGGTGAGGATAATTCGATATCACCTTTGTTCGATACCAATAAAAGTTTGGTAAAAAGAGAATACATGTTTTAATACTTTTTATAATTATTATAATAAAATAATAATTTTAAACGTGGGCTCACGAGATAGCAACAGCACCAACTATCGTGGGCAACACTATTTCGACAGCTGCCATTTGGATATCATTTTAATAACTTTGTCATAATATGTCCAAATAACTAGCAGTCAAAGTGGCTAATATTATTTTTACGCCTTTTCAACTGGAAACTTCAAATGTGTCAAAGCTATATTCTAATGTTCGTTTCTCAAATGACAGCTGTCACTTTCATTTGAGGATTCGATTTTATTTTTGGTCTCCCCTTTGACTTTTTTTTCTATATAAAGCTTTGAATACAAAATGACTGATGCCAGGCTGCTTCATGCTATTCCGAAGCAGCCATTTATTATTAATGTATACTACTGACTTATCTATGTATTCATTTGATATAAATATTATTTTTTATACAGTAAAAAATACTATAAAAAGCGGTTAGGCACTTCTAAGGCAATATTAGCAATTTTTTTCTAACTACATTATTCAAAAAATGTAAAATACATGTAGGATATTAATTTAAAATATATTACCACATAACAGATCTTTTTCATATCTTATTTAGATTTTTTTATGCAGGTTTGCGTAAATATTCTATTTATACCTAAGTTGCAAATAGAATATTCATTCGCGGAAGTACCTAATAACTTCCACTAATTAACTTTCCAAAAATTCACAAAAACCAAATTCCACTTAAATTTATATATATTATATTATGTAATATCATTTCTTAATATAAATATTGGACGGATAAATGTTATAATGATTTGTTACACATTTTTCTGTTTATATTTTTATATGTATCAATTTTATATGAGTACTACATTTAAATATTACGTGAAGTGACATTGTGCATTTTGTAATTTGTTAGCAAATACTATTTTTATATAATAACTATGTAAGTATGCATCGATGCAACACGAAGCAATCTATGGTTCAAATAATCTCTGGTCGCAGAAAAAAGCGCGCGAATACACCAAAGCATAGAGATCATTTGACACGAACAGAGCGTTGCTTATTCATATTGGTGAGCATGAGGGAAATGTATGAAGTGAGGAGGTCGTCCATTTTGTACCCGAGCGAAGTCTCACAAAGAAGTTTCGAGCCACGCACGAGATTGCCTATGGTCATATGGAAGTAAGTATTGCCAGATGACCAATTTGATATCCTTGTGAACGGGTGGGTGACTAATATATCCTGAAAAGAATATTATTTGGTATACAGTATGAAATTTAGGTTATTTTATGTATTTTATGAAAAAAAAAAAGGGTAATAAGGCCAGATTATCATTTTACAACCAAATAGTAACTTTAGCAATATTGAAATTAATTTATTTAAATTTAAGTCTTCTCACGAACACGATAAAGCTGTCATTTGACTAACAATCACGAATATTAGCAACATTATTCTAGACTAGCGACACACACCGGGCTTTAGACGGATGCTTTTTTTTCTGCACATTATAAACACAAACTTTCCTCGTTTAACGCTCTTTCTATCGTATCATAGTCTGTTGGGTGGTATTTCTATAACTTAGCGGACGGAACAAAAGTTAGAGAAACAGACAGCGACTTTATTTTATAATACACTAACTGGTGTACGCGACTTCGTCCGCGTTGAAAAAGAAAATATATCTATAATAATATTATAAAGAGGAAAGAATTTTGTTTGATTGTTTGCATTGAATAGGCTCCGAAACTACTGGACCGATTTGAAAAATTCTTTCACTGTTGGGAAGCTATATTATCAGCGGGTTACGCGGGCGAAGCCGCATGCAACAGCTAGTGAGTAATAAAATAACGCCTGACATAATTATCGCTGTGACGACGGTGGTGCCGCCACGCGACTGTGGCGCCCAATTCTTTATATGATGCGCGTGCGTGACTTGAACCGACCCGAACGTTATCATACCTATTTTGTTGCGGAGTTATTTTAAAATTATGATATCTCCTAAGATGTTGATTGAAATCAAATGAAGTCAAGGGCAATTTTGTTCACAATTAAATACTTGTGATGAATAACGTATTTATTTGGATAAGGATTAATATGATGTTGATAAAACACCTTCACAAATAATGCATTAATTTCGATCAAATTAGAAATAAAAAAGGTTATAGTGAGTCAATCTTAAAACTTTTAAAGAGGAACAATTCCATCATACATGATTTTTGCATAACTTAAACCGTTTACGCAGCGCACGCAACGGAAGCTCTCAAAAAGGAATCATTTTTTCCGTTTTTGCAACATTTTCCATAAACGCTCCGTTCCTATTGGACTATTCAACAAAAAGAATTTTTCAATTCGAACCAGTAGTTCCTGAGATTAACGCGTTCAACCAAAAAAACAAACAAAGTCTTTAGCTTTATAATATTAGTAAATATAGACATAGAGTATATTATACAGACAAAGTTTCTAGTGATTGTATATCAAATGACAGCCAACAATAAGAATTTTTAACTATATTGTCTACAGTATATTTAAACTGTTATTTCTATTTTCAATGTTGTTTAATATAATATTAGGTAATTTTTATTACTTACTTAACCTTTCATATTTTATAGATTGTAGTAAACGATTACAGGATAATAAAACAAAATAAAACACTAACTTTGCTCTGTGGATGAATTAAGCTGACGCCATGTTTGTTGATGGCGATGAGCAGCAATTCTGGGTAGTTGGGTTCCGTCGTCTGTTTCACTTCGAAGAAGGCGGATCCGAAGGTGGGCCATCGATATATCACCTTGAGGAAGGTGATCTTCGCGTCTTCGGGGGTCATGCCCGCGTCCTGGTTGTACGACGCCACGATAGCACGTTTCCAGTCCGCTGAGCTCTGCAGCTTTATCAGATCTCCTGGCACTAGCTCGCGCAGCATTTGACTGAAAACATATTTTTACATATTATGGTTTTGAAATAAGTTTTCCTTTTTGTTTAAAGTTAAAAAAAGAAATTTGATTGCACTATTATCTACATTTATGTATGTTTCTCTTTTTCCTAATTTAATATACACGGAGGAAACTGTTAACTTAAACCATTTAATAACACTAATAAGTAGCTGCGTACAGAAATTGATTTCGTCGTACAAACACAAATTTAAAATTAAAAAATATAATTAGAAACGTTGAAACTAGAAACTAGAAAAATTATAGGTCATTTGAAGTCTTCCGTGGCTTATAGTTAAATAAATGTAATATTGAGTAGGTATAAAACACTTACGGTATAGCTTGCAGCTCTTGCTTGTTGTCCCCGAATCGAGCTCGGTAGGCGAGCGCCGCCAACCGCGCGGCCTCTTCGCGCCCGCAGCGGTGATAGCCACGCAACAGCTTCGGTAGTTCCTGGTGGAAGTGGAAGATCACATCTGCCGCGCGGTCCTTACCGGGCACAGTGTTTGTCCAAAGCTTCTTCATGAAGAACACCTATACATATACCAACAAAGTACGAGTATTAATGTTTTGTCTAAGGTGATCAAAAAAAAAGAAATTATATCATTTTAATTATTGAAACACTTCATCACTTGGGTATTGGCAGATATCACATTGGAGGACTCCAGTGAGAGATTGAAGATTACAATCAATTGTTAGATAAATCATACCGCATTGGCGTCCTTTAGCAGAGTTTATGGGATATCTTGAAAATACCTGTGTGCCTGAAAAAACTAGCAATTTTTCGAATACACATAGGTTTCTTAGATGGTTACTTGTGCTAAGTGCTAAGTGTTAAGTGGCAAGACTAAAGCGGTTGAACTCGTCAGAAAAATATGTGCTTTGTTCGCTTAACAAGGCCAATTGTTATAAAATATTAAACTTACTCGATAAGGTTATTTTCATGCACACAACTAACTCTGACTTTTGACAGAATCAAGAGGATGCGTCTAATATTTGGAAAAATATTAATGAATAGAAAATATAGTAATAATATGATAATATATTACCTGATATGTGAATTGCGGTGTGATGCCGTCACGTGTGGGCCGCGCCTTTTTAATCCAATCGGTTAAATGTCTAACGAAATCAAAGAAGAAGTCTCCTTCTGGCACTGATATCACTTTATCGGCTATCTTAACAAACAAACTAAAACCTTCACTAGATCTGAGATTCAGTCTCTGTGCGATATTCTGACAAAAGTCCTTTGCTCTCGTTGATGAATCCACTTCGAAAGCTTCATCCGTGTCATCGGGGAAATAAACTTTGTGAAATATCTGTGTAGTTTTGTGCTGAATGGCTTCTACCTCAACTTGGTGAGGTGGATACTTCCTCTGTCCGTTGCGTAATGTTTTTTGGAGTCTTTGAAGAGAGTCTTGAGCGATAGGATATCTTCGAGTTCTTAGGAATAATGTGAGCTCCCTCAGTAAGCCTTGGCTGCAAGCGAAAAGACCTGTGGCCAGCCACATCAACTCCCAACCCCTTTCTTCAGACATTCTGTTCCTATTGTCTGTTAATTGTTTCATAATTTGGCAATAAATTTCGTCGCGTAATATCTCGTGTTTTAGAGGACTATCAAAAATATGATCTGTATGTTCATTGCCAATACGAGGTCGTTTGGAAGGGAGATCTCCCATATATTTTAATATAGCAGTAAATGCAAAGCATGCTTCTTCAGCCAACTCCTCTTTGGCTTGTAACTTTTTGAGCAGTGGTTGTTTAATTGGTTCCCTAGAATGTCTCCATAATTCATCTGCACCTCCGCGTTTGGCAGTCGACAATGTGAGTGTTTTAGATACTGTACGTTTTGGTGGCAATCTGAAATGATCCATCGCATATTCAATTAGGGTATGAGGTTTGTCTCGAGTTTCTGTTCCATTGAAAGTAGCAGTTGGTGCCCTACGTCCATGTTGTGCTCCTTCTAAACAGAATAACGCCAGTATATCTGGAGGTGGTTTACTCAATGCAGGCAGAACGTACACCGTCTCCGCAGGAAAGTCACCTCGTTCCATGGTTCTTTCACAACGCCCGATACACCACCCGTTATTTAACACAGATTCCCCTGTACTATCTTCCTCTAAAATTATCAGATCTCCTTTTTGAAAGTTTAAGAAACTAGAACCTTCTCCTGGCGCTTTATAATCTTGTAGTGCTATGACAAATTTGGACCGTTTTTTAAGTCCCTCCAAGAAATATACAACCAAATCACGTATATCTTCCGCATTTGGGCTTTGGAAAGTAAACTCCTCTCCCCTGACTGTCGACAAACTAAATGTTTGTGTGAATACTTTATTGGTCTTTTGACTGGATACAGTTGTAATTTCTGGAAATGACAGTTCTAGTAAAACTTGTTCTTGGTCGTCCACAACGTACACACCGGTCCAGTTCACAGCAATGATCACATCATTCTTGGGCAAATTTGGCCCGGAATTTCTGTAGGCTTCATAGAATCTAGAAAACAATAAAGGCCACTTGAACTTTGCGTAACTAACGACATCTTCTTTCACGCGATACGCTGCCACTTTCTCTTTCACGTAGTAACTTTTTTTGTATGCTTGCACTACTAATGCGCCCCAGCGATCTACCGCTTTTTCAACTCCGGTTAGACAGTAATCTGGTATATAATTAGGAAGTAGTGTGTATAATCGCTCATTGTTTAAATCTTGACCATATTCGATATAATATTGTTGAGCTGCAATCATAGCTAAGTCTTCTTCTTTATCGCATCGATATTCACCAAACTTTACACCCCTTACAACTTGCTGATAAATAAGATTAGTGGCTACCTGATCTTCTGTCGGATCATGCCATGGCGCAAAAATTTCTTTTCTAAAGAAAAGTCTCCAGGGCGCATTTCTCTCCTGAGCTCCTTGTTCTTTGGCATATTGTTCACATTGTGATATTGCATCCATAACGTGATCTCCACCGCTTCCTAATGAGCTAACTTTATCAAAAAGAGCAATATATAACGAGAAACCAAACTGATCTCGTAAACCAATCTTATCAGATAATTGATTACAAAGCTCCCTTGCAGTTGTCGCCGAGTCCGCAAGTAAAGTTTTTGTATTACCATCCATAAATGTAATCGGTAACATTATGGGCTTTTTGGATTTCGTTGCTTGAAGTTCTAGCCATGAAGGGGGTTGATTTCTGGTGCCGTTATTAAATGTTCTTTTTAGGCGATCCTCACAATACGGAGCGTAACCAGGCGGCCCTTCTCTGATAAACGCTCTCAAATAATTTACAAATTTCTCACTGGGAGCAAAACATCCAACACATAACGACAGAAGAATCCAGCCTCTGGCATGCGAAGATTTCGATGGATTGTTCGTGAGCTGCTTACAGATTTGGCAGTATATTTCATCTCTTAATTCGGCCCGTAATATTCCGTGGCCAATAATAAAGTGAAGTTTCTCTAAATTTGACGTTGGACGTGATTCTAACCAGGATTGATAACTATCAGCCGTGTACTCCTCGTCCTATAATAACAAATAAATAAATTGTATCACCTTTATAACAAAAATGTATTCACAATAACCCACAACCTTTTAACCAACCTGTAGTTTCCTTCTGACATCTTCACCGAGTTTGTTCTTTCGTTTTAAAGTAAGAGATACCAATTTGTGTCTGATCGATCTTGGTTTCTGTTTGTTCAAATACACATCAGGATCAACGCCCATCATTTGGGCTTCCTGAAATTCCTTTGATTTTATGAAATTCCTTCCAAGAGTAGCTGTAACTTTTGACATCACCGAAGTGTTGTCCCTGTCCATAGTGTGATACCGAGGTTCCGGTAAATCTCCCGTGAAACGCAATATTGTAATCCACAATGCCTGCGCTGCCTGAAAGTGCATATTACAAAAACATTATTACAAACAATGGTCATAAAGATTTCTATCTATTTAATTTATCTTATCATTATTGCAAATATGTTGTGATTTAGCTAAAATATAATCTATTTCAGCATCTTATCGCTGCATCAGTATAATTATTATCTGCGTGTTATTTCCTGTACTTACCAATTGATCGCCTTGTGTATGCAACGGTAGCAATGGAAGTTTCAAAGGTTTTCTAGAATATTGATGTGTCACGTTCCCTTGGAAGTAAGTTGCGGCGAATTTCTGGAACTTAAACTCCGAAAGGTCTTCTTCGTCCTCGGACGTAGTCTGCATAGGTGTTACCATCTACATAAAAAACGTTTAATTAACAGTGATTTCTTGATGAGTTATCTAGATAATATATAAGAAGAAATTATGTACTCTAACCTCCTGCTGATCAGCTCTAGGCTGCGGTAGATCACTGAACATTGAAGTGTCTTTTGGTGCAGGCGCCTCACTACTCGAATCAGGTAGAAAGTCAAACATTGCTTCTACTAGTTTGCTATCATCTACCGGCTCGTCTTGCTTTCTTGCTGCCTCTTGCAGGAGAGTCCTTTTCGCTTCCACCTGACGTTTCTCCTCTAAAGTCAACTCTGCTTCGCGCCGTTCTAATTCGTACATGCGTTCCTGAAATGACAATTATAACTTTTTAGGTGGCTGTGTTCAAACGCTGAGAAATTTCTTTTAGACATTTACACTAACGTATTTTAAACTAACGGACGTGTTATTACATATACATTTGAACCAAAAACTTTTCATTTTACTATTACTCAAGGAATAGATTCAACACGAGCTCCAACCACCAACCACTGTACGATATTCGGTAAATATTACCGAAGCGTTAGAGTTCTGGTTGCTATTATTTCATAATAACAATCCACGCTTGATTGACCTACGCTAATTAAGAACAGTTATTACTCGTGCTGTTACTACACTGGTAATTATTATGACATACTGCATCTACTATTATTTATTAGGTATTTCAAACATTAGGTAAGTGTATAGATAATTTGGGCCTACTTTTTCATGGGAAACCATTTAGATTGTCCAATATAATAGGAAATAAGGATTTTTTAATAGGAATTATTCAACATTGTTTTCTTACAGGCAGGCTAACGGCCCACAGGTAACACTATCGCTTATCCTAAACAAGCAACACCAAAAGGTGTTGCCGACCCTGATAACATAATTATGAAGACTAAGGAACAACGTAATATGCTTTTTATTATTTTCCATAATACGTAGTGGTAGTTACCGTTTAATGTAATAGGACAAACGAAGAAAACCATACGTACACATTTTATGTTTCTTTTTTTGTTTATACAAAGAAAGCTACAATGCTATATGATATTTATTTATATGTTATTATCAATTCTATAATCTATACAATTCTATATATACCTAACAATGCTATACCATTGTATTAACTATAAAATACACAATGCTGTTTAATTCTAAAATTTAGCTGGAAAAATTAAAGTAATTCCATATTTCGTAAAATGCAAATTGTTTTAATAGTTATTGTTAAGTCTTAAAAATGCGAATTGTTTAAGTACGAATTAATCTTGTACTAAGTTAGGTATACAAATCACGAGAAACATTTAAAAATTAAATTTTCTCTTTGTAAGCCGACTCCTTGCAAAACCCGTGGAATCCGCCGAAGCAAGAAAATAAAATCATTGAAATAAACATTCAAAAAGTTAAGTCCAAAACTTGTTCTATCACTTCACTGTACAATAATTTACCTTGAAATCAAGCAATTCAAAATATAAAACAGTCTTTGTTCCTCGCGAGTAATTTTAAGTACATTTTGCACTTTGTCGTGTATCGGACTTATCGAGTCAACTGTTCACGTACAATGTATGTACCTAAGTACAAAGAATTTGCTATATTATACTATTTAGGGTTCGGCATATCAATAAAGGAAATGTGAAACCTGATCGAGTCACTTTGTTGTGCTTATAAATATCAACGAATCTGTCCGTTTGTCGAGATACCTTTAAGAAATTAACACCAAATACGTGACACATTTTCTCAAGGGCGAGTTTTAAGTTGAAATCAATATCTTTAGATAGTATAAAACAAAGTCGCTTTCCGCCGTCTGTTCCTCTGTATTTATATACGCTTAGATATTATAAACTACGCAACGGATTTTAATGTGCTTTTCACTAATGAAAATAGAGTTTGTTTTTCTATATTTTATTGATTTTCATACGGTTTTCACCGTATCAAAATCAATGAAAATAGTGATAAACAATAAAGGTTTGTGTATACACAATCAACAGAAAAAAAAAAGCATCCGTACGAAGCCGGGGGCAGGTTGCTAGTTGGATATAGGTAAACAAAAAGAATTGCACCTTTAGTGAATGTAATATCATCGAAGTTAGATTCAAATTTGCTCTAAATTAATATGTAAATAACCGTGCTGTAAACCTATATCTAATGTTAGTGAATATTTTTATTGTTCTTCAAACTATGAAACGATAAAAGTCATTTGTAAAAAGTAAATTTATAAGGTAGAAAGAACCCTCAGTCCTACTTCATTTACAAAGAAGATTATCTAGACAGATTAGTGAAATGAATACTTACATTAATCAGTTATCAGTGTCAATCAAATTATTTTTAAATTAATTACTGGCCGCTTCTTTGCTATTTGATAATGAACGGATATAATAAAGTAGATAATACTTAAGTAAGCATTGAAAAAAAAAATCTGTGCCGTGTAATTGGCATTGATTTATAATCGGCATCAATACTTCCAATTCATCATATGTATTTATTTTATTTATAATTTTAACAATTTTAAAGCTAATAATATAATACATGTAAAATGATAACACTAAAAACCACTGAGGTTTAATCTTGTGTAATCATTACTAAAATCTAACTAAATACTATTAACTACAATTTAATAAATATTGCTTTAATTAATATTTTTAATCGTTATATTGTTACATAGATCTGAAGGTAGGCTGTTGATAAGGTGTGGGGTTATCGCAAACTAGTTCGATATTAGGGTTCCAGTTAAATTTGTCGTCTATAGTTAATCCTTGGGTTTTGACAATATCTATAAATGGACAGTTGCAGTTCATTACACTGACAATGTAATGAAATATGGGATTCTCTAATGTACGGTGATTTTATAATTAACAATTTTGTTTTGTTTATTTAGAAAGATGGCCGTATTTTGGGCATTTTGAAATCGATAGTCAGATTGCTTGCTGACCTTTAAATAAAAAGCAGTCAATAGACATGGACTGCATCGGCCGGGAATCGAACCCGGGCCGCCCGCGTGGCAGGCGAGCATTCTACCACTGAACCACCGATGCTATATTTACTAGTGTTGAATAACTGTGTATTATATTGCGAAAGAATTTTTTTTCTTTAATAATATTATTAGAATTTAAAATACACAACTTAGTTAAATAATGTAGGTATGATTAATTTTGTTAGGTATGTAAAATTTATAAAAAAAATCAATTAAAAAATATTATTCAATACAACTTTATAATCACATGACCATAATAACCGTTGTTTAGTTCAACCTAATACATTTATCGGTAGTTTTCAGATTAAAAATATTCATCTTCAATCTTTGGAACTGCCATCTGAAACTGGAGTCGGATTTGAAAAATTCTTTTTGAATTTTGAGTGCATTTTGCAATTTTTGAGGAAGGGAACGCTACGATCCTTTATGAGCGAAAAAAACGTCAGAGAGTGAAAGAAAAGAAATAGTACGGGAAGATAGATGCGATGCTGTGAGTCGATGGCCGAAGGCGACGATAACAAAGCATTAACGAGGAGAGCTGAAATGTGAATGCCTATCAGTTTAAATTAAACAGCGAGTAAAACCGCGAGACACAGCAAGTATTTTACAAATTAATTTCAACCGGTATATTACGTTTTTGTTTAGGTAGATACATACAATGATTTGTGCTTTTCAAAAATTGATTAGCGCCAGTATTGTAACTTGAATATAATTGCAAAATTATAATTTTCAATAAACATTTAATTTGATATCATCTATCTATACTATAATAAAATCGTACACGAGCAGTGTGAACATTAAATATTACCGAAGTAAAAAAAATAGTTTTTACAATTTCTGTCTGTTTGTGTATGCATGCTAATCTCAGAAAAGTAATTTGGCACACAAATTACCTGGATTAATATATAGGATACTTTTTTCCCTTAAAATGATAGGTTTCCAGTGGGATTTTCAAAAAACGAACTACAGCGCGTAAGAAGTCACGGGCACCGTTAGGTTTTTATAAAAAAATTTTTATAAAAACATAGAACGTCAATTAAAATAGTTATGAATTCTATGCTGACAGTCAGTACCTATGTCTTATCAATCATGATTTTCCTATGTTTATCAGAACATGAAAGTTACATTAACATTAATAAAGAAGCTAGACTATTTTTTAATGTTTTTGTTAATAATAATGGTAATCTTTAAATTTATCTGATAAATATATAATATACAATTCATAAGGTCAACCCTGTAACAACTTGCGTTTTTTATACTATCAACATATACCTATATTAACCAATTTTTTATTAGATAACAGTTTCATACAATCCGAAATAAAAAGAATTACATAAATATTGTAGGTATTACAAACATTTGCTCTTGTTTGTTTTTTTTTTTTGCATGAAATAATATAAAAATTAATAATTTTTCTAAATCTATTAGTTACTATAAAATTAAAATTAAAAACTACCTACTAAGATTTAAACTCATCTGGGCAGCCCCTTTGACAACAATTGCCTTACAGAAGACCATATAACGTGATGAATAATAGTAGATAATGAATAATCACTGTACCCTTCTTTATATTTTGTCCCTACTGCGTAACTGCTACTTCCGAGTTTGTAGTGAACTTTGAATAAAAGTATAAGACTTACTCTGTAGTTTTGTTCGGCGATCTCCTTGGCGCGCGAGTTGCCTTGGTGCTGTAGGCGCTGCTCCTCTTGGCGGCGGAGACGCAAAGCCTCTCGGTGCGCGCGGTTCTCTTGTAGCAAGCGACGATAGCGACGCATCGCGATCAATCGTCGCACGTGGCTTTGTATCTTCAGTATAGCCCACATCTTGTGGCCATAAGAACGCCGCACTAAATAACCTCGAGCTGCTGCCTAAAACACCAATAAGCGCTCAAATAGTCCAAGAGGCGTGTGGTGACGTATTTCCTTAGAATTATTACTTTGTATAATTTTTACAAAAACTCGTGGTTTCATACATTGTACTCGTAAAACTTTTTTTAATACGTCTATTTTAAGAAATTAAAGTAACATAGAGTATAAACAAAACATTTAAAAAAAATACATACCTGTAACGAAACAATGTGTCCACGCAGATGCCTAAATCTATGCGCGAGCACTCTAGCACGGATTAATGCCTGCAGTCTCGCATAACCCACTTTCATCTTGTTATAACGAATTCTTTGCAACTTCCCTCGCCAGTGACGCTGTACCAAAATAGCAGCCGCTCTCATCTTCAAGAATCGTCTTCGATACACCCAACCACGAATAGATCTTTGGAGAATCAATATCTTTCTTGTTAACACCCGGTCTCTTTCTTGTTCCAGGAACAAATCATGAGCATCTTTCAGAAACACTTTAGTATGTCCAAGTTGATAGTCAGATTTTCCTAGTACCGACGCACAGATTTTGGCTGTAGCCGCACGACAATCAGTTTTATGCGCCGGAGGTATACCAGATATTAAAAATCTGTATCTCTCAACGAATTCTTTAAAGCTGTGACGTATCGGATACCCGGCTCTTCTGATCCGTATAGTTTCCATCATTCCTGAGTATCTAAGTTGTCTACAGCACAGACCACGATCAAACATCATAGGTTTCTTAAACTCGTTAGGTTTTATACATCGTATAAAGAATGGCTGACATGTTCCCAATGTTCTCATAAGTAAATCTAAAGATTTCTTGAATTGTGTAGACAAAGTTGGAGTTCGTTTTCGGGTCTCTGAGCCCATTACTATGTCGTCTTGGAAAATATGTTGTAAAAATTTATTTGTCGAAATGTGTATTAATTGTAGCAAATCAGCACTAAAAGTGTCTCTGTTTTTCTCTAAAAACCCTCTAGTATCATAGAACACAACGCCAGCGAAGTGATTTAGGCCAAAACTTGTATTAATATCTGACTTTGGTTTGAGGTAGTTCCTGTGAAGACCGTGAGTCTTGTGTAGCTTAGCTAACATGGTTTGGTCTGTGCCCTTCGGAAACTTTGACTCCTCGTCTATTAGTGCCATAATATTCAATTGTTTCAAGGCAATTAAATCTAATGCATCCTGATTATCCACGAATTCTATGTGTTGCCAGTTGATTCCTTCATGATTATATTCCTCCTGTTCTAATTTAAAAATGTGTCTAACAAAGAACTGTTGCAAATTTTCATTTGCAAAATTGATACAGAATTGTTCAAAACTGTTATGATCGAAATTTTCGAATCCAAATATATCTAATACTCCAATCGCCGTTCTCGTTATGGACTTTGGTTTGTAAATTGCAGCGTTAATTTTCTTAACAATCGTTACGAACAGACGGCCATAGATTCCTTTAACGAAAGCGTCTCTAATATCGACCGACTGATCTCTACTGAGAGTAGACACAACTGTTTCACCATGAGCGAATAACGTTTTTCTTGTTAAAGCGCCAATCAGCGATTGCACCGGTACTCCAAGAAGATTCGCTACTCTCCTGACATTAGCTTGCTCTATAATCTCAGTTGCGTCTAAATTGTCAACAACTGTCGCCTCATATTTGATATTACCACAATGTAGTACGGCCGCTAGTAATTTTAATATCTCCCATATTTCTGATTCACTGAATAATAAAACCTTCATGGCTGATCTAATGTCAGCAAATTCCGCTGCATCATCTCTACCCTCGCATGTGTAACTGCTACCCTGTAAACAATCATAGGTTTTTAGTTTGATAAATATAATTCTTAAATATACCTTATATTAGGAGGATTGAAAATATTACCCCAGATAAATATCTGTATTCCGATGGTTCACTTAATTCCAATTTCTTCTTGTCGTCTTTTGAGAGTCCAGCCAATAAACAATAAAATACGTGGTAGTTCCTTTCGTCTTTACTTTGAGAAACAATTCTGGATTTTTCCAATAAATATTGTTCTATTTTCGCACCCTCTATTACTCCTCCACTGTTGAAATGGATGTCAATGTATTTTCCGAAACGAGAGGAATTGTCGTTTCTGACTGTTTTGGCGTTTCCAAATGCTTCCAAAATTGGATTGGCTTCTAAAATCTGAAAATATGAGATACACAATTAAAATAAATTAAACAATATAACTTCGTAATGATTTTTTTGAGAAGCGAAGACTATATTAGTATAATCCTCACTTTAATATCCTTACATATTTACTACCCCACAATACACTGTTGAACTCATTTGAATCTACCGAAATTTTAAGTAAAATTTTACTACACAGCTAATTTGCATTTTCGCTACATATTATTTTAACCTATCTTTAAAACAATAACTCTTTACATATTAGTCTATGATTTGAAATTTCATGATGATTTGAAATATGATTGGTAAGAGCTCTTTGTCTGTAGAGTGTGCTATTATGTTCAAGAGGTTGTCATTTTTTGGTTACCTTAACTATTTAGTTGCTTCGTTTTCTCTTAGCTGCCGAAGAAAACGAATGTTTGACTTTATTCAATAAAATTTATAAAAGGTTTTTTACCTGTTGCTCTATCCACGAATGTTTCCCACTAATAGCTGCAAGATATTGCAGTATTAACTTCGTTGATTCCGTCTTCCCCGCACCAGATTCACCACTGATGACGATACACTGATCTTGACCATAGCGACGCATATGAGCATATGCGTTGTCACCAATCGCGAATATATGAGGAGGTAGCTCCCCTATCTTTCTCTCCTTGTATAATTTTATTTGATCTGCAGTGTAAATTGGGAGAATCTGGTACGGATTCACCGCTACTAATATCGAGCCAGTGTAAGTCTGGAATGAAAAAAATAAAATATTAAATACCAGCCAAATCTTCTTTATGCTATTAATCGAATACTACTATTCAATCTTCCAATTAGCTTCTCTTACGTCTTTTACTTTGTAGTGTTCACAATGTTTCTACTAAGGTGTTAGCCATACTCTTCAATTAAGGGTGGTAAATGAGTAGGCAATAAAAGGTAAGGATGGTAAATGTTCGTCATATATTGATAATAATAATTATTATTAGTGTGGAAGTGCCTGCATCTGTGCTGGCTTCGTCTGGCAGAAGGAAAAGGTTTGATGTCTCAACAATCCACGTCCTCCCGCACATAGATAAAGCGAGAATGCACCGTAGGCTATTTGTGGATAGAAATCATACATAATCCAAATTCATCAATTATACTACAATGATCAAAGGCATCAATTATACCCATTACTTATATCACATAATAAGCCATATTTGAAATGTTGAACTTACATAGATAAGATTGTCATTATAACGGATGAGCAAGTTTCTCAGAATGCCAGCCTCGTGCAAATCGCCCAAGGAGATCATGTCCTCGACGCCATGCACGGAGGTGGCGTGCATGGCCTTGATCCGACGCTCTGGCGGCAGCCATTGTTCTTGGCCGTCGTCGTCGCGGACCCTGATCCTCCGACCTTCCGCTGCGAGGACCCTGGCTCCTATCGCCACATCGAACTCCCGTCCGGACACCGGCTCTATCCATATGTAATCGCCCTGGAACGCAGACAATTAAAATCTTTTAAAATAATTCATTTTTTCATAAAAAAAACACTTAAATATATTATACTAGCTGGTGCCCGCGACTTCGCCCGCGTTACTTTGTAAATTATATACTAAAACCTTCCTCGAGAACCACCTTATCCATTGGTGAAAACAGCATGAATGAAAAGTTTTTGAATTTATCGCGAACAGACAGACAGACACGGCGGAGAAATTTGTTTTATAATATGTAGTGATAACCTAGATTTCTTAGAAACAACTACCTATAGTTGCAATTTGGAGAGCCCGAAGTCTGTGGTAGGTATACAGGAAATACCCGTATCATAGACCAACATGGACATCTGGAATTATGTACCTTTCAAATAGTGAAAGATTATTTCAAATAGTCGCAGTTGTTCCGGAGATTACTCTCAACATGTAAACAAACATACTAAATCCAGGTCCCATTCTGCAGATTTCACAAGGTTTTTAGTGAGTGGTTCATTTGTAACTACAAACTAGAGTGAACAATGCCAGTGGGTAACTAAAAACAAACGAGAGACTGCCCTTTGGCACCCTTTGCCACCTGGCGTTGCGTTCCACTGACTGAACCTAAGGGGTGGAAGGATATAGAGGATGACGTACTTTTTACACGATAAACGAAGTTACGAAATGCATTTATTTGTGCAAATGTGTACATTTATTTTGCACACTCGTTTTAGAGAGAACGTATTCAATTAGAAAGTAATCGTATCCTTTTAGACACAAGACAAACAACAATTGCACACGTTGTTTTTATACAAGTCCTGATCCTTATCGGCAAAGGTGAAAGTAATGACTTACCTATCTACATTGACATATTGAGTTTTGATGTTTCTACAAAGCCATTGTGCAATTAAATGTCACATTTGGTTGTTAAATTACTATTTTTAAACTAATAATATAGTTACCAGTATAAAAAGTATCCTATGTATGTTGGTATTCAAAAAAAAAATACTGGCCAAATGTAAACAAGATTATTTTAAATCTGTTAAGCGGTTTACAACTGAATGAGTAACAAACATACAAAACATTTTCACTACTTTTCACATTTATATTAATTTTTCATGGGGGGTGTAACGGTTATGTATAAAAAATAACGTTCTTCGGATACTGTCTAACTCTTGGAGAAGGCAGATTCATAGATTCATGTTTTTTGTTTCAAAAGTGTCCATCGGACCAACAAAAGTACTAGAGATAGTCAGATATATAAAAAAAAAACTCATACTGTAGGTATGTATACCATGTGTACATTGTATGTGTTTATATGGATGGGAATAAACATTATTACATAAATTAATTAACTTGATATTTATTTGTAACCAAATGAGAATGATATAAAAGTCAGACTTGTCTGAGTTACTTAAACATATCTAATTAAAAAAGTCTTGAATATTAATTGTTCCAGTGATCAAAGATATTATGCTCAAGAATGTATGTATTGGTTTAATTATTGTTATTTTGCTATTTAACCTCTGTCTTACATATTTTAAATTTACATATATAAAATGCGTTAGTATCTGTACTTTATAAGTTTTTAAATACAATTAGTTTTTCATATTATGTGACTTACTTTGAAATTATTTTAACTAAATAATGGTCTATAAAATATATAAATTAGGTAAGATTAAAGTACTAACATAGTTTGTGTTATATAATAATTTGTTATTAATTTTGTATAAATCTTTTCATTAAACGACTTGTAATTTAATGAGTTAAAGTAACACGATAATATTGTAGACACAATAAAACAAGTTATACGAAACGGTCTGCAAACTGCGTGTGTTACCTGGAAATATAAATTGTTTTCCATATCACGAGCACTTGTCGCGAAAACATTAACAAAATATATTTTTAACGGCACCAAAATTGAAAGCTAACTGTGTAGGAATTCTCACAGAAATCAATATGCTTATCACATTCGCAGCTGACCGACTGACCGCCTCTCTGGTCATACGATGACGCCGGCAGATGATGAACTTAACATAATAAATATACTATATTATCTTTCATTCTATTATATCAATAAGTATTATCATACTTATATGAAATAAAACTTTATTGAGTATGAAGAATAGCAATGTAATGAAGAGACATTGGCAAAATGGGCTTGAGACTTTATTATTTTGATGACGTGACTGATGTGTATAAATTATTATTTATAATACGATTTTTATGGTGGAAATATCATTATACTTTAATTAGAGCGTTCTTATAAATTTTGCAGATCAACAATAAAGTTCATCAACTTCTACGCAACGGCATTTCATTACCAAGTAGTAGACCAAGGGTTAACAGTAAAAAATTGACAAGTAAGGTTAGCCCGGAAAAAGATGGCTTGGCTTGGCTTTCTCTTGGCTATTCTTGGCCATACACTTATCACTGACCTAACTACATAAATTAATGTGATCAGCCAAAGCTGATGGACTTGGCGAGGTGGAATATATTTTACGCTATTGTATTGTAATTGTAATAAATATACCAGTAATTATATGTAATTTAGATTACATATAAATACTGCACTCAGTAATTTGAATTAGGTTACACTGGTTTTCATACTAATCATTTAGTATTATAGTATTATGTTCTGACACAGTATATTTTTTTAGACGCTAAGGCAGCCATGATTTTCTGATGACTTGTACCTAACTCAATTATAATTAAATTAATCAATAGAAAGCACATTTTTATACCTATTAGAAACGATTCGAACGTTTTTTTCATCATAAATATAATATTTACATTAATGTTGGCGCGTGTCATTCTACCGGAGACCGTGTATCATAGTTAAGAACACTTTCAATACCGGTCGCTCCAGCCACACACGGTTGAGCTTTCTACTCGTAAATCGTATGTTTAAAAAAAGCGTAACCTACTAAGTACTTCTTATCCCAAGCTGCATTGAAACGTAAATGAAAATTCATTTGCAATACGTCTACTTTTTCCTACTTCGTAAATTAGGTTTGTCACAAAACCTAGCTGTTCACAACTTCTATGACATCAAAGAATTCATGGATAACTAAAATTGAAAATGTAATTTAGATAATAATATATTAAGTTGATAAGTTGGTTTTTAATAGAAGATTAATCTAGTAGCAATGAATTAGTGTTTTATCTAAGTGAGTACTATAAAAGGTAATATTTGTAAAATATTGCTTCCAAAGGGTAGTAGTTTGTAGCGAGCATCACTTTTATGATCTATACCTATTCATAAAAAAACTTTTTATATATATTTTTTTATTTATACAAATTAACCGGCAGCATAAGCCAGTTATGACCTCATAATTGGCTAATGCTAATTGTTAGTTAATGGTACATGGTAATCGTCGCTCATTGACACAAGCAACGCTATAAGAATTTCAAATATGCTTCTTATAACGGAAATGGACTCTGGAAACCCTTATTCGCTCACACATGTAATTATTTCACTATAGTAAGGGGTGGTTTCTTTCACCAGGTGGACTGCCCAGCCCAGGACATGCCAGAAGAGCCAGAAAGAGAGACTCTCCCGACATCCATCGGCAGACTACCACATATATTATAATTAGTTAAATAATATGTCATTTCTAATCCTCCCGTTACGTTCTATTGTTCGCAATCTCCAAAACACTTTCATTGCTAACAGCTAACCAACAAACATTAAAATATATAGGCTACATTCTTCCACGCACGCACACTAAACTTATAAAAAGCATAACACAATCAAACACTGTTGACAGGCTTGCTTAGTGTGGGTACCGGGGTTTGCTCCTAAAATTGTAAAGACTTATGATAATAATAAATTATTTGAATTTATTTTGAATTTTATTGAAGACCGTTTCTGCCTTCTGTGGTACATTGTGCCCACGACATAAACAGTATAGTACAATGCATTTTAAAACTGTTAAAAACGTTGCCTCTATATGTGACGCACGCAATAAAATTTGTAACAGATTATTTTTAATAATAAAAAAAGCTTCCGATAATAAATAAATCACGAAGACGTATGTGTGAACGTGCTTGTATACATAGAGGTGAACGACCCCCAGGTGGTCGGCTACTGAGAAAGGCTGACGGAATGTGCTCTTGCCAAACGCACCGATCGGAACTCACTGAGAAATGCACTGCAAACATTGTCCAGTTATAAACTGGTTACACTACAATAGGAAAATATCGAACATCAACCATTTTTATCTTAAAAATATCTCCAAAGAATATTGTAATTCCCTGGGATTCTAGCAGCGGAAATAACTGCGTCATGTTGGTATTGGTATTTAATAATTTAAACATACCGTATCGGACGTTCTCTATCCTTGGTTGGATCTGTTATCCTTGGTTACGATAGATACGGAAATGGAATTTACAGAATTCTGGAAATATTATTTAGGATCGTTATTAAAAGCAGAAGAATAAGTATGAATATGTATGATGTCGACAACGTCGTTTTATTAACCCCCCGACGCCCGACGCAAAATAGGGATGATGTAAGTTTGACCTGTGCTTCTGTGTGTCTGCCTGTGGCATCGTAGCTCCCAAAAGGATGGACCGTTTTTGATCAATTTTTTTTTAATCTAGTATACGAGTAATGTTACTTCGATGGTATTTCCATGTCATTGTAACCTTGACCTTGATGCTGCAGCATCAAGTTGCCTGGGGTAAACCAACTCCTCAGCAACTTACAGCAGATATAGCGTGTTTGGGCTCAAGTATGTCAAAACAATGTCGGATAAAAAGTCGGGAGTTAGTAATTTTTAATTGTATAGCATGGAATGGAACGGTTACACTATAAAAATCTATGGCATATACAAATAATGTAAAAGTTAATGGGATTTTTATCTGTTGCGTGCAGTTTATGTAATAATCTGTTAAAAAGATAATACAATTTTGAATCTATGTACAAAAACAAAATTGTATAGTGAAACAAAATAAAACTCACCCTGGTAACGATCACCATAATGGCGACGGCATGTGGTCACCGTCACGATCTGAAAAAAATATATTACGATTTTTATTTAATCACAGTTCAGTATGATCACAGTATGATATAAAATTCATGAGGTGATAATAATTTTTTAAGCAATTCCTCCACAATACCTACTGCAAGTTGAACGGAGAAACACATAATTCTTTGATGTAAAAATATAACAGTTATGCATAGTAGTGGGAGGGCACACTGCGTTTCGCAATCATAAATTGGGCAGCCCGTCTGGCAACAGTAACCACCTCCTTACAGAAGACCACCGTGAAACAGCGCATAATATGTCCTGTAGTTTTTAGGTGAGTATTAAGGGATGCCAGAGCCCATTTCCCTACGCCTTCCTAATACCTTATCTCTTCCTATCTCTTACGTAAGGACCAAAACCTAAGTCCTAAATTTAGACACAATTGTACAAAATATTACCAGATACAATGGTATTTCCAAATTAATATTTTTAAAATTTAATGTTGGTAAAAATCCATAAAGTAGGTAGTGGAAATGTTTTGATGACAAGGTAGATTGACAAGGTACGAAGCCATAAGCTAGGCGTGCCGCGTGCCGGTCACGGTGAGTGAACTATGTCAATATTTCGCAACAGTTATCCATTGTTACGTGATGAGTGTATTAGTTACTGTGATCTTATTATTTTACAGACAGGTGCGAGTCTATTGTTGCGTAGGACTCTTAAGTATTTCACTTTAGAAGCATCGTAGTGTTCTCCAACCTATAAACTATTCTGCGAGTTGAAATAATCGCAACTCAAAATTATCTAACTGAAGGTGAGAACGAAATCAAAATCCGTTGTGTGGTTAAGGGGCAGTTAGTGGAGATACAGACAGACAGACGAGGAAAGCGAATTCAAATTATACTATGTGTAGATATACTTACTGTAAGTATAATTCTAACACAGGGTAACTTATTTAATACTTATTTGTAACTAGCGACACGAATGAATGCATTTTTTCTGCAAAATATATACAAAAACCTTCCTGATTTATCGCTCTTTCCATTGGTGAACTCCGTATCAAAATGCGTTGGGTGATTTAAAAGAAATTAATTTAGAAGACAACGAATTTATTTTATAACTATAGTGACACCCCCATCGGCCACGCTTTGCAAAGATGCTATTTTATTCTGCAAACGTCTGTAAATTATATATACAAAACTTCTTCATTTACTAGTAAAAATCGTATTAAAAATTAGCAGAGAAACAGACAAAGGCGGACAGTGACTTTACTTATAATATGTAATATACATATGTACGAGTATATAGAAGATATCTATAGACATAAAAGATTGTATCTAAATGAAATTGACACTGAAAAAACATAGCGATGTAAGTATTGAGTTGTGATTTCATAAATATTATTTATTTAGATAGCTTTCATTTTATTAATTTTAATGTGTTTTATAAATTCTACTTGCTCAACCTTTGCAATATTGTTAGCTAGGCACTCATACTTCATTCTAAGAACACAAAAGCTCAATAGTGTAAAAGACTAAAACATCAGCTGCTATATTTAACCGGTTCAGGGTGTTAAGTTCGCCATTGTTTCACCGTTTACAATCTGCTTGTTCGACGCAATGGCAAATACATTTCAAAAGCTTCGTGCTAAAAGCTTACAGCATTACATATTGTGTTTCTGTAGAAATCACATTACTTATTTTGTAAAGTGGAATGCAAAAGCATTACATACGCCGAGGACTTTGAGAATTTAAGCTCTACATTTTTTATTTTAAATATATTTTTATCAGATTGTTTATTTTTTTCATTTCACTGTACCGAC
Source organism: Synanthedon myopaeformis (assembly GCA_944738685.1). Lineage (NCBI taxonomy): Eukaryota > Metazoa > Arthropoda > Insecta > Lepidoptera > Sesiidae > Synanthedon > Synanthedon myopaeformis. Next base: position 2,669,835 of record OX122915.1, read on the forward strand.
CAGTCAAAAAATATTGACGACTATGAAATAAAAAATCATCATGATTACCTATTCATTCACAGTGATTCCATGTTCTTTCTAGTCGTTAATTAAACAATTTAATAAAGAGATACCTACTATATTTATAGTACTCTAGATCACATCGTTTCTACCAGAAATACTATATTTCTACCACTTTCTACCATCTACCAGAAACACTATTTTTCTGATAGCTATACTTAGGTCATATAATACGATATGACGACTATAGAATTTGTCCAGTCACAATCTATCTTTATGACGAAAGTGGTATCCGTTTGGTGGTATCAGAGAAACAGAAGCGGACATCGTGACAGCGAGATTATTTCACAATATGCACTTAAGATAATCCTACAAGGAACAGTGCCATCTCAATGTAACTTTTCAAATAATTAATTTTAAAAATTCTTATAAATTTTAGAACAGAATTAAAAGGTAACAAATAAAAACAACTAACGACAATGATTGAACCAAAATATATTTTTGAAAAATAGAAAATTTACACCCTTTCATTCGGACGAAATGTCACTGAGGTTTGTTAATTGTTTAATTTAATAAGCCCTTCTTTATGTTATACATTATGTGTATGAATAAAATTCAAGATAATAATCTTAACTTTATGGCGATACAATGTCGTGATGCGGCTTCAATCATAGAGCTTATAGAAAAGTAACAAAAACTATGCGTGCGCGCGCGCATATCGCGCGGCCCAAGTGTATAATTGAGCACGTGTACTCGGCGGAACTAATCGCGGCGGAAGTTCTTTATCTGTAGGCCGTTCATCTCCTGGGGCGGGGCACCTGACCGGGACCATAATGTCAACTGTACAACTAATGTCAAAGTTTTAACCCTATCAATGCGTCGTTATAAATAATAGAACATCAAAGTCCCATAAACTCTGCTTTTTTATATTATCGACGAGATAACTTGCCCTTCAATAAAGACTAATTTACAAAATTGTAGCGTTTAGAACTATTTTATAATTTAGTTGAATATGAAACAACTGAATTATGATTTAGTTATTTTGTGGAATATTTAGGACTAGACAGACAGACAGCCCAACTTATAAGTGCGAAACGCAGTGTGTCCTGTCGCAGCAGGTATTAAGACATGTTAATTAGAAAATAACTTAAAAATAATAAAATATCTTTTGAGCTAGATGCGTAAAAGGCTATGATTTAAGGCCCTGCATATTTATTAGCTATAATTTTAGACAAAATAAGGCGTCGATAACTAATTTTAAATAAACGAGATATGTCTAAGTTCGCAGTAAGAGGATTAATATTAAACCAGGTTATACCAACATAGTTTAATATCGACAGTTCACACGCAAAAATTTATCATTTAGAAGAACTCAAACGTCGGTCCCTGATAATATATTTTCTAACATACAGGCCGTCACATCAAATGACACACGTGGGAAAATATAGTAAAGAATTTTATGCGTGATGGAAAACTTATCTTCCAATATTATTAAAGATGTTTATCTGTCAAATTTCCATTGGCAATACGCCTTCTGTTAGATATATTATTTTGACACACACTTATGAGCGTTCTCTTTGGTGTCAAATATTTGTCTTCGTGGCGTCCCATTAATGCGCTAAATTATTTAACGATTTAGCAAAATGTTAAATCGGTATCATTAATTTGCTGCTAAACTAGTGCACGATAAAAATGATTAGTAATAAGTAAAGAATATCTCGATGTAATTTTAAGATAATACTAACATTACATCTAATAAAATAAAAGATAACGTATTTATGTTGGAACGAGAGAATCCGCTATGTAACGGAATGAGGCCACCGTATGACAACCGAGACGAGGCTTGACGACTCGGCAGATGAACACACACCCAGGTGATTGGTTTAGCTAGTTATCACTATATCGTAAACATTTAACAGGTACAGCTACAATTTGACTCAATCCCTGATTGAGTTAAATAGCAGTCAAATACATCCTACTGTACGGTACACATCTTGCATCCCACCACGGATGCAAGATGTGTACCGCACTCACTCATAATCTAAAATTGTTTTATATACATGGTCTTGCTGAAGAAACGCTTAGGAAAATCAACCTAATGAGCTTATTGGAAAGAGTTTATTAAGGTATCTTCAATGTCATTTAATTATGAATACATGTTTTTTGGACGTTTGTTTGTTTGTTACGTAACGGGCAAGCGAACTCCATCTTTGACCTCATCTTCACTTACTATCAGGTGAGATTGAGGTCAATCGCTTTCCCGTATACAATTTTTTTTTAAACGCACAACGCACTTTTAACTAGGCACACAACCGATCCTGAAAATCCTGAAAATGTTGGATCCCGAGGGATAGTCTAAAACATAAAAAATTCGTCTTTATCTAAAGACGATAGTCTAAAAGCATAAGTAATACAAAGTATGATTGACGTTGGTCAGATAAATACCTAAGTATGTAATATGGCAAATATGGCTATAGGAAAAGTGAAAATGGATTTTAAGCGGTAGCAATCAAGGAAGGCAAAAGGAAAAGGATATATATGAGTAGCTTACAATATTGTGAACTTTTGTCGCCACTTTAAGAGAACAATTTGTAAGAACACTATGAAAGTAACAAAAATTTTTTCGGAATCTAAAACAAAATATCTAGGCTCTGATATTACTTAGATATAAAGTCTAAGATTAACTCAGCTCATAGTATTATTTTCTTCATTTACAATTTAATACATTCTAAGAAAATAATTTAACATACGCATTAATCCTTGACCCATCGCCTCTTGGTAGGTTGCTAACTAACGCGTAATAGATAATGACGCTCAAACGTTTTCCTCTGGCGAAATAATAATTCATTTTTTTAACATTTTTACCATATACAGAAACAATACCTAAGCATGTTTCTGTCATGTTTATTATTAAATCCCCTCAATGATAGTTTGAGAAGAGATAATAAGAGAATAAGAAACCGAGCTCTGGATCTGGATATAAGAGGACGGAGGGTTTTTCTGAACAAAAAGCCTTGTTACATGAAGTAAGCATTTCAAAGGTCTCCTGTCATCATCTATTATATTTTTTAAAACTCTCACTCCTTTTAACATCTCTTTTTAAAGTATTTTAATAGAAAGAATAAGACACGTTTCTTTAGTCCATTAATAAGTAACTCTAAAGGTCAATGTAAATCGCTTAGGTTAGTGTTATAAGGTTATAATTACCACGCAATCGCAAAGTCCATATTTCAAAAAGAGCATGTTGACAGACTTAATAAAATGAGTACGTAACAAAATTACTTTTATTAAAACGAATAGAAAGCAAAAGTTATAGTTAACACAACTAATTTCCAAACGAAATGCAAATATTGTCAATAAATAAGTTTATATATCTATCTATACTCAATCTATACTTTAGTCTTTACTTCTCCATGCACTATCACATAAGACGACCAATTTGGATTTCTTTCATAAAGTATTAATTTTCTTATCATTCTTAACTCAATTCCAATATAATATATTCATTAAAACTAAATAATTTCATTTATGTATATAGTCTTTTTTTTAGAACTTGTCGATAATGTAAACAATCCGCCATATTGGCTTTGTCAATGGTAGCGACTTCATTTTATTTATAATATATAATACACAAAAAAAAAAACATAAAAATCGGTCAAGCCGTTTCGAAGGAGTTTGGTTACAAACACTGTGACATGAGACTTTTATATGTATATATGTATATATAATATAAGATGTACCTATATTATATAGATAAACAAAATGAATGTAGAATTAATCAATTACTTGCAAATGAATATAATCATGTCTTGTCAAAACAATGAATTTTACCATTCATTAAGAATAATTTAATGAAAATTTCCTCATGCCCATGTACAAACGAACATAAAGGATGGACATTTCCTGTTGTATCACCTCTAGGAAACCGGACCGATCACGCGTGACATTTCGACATTTTTGTAGACACGAAGCCACAGTTCAACATAATATGACGCAATGTTTACTGGCTGCTTCAGCGCTTGCGGTTTGTGTATAGGTAGGTATAAATTTATATTTGCCAACTAACAAAAATGGAAACAAGATCATTGTGTGCAGAAATAAATTTGCATGCGTAGGTGATCTTAATTGGAACATTAAGGTAGATGGAAAATCTTATTTCTGATATTAAAAAGATAGAATTGAATATTGAAATGTTTGTGTTAAAAACTATATATACTAATACTAGCTGGTGCCCGCGACTTCGCCCTGTTTGAAAAATAAAAGATATTACTTAACTCCTGACAAAATAATTGTAAAATAATGTAAGGTTTGACATACAATGACGTCAAATGTCAAGACATTATACTTTTTCCAAGCATTGAATCTATTTTTAGGTAGCTGTAATTTAATTGCTGAACATGTTTCTAAAATATACCTGATCCCATACAAAGTCCAAAATTTATTTAAAATATCCTATTAAAGATATGTGATTGTTCTTTCTTTTCATATTTTTCTTAATCATTAAAGAACCATCTCTACACAATAGTTTTTTTTTTGTCTTTTCACGTAAAATAGAAACACAACCTTGTTTAAATTTCTTCAAACTGATTCCACCATAGTGGTAAACGCTCGAAGTTATTTTCTTATCCTTATGTAAATTTGTTTAAATGTGTGAATAAGGTTAACAAACGTTAAATGGTATGTGACGTCGCACCGTTCGTCGGTCTGTGTACACAGAAAACATATCCCAATAACATGACACATTACCTTCAACCACTAGATAAGAATGTGGCTCTTCATCTGGTGAGAGAATTTATATCTATTTAAAGATTTCAATTATTTTAGGTGATACGAAAATGGTTGTTATGTTTTATTTATACTTATTCATTGCACAAAATATAGTTTTTTTTTATAAAAAAATAATTTTTTTCACTAGATATTTCTACACAAACTTTAATATAGAGAAAATATTAAATGGTTTTAAATGATTAAAAAAAATTTAAAATTAAATACACAGGCTGTATTTTATTTACAAAAATATAAGATATCCCTATGAAAATTATAATAATGTATAAGCAGTGATGCAAGGTATCAAAAAATTGCCTGTGAAGTCATTATTTGGCGTGCTCTGCGAAAACTATTGATGATAAATAAAACAATGTACCTACTTTATTTTTATAGTCCGCTCAGAAAAATTCACAAGCGAGGCTGTATATGTCTATTGTAGTTATGGTTTTTGTTCAAATTCTTCAATACGGCTAGAAATGAAAGATGACCACGATCGTATTATTAGTCGTTATCCAACTAAATAGTTTCATTATCAAGGTTGATTATGTGCATATAAATCCTTCCTTAAATTATTCGAATCTGACCATTCGTTTATAAGTTACGACGGATATAAAAATGAAACTAAAAAAATGCCGCGATTCGAATGAATGCTAATCTATTAGTTGCTAGCCTATACATATATTAAACTAGTGGCCCGCTCCCGGCTTCGCCCGTTTTCAAAATAAAAACTATCCTATATTTTAAGTTGGACCAAATTACATATATAGTTACAAAATTTTATCAAAATCGATTCAGTAGTTTAGGAGTTCATCGCGGAGGAACATGTGACACGTAATTTTTATATATTAAGAAGATATTAAGATAAGATAAGATGACGAAAATAGCATCCATCTTGATGCCTGTCAGCACCTTTCTGTCACAATGCAAAGTCAGCACAAGTTCCGCAATCATAAATTGTGCAGAACTTTTGGCGGCAGAAATCACACAGATTCAATACAGAAGAAAACCGTGAAATAACAGCGCGAATGTTGTTATATTTCGATGAGTGAGTAAAAGATTCGAGAGCCTATTTCCCTGTCCCCTCCCAATCCCTTAACCTATGTCCTACCAAGGTCTTTGCAGCATTTATGGCGTTGCTTGTGTAATAGGCGAAGATTGCCGTCTAGCAACAAGTGGGCCGTCCGCCTGCTCGCCTAACTTTATGTAAAAAAGTTATGTGGATTTTTTTAGAACAATGGCTATCTGTTTCTTTTGAATTTAAAAATTAATTTTCCAAAGTGATACCAAATTCATATTAATCAAGGACACTTATAATTTTTTCTCGATGTAACGCCACTAAGTACAGCGTTCTTTCTATCATCTATGCACTCTATGGTACTAGGTATCACCGTATAGTGTTGCATTGTCAATACGATACGAGTTAGTGGACGATTATTCTATGGCTTCAACACTAGATTATAGTTCGCGTGTCTGTATAAAAGATCAAATAGCTGTTTTTGTCTAGATTGAAATGGAAATATTAGTCATAGATTGAATAAAACTAGGCGTTGGACCACTAATCTCAGATTTAGACATTTACTCCAACATTTCTTGCTACACTTTGATTTGATATTATAATATCTTCTTTCTGCATCTGAATTTGAAATTATCACTATGAATAATATTATGTATCTTACTATAATATAAAAAAAATAAAAAAATAAAAATTCTACAAAATAAATTTTATTGATCGTAGTTAGTAATGGCATCTTTGTATCTTTCTATAAGGGAAAAGATTTTATTGGTTTACAGAGTAACAGGAAAACTTGTTCAAACAATAGTCTCTCTGTTGATTTTGTTGAACGGAAATTTTGATTAAAACAAGGTTGGATTCCCTTGTTTCTTTTGTTAAGCAAAGTGAAAAATTCACGAGGAACCTAATACATTTAAACATGGGATGATTACTAAAGACCAATGTGCTTCAACCATCGACTTACCACCCCATCAACACTTTTAAAATGTTATGAAATTTATTACCTAAAACATCTTTTCGGAAGGAACTTAACTTGTATATTTCTGCATTATTTACTATTTTGAAATAATTATTGTGTATTTCTCGAACAAAACTTAGTTATTTAGCGTATTAATATTCTTTTAACTTAATTTAGAAGTTACTGAATAAGTTAATAAATAAATAAGTTTACCAATAAATGTGTTTTTATAAGTCTCCATAGTAATTATACTTCACAATACATATACTTATTATATTAGCACGACAACACATTATATTGCGATTCTATTTTCTTTGTAAACTTTATTTACGCCAAGTTTATGCAAGCTGTGTGATGTCATAATTACATACATGTAGACATCTTTTTAGTATCGATTAGATCATGACATCGTTAGTGCCGCAGGTTTTAAGACACCCACGTTTTAATGGTAATTAAATGGCAGTTTAAGTGCAATAAGATTTTTGTTTGCTTTTAACATGTAGGTATTGTCATAAGACGATGTTATGCGTTCCATGCGACCGCATGCATTTTGCTTAATTTCTTTTATGCTTGACACCAGAAACTTAATGCATTAGAAAGACTACTTTGCTAATGTCAAAGTCCTACACTCGCCAAGACTTATAAGTGTTTTTTCGTAGACATAGAATGAATTCTAAAATGAGTGTCACCAGAAATGTCATGCACTAGAAAAACTAGAAAGTCATGCGAATCCGCTTTGCCAATGCTCTTCATATCCCGGCTTATCAATATGAAAGGGCTCTTTCAATTTCTATGTAACATTGGGATACCTATGAAAGTATGGGATTTGACTAACAGCTTTAACTTTGGCAATAATTAATATTGTAATTTCATACTTAGCATAAGCACAAAAATCTTCTTTGCCTATTGCTCTTACTATTTATTAGTACTAAAATTTAAAAAAGTTAAACTAATCTAAATAGAAATAGAAGCGAACAGAGACTACGTGCCGTATCATAATACGTAAATATTTTAAGACGTTCATGAACTTGTTCTATTAAAAATGATATTAGAGTCATGTAATGTAGAAATGAAATTTACAAACAATTTGACCTAGACTTGCTAATACGACCTAAGTACTTCCAGTGAAAGCCGCCATTTCAATTGATATTAAAATAATTTATTTTAATTCCATTACGTTATCGAGCTTCTGACCGAAATTTAAAAAAAAAAGGTTTTAAGTACTTCGGATTCTCTTTGAAACTTTAATTTTTTTTAAATATTCTTTGGCAGGAGAGGTGCTGAAATAATTTAGTTCAACACTTCTGCTGCGTGATAATAAGTTTTTCGGTTTTTAATTATTACATAGATAAAAATTATAAAATTTATTTTGAAAACTATAAGAACGATTGTATTCTTATAGTTTATTTTACTTAGCTATCCCTAATGTCGGTTTTGAAGTAAAAAAAAAATAATAGATACGAGATATTAGTGATAAATACTTCACCTTTGATATTACATTACTTATCTCAACTTAACTACTGTCCCTCTTTATAATACAAAAATAAAATCAACTGACCATTGTCTTGAACTTTGTCAGCGTTGAAATCTTTTCTATGAATCAATTGGACAAAACTGCTTCATAGAAGGTTTTCCTCTTTGAATACTTCATAGAGATTATCTATACAAATAATCTATACAAATACATTGAATATTTAAAAAAAATGTGTTGTGCGTTTGTGCACGCTAATCTCACCACCAGATTTGGATAAAAATTGGCATATAGATAGTTTCTTACCTTTATTAACAAATAGGATACTTTTTATCCTGGAAGAAATGCGAGGTTCCTGTGGGATTTTCAAAAAAACGAAATACAGCGCGAACGAAGTTGCGGGCACAGCTAGTAGCAAATAGGTATGTTTGTTATTGCTAAGTTAATATATCGTTATAAGTTAAGACAACTTTCTAATTACTTTTAATGGTCCAACAACATTCGTAAGTAACTCATACGTATAAATTATAAATAGTTACCTAATTATGGAACCATAATCCAAATACCAAAGCAATATCGTGTTCAGAGACTAATTAAATCTGCAATTTTAATTTGGTACATCTAACTAACTCAACGCATTTTCTTAAATAGACCCAAAATACTTAAAATTATACACAATCAACCCCAATTATTTAAAATATTTTTTTATTCTGGAAATTGGAAACGTTTTTTTACAAACGGGTACGAAGTTGCGGACACCAGCTAGTTATTATAAAAATGTAAATCGTATCAAGTATCGGTTTATCGGTTAGTGTCGCTATAGAACGGATATGTTTCATTGAGCGCATAAAAACCTACATATACTGAGGTATGTACAATGAGGATCCGCTGAGACTCGCGTGAATACTTTCTATGGGAAGCTTCATTGTTTACGTTCACAGCGATTATCGTCGTGGTGTCAAATTTATGCCTACGGCCGCGAACATGATATTTACTGTACAAAATTTACATTGGCTCGCTAAAAGCATTTAAAAACAAAACATAAAAGAAATACAATACAATTCTGTTGCTTATCCTTACATACTCGTATTATTATAAAACAGTCCACCGCCGCGTATGTCTCAACTGTATCTCAATAAATACTGAACGGATTTTCATGCGGTTTTCACTTACGGAAAAAGCGTTAAACGAGGGAGGTTTGTATATGGAACTAGCGACCGGCTTCCGGCTTCGCCCCGGGTGCAATTGTTATGTAGGTATATAAATGAAGTTTGTTTCACTTCATTTAATTCGAATTTCCCGCGTTGTAAACTTCTTAGTAGGTATGTAGGTAGTTGTTTATAATTTTAGAAGCGGCTACCTACAAAGCGTGAATAACACATAGGTACACATAAGTATGATTGTAAAACGAGTCGTGTGAATAAATAATTGAAATTATTACATATATACAAAACTTTCCCGTTTATCTCTCATTCCATATTGTGAAAACCGAATCAAAATCGGTCTTCCCATAATCACTTTTTTGATTCCCAAAACCGAATCAAAAAGTAGGTACTAATATATAGATTTGCAGAAAAAAATTGCACCCGTGCGAAGTCGGCAACGGGCAAACTATATATAAAAACCTTCTTCATTTTACGCTCTTAGGTGGACTTATGAGCTAATGAGACGACAGGACAGTGGCGCCGTCGATTATGCAAACAAGGGTACGGAGAACATATCTTGTTAAAGTGTGAGAGATAACATGTTGATTGGATTATCAGGTAACGAAAGAAAACAGCATGTGTGCTTTTATATCTCAGCGGTCTTCTGTACCATAGCATCACCTGTTTTATTCTGCAGGTTGTCTTGTCCGGCCCCACATGCAATTTGTTCCACAATTAATACAATTAAATTTTAATTATTATTTCCTTATTCTCAAAAACGAACTCCTCTTAAATTTATAAGTAATTAAACTGTAATTCGACGAGTTTAACTTGATCAAAAAAATGTATGGAGTATTTACTTATTACTTAAGTGACTTTTTGTGTGATTCCCATTTTAAACATCTACCCACAAAATAATCGCAAAGGTATTTGTAAAACGTGTTCTTTTAAAAGTTACTATTGAAGCTGTCGGATTAAAATAACAATTTAGTTTTTTTTAATAACACATTCCACTTTCCTGGCACGAGCAACGGTAAACGCGACGCCTAATTCCATAAAATTTTAACAACTATTTCAACTTCTCGTCTACTTTCTAAACAATTATAATGTGTATCATTCATTAAGTTTAACATGTTTATAAAGAGTTTTGTGTCGACTAGTAAAAGAACCGTGTGAAACATATTATAGTGTTACAATTCGCGTGTAAACAACAGAGCAAGGGGCTACGTGGAAGTAAGTTAAACTGGCGAGTTCTCGCGAACAATTCAAAAGTGGAACACAATGCGCGTGCGCCAGTAAGGTTTTAAAAAAATTCAAATAAGACATTCGATTGAATACGAATAACGATTCTTCACAACCAGCCAGTCACCTGATCACACAGTAAACAACCACAGGTCACAGTGTCACGTTGAACGAAAATTTACCGTTAAGATCCGCTCCTGAAGATGGCTCGGCAACTCAGGCACCCCTGAACATATCACAGGCACTTTGTTTTAACACTTTATTGCAGTAATCACTTCATTAGACCACGTATCACAGAACAGCGTACATTTCTACATACGTTTTCAGTTTTTTTTTTTTTGGTAAAATAGGGCCGCGTCGAGTACGCACGGGACAACCAAGTGCGATAGAGCGTGAATGTTAACCTACCTGTCTGTAGCGCTTGCGTGTAGGCTGTCGGTTCGGTCGGCCCACCGGACCGGGGCGACTGTTTTATCGACAATCGACATTCAACTCCACAGACTATATACAAACCTCTTCACAAACGACTAAATATTCCTGTAATTTCGTCTAAAATTCGCGAATTAGATACATATTCGTTTACAAAGTATTTTAATGTATAAAAGTGCAGGTTTCAGTAAAGATTCGCTTTATATTTGCAATAATTAAGAAGCCGTGAAAGCCTTAATTGATTACGTTTGTCTCAGCTCCATCTATCGGTCACAAATGGTATTCGTTAAAAAATTAGGAATGCATTACGTGACTTATGAAAATATAAAATTCAAATGTGTAATATAAAGTAACATTGTAACCCATTAATACCCATAGTATTAATTGGAAAAATATCTAAATAATTATTTATAGATGTTATTTTGTTTACAATAATTGACGGCGAATAGCGCTAGAGGCGCGAAATGATGCAAACGGTGCAAACTCAGATTGAAACTGAATCAACTTTTCAATTAAAACCCTCATTCTGCGCTTGCGCAGATAAACCTTCGAGATAATGCAATCGTTTGCCTACAGATGGCGCTAGTCTACGTGTGTAGGCTTTTTATGTAATTTAATAAACAAAATCCACATAATGCACGCAAAGGCTGAAAATATATTTAATTACAAAAATCTGAGTTCACACTTTATGAAGCATGACTTGCATATAAAAATTTGTTAATGAATAAAACTAATATAAATTAATAAGATTAAATAAAGTAGGTATAATAAAATAAATCAAATTTTGTTGATTGCTGATTTTAATTTGGCAGCCAGTCTGACTACAGCAACCCTCCCTCTTACAGAAAACCACCGTGAAATAAAAACATGTGAGCTTTTGTGGTTCGGTAAGTGAGTAAGCGATGTCAGAGAACATTTTCCTATCCCCTCCCTTATATTCTTTATCTAAGGACGCCAGCGCACTTGCAGGTTCTAAAACGTCCTAAAAGAGACCTCTAAAGAAGAGTGGGCTCACTGCTTCAGTCAGTTGATTCCATCGCATGGGACAGTGCTTACAAAGGAATGGAGACTACTCCGTAAAACAATAAGTATACAATAACTTCCTAAATTATTTAGTACCCTGTACAGCGTATTTCACTTCACTACAAGCGGGCACAGCTTGTAAAAAATAAAGTACAGCCCGCTTCTGTCCGTTTTTCCGCTAAACCATCCAATCAAACGAATTTTGATAAAAGAAAATTTTGATTTTGATTTGATTTTGATAAATGAAAAGGATTAATATATAGGATAAAAAGTATGTTAATCCAGGTAGGATATGTTAATCCAGGTAATGATCAATACATTAGTATAAACCGCATTCAAATCGGTTAAGCCGTTTCTGAGATTAGCGTGCACAAATGAATAGACAAACTATTCTAAAAACTATTTTTAATTTAATAGATTCGGCTCCTTTACGATTTTATTATAAGTATGTATAGAATATTATGTAGATTTGCAGAAATAAATTGCATCCTTGTGAAGCCTTTGGCTGCTCGCTAATGTTTATAATATTTAAATAATGTTAACAATTTTATTCATTTCCTCTATTTGCAATTAAAACTCAACATCTAACATGTAAACTGTTATTGACTTTTATAAATTTAATTGTTGCAACTTATAAATATTCATTTGTCATTAGATACGCATTTACGGAGACCTACACTCTGAAATACAATGTCAGTTACATACATATTCATAATCAATTAACACCTTATTTTTTACCATTAGAGCTCTTTCACATTAAGTCGCAAGCGACGCGGCAGTAGCAGCGCGACTGTCGCGACAGTCGCGCTGTTCACAGGCGGCAGACTTGTACTAAGAAGAGCAGAGCGACCGTCGCGCGACACGTGATTGTCATAGCGGACGGTAGCGCGGCAGCTGCGTGCGATCAGTCTGCCTTGAGCCAGTGTTGCAAGCGCACGTTCGTACGATTTGCACAATTTTTCTCATTGAATACTTTTTCTCTAGAAGACGTAATAATTCGCCGAAAGACTTTTTTGACATTCCAACGTAATTAAAGAATTCTTTATTATTCCAATTTTTCAACAATTTGTATATTGTTACATAATCACTATTCACATGCCGATTTCGAAACAAAGGATCAATTTTCTTTTTATTATGAACGCGACGTCGATGGCGCCTAAGGAGAACCAACAATAGCAGGAGCAACAAAGATGTTTCCTCGTTGGAATCCATTGAAATGAAGTGCGCCACCTTAATCTAAACAAGTCACGCGGCTGTAGTTGTAATAAGAAGGCATCCGCTTAAGTCGCGCTGCTGCCGCACTACTTGCGACCTAATGTGAAGGCGCCCTTAAGTGCCTGAGGCTAAGCACTTGATGGTAAGTGGTTATCGTTGCCTATAATAAATGACTGTAATGTAACGAAAGGTGGTTTAGGTACGCACGCACCGAACCACAAAAACACATTGTTATTTCGGGGTGGTCCTATGTAAGTAGGTTGTTTCTGCTGTCAATTTATGACTCAACGCATGGTGCCTTGCTACTATTTAAAAAAAATAACCACGGTACGCTTCGCCGTGGCTCAATTCGCGTTACCATTGCCACGGTTACTTAGCAACGTATATAAATCCTTACAAAACGTTTAGAATTTTCCGTTTCCTTTGGAATTTCACAATAAAATACGGTGCATTTGGATAGATACAACTAGGAAAAAGATAATAAGTTTAGGTTTAATTCATTGTAGTTAAAAGTGAAGTTAGCACACATAAATATTTCACAATGATCTAGTGTTAAGGTGTGTTTACTCACTCAAGACTTGTTGCCCAAATGAAACGCAGTGTGCCCTACAGCCAATATTTGACAAACTTGACTAGATATCTGTTGACTGAACCTTTTGTTTTTTTTATTGTTAATTTTATTTAACCTATCAATATGCAATTGTACAATTCACAGTTCTAATCTTTTTTTTATATTAGACCTTATTTCAAAAAGAAATTAAATATATATACTCAGCACAACTCTTGTGGACGGTTTTATCATCACGCTATGACCATTAGAAGCCGAGCATAACGAAAAATTCTATCCGTGCGATTCGTGCGAAGCTGGAGCAGGACGCTACTCTTAACTAATATTATAAAGCTGAAGAGTTTGTTTGTGTGTTAGTTAGTTTGTTTGGTTGAACGCGTTAATCTCAGGAACTAGGATTCGAATTGAAAAATTCTTTTTGTGTTGGATAGTCCATTTATCGAGAAAGGCTTTAGGCTATATAACATCACGCTGCGACCAATAGGTGCGGAGCGTCGATGGAAAATGTTGAAAAAATGGGAAAATTGAATAGAGTAAGCTTGAACCTCAAGGAAGGACATAATAATACTTTTTATCCAACCGCGATAACCGACACTCACGCGGACGAAGTCGCGTGCAACAGCTAGTTAGATCTATATAAGATGCAATTATCTAAACTTACAAGTGGTATTTTTGGGCTAAAGATCGGAAACTAATCTAATACGAGTCGTATATAATGCCTATTAAACATTTAAACACTATGCAAATTTATGCAGTGAATATTGAATTGGTAAAAACATATTGTGGAGAAGATCACTAGACAAAGGCCACACTGTTGTCAAGACAAAGAATATATTATTTATTTTGCTTAATATAGTTCAGTACATCGGATCTACGTCCAGACCAGAATCTATAGAAAAGTCCTGCAATATTAAAGAATTATGCAAAAAAGAAGATACCTACCTAATTGATTTTTTATCGTCTCAACGGATTCAAATATTTTCAACGATAAGTATTATACTATATTTATTACTATACAAACCCTACATGTTTATCGCTCTTTTCATTAGTGAAAACCGTATTCAAATCCTTTGGATGGTCTAGAAGCAGTAAGCGGTTATGTTAAAATTTAACCAAACCGCAGTGATAGTAAAATTTAAACTTATAAGTTTTCTATTGTAAAAATAAACATTATATTTTATTTAACAATATAACCATTGTGTACACATCTTTATGCGTATAACGTTATATTTATATAACATCAAGTTCCGGCTAGATGTCAGCTTGCATAACAAACAAAATACTCAATTTTATTCACAAATGCAGACGGCGTCGCGCTGCGCTCTCGCGTTCCCGCCAAAAAACGCGTGTCATACACTTTTTGCACGGTCTTCTGTGATTTTAACTTATATAAAAAAAGAGGTGAGTGTGTCGTTTCATTGCGTCAATTGATTTGAAATAATTTTAATTGCTTAGTAATAATATGCTCAATGATTAATTGGACAAGTTGGATCTGACTCAATTTTTAGTCTTAGCAAAAAATACGAACAAAAAACCTTTCAAATATGTTTCCTGATTAATCAGAACTATAGTTTTTATTTCTTATTATTAATATCGCTTTCACAGTGTACGGATTAATTAAGTAGGTATAAAGCTGTTTTTTTTTTCCAAAGCATTAATAAGTTCGCTCAAGTTATACTCAGTATCACAGTTTAAGCTGTCGTCACGTTGTCTAGATTATAGTAAGGACAAAATGTCGCTGCAGGTCGAGTCATAAATTATATTTTTTTGCATAGTAATGTGCACGTGCAGGCAAAAGTTATCGATGAACTGGTCAGTCAGGGTCCGCAACAGTAGGTAACAAGATGCTAACACTACTAAACTGAAGTAGTCATACATAGAGGAATCATTTATAATAAATGTAAAAAATGTTTCTGACGATGACGTTTCCGATTCCGATGACGACTTTTAATTTATGATTTGTAAATACATAAATAACTTATAAAATTTTAAACTTCTGTAAAGTTATTGATAACATTATCGACACGAACACTGTAAATCACTAAACGTTCCCATAAGGCCTATAAGAGTAAGGGAGCGCGCCTGTACTCCGCTCCACTCACACGTTTTAATGTCGCGCCTGCAGCGAGATTTTGTCCCTCTTTTGAGTTGAATTATAAAGCCAGCAGCTTCATTCATTATTTGATTCTCTCGGCTGCTTTTATAATTTACTAGATTTTGCCAGCAATTTTGTCCGCGTCCCTCGGGAACATTGTTTTTTCTGGATTTTCTAAACCCTGGCACGTTGTCAATTGTTGTATGCAAATTTTTATGATTTAAGGTTAAGTTTTAAGACATGAAAGCGTAACCAACAAGCAATAGAATTAACTTTTATAATATTAATTAGTATAATTAGTAGTTTTGACCCGCGACTAAAATTAATTTCTCTATTTTGATTATAATTAATTTCTTTTTCTTGTTCATGTAAAAGTCCACTTGGTGGTGACTATTAACATATTAATGTCATATACTTACAGTCTGTACACATTAGGCGTTTTGAAGCGCGTGCTTTGCAACGCGCGCTTTTAGAATTATGCGATGGAGTCTGTTTACACCATATACTTTATGTATGAGAATATCAAGTGAAATACAAAAACTAACAATTTATTTGTATTTGTGTATGAAATATGCACCATCTTATAAAAAGTGTTTGACAATCACACGTAATTAAGTATGTTTACGTGTATAATTAAGTATGTAAAACATCTGTAAAACATGACAAATTTTCATTTCGAAACTTATATGATGGATATAAAAATTAAATCTTCGTCTATTTTTTTTCTGAAAATTATATACGTAAACCATCTCTTTTATCGCTCTTACCTTTAGTTAATGAAAAAAGTTAGCGGAAAACAGATAGAGATGGACTGATTAATTTAAAAACTAATAAAGTGATTAATAAATGATTAATTTAAAAAGTTATCCCGCGTTATAAGGATAGATAAGTCAACGCTATAGATAGATGAACCGAAGCATATCTGAAATCCATACGCAGACTGAATTTCGATATTGAACCCGGATAAGTGTGCTTGTACGAACAGTTTATTATCACGTGATGCGCGGAACGAAGTACTCAAACGTACCATCAATATTTATAAGTTAGGAATGCGAACAAAAACGGCAGATCCGCAATAATTCGGACAACACGGCGGATACCTAATTATTTCTTAAACTAGTCGCGGCTTACTTACGTAGATACAGGATATTATTAAATGATTTTTTTTTTTTCATAGAGGCCTCTCGGTCATTTATTAAAATAAACAATCAACAGCCTTCCTATTTATAGTTATAGTCACCAATGCGAATGTACAAGAAACGCCAACTGCTAAGTGGTTTCACAAACGTACTCGTATTTATTTACGTGATGGTGTAACGACCTTAAACTCTTGCTATGACGTATGGTATGTCCGTCATGAATATAATTCATGCTCAGTGCTCACGCAACAAAAGGTTTACTACATCTTTGTAACTCCGTTTATATGATGAGCAACATATTTATCAACATAGTTTTTTATTTTAATTATTTTTAAAATATTTTTACTGCCGCTACAGAAATGCCGTTACAGATGAAATGAGAAATTTCATCTATATTTATTATATATAAAAAGCAATTCGCCCCGCGGGCAATTTTTTTTTTGAAAATTATATTTCTTGAATAATGCGAGTGGGCGTCGTTGTAATTGACAAAAACCTCACGCCACTATCTTTCGCAAAGGAAAACTGGTGCAATCCAGTAGTTTTAAGCATCGAAGACCGTGAGAATTAATGGAAGGGCAAGGAGCTGCATAGGCGATTCTAAAAGGTCTAGACGAGATCAGATGTGAACTCTCTCATGTCAATGAACTGACTATCTACGTTTCGATGACCTATTTGAGGAAATTGAAGTTATTGAGACGAACAATTACCGGAAATATATCCTGAAAACGGAATTCCCATCTCTATTCCTCATCTTGTAAGGCTTTCCCACATAACTTATTTTCCTACATTTTGTCCTTTAAAAATAACTTAAGTCTGGCATGCCTGGGACCTTACTCTATAGCCAAGTAAGCAGGATCATTCATCAGTAACTTGCCCTTCGATTTATTAAATCTGAGTTGTCGTAGTACAAGTATAATGTACATACAAATCGTAATACAAGTATTGTATAGTACACCCCGAATGCATTATTATATTGAACGTTTAAAACTTAAATATTGTTCTTTCTCAAACATTATTTAAGTACGCAATTAAATAATAAATTATGATATTAAAATTAGTTCTAATTTCAAGTGACCATATATTAACTCATCTATCTATATCTTAATATATAAAAATTACGTGTCACATGTAAACTACTGAACCGATTTTGATCAAACTTTGTAACGATATTTAATTTGTTCCAACTTAAAAGATGAGACAGCTTTTATTTTGAACCCGGGCGAAGCTGGGAGCGGGCTACTAGTCTAGGTAAATATTATTATAATATGTATAATATTATTATAATATGTATAATATTATTATAATATAAAGTCGCTGTTCACTTTTGTCTGTTTCTCTGCTAAATTCTTCTGTACCACCAAACCAACATTGATACGGTTTTTACCAATGAAAACAGTGATGAAAAATGCATCCTTGCAACTAGTAGGGTGCGGGGCGCTAGTTTGGTTACTTACAATATAGAACACTATATTCTAAGTGTGATTATAAAAAAAGAAAAAATAGTATACCGTGAGTATACTTAATAGTATGTATTAAAAGGATCTATTCGAAATGCAAACATATCCTTTAAAAATCTTTGTCTAAAAACGGCCTTAACACGTATGATGTAAATTTTTAAATTCTTGTTTAATTTGTCCGTGTTAATGATAAAATGGGTGGAGATTGGAAGGCGTTATGAATAATTAGCGTATGTTCGTTCATCAGGTGAACACGCGATCTTTACAATCATAAGTGGAAATTTTTTATTAGGTGTAAGCTACCTATTCAAACTGTCATCATGTAATAATACCTGTAATTTCCCTAAAATAAAATAAATAAATAATGGCTACGTCACCAGCGATAAGCAAGAATCAAGAGTTTATTTATCCAATTTATTTGCCAAACTGCTGCGCCCGATAGGTTTTTATAAACCGCAACATAGGTTTTCCCAAGTCTGGAATTCCCAAAATTACCAACATACAAATTTTTATAATAAACTAGGTTAGTCCGAAAAAATTGAAGGCTAACTTAAAAAGCTCAAAATTTCCACAATTCCAGTTATGTACTTATAATAGGCAATTGGGAAATTTTGGCTATTATGATTAATTGATTTTATAAATACTTATATGTAAAAGAAACAGATTAATTTACACTTAATTGCGTTGGTAACGTACATTTGATAACTTAATAAAAAGTAGTTGGGAGGTAAAAAGTATTCACTATGAGAAGCATTTTCAATAAGCTTGCATTTGAGTAGATAATCATTTTTATTGTTGTAAAAAATGTCGGCAGTAGGCAGCTAGAGCTGATGGTCTACTTTATATGACGAAGATCGCCTGATTGTGAACACAAGCAATCACAAGGGTACATAAATGAGGTGATACGATAAGGAAAAAGGTTTGATAGGACTTTGAAACCCATTACTTAGAAACCAAAACACAATAGTTCACGTGCTGTTAATTCACAGTGGTCTTCGAAAGCCTTCAGGAACATCTTGTGTTATGTAATCCCAGCTGCCTCGCCTTTTAATGGTCGATAGCGTGATTATGAACAACCTTCTCGAAAATAAGGCTATTAAATGTAAAAAAAATAGCATACACTAGTCAGCGTTAGGGAAATGGACATAAAAATTAATTTAAAAAAAAGAATAATACTATTCCCGAGGGTATCTAAAAGTAAAAATAAAAAAATCTACGCCATAAGAGCAATAAAGCAACGTTAAATGTTTCTCTGTATAAGAAAAAAGGGCGCTTACGAAGTCGCGGCCAAAATTTAGTTTTTAATATAGTCGTTTTGAATTTTTTTAAATCTGACGCGTTATTGACTTTCATTGTAAAAAAAATTATGTAAATAAAAACTCAGAATAAACAAACAGCCGAACAATGCGCGTGTCAAAGACCGGACATATCCGGAGGGATGATAAACGTATTTGTGCACAAATTGTTAAGAATGTTGTTAGGTATATAAAAGGTAGTGTAATATATAAAAAGTTGTTAGTTACCTATATAAAAAACAGTGCAAAATTTATTTTACAAGGTAATACAAACTTTGTTATTACTTTATTAGGCAAGAACGTATGAAAAAGGGCTGCCGTGTATTTTATTAAACTCTCACGCATAGTAAGTCATCTAGCTACGAGTATGTCACGTACAAAACTAGGTACCACGTCATAGTAAGTCCGTAGTCCGCTATTTTTTTCGTATGACCAGTGCACTGAAGTATGCAGATGCTTGGCAGAAGTTCATTGAGCTGTTAGTCCTTGTTAGAATTTAGTTTGATTTTTGCAAGTATGGTTATGTTAAAAAAAGATTTTAGAATGGAGTATATACTTATATTAGGTTACATTTTTCTTGGAATTTTCGGTTTCGATAAATCACAAATCCGAATTTGATATGATATGTAAACATTTACGGTACACTGGGGAAATGCCATGGGGAAAGGCAATACTTCTTTTAATCTTTTCGCGAAGAAATTTGCTGCAAAAGCTAATTTTCTATATTATAAAATGAGAAAACAACTTTATCTCTTGCGTTTTTTATGGCTACATCAAGAGTATTTAATTTAAAGAAATTCATCATTTACATCACTCATGACTTTTTTAATGACAAAAATAGTCCAATGATATACTTGACATTGGATAATTGATACTGACATTAAATATAATAAAAAGATAAAGATTTTGTATGGCAGTAATGGTAGGTCATATAGATCAAATAAGTATCTATTAATTAAAATACTTATGTACATATGATCAACAAATAAATTATTATTATTAAAAGAATATTAAGCTCCATAGAAAAAGATAAAAAGCCCTTTTTTAATTTTTTACGGTGACCAAACCGCAGGCGAAAACTAGTACATAATAAATTACTGTTATGATAGCGAAGGAAAACGTGGTCACGTTATAGTACCTCACACATGGTATCGGTCGTAAATCGCATTATATGGCACATGTAACCGGATCTGTTTGAGAGCAAAACACATGACTCGACTGCTTGCATACATTTCAACGCGAGTAGGTAGGTACACACAATTTCGTATCATCACTGCATTCCGATGAGGTAGACGATCCCAATTGAAAACAATAGCGAAATGAATTCCGATCTCAACGTTCAACAGACTACATGACGAGGATTGTTCCACATTTTCCCCTTATATTTGGCATTGACTTTAATTCTCTTCTTCTTGTCAACTTTTAGCTCCGTTTTAGAATTTATTTATTTTTGTAAGTATTTTGAACACTGAATTTTCGTGCTTTTCATCGGTCCTACTGCGCCGAGTACTTACAAGATGCGGGAGTTGTTTGAGTATTTCGCTAGACGTGAATTATATTTCGTTTTGCGACATTGTCGAGTGCATACTTTAAAAAAAAGTAATTAAAAAAAAAAAACAGTTATAAAAAAAAGTAGGTCTGCCGGCGCTCAGCGCTTGCATCTTCGAGGAACAGGGCTTGAAAGATTCATTGTTGAAAAAAAAAAAAACTATAGCAGAAATGGGGGGATACTACTGGTTAAGTACTATTTACTCTATGGGGGATACTCATATATTTTAGTATGTAGTTATTCGAAGTATAACATCTCCGGCGCTGAAAAGAGTTGGTCTGCCCGCTCTCAGTGATTGGCTACTTCAATAAAATGCGTATGAAAGAGGCTTTGCAAAATTACTAATTGCGTTTTTATACACTGTTTTTGACATTACGTTACGTTCTAAACGTAACATCTAAAGCCCTAAATGTAAACTTTGTTAAAAGACTACATAGCTTTTTGGATGAGACAGTTGGATGAGTGGTAAGGTTACTTACCTAACGTCTCAGGGGCCTCGGGTTCGTTTCCCAGCGGGGTCAACTTTGGAACAGAACTTTAAATAATAATTGGCTTTGATACAGAAGAGGTACCCCACCTTAACGATTATCGTAAAATTTTTTAGGTATATCCCTACACGACCGTTAAGGCGTGATAGTGCAACAAACAAACTTACTTTCGCATTTAATAATATTACTTATGTAGTTAAGATATCGTCGTTCGAACAAACTCGAAAGAAGTTCTATTCAAATATAACGCAACTTTTCATTGACATTTTATTTATATCCACGCAAAAGTTTTATGAATGGACGAAGATAAAATGCACTGTCCATTAATGTGAATTTGGCATTCCGTCCCCTTGAAATAATGGTAATATGCTGGGTGTGTGTGATAAATTAAACACGTCTATTGGTTCATTCACAAGGTTTAATGTATTTTAGAAATGTTTTATGTAATCTCTATCGTTAAGTTTGTTTTAGGATACCGATTTGCAATTACGGGTAAACTCGTTAAACGTATGACAATTTTGCTAGGATATCTATTAAAATCTTATCCCGATTGTAGGTTAAACGAAAATGTTATATACTTCGCCGACAAACGCCGGTGATTATGCACGAATGTACTTTCTGTCCCTTATTCAAAGCGTGAATTTTTTGAATTGAAGTTATTTTAATTATATAATAACTTTTATTAAAAACCAATTAATAAAGTAGCTTCAGGGTTTACTAGTTTATACTACTTTTACTAGTTTATAGTTTTAGTAGCTGAAATTCTAAAGATTTTTAGTATTATAATATTAATATAGTAATATTAGTATTACAAGTAATTTCAGCAACTGCGATGAATCATAGGTGAAAATAAAATAAATAATCAAAATATTTACGGTAGCCACTTACCATCAAGTGGACCGTCAGCCTTGTCTGCGACCGTTTATAATATAAAAAATATGTTAAATTTAAATATCAAATTATTTAAAAAAAGGTTTAAATTTTATTGTAATTAAGAAAGAATGGATAAACTTTTGGTATTTTTTAAAATTGAAACATTGACATTGCAATAACTACGTTTAGGTGCCAGTAGCTACAACGTTTAATGGGCAACACTATTCTAATAAAAATCGCTGGATGGCGCGAACGGCGCCACAAACAACTGCCAGTTTGGGGCAGTAATGGGAAGGCGTAGCCATTAATATAGATGAGGCAGTTGGTTAACAAGTGTTGCGATGCTGTTAGATACGGAACTCGAAGATAGCCTCGACTATTATGGTAATTGATAGCAATCGATTTCAATTAGAGGAATGTCGACGAATGCCTCCCGCTGAGGACGGCCTGCTGCGTTTAACACTCGATAGCTGGCATTCCACACATTTTTCTGTTGCTATTTTTGATTGACGTAAAACAATATATATTAAAAATCAGTATAAAATTAACATATTTTTTTATATATTTTGCCAAAGAAGAATGTTTGATGTTGATATATATCACAGCACATAAATATATTTGATAAATTCATTGTTCTAATGATCATCATCTACACCGCTAGACATAGGCGCCTACCCATAATTTTCCATAAGACCTATAAGAAGCAGCCTGGATCCAATTTCGACCCGCGGTCTTTATCAGGGCGTCTGTCCACCTTGTGGGTGGTCGTCATACGTTGCGCTTGCCATTCGATCGTCCATCCCCTCCATTCGATAACCTTCCAGCCCCAGCCGCCGTCAGCTCTTCGTATCATATTATGTTTCCTGCTCACTGCCACTTCAACTTACTAACTACTAACTTATGAGAAGATATCTTAGAGCTTCCCGAACGCCTCCGACGATTCGACAATTGGCCTCTTTCTCGAAGTTGGCTCAAGTAGATGTACTCGTCAACAACTTCGAGACTTGAATTCCCAACTGTTACTGGGACATTAGGCATAACTTTCGTCTTGTACATATTCATCTTAAGGCTCACCGTTTGGGAAACTCGATTGAGGCTATAGAGCAACTCAATTATATTATTTCATTGTTTTAGCTTCAGAAAACGAGCTGAAACGATAGACAACCAAACACTTAAAAGTGTAATAAGTATATAATGTGTACTTATTACAAGCCCTAAGGGTCAGTTGACACCGGAACGCGGCGCGACGCGCACTTTCTAAGATTTAAATAGAATATGGAATTTATTTACTACACTAAAAGGTACACATTTCAATTATTAAGCTAAAGTGGTGTCGGCGGCTTCACTCTACATCATAAGACGACGCCGCGATACGCTACCTCTCGTGGCGGCGCAGTGCTACACATCGATAGTTGAAAAAATGCTGGGCAGGTGCGCAATGTCGCCAAATGCAGCGCGAAGCATCCGCAGCGTTAGGCTTGTACAGCGGCATGAGGCGTCGCGCTGCCAACTTGCAACTTGTCGATGCCTCTCGCGGCGTTGGGATACGCCCCATTGCTTTGCGATGCGTATTGCGACGCTGCAATTGTCAAGCATCTTATCCTCTTCAAGTATCTTCACGTCGCCTCGCGTTTCGGTGTGAATGTTAAGGCGTGAATGACCCTAACGCAATCATTCACGCCTTAAGAAGACGTGCCAATAAGAATCATCCTCTCTTTACTCACACTTTGTATAGTAGTATAAAGTATATACGAGCTGGATATTTCCTGTTATTGTTGATTTTGTCTCTCCTTGTTGTTTATTGTCATTTTATTTGATGTAAATGAGATTATGGTAACGAAGAAAGATTCCAGCGATGCAATATCATGACACTCATGACCAAATGCCAATATTCTGTGCAATCTCGTCTCCTATGCGCCGTTATGTTGTCTCTTGCTCAGCGAAACTCTGTCCGCCCTTTTTTATAAGCCTTTGCGAGCAATGTAGATAAACAATTTAAAAATAGTTAAGGCAATAAAGTTTATACATTGTGGCTTCGTGTGTGGTTACAACTCGATTAGTCTCTATTTTTCCCACGGTTACGATGGCGGAATAGTAATTGAGCAACACTCAATACATAAAAATAAATAAATGCACGTAAAATGGTTTTTAACTTAAAACATCTAAAAGCAATATGTAATTAGATAATCAGTAAAAACTTAGAACGCAGCCAGTTTTTTAACATTTATCGTTTGTAGGATAAAAGAAACTATACGTATAGTTATGTATAACTGATAAAAACTGTTATATAATATACACCTATACCGAAAAATTGATGTTAAGGTTTATTGGCGAATTCTTCCTCATAGTAATAACTGCATTCCGTAAATTTTAATGTCTGATTGTAATCTAATAAAAATCTTTCATTGTTTTTATTAGTAGATATTAGATATTATTGTTAGACTATAATCTTATTATTTAAAATATATTGTGTTGTTATGGCAAACAGTTAGCTATATTAACCTAATAATACCAACATTTATTTGCATTTAGCTAAGTTTTATGTTCCTTTATCAGCTTACATCTTAATAGGTACTTAAGTAACTGTACAAAAACCGCCCAACCAAATCACAATGAAATTTTGCATAAATGTTGTCAAGGGTACAGGGATATAGGAAAAAGTAAAAAAAAAATACAGACTTTTTTCAGTAAACAAAAATATACTGTTCTCATTAGAATCGTATAAAATTAAAATAGAAAATCTCAAACGCATTAGAAAAAAGACATAAACAAAGTCGCAGGCAGAAACTAATAATTTATAAAGATACGCGAATGAAATCGAGAGCAAAAGTAGGAATTATTGTATGAAAAATATTATCTACATATTTTCTTCTACTCAACCTATCATCATGAAATTTTGCATACACATTATCAGGGATACAGAAAAGAACATAGGGCACCGTTTATCCAGAAAAAAGTTACTGTTCCCGAGGGAGCATAAAAAATTTAACGTCTGACAAAACAATGAAGAAATTATTGTTTATAATTTTGTCAGGCATAATAATTTTTATATTTGAACGAGGACGTTGCGGGAAAAAAGATAGTAAATATAGTTGGTTTATGGCAGGGGACGTTTGTGTTTGTGTTGTAAATGTACAGTATTCTAAAATAGTCCTTTGTCGCAAATAAAGTCTATTCTTATTCAATTTTTAAAATGATATTACGTCTAAAGCCGTTCAATGGCTGGTTTTTCTCATTGTCGTTACATAAGAAGACAAAGTTCACGGCCACTGAGTTACACAGACGGTCAATTTCCCGTGAACAGCAGGCGTTCGGCAAGTAGGCGTGCCGAGATTCCTAAGTCGGAGGCTGCATCCGGGCCATCATCGCAGGGATCAAGTTACAACGGAGCCGTGCGAATGTCAAGGAACCCTGGCCTCCATCCAGCGGCAGCGAGGGCTCGCCTAACACGCCAGTCGCTCTCGATATGTCTGCGCGCGCGCAAGCGTCTTTTCACGAGATCGTACTAATCGCGCTCGTCGGCGCCGCGCAATTGGTTTGTGAGTATTTTGTGTTCAATTTCAAGAAATATTCAAAGACACAACTGTCCAATGTATTTTCTATTTAAGACGATACAGTACGACATTTTTAAGTCGCCTACCGAAGTGTGTACCATAGTTATAAAAGCAACCCTCGCATATGCAGGATTAGATTAGATTAGAGCATTATTCTCTTGACACCTTTTTTATACAGAGAATAACACATTTTATCCACTTGTTTTTAATTTATTTAATGATTTTTAATTAAATTTTAACACATTTGTCGACATTGTAGTGTTTTCAGAAATATACGGCTATCAAATATTTAATAACAAAATAGAAAAGATATTATAAAATTATAAGTTAGAACAGTTAGAAATTTCATATACCTAAGTTGGTAGTTGTTACAAGAGTAATAAAAAATCAATATTACATGATTTTCCTGATTTTTAATAGTTCGTCTTAAAAATTCAAGTTTAAATATTCCTCTATGACTTTTTAATAATTAAATAAAAATATAATTTTAAGTTTACGTGTACCTATTTCAAGATTTAATACATGCAAAATTACACCTTCCAAGCTCATGTATCGTTTATTAAGCCGTCATACAAATCAAGGTTGAGTTATCTCTTACACCGTTAGTTTATGAATCAATGTGATGACCGACTCATGCGTTTTTATACTACAACTTTGTTTTTTCATTGTGAATTATACCTACTTAGGTACCTACTTAGTTCCCTCTTGCCCAAATCAAAATATCTGTTGTCACTGTAATTAAATAAAATAAACTTTTATTTCAGATGGAGAAGATATTGTGTGCAAGAGAGATGGGCTCTACGCTGACCATGATACAAAATGTCGGGAGTACTATCGATGCAGTGGGAATGAAATATCAGGCCGATACACCTGCCCAACTGGAAGGGCTTTTAGTGAAGCGGCCGGAGCATGCGTACCTCGTCGCCGACAACCATGCATTAGACGAGTGTGTTCACCTACTGAGAAATACGCCTATGCCACTCCTGGAACCGCCTGTCGGCAGTACTACCGCTGTGAAAACGGCACTGCCGTAGACCACGCTTGTCCTTCTGGTGCATGGTTCGATTTGGAAAGACAAGCGTGCACTAGAGGAGCCGGCACTTGCTACGAACCGCTCTGTGCGGGACTCCCTGACGGGGATTACCCGGATTCCTCGCACGAATGCCGCAGAACTCTAAGATGCCGTGGGGCAGAATTAAGTGCAGTCATATCTTGCACGGGAGAGGAATGCGTCAATTCATGCCCTCCCCCACGTTCCGCTGCTATTCCTCTTCCAGCTGGTGATGCAGACTTTTGTTCAGATGAGGCCTGTTCTTCCCTGTGTCAGCACGCGGAAGACGGCGCATACGCAGTTCGCTCTACAGGCTGTCGGGAATATTTTGTGTGCGAAGCTCGCCGAGTAATAAGACGTGGAGTTTGCGAGGCCGGTCATATCTTCTCGAATGGTGGATGTGAATCGGCTTCTCAGGCTATATGTCCACCACCCGGAAGAAGCCCGTGTTTTAAGAGACAAGACGGTCGCTATAGAGATTGGCGCGACTGCGTTTCCTGGTACGAATGTCGCCGTGAACGTGTAATAGCTAGAGGTTCATGCAATGCGGACCAAGTGTTCGATGGCAGTGGATGTGTACCGCGTGAAGCATTTATGTGCGAGGGTCCTGAAGTTTCGAGTGAATGTGAGGGGCGTCCGAGCGGCAAATACCAGGATTTAGAGTCAAACTGCACTAAATATTTCCACTGTGACGGCTCGCAGCGAACAATGTTGGCGTGTCCGGAGGGTCGTGTGTTCGATGGAGCGCGATGTTCGCCTGCTGCCCGGTATTTATGTCCGAGTCTCGATGTGGACTCGTGTTACGGTCGTGCTGACGGACGATACCGCGCATTGGATACCGGCTGCCGTGGTTACTACGCGTGTATCAACGGCGAAAAGGCTGTGTACGCTTGTCCCGCCGGACGCGTATTTGATGGAGAAACATGCGTTCCCGAACGGACGGGAGTATGCAATACACAGGACTACACATGTACGGGACTATCCGACGGTTATCATTCTGAAATCGAATCAAGCTGTCACAGGTAATTATTAATTAAGTATGTCACAAAATACAATACATCCCTTTACACTATGTTAAATATACAAATAGCTATCTTGTATGTTAAGCATATAAACCACTAACCTAATCTTAATATCCTTCAATTTGAAGCATCAACTGCGGTATACATCTTTAAATATATTGTTAAGAGCAGTTACTTTTGAAATTATTATTTTTTTAGTTTTGAGTTCACTAGAGATGAGTTTCATTAAGTACTATTTACTTTATTGTTTAATACATCTTTGACATCGATAAGTCGGTAACAATTGGCGATAAATGATTTTCGTATGTATTTGTTTGACATCTTAAAATAATAAAACAGGCTGAAATAAACAATACCTACTTAAGTATTTTGTGAGGCTAGCTTGGTAAGTTTGTTATGAAATAAGGTAGAGGAGAGCGGAGCTGAAAGTTCTGATCTTTAAAGAAAGCTCTGTATACCCTCAGGTTATAAAGCAACCAATATTCTAATAAGTATATAAAGAAAACAGTGATTTTTCTTAAGCGTTAAAAAATTTCAACGCCTAAAAAGAATATATGCGAAATAATTTAATCAATATTTATTGCTCATATAATATTTCTATCAGACTGAATATTTTAATATTTTTAGATGATCCCTCAGGAACAGTACTTTTTACCTTGATACTCGTAAAAGGTACCCTATGGCCTTTTCTGTATCACTGACAATGTTTATGCAAAGTTTCATGATGATCGGTTAAAACCGTAATTAAAAACAAACTAACCTTTCCATTTATATTAGTTAGGATTATTCAAAAAATATAATCGGCTATACAGATAGCAGATCTAATGGCTTCAAAGCTCGATCTAATAAGGAAAAAAATTACTGGAACCATGGATCTGGTGAGATATAACCTCCTTTTTAGAATCCTTTTTTTTTTAAAGAATATGTCCTTATGCTCATAAATCTGTTAAAGATTTATTATAACCTTCTACTAAACCATTTGTAACTTTTTTGCCAATTACTTAGCAGTGCAAATGCATAAAAAACTTAACCTCAATCTATTTCTCATTCTATTTGCAGATATTTCTACTGTGAGGGTGGCGACCGGTTGGCTACTTTGTCCTGCTTGGGCGGCAAAATATTCGACGGACGCGCCTGCGTTGAACCCTCGCAACACGAATGCGGAGCTCCGCGTCGGAACACGATCGAGAACGGCGGCAAGTACTGCGAGAGAGACGGTTTCTACGTGCAACAGGGCACCGAGTGCAAAAGCTACTACTTCTGCGTCACCGGAACCAGGACGTACCTCAATTGCCCTGTCGACCAAGTGTTCAATGGGCAGGTGTGCGTCTCCAAGAACCAGTACACCTGTCCAGGGTGAAGGGTCAGGGGTAAAACTGAACAAAGTTGACGCCGAAGGCGCGGACAAGGCAGAGGACTGATCGTGAACGCACGATGCACTGACTGATATTTATTCGTAAGGCTGTGAACAATCGCCGACACATCACCCTAACTAAAAGGACATCTCACAAAAAAAAAAACAAATCTACCTCCAAACTAACAAAAACACACTAGTATTTTTCCACATTCCTTTAATGGCATAGAAATTTAAGCGCCCTAATTTTTAACATTAATAATTACACAGTGACTATTTATCTTACTTACTTACAGTATTATTTTACAAACGAAAATAAGCTCTGTGAAAATAAAAAAATAAACAATCTCTTTATAAACAATGCAATGTAAATAATAAAATTTTAGTATCGTGGCAATACAATATTATGTAAATGGAATCCACAAAATTAAACATTAGTTTTATATAATTTATGAATTAAATAATGTGTTTATACAATTTAAACAATAGAGTCTTAATTTTAATGTTTGGCAATATTTAATTAAATGAAGCGGGACATTTGTTTAACATTACTTTTTTTTCTCTAATTACATACACAGTAAATTTATTATATAAATGAACTATATATTTTTTTTTTCGTTTCATTTCATATTTATAATTTATTTATTAAATTTACGTTATACCAGTTTTATGTGTGACATTTAATTACGCCGCGATTATACATTTTGTACACAAAAATTTACAACAATTTGGTCCACACCGAAAAATGATCGTCACTTTTAAACGAACATTCAAAGTGCGTATAATATACCACTTCATTATTATTATTTTTAATGTGAAACATTTAACATTCATTTACAACCCATTATAGACCTTTAATGAAACATTTCACCTGAACATAAACAAAGTAAGTATATTTATTTATAAGTGTAAGATCTTAATTTAAAAGTTACATCCTGAAAAAAATTAAAAATAAATATAATTTTATAAGAACAAATACAAATCTTAAATTGTGAATGTGATTTTTTTAAATCTTTATTAATTTTAAGAAGCAAGAAAAGTGTTAAAAATACACTTGAAGTTAAAAAAAAAAAAGGAAAAGGGGCTTGAAAAACTTGACGCAGTTTCGTGTTTTACGTAATTATTGTCTCAAATGATGAAAGGATTCTTCACATGACGTATTGATTCTTATCATTACAATGTCAACTGTCAACACTAAATGTTTTGAATATTCACAGCACCGATTAACTATAATGATAGTTCGCACTATTCAAGAATATACAGAAAATGTACACAATCATTATTACAGTAAGTAATTAGTTATCTAGACATTTTTCTACAATCAATAGGTTTCCAGCGTGTGTCTAGACTTTGAGTTTTTATTAAAAAAAAATAATACATTTATTTTAAAAAGGCAACACCATTGTTAACGTTTTTGATTTCGAATTTAATTTTCCACTATATTGTGTTTATTATTTTGAAGATTTTATCTTTAATTAAAAAAAAAAAACGCCCTCAGACGCAGCTGGAAACCGTCGCAAAATAAGTTTTAAATTTAGATCATAAGTTTCAGTCATTACGTTGCAAACGAACAGAGGGTGCTGTACAAAATTACATGCAGACATCTACACTTTACCGAATTTAACATTAGAATGCTTCAATCAATACTAAGGTTTTTTGAATGAGATCTAATACAATAAAATGCAACAAAATTCCTTTTTTATTTACTCCATTATAATGGAGAAGAACCGAATTGTCAGTAGGTTCCAAATTTCAATCTGCGAGTAAATATTTATCTTCTTTACCTTTAGATACTAAAGAATCCCTTTAAACGTAATACTAAAAAATACTTCAACGGATGTGTAGTCTTGAAAAGATGTTCATATTTCACATTGTTTACTTTACTACTCAATGTTTTATTGGATTTATTTATTAGGTTTGTGTTGTTTTAATACAGATGTTCCTTTCGGCGGTTCGAGCCACAAAAATAATAATTAGTCCATTAAATGGCCACATACTTCTTGAAAGACACACGAGCATAAAAAGAGAAGATTCGTATTTTTGTATATTTGTAATGAATAAACTCAAATCAAAAACTACTGGGCCGATTATGAAAATTCTTTCACCTATAGAAAGCTATATTATCAGCGAGTAATTTAGGCTATATTTTATAAAGTTACGCGGGCCAAGTCGCGTGCAACAGCTAGTAAACAATATTTTAATGACAATAAAGCGAATATATAGTTGGGAATAAAATAAGCTAGTAAAATTGTTTTAAATACCTCTGAAATGCACCGAAAAAGCCTATAAGGCACTTATTGTTAAAATTTTATTACAAGAAGTGGTAAAGTCAAGAAGCAGTCGTTCTTATATAGTCATTAATTAATAATTTGTAACGCTAACCTCTCGCTACTACATCCCAACAGCGAAATCAGTAAAAAATCATTTAAAGTCAATACTAATTGTACTCGAAAACTGCCGAAAGTTAATTTGATTGCATTTTACGATGTAGCAAAATATGTTTATACCCGTTACACACATTTAAACACATACAATAAATAGGTTTTAAATGAACAAAAAGTGTAAGACCACAATTAAAAAGGGTGTAAGAAACTATAATCTACTTTCAACGATCAATAAAAACTATCAACTGACTTTGTCCGAGACTAAAAGCCTATAAAAAAGAGAATTTTAACATAGAAATATATTTTTGACATTTGATTTGTATACAACAATAATCGTGTCGTTTCTAAGTAATACAAAATGAATAACATAACCTTAAACCTAGAAATTAAAAAAAAAATGACTTTAAATCTGTCTTAAATTTAATATGAATTAAAAAATAAATTAATCGATTAGTCTTTATTATATTATATAGCGTTTCAACAACAAAAACGAACAATGTTTATATCATTTCAAGATTATATATAGTTATTATAATCACTAAACGAAATAAAACTTTTTTTAAAAAAAAAAAAAAAAGGTACATATAGAAGTTTAAATTTTACATCTTTATATCAAATATATATCATTATCATTAATCATACACCAAAATAGTGATGAATTATAATAAAATTGTTTAACTTTTTAATTTTTAAGATCCATTGAGATTAGACTTTTCATTTTCTGTGATCACAGAAATAGAATGTCAAATTACAAATCGATTGAAATTTTATATTATATTGAAAGAGAAACGCTCAGTCTTTGTTAATAACATACAACATATTAAAAACATACATAAAATATTCGTTGATCATAAACAATGTTTTCACGTTTAAATACAATTCCATATCAAAGATCACCTGGTGACTGTTCTACTTGCGTGACGATTTTATTTATATAATACTTTAAAAAAAAAATATTTTCATATTAACAAAATGACCAATTTACAAGAAAAATTATTACCTGAATATTTTATCAATCGACAGATCTTTTATCTATCTAGAATTAGCTACCAATTTCTCAAATAATACTAATAATCTTATTAAAGGTTGTCATTCTAATTCTCACACGAACTGTATTGTAGATAATCTCAACAAATACAGTTTACAACGAGTGACATTTAAAAAAACACGATGATCAAACGATTTTATAAAAGAAATCGCTAAACAAAAATTACAATTAAATATTCAAAATAATTTCATACATGTCTTCTCTTTTGGATATTTAATTAGAGTAATTTTTAAACTGTTGAGTAAACATACTTTACTTATTGGATGGAACAACTGTGTATAGACAGACAAAATCAAGTATGGCATTATACCAGGTAACCCATTTATAGAATTAAAATATTTTATAAAATCAACAAGATTATCGGACAATTTCCTTTGTTTCCGTGACACGCGTAAAACGATAGTGTTGAATTGTGTCTATGGGGGTATATGTGATGACATCATGTCAGTACGTACGCTACTGGTCACTGGTGGTAGGACGCGGCGTAGGAGCCAACAATACACTGATATCCCACACCTGTATTACACCACAAATAATATAAATTAAAAACTGAATCAACATATGAAATCCAAGGATATATCTGTGGCCTGGCGCTAAAAGGGCCAAAGTCCTTTTTTGTGAAAAAATGGGATTTAACAGCAAAGTTGTTGAAAAAGAATGATATTTATTTGTCCTAACAATAACAAAAAGATATTTTAGTAATACTACAATATAACATGTAAATTATAACTATCAATTCTTGTTCATTGTTCTAATGCTTATTACTGAAAGATAGGAATATAGATATTGGCCCTTTTAGCACCAGGCCACAGATATAATAATGCCCTTGAATTGATAAGTAGCTGTGCTACTTATCAGTAATAGTGCTCACTATTGGAGACCGGTTGTACAAAACTTGTCTGTTGTGGGCTTTAGTTTTATCAATAAATGAACAAAGTAACAAACAGTGTGTGTAAAAAAAAATATATCTTCCAGTCAGTTGTCAAAAAAGAGTTAGATTACTACCATACATAATAATCATTATCATCTAAGCCACAGGACGTCCACGGCTGGACATAGGCTCTTCCATAATTTTTCAATAGGACACCGGTCCTGGATTCACTGTTGACCCGATAGAATTTTTATAATCATAATTAGATAACGTTTAATCAGCCAAGTTTACATTTTTAAATATATACAAACAAACAAAAATCCCAATAATAAAATCTCGTGGGATCAATAGGTTTTACCTTTATGACTCGATCTCGTCCCGCGGTACACATGCGACCCGTCGCTTCATCCACATACAAAGATGACACCGCATGCTTCATATCGTGGAAAGACGCCAACGATTCTCGCCTGGAATAAATATTAATCATACAAATTATTATTATAATAAAAATATAAAAAAAAAAAAACAGAAAAAAAGGAGGGACACTAATTTAAGACAGTAAAAAACAATACTACGCATTGACACTTTACGCCAATGTTGCCGGAATTTCTAATGTGAGTTGAAATGGCAACACACGGGCTGCCCAAATGACAAAATATTCCGTACAAGATGTGACGAACGACATATACATTCTAGAACAGAGCAGTTAACAAAAAATACATTTACACAGATTAATTAAGTTGATAATGGATGCGTTAGATAATGTTGCATTCACAGTCCAACACTTACGGTTCGTGGCGGAGAGTTTCGTAGCAGTGAGTGCAAACGCGTTGCGGGAACTCGAACCCCATTACTGGCAACGGAAGGCGGTGGGGCGAACATGTTGCGCATACGGCCGCACCGCACCAGCGGCAGTGGTGCTGTCTCAGCCCTATCTGCTTCTTCTCCATCATCGCTCGCACGTTCCATATGAAGGGCGCGCGGCAGATCTGGCACAGGTCGGCCTCCTTCCAAGCGGGCGTCTCCCGCCTCCGCACTCCCATCTCCCAGACGCCGAGGGCTCCGTCCTCGCCGGCGGAGACCAGCCTCTCGCACCCGCCCACGTACCACAGTCCGCTCACTTTGTTGCTGTGCCCTTGCAACTCGTACGCAGTGCCCTTTTGCCCGCCAATGTCCCAAACGATAATCGTCTGGTCGAACGAACCACTGAACAGCAGTTGAGGCAGTGGCGCCCAGTTCAATACGCGCACAGATCTGAAACGTCCAACACACCAATTGTTTTATTCACTGATAGCACCTACAGGGTCTAAAGAGAGATCGTCTTTCACCCATCTGTTTACCAGACGAAAAGTATATTATTTTATTAATTACTACTAGCAGGCCGCTCCTGGCTTCGCAAGGACTGTTTCTGCAAATTAACAATCTTTCCATTAGTGAAAACTACATTAAAATCCGTTGCGTAGTTTAAAAGACATACAATAGTGACCTCGCTTAGTTAATGGCCTCCTTCAGTGTGCGATTTTTCAATATTCTCAATAAAGCTAATAATTCGAAGTTTTTTTGAAGTGATAACTTTTTTAGGCGCGATGGGCATTTTTGAGATGGGAAAAAACCATTGAACTCGCATTAACCGTATATTTTCGCCACCGCAGATATTGCACCATCAACACAAAATGTTAGAAATTTGTTTAGAACTAGAAACTAATTGAATTTTGAATTAAAATAATACATCAATGAGGACAGAGATGGCGCTGATATTAATTAAAAAATTTAAAAAAAAAACTATTTTTGAGATGAGAAATAACTATTGAACTCGCGACTTGTTACCGTACTAAGCTACTAAGCAAACAACTACATATGAAAGTAAACTTACTAGATATTATGATAACAAGGATCAATGTGGTCTCTGACCTCTGACCAATAATCTAGTTTTTTTTGTGAAGCTTAGTTTTCACTTCTGATGTGCAGTCCAATGACTGATATGTGTATATGTATATATTTATTTATTTACAAAATACGCGAATAAAAACTCACCCAGTATGTCCTTTCAGTGTTGTTACTAAAGTAGCTCCATTATTGTCTAATTTTAACATTGTAATTTGACCGCTGTAATCTCCCACAAACGCGTATTTCGATTGTGAGTCAAATCTGATTTCAATTCAATAGGAAATTATACAACTGGCGATTTATAATATAGCACTTCTAAAAAGAGCGGATTGATAAACAAAATGACGCTATCGGATAAAAATACTAAAAATGTGTTAAAAAATATGATAAGGAGTTCCTTGTATATTTTAAACTTCAATTTATGGGTTAAGTTGAACATTTTAATAAACTTAAATGTTATACTCTAGAATTATTCTAGAACTTTCTGCAAATGGAGTCCTGCAAGCACAGTGTGTGATGTTAGTAACAGGCTAACTAGACTGACTGGCGACCTAATAAAGTCTGCAGAACAATACTAAGTCTGGGGTGCTTTTGACCAGTCCAATTAGAAAATTATTGACCATTGTCCAGCATTGTATGTCCCACTATTGGGATGGTGATGATAATCTTCTTTGTAGACCTATAAAAGAGAAAAAATCTCACCATACATTGTTTTGTTATATCTCAAACAGATAAGGCAGTTTTCGATTAAACCTCCCATATGTATTGTATTTATTTTGAAAAGGATACTGCAATGCAGTGCACCATGCTTCAAAGGAGTACCCACCAATCCTGCGACCAGTCTCACTGCAGTGATACGAAAACAGCTTGTCTCTACTAACCGATAACATCCACTCGCATCCTAATGAGAACGACACGGCTGTTACGCGTGCAGTGTGTGCTAAATATTCTCGAACCTGTATATTGAAGAAAATTTTCATAGACATCTTTCTTACTCATTAAAAACCCTAGAGAATATACATACATTTATAGTCATATCTAGCAGTCCGTCTGGAGGCAGTAACCATCCTCTTACAAAAGTTCACCACAAAATGCAAACAATGCTATTGTTTGAATTTGTGTAGAGGTATGTAAGGGATTTTGAAACCCATTTACCCATCACCCCCCTCGCTCATCATGTATAATCACTTCTGGTTCAATAAAGTTTTTTAAACACATGTGGTGTTCTTTGTGTTAGTAAACCACTGAGTCATTTATAATCAAGTAAACTGTCAGCCTGTCTGCTGTTATTTATCAATAAAAGAAATGTGGACTATACAAAATATTTATAAATTTATAATTTTGAATTATTCTTATTGTACAAGTTTTATTGTTTTTTTTTTTTATTTATTAATAACCCAATAACATGAAAAATAATATTTTATGTATAGATATAAATTAACTTGTATTCTTTCACTACAAGGTAATTTTCAAATCACTCTTGTTACAAGCATATTGTAGAACTGCACCAGTTTGGTAGCAGTATACGCCTCATCACAGAAAACAACATCTAATAAATAATTATGTGCTATGTGTTTTGACACATTCACCTATCGTTATTTTATCCTCTTTCTCTCTACACCTTTGCATCCTGATAAAAAGTGTTTTTGCAAGTCTTTCACATGCTCATATAAAGAAACATTTAAAAATAAAAAGTTACATAGATACTAACTGGATTTATTCTATTGCAGTCCATAGCAAGTGTGAACTCTGATACTGTTCCATTTTCTTGGCCGATAAATAGCTGCCTGGTCTCCGGTGTGTAGAACATTGATGTGCAACCCGATGGCATATACTGACAAATACTCGGCCAGTACTGGCCTGAGTC
Source organism: Synanthedon myopaeformis (assembly GCA_944738685.1). Lineage (NCBI taxonomy): Eukaryota > Metazoa > Arthropoda > Insecta > Lepidoptera > Sesiidae > Synanthedon > Synanthedon myopaeformis. Next base: position 2,707,602 of record OX122915.1, read on the forward strand.
ACGCTTGAGCCAAACTCGCACTGTCCTATGTGATAAGAACAAAATATTATAATGAGGGAAGTCAGAGGTCTGTCCCCTTTGCATCACCTTAACTTTTTTCTATACTAGACTGACAAACCCGCACTTCTATTTTTGTTATTGAGGGAATGCACTAAGTAAGTATTTACCCTATTTCCATCAGGAATAAAGCACACAAATAAATGGTTCTGGAGATTATCTCCTTATAGAGAACAAACTTAGAATATCTTTTAAACTATTAAGGCAGATTTTATTCAAATATAACATTCCTATTTATTAACAATATTAACTAATATACTTAGTGGGTAGTATAGCAAGCGCTAATAAGTCCTAGGAAATGGTTGATTTGCGAAGATTAAATAGATAAATAAAAAGATACAAGCGGACATTAACGAGAGTAGTGTTTCAAACAAACCAAACTTCTTACTTATCATCGCAGACGCTAATTACTCCGTCTTCCCCAGGTATTACAACAGCCGCATTAACATCATCGGTACATCCTTCCAGTTTATTTAAAAGGGCTGGTTTCTTTGTAGTAGAGAACCTGTCGTTCGGCGTTCTCGGTGCAGGTTTAATTTCAGCAGCCATTTTTACCTAGTTTTTACCTAATTTTTCAAGAAATAAACACGATTATGTACTTCTATGATTCGCCTTTTACATGAACTGAAAACGTCATAATATATTTGACATTACGTTATTATAATTCTTTACTCGAAAGAACTGTTGGCTTGGTTACGAACCTTTTAATACAAATATAAGAGGAAAAAAAACTAAAGAAAGTATGAAGAAAGTTGCGAAATGTTTGATTTATAGTTTAATTTAATTCATATCGTAATCTGTTTTCCCGTTTTCATTTTTTTGTAACAGCAATATTAAATACGTTTCGACCTTGATTCAATGACCTTTCCACGACATTGCTATTATTCCTCATTATTCCGCAAATGTCATCTGAAGTATTGCTAGCTGTAGTATATTAACCGACAACGTGGGTAATAATGAGAAAACATCTATATTAAAGAATTGAAAATTTTAATTACCTACCTACTAATGCTACTACTACTACTGCAGTTCGCACGATTATACCTAATTGGGTTTATGTAAAAATTCAATGTTCCTAGGTATTTAAATTTTAAAATTTTAGACGCTATGTACCTCGCTAGAGAGTGTTATATTCTTTGCTACATACTATATTAGCGCTGTCCCTTAGATCCCTATTATATTTCTTATTATATTTTCCTATTCCAATATGATTACGTTATTGAGATTGTAAGTATTGAAAGGTGAAGACCTCACATAGAAACTAAATATTTTTTTTAATGAATGTAGATGATCCTGGTGGACTAACCCGAATTTACATCATAAAAAATTTATAAAAAAAGACAATACTGGATTTGGGTTATTTAGAGACATAGAGGTAAGGATGACCTACTTTATACATAAGGAAGTGTCGATCGGCTACCACTTAATAGGAGGTGCTGGTGTAGCATTTTATTTACGGTGGTTTCATGAACTACGTAAGTAACCAATCTTACATACCAATTCACCAATTGCGCCATTCTGGCCAATTTATGAACCACGATTTAATGGTTGATAGCTAAATAGTACATAGCTTGACCAAGTCTTGATAGTTTTAACACCCCTATAAATAAATTATGTAGGAATGGAATCATAGAAAATAAAGGTTTTCTTTATATCTATTTTCTATGATTCCATTCCTGGAGGGAGAGTAAGATGTAGTGTTGGTTATTGTTAAACGCTCATTGCATTCGCTACAAAGAAAACGGCAATTGGGATTATGAATACAGCAACCCCATATTAGTCTGTCTGCTGCTGCTGCGTTGTATTGGCGCGGTATCTATCTATCTCTCTCTCTTTATCTCACCTCAGGGCTCAGTTAAGTATCTCTTTCAGTCTTGTCTTGTCATTTATACGCTGTTTCTGTGTGTAAATTTTATTGTACAGAGCAGTGGGTTGAAAATTGAAACGGTTTTTTCAGATACTTTGTAATTGCGAAACGAGCCGATAAAATTAACTTATTTCACCGGTGCTAGCAGTATTATTAAAAATGTCCCAGGCTTTAAAGAAATTATCCGTTCAAGTAATTAAAAATAATGTTGAAAAGGTTATCGGTGCTACAGCTGTAAGGACAAATAGGTAATTAATGCCGGTGCAGTGATAAGTATTTGTTATTTTTTATTTTATGTGTACTTCTATTTACACTCAGTTTTCTACTAATATAATAATTATTTTTTTTTTTTACTAATCTAACGCGTTCTATTTATCTTTATTACCTATAGGCAAATATTAAATCTTTGCCTATGGGCACACATACAATAATAAGATTCGATAGTGTAGGATTATAAGTCAAAAATAATTTTATTATATATTTTATATCTACTAAATATACTTAGCTACTAAATTTCTATAAGTTTTCAATGTTTCGAAGAAATTCCTTTACTTCCCTTGCTCCAGTAAGTATTATGTAATCATGGAATATTTAGTAGGCAACTGAATTTTATAATAAAACATAATATATACTTCTTTCTTTTTAAATAAATAGTGGTAATTGTGAATGTAAACATACATACTTATTCAGTTGCAAGTCAGTAACTTGGTAATTACTTATTTTTATAATTATTACACTTATAAAATCTGAAATTATATATTTTATTCTAATATAAAATACCTAAGCCATTTGACTAAATGGCACTTGGAACCTAGTAGGTACTTACCATTTTACTCATTCATAAATGTGATTGAGAAAGTAATATAGTTAATGTTAAATAAGTGAGCATAGCATAATTAATAATATTTCTTATGTAATAAAATTCTGGCAGCACTTGGTGGAGCAATGTGCAGATGGGCCCTCCAGACGTGATCCTTGGAATCACTGAGGCATTCAAAAGAGACACAGATAACAGGAAAGTCAATCTTGGTGTGGGCGCATATAGGGATGACGAAGGCAAACCATTTGTATTGCCATCTATTAAAAAGGTATTTCTATCTATCACATAAAGCATTTAGATGAATTTTATTACAATTTGTGTAATTTACAATTAAAATAATTTGTAATAATCACATAAATTCTTGCTCAATGTTATATCCACAATCTATAAAACCAGTGCATGTACAAGTTATGCAGAAGTTTAGTGAGTTCTTTGGCGATCAAATATGTGATAATAAGCAGTAGATGTCATGCAGAAACGTTACACAAGGAGTGTGACACAAAATTTGACCATAAAATTTTTCTTTTGCTCGCAAAGAAGTTTCATTTCAAAAATATCTTAGAATTTTCACCTTTCGCACACTCTTCACTGTAATAAAATTGTAAAAAAGTTCCTTTAGTTTGTCTGCACTCTAATGACCTTGCCACATTTCTAGTAAATCTGTAGCTTAGATAAATTGCAGTATCTTTATTGTCCAAAATTTAGTATTATGTTATAAGATGTTATTAAATTTGCAATGTTTGTAATGTTTTGGTTGCGTTCTTTTTTTATAGGCAGAAGATATTATTCTAAATTTGCAATGTTTGGGTTCTTTTTTTATAGGCAGAAGATATTATTCATAGCAAAGGCTTGAATCATGAGTATGCTCCAATTGGCGGTGAAGCAGCCTACACCGATGCAGTTGCTAAACTCGCATTTGGAGAGGACAGCCCAGTTATTAAGAACAAATCCAATTGCACTGTTCAGGTACATAGCTGATCACAATTTAAGTATGCATGTAAAGTAGAAAAGATAAAAAAGTGTAATAAAAAGACAAGGAAAATAACACAAAGTAGCCAGGTGTTATTTGTTTTGTCTTTTTTTTACAATGTAGGATATTTAAAATCTGCATTATTTCTGAATGAATTCCGAGTTGAAGTTTCGGAAGTCTCTCTCAGTATTAACAGTGACTACAACTATTTAACTAAACTTTAACTACCATAAAAACTGTTACTATTTCAGTTTTTCTAATGAGTCACATGGACAACTAGAGAAAATATATTAAAAGTTTCTAACCCACTATATCGAAATAATTGTTATAAATTAATAAGGTAAAAAAGTTGATAAATTGGGGTGCACTACTGTATTGTAGAGGGATTCTCTTTATATTATAGCATATCTGTGTGTACGATTTTATTCCTCCCATTATTTTTATTAATCTTGACAATTCATTCATAATATATGTGATAATTACCTAATGTGTATATCTACTAAGAGCACTTTTTATACGTATATCGAAATCATTATTATTATTTACTTTTAGACTCTATCAGGCACTGGCGCATTGAGGCTTGGACTAGAATTTATTACCAAACATTACGCCAAGAACAAGGAAATTTGGCTTCCTTCACCCACATGGGGTAACCATCCTCAGATTTGTAACATGCTCAATTTGCCTCATAAGAAGTACCGTTACTTCGATGCAAAGACCAATGGCTTTGATCTTCAGGGAGCTATTGAAGATATCTCGGTAAGTACAAAAGGTATTATAAACCTTCAGGTATTTCTATGAAAAAGGAGCTGAATGGGGATGAATATTTATGCAGTCTCATGGCTGCAGACAGCAATGTCTTTTGGCCACCACAAAATATTTACTACCCTTTTCATAAAAACTAAAATCATAAATAAAATTTTAAATAAAAATAGTTCTATAGAAAATAATAAAAAAAAAAAGAGTTTTTATTTTTGACAAATTTAAATTAAATTAAAGATTTTTTAAAGCTTACTTTAAATAATAATTTAAATTTAATAATAAACTTTTAATAATAATAATTAACTTTTAATAATAATTTATTTATTGGCATTTCAATTTCTAGCCTTAGCTAGAAATTGAAATGCCAATAAATAAATTTGTATTAATTAAAAAAAATAATTAGGTCAATTTTATGTGATAATATTTGTATTATGTACCTTTTGCAATCGCCTGTCATAACATGGTACATATAAGATAAGCGGTCAATATATTTCGGTTTTATCTGCTCCTTAAAAAGTAGCGTTGTGTTATTTATCTATTATTGAAGATAAAAAAGTGATCATGTACTGTTTGCCTGACCATTGTTTTAATGCGTCACAATTTTATTATCCATATATAATACACCATATACTTCACCCATCTGTTTTATTACCAGACGAAAAGAATATTTTATCAAGTTGCCTACTTAGAATATAAAGATAAATTTAAAAAAATAACTGCTATACAGCGTCATTGTTACACTGAACACTACGCTAAATGCTTTTCTGTTGCACATCTTTGCTAACTCCGATTTTCAAATTATAGCAACGTGCTCCAAGTGCGCTGCCAACCTTAGAATTAAATTAAGGACGAGATATTAGAAAGGGACTGGGTTATTATTGATTATAAATAAATGGAATGAAACTTCTATCCCTATTACTGTAACACGAAATGGTGTTGTGTAACGTGTGTTATATAATTTATTTGTGGGTATTCATTAGCTTTATCAGTTCAATAATTTGTTATTATAGGTAGTTCATTATGATTGTTACGCAATAATTACATTTACCAATTATCTTATATTATACTAGCTGTTGCACGCGACTCCGCCCGCGTAACTTTATAAAATATAACCTATGTTACTCGCTGATAATGTAGCTTTCTATAGGTGAAAGAATTTTTAAAAGCGGTCCAGTGGTTTTTGAGTTTGTTCATTACAAACATACAAATCTTCTCTCTTTATAATATTAGTATAGAAGTATAGACTAGTGATTTACCCCCGTCTTCGCATGTATGCAGTTTTTTTTGCAAGTTAAATACCTTTCTCTTTTATCACTCTTTCTATTAGAGAAAACTACCAAAATCCCATAATTGCTTTAGAAGAAGTTAATGGAGAAAGAAAATAACAAGAACTTGTTTACATAGTATAAAATAAAGTCGCTTCCCGTCGTCTGTCCCTCTGTATGTATGTACGCTCAGGATCTTTTAAACTGTGCAACAGATTTTAATCGGTTTTCACTATTATAAATAGCGTTAAACGAGGAAGAATTTTATATATAAAATTTGCAGAAAAAAAATTGCACCCATGCGAAGTAGCTAGTTATATTATAATATGATTGGCTATAGATTGAATATATTTTTTTTATTAATGTTTTGTTTTGTGTTTTTTATAGAAAATTCCGGAAGGTGCAATTATCCTGTTGCATGCGTGTGCGCACAACCCGACGGGAGTTGACCCTAAGCCAAGCGACTGGGAGAAGCTTTCACAGGTAATAATAAAAAACAATAAAATCACTCGGAAACATCCTTCTTAACTAAGAGTGACTTTATTACTTTGCATTTTAATGTACTATAGAATGTTTATGTGATAATATCATAATTAGCCAATACTATAATTGTGTATACTAAGTATATATACACACTTGAATCAAGTACAATGATTCAAATGTTGCTTCATTGACCTGTCCACAAAGTTGTCATCCACAAAATTTCAAACAAGATCAAATTGTAGGTATATTTCAATTCAATAGTCAAATTTGAGACACCAAGTCGATCCACGCCACACTTTGTTGCTTATTTACCATACTGGACCTTTATAAATACATCCTATGTCAGGTAATCAAAAGCAGGAAGTTGTTCCCGTTCTTCGATATGGCTTATCAAGGCTTCGCCACTGGAAACGTGGACAATGATGCGTTCGCCGTGAGGTTGTTCGTGAAGGAGGGACATCAGGTCACTTTGGCTCAGAGTTTCGCTAAAAACATGGGTAAGGTGGAATTAGTTATAAATTTATACTAGCTAGCTACAATGAACTTTTTAAAAGTAAAAATATATAGGTATTGAATAATTTCAATATATTCCAGACATAGCCGGGCGCGTCGGTTTAACTAATTTTTAAATGAATAAGTCTATTTCATAAAGTATGATACGTTTTTTTTTCTATTCTATAAAGTTTTATTTTTACAGTGTCGTACTTTATAGTTAATTCAACAAAGACTTTCACCGGCAGATAGCTTATGTTATAACGAGTAACTAAGGCCACATTTATTTTAGAAAAACCAAATTCTATATAAGGTAGTGTGGTGAAAGTATAAAGCTCATATCGTAAATGTGATAAATTGCAGGTCTGTACGGAGAACGCGCCGGCGCGCTCACCTTCTTGTGCGGTGACGCCGATTCGGCAGCGAAGGTGATGTCGCAAGTGAAGATCATGATCCGCACAATGTACTCGAACCCGCCTCTGTACGGCGCGCGACTCGTGCAGGAGATCCTCAACTCGCCCGAACTCAAGAAGCAATGGTGAATAGTTATGCTATAATAGGGACAAAATCTCGCTGCAGGCGCGGCAATAAAACGTGGGAGTAGAGCGGAGTAAAGGCGCGCTCCCTTACGCTTATAGGCCTTATTGGAACGTGTAGTGATTAACAGCGTTCGTATCGATAATGTTATCGATAACTTTACAGAAGTTTAAACTTTTATAAAATATTTTATGTATTTACAAGTTGTAAATTATAAGTCGTCATCGGAATCTGAATCGTCATTTACATTTATTATAAATGATTTCGCTATGTGTGACTTTCTTAAGCACTCATTTTGTAGGGCTTCCGAGTGTCGATCATAATTTTCCAATGTTAGCTTTCATATTCGGATTTCGTGTTTTTGTTTGTCTCTTTCATTTTAAATTGGAACTGTGTTTAAAAATAAAAAAAAATTATACATAATATTTTCAAGCTCAAGTTACTTGTTGAACCGCCTAATAAGAACCTAATAATGACGAAAGGATTAGTTTAAACCATTGCTGATTTTTAGTTAAATTGCAGTTTGAGCATGTTTTCTCGCCTAGTTGTAATTTCTGGTGGCCTTGATATTTTTCTAGAATATTATATTATTATATTCTCCGTTTGTGGTCTAGTCCAGGTCATCTGTCCATCTGAGATAAGGTCTTCCTCTTTTCCGTAATGATCCTCTCGGGTATCATTCCACGATGTCTTTGGTCCATTTACTCACGCTTTGTCTGATCATGTGTTCACTCCAACGCCATTTTTGCTGTTTTACGTATCATTTATTCTTTTTATTGCGAGAGCTGTTGGTGATAAATAACATATTATGTTTTTTTTTCTTGTTAACTAACTTGATAAATAAAGGCTATTTTTATTTTATTTTATATATCAACGTATTTCTACAAAAGGCTCCTTAATTTGACATATTTGATATACTTGGTAAGGTTGGCCGACGTGAAACTGATGGCTGACCGCATAATTTCGATGCGCACCCAACTGCGCGCCGGAATCGAAGGCGCTGGCAACAAGCTGCCTTGGCAACACATCACCGATCAGATCGGAATGTTCTGCTTCACGGGACTCAAGCCCGAACAGGTGAGCAATGATCAAAACGGAACCTGTCGAATATGTCCTAAATCGTCAATTTAAATATCTTAAAGCATTTTCGTAACCAGCTACGAAAGTAGAATAAATTTGCTCTTCTCTGTTCCTTCACCTTACTACTAACTAACATAGATCTCCCAAAAATAAAACAATTTAACTGTTAAGTCCAGTCAAAAGAGAGCTTGCCTTTATTTTTTGGTCAGAAATATCATTTTTTTAAGACTTTTATTATGCACACTACCCTTAAACATCTGTTGATTTTTATGCCTACATTATGCTTTAAAACAAATTCAGTAACTTCGACAATGCTCTTGTCAGGTGGAGAAACTCACCAAGGAACACCACATCTATCTGACGAAGGATGGACGTATTTCGGTCGCCGGCATCTCTTCCAAGAACGTTCAGTACGTCGCAGAGGCCATCCACAAGGTCACCTCTTAACTACCCACACATATCTACAACTGCCATATTTTTAAAAAAAGAGATTTAACTATAAGCGAAAATGTACCGTCGAGAGCACAGTATTTATATTAATACATTTACTTTTTTATCGATTTATTTTCTTTCTCATTTTAAAATTACAGCATTTAAATCGAGATTGTTATCTCTCGCATAATACTTTTATTTTGTTAAAATATTTATATTGTTAATAAAGTTTAAAAATGTTGTAAAAGATTTTTTTGTTAATATAATATTTTTTTTTATTAAGCAGGCCGTCGTCGTAAATGCACACGAAAACAGAATGTATGATTGAACTTTTATTGTTAAAAATAAGTAATTCAAAATAAATTTGATGAAAAAAAAAAACCACAGTAAATTTATTAACATATCTGTTGATTCTATACTAAGTCGTCACTACGCGAAATATTTACAGCAAACTTGACTTACTTCTTGTGATTATTTTAAAAAAAAAATCTGATGCAGGTCAATCGTTAACATTGTACAAAAAGTCACTTAATATTAAATGTTCCTTATAGGAGTTTAAAATTTACAAGTATAAATTTTGGAACACATTTTTCTTTCTTTTAATATATATCACGTCAACAATCTTAATCATATTCACCTGCATCCAAATCCATATACAAATAATAATAATATTACGTGTGTACACCCCCATTAGAGATACGAACTTCATACATATTATACAAATTTATGCTAATTAATACATTACAGGTAGACGTTTTGTCTATCGTTAAAATAATACAACATATTTACAAAATCTTTTAGTAAAACTCTTACTTATCTATGGCACTACGTCTTCTTTACAGTGCCAAAAATATGTCCCATTTTAATGTATCGTTGTTGTCAAACCAAAATCTGCTTTTTCCTAAAAAATTTGACATGAAGGTATATTTAAAAAAAGTGTTTATTTTAAAATTGGGGGGGTACTTTTACGCAAACTTATTTGTACTTTAAAAATGAAAATTTAATAGTTTATTATTTTGATAATAATAAAATTTTGCACATAACAGATTTTGTTAAGAAGAAGTTCGACAAATAGTGCTCATTAGCACTTAGCAGTTTTAATATACGATAGGGCAGTGAACTGTTCACTAAAGTCAAAATGTTGGAATTTCAAAAAAGTGCAAATAGCAGACTTTTGTTTGACAACGACGATATGCTTTGAACGCTTTGACACCCAGCAACTCTGATGATTTCACACTTTACTGAAGAAATGAACGTAATTCTAAACATTTAGGAGGTTCGGTTACAAAAATTTAGAATATTTATTTTGTCATAAACTCGCTTTCAGTCTCAAAAATATGTGTTTTTATACTGTGTAACTTTAAAAATAACTTAAATTTTTTAACGTCACTACAAATCTTATGATAATACGCTAAGATAATTTAATGATGAAGATGACCCCTTTTTTTATATAAAGAATCGCAAACAACGCTAACAGTTTTTGCCACTGACATATTACATAGAACTTGGGCTATTCTATTCTATTGTGATATTGTTGCACAGGAAGATGTCGTTTGTCTCTGTCATACGTTGTAGGTATGAAAGTGTCAAACGAAGCTAAAAACCTCTCAAGAGACGGTTTTTTTCCCGATCAATAATTTTCATAATACGAACCTTATATACATCGTCCAACCATATATATTACTTTTGACAGCTCGAGTTAGTGCCGTCATCATGTGCTATTTTCTATAACAATCAACTTGTATTTATGAAGAAGTTTTAATCGATTTAACAGATTGATAATTTTATTTTGGTTCATCATTTTGTATTGTTTATAAAACCATACCCAGGCGTTATTTTTTGTTTAAAATATTATTACAAAATAGCTCAACAATAAAGAAGAACACGCACAATAAGTCCTACTTACTATATACATATTGTCTAATCTAAATCGACCAACACTAACACTTACAAAAAAATTGTATATAATATTTAGCCATTAACGTAGGTAAAACATGAGTATAATTTAAATAAAATATTCGCTAAAATTGTATAACTAACAGCTGCAGCAGTCATCGTAACTGAAATATCATTAATTTTAAATGTGTTTAGTTAGCTCGAAATTGCTTAAAATCCACTTTATGGCAGTTGGTTACCGTCGCCTATTATCACTAGCATCGCCACAGGGGTTGCAAATACACTTCTGACCTTGATAGGATAAGTGATAAACACGGAATAGTGGAATTTGATTTGACATTTCTTATCCACTCTCCTAAACAGCAGTGAAACGCAACGGCACACATGCTGCTAATGAAGGGGTGGTTTCTGTCGCCAAATGGGCTCTCTAAATGATGACTGCGAAACGCAGTGTGCTATGCGCGCTGAATCCACGTAATATGTACGTTTCTTTCGAGTTTATACAAAAAAATATTTAGAATATCCTTTCAAATTTTAATTTATCTCTAACTATAGTTAGTCACTATATAACTTTTTCGAATCACTAAACAGGCCTGAGCCTAAGCCTGAGATTATTGCTTATAATATAGAATCATTTTTACAGAAACACAAACACAAAAAAATCACCAACTGACTTTTTTAGGTAACCTTAATTAGTAAAAATTTTAATGGAATATTATGCTAAAACCTCATATGCCTTCGTATATATATATATGAAGGCTGTCGATAAACAAAACTCATTAATGGGAACTCAAACTAATTGTGATGTTTGTCTATTGCACCGTTACACTGTGATATTACAAAAAAATAAATAACTAATTATATTCATGATTACAATACAACAGTTTGTGCATTCGTAGCATTTTAAAACTTAATTTAACTAAATTATCTAGAAATAATTGCAACAAATTATATAACTAATATATAAAATAAGGATTGTGTAGGAGTCATATTAACATCAAAATAAAGAAATCGATACTTTTATTTCAGTATTTTTTTAAGAGCGCGGTAAAATAATTTTATGTATTTAATGTAGTTATTTATTAATAGTTACTATTAAGAAATGGCTGTCATTATCGTTGGTGAGTTTAAATAAGAGTATTATAGATAATTGCGCTGATCACGTCTATCTGCTTTTGACAGGAAACGGCTGAATGATTTTGCCTAATATATACGCCGAATGACTCGTTATATCCTCATATCAAACGCAGTGAAAGGAATTCGTAAAATATTAATACTTACTATTTTTTTTTATACAATTACTAATAGGTCGTAAACCATGCTTAGTGATTCTGTTGTCTCTAAACCTTAAGAATTTATGTATACCAAAGTTACTCCAATGCTAGTAACGATTTATGACTTAAAACCATCAAGCACGTAGTTAATACGGAAATAATTTTTAAAACGAATCGTAAGTGATTGACGTGTATAATATGTGTAATTTAAGGGACTTAACAAGCCTTTCAATATTTGTTTTTTAAGAGATCATTTGTCTAGATATTCTCCTAGACCAGATGCAATTTTAGGGCACCATTTATTGTTCTTGTGTTTTAGGAAAACGGACCTAAGTTGTTCTCATGTCATGTCAATCATACGGTACATGGGTTGGGGGAGATACAAGATGTCGTTCTACTGATAAGTCAAAGAAAAGCGTTAATTCAAATTTGAATTGTTGCTCTACAATATGTTTGCTCAAATCGTTATTTTCCCCACTAACCCTTTAAAACTATTTCTATAGTACTTTTCGTTCGTTGTGTTGTTTTCTTAGTTTTTAATATTTAAATTGTGGATACTGCAAAAAAACAAACAGTAGGAAAAGAGTGTTTTCGTTTTACATGGAATATTTTTCGTTTCATATCGACACTGGATCAAAGCTACTTCTGACAGTCCTGCTGAAAGATTATAGAGGAGACCTATGACCAACAGTGAACGTCATACTGATGAGATGATAATGACGAAGGGGTTTGGATCTGTTATTACTAGTATAACTAGTAAATTATATTTTAACTATAGTTATATATATATAGTAGTTCACTATGTAAGGCCTCTCAGATTTGGCATTGCTACAAAGGTTTTAGTAAATGACTTGGATTGACTTAAAAACTAACAATCAGATCAGTCGATATTAGGGAGGTACCGTAATATCGACTGATCTAATATTGAAGTTAAAAATATTTTCAACTGCGAATTATTACATGAGAAAAAAAAACTATAGAATTGAAGTTCATAAAGGCATCATAAAAAATTGTTCTAACACAAAAGTAAAAATAATTTCGCATGTGTCGAATATGTTTTATATTGATCCAAAATGACAGTGTTACTTAAATAGATATGTATGTATGGGTCAAAGTTAGAGAGGTGAGCATTTTACGTTTTCAAATATCTGAAAAATTAATTTCTCTTCTGAATAAATCTAAGATTTTTATAGCGCCAAATGTTATTAAACTATCCCCAGAAGAGCCACGCAGGAAATTCATATTTTCAAAGTTCTGGAGGTCAATGAGTCAATAATACATGTAATCGATGTAAATCAGAATGGTTTTAAAAAACAGAATTGTTTCGCAAATAAATTTTGTGAACCAAGATTATAAAAAACTGTACTATCTTAGTTTATCCTCTTTTTAGACGTTTTTCCTTTTTACTGCTGTCGCTTTCCATATTACTTCTGTTATATTGATACCGAAAACCAAATTTATTGGTTTTCGGTATCAAATTCGGTATCGGCCGGTTTTCGGCTTAAATAAACTATTGATATGCATTAAAGGGTCATTTTATATACAAAATGTCATTTCGGGAACGCCTGTCCTAGGCGGGAACGTTTCCAGAATGACTTTCCAGCAGATGTTTTCATGTCAAACATTATAGCACCATTTTGGATGGTGGTTTAAGAGGTTATTAACAAGCTAACCGTAATATTTATTAGAATCATACAAAAAGCATATGCTTTTTCGAAAAACTAATTACAAAACAGCGTTCCCGTAGTGACAGGGAATTAAGGTACCCTAGACATATATCAAATTAAACGGTACTTACCAGCAAAATAAATTATTTATTTCCGAAAACATATCAAACCCCGTTTAGTTTAACTTGCGGGCTTCACAATGTTTCTTATTAACGCCATCTACGCATTGTTTTTTTTTTCTTATTTTACAGTTTAATATTAACTGCGTTCACGAAATGATTTGAAAAAACCTATGAGTAAAATATGAAAAATTAAAATTATTTCAATATAATTTTTTATAATTTTCTTATTTTAATGTTATTTAAAGCTAATAGTAGACATTCAATTTAAATTTTATCTTCATTTACTTTTTTGACATATCTGAATATTACGAAATATGGTTTAAGGACACGTTCCCGAAATGATTATTTCGGTATACTTGTGTTTAAAAATCAATGAAAACATTATTTCTAAAAATAAATACGCAAAGTGCGTATACCTGTGTACGATAGCTGTCTATTTAAATGTGTATGTTAGTGTTAAAATTTTATTTTTTACACAAAAACTTTGTCCAAAGCAAAATGTTCACCTCTATGATTTTGACCCGTATACCTACTGATAAGATTCTAGTGTGAATGGATCTTTATCTAAAACTAAACTTATACAATCCAAATAATAGATCACTGGTTTATAATTATTACTATCACTACAAACATATAAAAACTTCTAACATTTACAATTGTATGTACATACAAAAAAAAAAAATAATACAAAAAAGATACCACAAAAACATTTAAATTTCTACTTTTTTTAAAAATTCCATTTATTATTTTGTTTAATATATCATTTTAATTGTCGGCAAAAATCTTAATACTTGGGTATATTTTTAATAGACTTAAAAGCTTCAAGACAATTAAAATCATTGTGAATGATTTCATTACAAAAAAAAGTTACACAAGCATGTAACGTGCAATTCATCATTTTTAAATTAATTTTAATTATACAATTTCAGTCATTTTACTACTCAATACGTTCATACAAATTCAAACAATAAAACGCACTGGTCTGACGCTAAAAACATAGGTCAAGAAATATATCTTGTTACACTTTTTTCCACAGATAAAAAGGTGACAAGTACATTAATTAATTTCCTTAAAAATATACATATATAAGTGTATATGTACAACATACAAACATACAACATAACATAAATAGGGTACTATTGTATTGAGCCTTGGATTGAATATGTCTCAAATAATTTTATTATAATATATTACTTGATACATTTCCTTTTACTTTTTAAACTTGCGTTCTAACAATTATGAATAGGAATTCGTCAGGTTTAAAATTGTGATGATTTTGTGATGTAGACTCTCATCGATAATAATAGAAGACAAAAAATCCATTTAGAAAATGTAACAAAAAATATATTACAAAATAATTCACGAAATTTATATTCATGCGTCACACTTTTAACACATCAGTCGAACGTGTATCAACAAACATTATCCCAAAAACAAATTATTACAGTTTTATTGCTCACGGTTTATTTAAAGGCAAACTTTCACTTACACTTTGTGAATCGGTGGAGTTCTGCGAGTCTTCTGCCAGCAATCTGCTGAGCTGGTCGTGTCTACTCTCGCGACCCTTCCCCTCCTCAGAGAAGACGTCGTCTCCAACCAGTAGACCCTCGTCCAGATACGAGAACGGATCCAAAATGTTGTCCGTACTCGTTATGGCCGTACTGTACACGTCTATCCTTTTCTGTCTAGACTTAGCGTCGGCGACTTTCTTCGAGAGTTTCTCCTTCGCTTTGTTCAATTCCTCGGATTCCGCTTTGTCCATTTTCGATTCGGAATCTTTTTTGACACTCTTCGATTTGAGTGCAAACGATGAGTCATTACTCGAAGAGCCTTCATCCTGCAACCCACTGAGGAGCGTACGAGTGGCCAAAGCAATTAACTCCCCTGAAATGTACATACATTTCAATTTACACTACATTCTCTTGAAGTGAGTATCCAATGGAGAAAATATATACTTTAAAAGCATACTCTAGTGGTTTGGATTTGGACAATGAAAACTAATAACTGGGTTTCAGTTCAGTCCCACTGGGAGAAAATATACTGTTTTTATTCTTTATTTCTTAAGTAAGAATTTTTATATATATTTTTTTACTATGGAAATCTAATGGGATTCAACTTACTTTCATCCTCTATTACGATTCCTATTCTTATGTTTATTGCCAGGTTTGAATGTTTTCTTCTAATATAATATAAATATGTCATGTTGCGATTCTATATGGACTAGTTTTAAAATAGTTGCCTATAAAAAATTAAAAAGCCTAGAGCATATTAGGTACTCATTTTAAATTTTTATATATTACATATATGGACATCTGTGATGTCACTGTTAGGTCCTAACGGAAGATCAGCGCTGTGGGGCCTGTCGAACACACAGCATATGCTGAGTTAGGCCCCGATTTGAGGCGATGCGTTGGGGCACACTTGGGCAAGTAGGATCTGTATGTGTAAATATAAAACAATTTATTTGTATGATTTAGCAATTAAAAGTTAATAGACAGACAGAGGCCCTTTCGCACTTGTAATATTAAAACTTCGCAAATTTGTTAGCATGACAATTAAAAATCTTCGTCAGTCTTCAATAAATTTCATCAATAAGTCAATGAATAAAAAGGGACAAATAAATTAAAACACTAACTAATGCCCGCGATTTCGCGTATTTATTATTCTAATGATCATCATCAAAATCCATTCAGTAGTGTTTGAGTCTGAGTAATAAAAATCCATACATTCATACATCCATACTCTCAAATTTTCACATTTTATATTGGCAGTATTTATTTAACATGGTGAACCATACTCAAAGCTGGCGCGCACAGCACATTTATTAAACGAGTAGTGTCTGCGAATAGGTGCAAGGCATGACATCACTCTGCGTTCTCATTCTAAAAACACTATTTGTCTCTTTTACGCGTGAACCTGTGGGTTTTGTATGAGTTTATAATGACCACACTAGCGAGAGCGTAAAACATTTATATGGAAAATTATCAATTTGACATTGACAGTTAAGAATTTTCCATATACTTACATAAAATTTTTACGCTCTCACTAACGTTTGTATGTAGGGGTTAATCTTTGAAACTACTCATCGGATTTAAGAAATTCTATTATTTAAAAAAGATTTAATACATGACAAATGTGTAACAGCAATCAAGATGTCAGGCGTTATATTGCTTTACATATTTCGTCCGGATTTATATCTTTTATTTTTTCAACGCGGACGAAGTCGCGGGCATCAGCTAGTATGTTCTAAAGGTATTAAATACAGTAATTTTTTTTTGAATAGGTTTCAGTTTGAAATAAAATATAAATGGTACTTATGTATTATTTTAAAAGTGCGTATGTGAGATCACTACAAGCGCCGATGACCGACCCATATAACAGAGTGGATGCATTTTACGTATCTCATTATATAGGCCAGTTTAATAAAACTTGCGCGTTCACAGTACTTACACAAATGGTGATTTAACATAAATTAATTTGGTGGTTGTTTCATCGTGTATTTCAAACCCTAAGAACGTACAAAGCCTAGGTGGTTCCAGATATTCGTAACCGCAAATGCAAAACTTCTACATCGATTTATACATCCGCAACCGTATCCTCATCAGCAATAATCAATGTGACTCTTTTGCGGATGCGGATATGAGAATAGTCCCCAGGATTCGCCAGGATGAATTATGGGCATTGTTCCAGTTTTGAATTGTTTCAATTTTCTACTAACAGCTTGATTACTTAATAAAAAAAATATTAAAATTATCAATTTCAAACATTTATTTCCGCACTAAAAATTAAATCTATTGAAAAAGCCTGGAATCCGCATCTGCAGGTGTGATCCTCTAAAGATTCGCATATCTGCAGATGTTGAAAAATCTGCATTCGCAACAACCCTGGTACAAAACAACAGTAGTCGGCGCGGGAAAGAGATAGACTGTGTTTTCATTTCCGTTGACAGAAAGAGACAGACAGTGTTTTCAGTGCGACGTCATTAGCAGCTTTAGTTAACTTACCTATACGACTTATTGTATAATGTAAAAATTTGAAAGAGTATGCATAAAAATTGGATCAATGTGAAGCGGTGGCCTTTGAAACTCACCTCCAGAAGTGGCTCTCTGTATGCTTCCCTCTCTTTTGCTCTGCGCTTTGTGACCCTCAACCATGTATTCATTGTCGCTGTCACTTGACATTCCCAGGTCCAGGTGTAACGAGTTCAATTTGTCATCATCGTCCTTCCCTTTTCTCGTCACTGTATCCAGTTCCATTTCCCAGTCTGTCACACTGGACGTATCTTTGACACCTTCCGATTCTTTTCCGGGATCGTCTTTCTGTATGAGATCGGTTTCAACCAGAGGCACCATGTCGCCTATGCTGTCGACCGCAGAATCAAGACTGCTAGCGTTACACGTCTCCGAGATCTGATTGTCGAACAGCACTGGAGTGTCTTGTGTTATCTCGTGTATTTTGCTCGGATTGTCCACTCGCAAAGAGCCTGTGTTGCGACTGTCCAATATCTCCGACATGGTCGTAGTGTGCCCAGTTTGATCGTTATTCAACTCTAGAACTATAACGTTTCCCTCTCTCTTTGCTACCTCCATCTGATCAGGCTTCGATTGTAGCAATTGATTCACGTTTTTACCCATTAGCACTTTAGACATGTCATTGCCATTTTTGGTGAACGAAAGTGACTTTCCTATAGTAGCTCCTTTCGGTACCACAATTACATTTCGCTTAGTATTCGCCGTTCTGAGAATTGGGTTGGTGATTTTGGGAGTTGTGACGGGCGTCAATCCTTTGACCGGTACTATGTCGGCCATGTTTGCCGTTTTGATTGGCTCTATTCCTAAAATTTTCGTTTTCGTTTGCGTCGCGTTAACCGGTAAAATAGTCTTCGACATATGCGCGGTGGACTGAGAGCTTACTGAAACCAATTTCATTGCGGTCGATACGCCTTTGAAGTGTAGCAAAGGCACTTGTTGTCTGTCTGTGCCTGGTTTAGCCCGAGGTAGTACGACCATTTTTTGTGCAGACTTTGGACCCAAGACAATAGCTTTGGCGGAGACTTTTAAATCGGTCGCGGGGATACCCTTCGGCGTGAGTAATTCTGTTGTAGACATTTTAATTGGCACGCTATTCGGGCCTATAGGGGTCCTGTCTTTACCGTGTGTGTTCGCTGAGGACGTGACCACGATTTTTGGATTCGCTAACGTCCTCTGATCCGAGGGCGGTTTTGAGACCACAATCATTTTATCTGTTAGTACCGGCGTGGACACTTGAGATTTTGACACGGAACTGAAAACTTTGGGTGTGACAATTTTTCCTGATACATTTAAAGCTTTCTGAGTAGAATTTGAAGCTACAACGACGTGTCGACTCGAAGGAATTTTGGGTCCATCGGGTTTTTGTATAATCTTTAGATCAGACATTTGTACTTTTTTATCGGCGGGTATATCATTTCGCTTCTTTACAATGAGCTGACATGATTTCCCGGTGAGAGTGTGTCTGGTGGGAGCCGCTTGTGCTTGTAAAGCTGCATCCTCTTGATGAGAGGCAGTTAGCTCTAACTCGTGTGGCACAGTACCTGCCTGTGTCAATAATTGCATGCTTGGAGACTCACTAACCATGCCAGGGGATGATAAAACTTTAGGTTTGATTTCCTCTATATACTCAGACTTGATTTTAGATCCTAGAACTGAGTGACTGTAGTTAGCCTGAAATGAGCTGGAAGGATCCGCATATTCATGTCTCATCATATTCGAATTGAACTGTTTACTGGGAGAAACAATTGGCTCTTGAGATTTTTTCGATTTAACAGACTGGTTTTTGGTATTTTGTTTGTGTGCTCTGTTTTTGTGTTGTGCTCTAGGGGCATGTTGTACATTTGACTTGCTAGTGGATACTTTGCTCACTTGATTGTATGAGTGTTTCGACTGACTTGACGGTTTACCTATTAAAAAAGAAAACAGCTTTAAGTAGACATTATATTTAAGTATTAATATGTAAAGTAAGTATTTAAGTAGATAATATTTAGATAAAATTTTTTCACACTTACTTGGTACTTGTGAATATTTGGAGTAAATTTGTGCCAAATTCAGATGCTTCTGATTACTATTAGCTGGTATATTTCTCATATTCTTCGTTGGAGGATATTCCTCGTCACTTTGCGATGAAACTGCCTCAGTGACTTTTCTTTTTCGGCTGGTCAGTTCAGCTTCCCATATCTAAAATCATTGAAAACCATTAATGATACTATAATTACAGATATGTATTAGCTGGATACATAAGGTCACAAACGAAACCGTTCTCCAACGCGTCAAAATGCCCCGAAAGATGATGAAAACCATCAATAAAAAGCAAGATTGAAAATTTTGGCCACATGCTTAAGCACGATAGATGTTTGCCCCAAATAATTATGATGGGTAAGATGTAAGGGAAGAGACGCTCTGGGCGAAGCGCTCCGTGGCTCAGAAATATCCGAGAGTGGACTGGGATTGCCGGTCGGTTGAGTCGAGCAGCTCAGGTTCAGGAAGTTGACGCTAACCTTCAGGACTAGCACACGGAGGGAGAGAAAGAATTACAGGCATAATGGTCAATCCGTTATGACCGTTATTACAAGACAAATATAAAGGATACATTTTCATTTTAATAAAAAATGAATGAAATTTCTAAATGATAATGTCGGTAAAATCAACTGAATTGAAGACTTTATTTTACGACTTTTGTCTATTACTAGGAAGCTTATGAGAATGTAGACGATTGTAGATGTTTCATATAATTTCTTCGGTTTTATATTTTTTTTTAAATAGAAAGCAATGCATTGTTTTATAAATTACCATTATACAAGTAGAGGTATTTGTCGTATATATATATGGCTCGGGCGAAATGGACATTGCGGCTAAAGGGTTAAAGAGCAAACATAGATAAATAATACTAACTTTAGTGGATTGATCCTCCATAGCAATAGGAGGGTACATCTCTTCTGTGGTGCTATTCAGTATGAGAGATCCCTCTGCCGTCTGCCTCTCTGCATCGGGCAGCTCTTCCTCTTCACTTGATTTTGGTGCCACTAAATTTTCGGCTTCCAGTTTCTTCTGTGATTCTTTGTTTTCAGCTGCGGAAAGCTCTGCTGCTTTATCCGCAATCTCTGTGTACATTGTTTGGGCAATGCCGCGAGGCATTAGAGGTATCCGCCGTCGTCCCTCGCATATCCATGCTATACCTGTATTTGGACCTGCTAACCTATAATTAAAAAAAAAATAACAGTTAAGGTCAAAAGAATAGAAGCCGATAGATGTACAATCGGCATAGACATCGTGAAGGTACCAGCAACATTGGCAAGACAATGTGTGTCCAATTACTTAACATGTGTCCAACATGTGTCCAATAGCTTTAATCCAATTACTTAAAGAAAAAAAAATTCGTAAGCAATCTACTTATTAACAGAGTGGAGTCCTCGATTTCAAACAAAAAGGAAAAGGAAGGTACAGAAAATGTCTGTCGAGCTAAACATTTTTTTTTGTTGAAGTTGTTGTAGCTTGTAAGATTACTATATTTTAAAAAGACTACAAGTCGCTAATTAAAGTTTATATAAAACTTTTTTCATAATATGTTTTCTCATCTAACAGTAAATTTAATTTTATGGTTATTTTTTATTAAAATAATCATAGTTGTTTGGCATAGCACTTTAGGTCCCACGGACTGTGCACAGGGACTTGTGTTACATTATTTGACGATGACATATGAAGGTGAAGCGAGTTCAAATTAAATTCATTTCAAATTTCCATATGGTAATATTTGCATCTATGCACGCCTTCAGTTGTCGCCCTCTTATGGTAGTGAGTCTGGACCCTCAGCTCGTATGTTTGGCAATCCAGTCTCCCCGAGACAAAACGGACACCGTGCATGAGCACGGTGATAAGAGGAAATTCGCTCAACTGCCAAAAACTACAAAGAGCGACTGTCGCGTCATCCAAATGAGCTGGCAGTCCAGTTGGTGCAACAAAAATATTTGAACAGTCTCAAAAGGCACAACATAATGCAGCCTAGCAGATTGTAGCTGAACCAAGCAGATGAGCAACTATCCTCGTTGGCGGAAGTCTACACGTGATACCCGACAAATAAACCAATCTGATTATAGTCAAGGAGGACTGATTGCAAAAATGTTATTATAATAAAAAAAAAAATAAAAAAAATATGGCAATATTGTCTAATATTAATTATGTTTATTCCTAATGGAATATATTCACAATAATTAAAGTAAATTTATATTAAAGAAATAATAATCATGGGCTTAAATAAAATATCTAGGTACTTTTAAAAATATTATTTCTAGAAAATTAAAATTGTCAGATAAAATTATTGAATAGGTACTTATTTATTTCGTAACCAAATCTATTAAGTACATTCTTATTTAATCATATTATTTAAAATAGAATAGTTACAATTTCTAAAAATTAAGAAAAATAAAATGACAATTTTAATATTCATAATTGAATTTGTCACAGAGGTTATGTGTCAAAATACAATTGAATAAAAAACAACTTACTATAATAATATTGTGTTGATAACTATTCAAAATTAATTATTCAGTTAACACAAATGCCCCATAAAGTTTATAGTTCTATAGAAATGTATGCAAATATTAAATATTATCATTGGTCTTAGTTAATTCAATATCAGTATTGAGAACAAGTTTTTGTCGGAATCTCCTTAAATTTTGTATCTCTGATGCTCAGCCATCTTTGAGTGTGTATGTAAGTTTAAAAATAAACCAACTAGATACAAAACATCAAATATCAACTTACTGCTCTGCAATGGTCGCTAATAATTCGTCATTGGCGACGCGGCGTGCCTCCGCGCTATGCCGATCGTTGCTTATATGCAAAACGGCGCGCAGTTCTTCAAGCAACTTTTTTCTGTTCTCTTCCAGTGTCCCTTGAGCTCTGAACACACTGATCATATTCGAGTAGGCTTCCAACTCTATTAACAAAAAATCAGACAAAATTAGGATTCTAATTCAAACATTAAAGCATGAGAAATGATATAAATCGGTGCACGCATCGTCGAAGAAAACCATAGGAGGGAAAATGAATGCCATTTATAAAACTAAATATATACCCAGTCTCCGAAGCGTTCGACGGCATTCGTCGCTTGTTAAATTTAGTCGTAAAGGCCACATTTCCTCGGGTTTTTGTTAAACACTAGGTTTTTAATTTTTGATTATATGATTTTAACCATATTTTAATAAAATATATCGGATTGGCAAATATTCTTTCTGTTTACTTCAAACGACAATTCGTTCATTTTGACACTTGATTGAGTAGATTGAAAGCTTGTGTATTGTCTATGATTTCAGAGTTACCAACATCAAATTCCGAGAAGTACCAACAAGATGATTTAATTACAAGCCACAATCTAACGTTAAAATTATTTTTTATTATATTAAAAAAAAAAACTTAAGATTAAGCTTATAAGATTAAGCTTTAATAATTTTGTACCTACACTTAAAATAAAAAAAATGGTAGGTAACCAATATTTTTTTTAAGCAAACGAAGTCACCGCCAGCAAGTGATTCTCCACTTGTTGGTAAATTATTAGTCATTTCTAAAGACCCTGTTGGGACAATGAGCGACAGACAAGATGAGTAGATACATAGAAATGGACTCTTCTGGTATGTCTTACTAAGGTACCAACAACTAACAACACATAATTATAATGTTATCATTTCGTTCTTGTCCAAAAATATTACTACTGCACTGCCACCATACGGGTTCCTCATCTTTTAGTACTGAATAATGTAGTATTTCCCAGAGAAATTCCAGCAGCACAAACCACTTATTTACAGACCACCACCGTGTTATAACAACTTGTATACAGTTTGTTTAAGGGGGCGTACAACGGTACACTAGCGTCTCTCCTTTAAAAATAGCGGTCACATTCCTCTATATCGAATTTTGTTGCTCTTATTAATACTTACCCTTTTCATTTTAAAAGAAGTTGCAACCTTGAAATGGCATTGGTCAACCGAAATTTACTTTGTAAAGATATATATTTTATCTAATATATAACACCCAAATTTTTAATGATTCTGCATGAAAATAGGGAATTTCAAAAATATTACATGATTCCAAGTTAAAATATTATGAGAAGCTTTAACCAGAGACATCAATTATTTTCATTTCAATCATAGAATTTCAATAATGTCAGATTTACTGAATTCTATTAAATGACGCTTGTCTTTGGAAATTAATGTCTTGTCAGTGTCACTAATATTTTTAAGATGCAGTCGGCCAAACTGGTAGCAAAATATTTAATATTTTTTAACATTATTTAACATAAGGGTATGGTTTATTGTTAAAAACCAAACTCTATTTACAATTTAATAGAATGACTATTTATTATTTACAATAAAAATACTTATTAATTAAAAAGAACATTCTATCCGAACAAAACCAAACCGACAATAGTAGTATGACACCCGTGACGCTTATCCTCTTTTTCCAACCCGCGCGCAAAGAGTATCTACATCGAACGCTCTTTGCGTTCGTTACAAGGGATTGGTAACAAATTTATGCAATGTGTTTTTTTTTTAAGTTAATGTGCCAAATACCATTTTATTTAAATATAAAATCATTTTTGTTTTGACTACCTATTGTTTTAACATCGTGCATCAAAGCATGTTAAGGACAGCGCGAGGACTGTTAAGTTCTAGACTACCTATAACAATATTTTCACCAGTATGGGAGCGTTAAAACTTCAACATCAAAATATTCAACTGCTTTTTAAAACCTTAGAAACTGAATTGTGGCAATACTCACCTATTATCAAATAAACGAAAAATCGATAGTGAAGTATGTAGTCAAGGGCATAAAATTAAATAGGTATATAGGTAGGAGGTACCTACTTATTAAAATATTCTTTTCTAAAAAATGTCTTTAAAACGTTTATAATAAATGAACCCATAAACTTTTATTGATATGTTCCCGATTTTTTTTTCAATAACATGCATACGTTTTAATATATCTTAGATGGGTAATGATCAGTAATGATTCTATATTAGTATCTATATCTATTACTTAGTTTGTGACTAAATGATATAATATAATTTGAACTATGGATGTTATATATTTGGTCTATATTTTATATTCTGTGTGTTAATATTTCTGACACACATTCTGTGTGAAACAAAACATTGTACGTATTGTATAGATAAAATGATATATGATTTTAAATTTAAAATAAAAATTCAAAATAAGAGACGTGGAATCTCTATAGAAAGGTAAGGTATGTGACAGAATGACATTAGAGTCTAGTTAGTCTGTAATGTAATTGCTATAATTTTTATCTATGGTCGAATATCAACGATCTTTCATTTTAAATATCAAATCAAAAGCAAAACCAAATTAAAACCTTAAAACGATCTTAACTCATAAAATAAACTCAGTGTAGTGAATACTGAATAATACACATTTACTGTTTATTATTTTGTTAGAATTTAATATTTAATTGTACAACTTCGATCGAATTGTAATTTATGGTGGGATGTATTTATTTGAGTTTCATCATTTGATGTGTAGTTACTGTTAAGTATTGCAGTTTTCATTGAAACTTTTCGAATCAAATCTAAACATTGGTAATAATGGATGTGGAAGATATAATAGATTATATCAAGTCACTAAAAAAAGGTTTTGACAAAGATTTGTTCAAGAGCAAAATTGAAGAATTGGGCTATGCTGCGGATAATTTTGGTTTGAGTGATAATGATATTCATACATTATTTAAAGTTTGGTTAAATTTAACCATACGTAAGTATTATCGTAACAAATAACATTTATTTTATAATCCATACAACAATACATTTTTAAATCTCCCGTTTCTTTCAGCTTTATCAAATTGGAAAAATATAGGAACATGTTTAATACCTCAAGATAGGGTTGAAGAGTGTACTGTAGATTATGCATTTCGTTGGATTTTATATAATATGGGAAATGAAAAAAATTATTCGAGGCTCGCCTTTTTACTTGATTGGCTTACAGGTAAATTAAAGAAGACTGCAGTAGCCTAATTTCCTTTAAATTTCGATTAATACTGTTGAAAATACTTAATTTTGTTGACAATAAATTTCTTTTTTCCTCCCTCTCTGTGTTTTTATCTCTTAATAAATATTTGTTTTAGCTGCCATGGATCATGAATGTATTGAAATTACTGCACTAGATATGGGATATGAAATATTTTATACCTTGTTGAGATATGAAGAACTTGTAAGTATCTATAAACAACTTTTTTACAATGAGTTAAATGACAGAAGAGAAGCAAATATTTTGTGCTGTTGTGGAGTTACATTATTCTATATTATAAATAATATTATATATTTAAATAAACATTATATTGGATTACTACTGGATGGTGGCCGAAAATTCGTTTGTGTTAACATAAAAAAACAAGCAATATAATGCCTGACATCTTTATTGCTATTACACTTTTGCCAGGCGTAAGTTTTCTTAATTTTAGATGATCCCTTGGGAATACCCTGTATGCAAAATTTTATGATGATTGGTTGAGTAGTTATGGTGTGAAAAGGTGCATATCCCAAGAAAATGCATTACATTGTGAAACAGTATCCTATTAGTTAATTCCAAACATAGTTTTCCACATGCCAAGTTCACCTAAATCTCTTAAATGATTTTCAATGGATTAAGTTGCAAACTTTCAGATTATTACATACTTTCAAATTTGTAATGTTAGTAGATAAGGTGTGCATTCAGTTTAAGTTTTCTATTCTGACACTGCTTACTTTAGTTTAGTACATGCATGGCTGAAATGTATAATAATAAATTTGTGTTTTTTTTTGTAGACTACAAACGTGACAAAATTAGTTTATAGACTGACGAAACCAGAAGACATCACTAGGAATAAAGTGCTCGACCTTCTTAAGTATGTGAAGATTACACAAAATAAAAGGGTAATTATTTATTAAGATTAGATGCTGTGTTGTCAATCAAATTCTTTGTTTTTACTGTAAATTCTTAAATTGTAAATTCTTTGTCTTTGTTTTGTTGTTTGTTTATGTGGTAAGTTTTAGACCTCTTTAAGCCATCGAGATCCATTAGCACTAATCTTATACAAACTTTATTGTGCTTTATCCCTTTATTTATGTAAAACTCGGCAGGCAGGTTGCCTGTCTACAAAGTGGTAGGTGGATCAATCCTTATTAACACAAATACTGCCTTAGGTGCTGCAAACACACTGATGACTGCAAAAGTGCGTCATAAATTGTGCCCTACCACTACTAACTTCACAATGACTGATACCAAGGAAAATACTTTGATTCACACTTGTTAGAAATGTCAACTAGATGAACTATGTACATGTATATTGGCAATTTCTTTATCTTTAGATGTACAACTGTTTTAATCAAACATTGATGCTGTTGTATTTCGATGGTTGTAGAAAGGATGCCAATAATACCTATAATTAAAACTATAATGTATGTAATAAATGTACCAGTATAAAGTTCACGAGAACTTATATGTGACATAAAAAACAGGTTTATTAACTATATTATTTTAACTATAATATACAAAGTTTAAATCAGTTTTATGTTTATCCCTTCATAGAATCCTTATTCCTTCATTTCAGAATCTAACCTCGCAGCTGCTAGTAATACTAGCGTTGTTCAAGTCTTACAGACCAGTGTTTGTGCCAGAGAACATACCGGCAATTGCTGTCCACACTGTCTTTAAAAAGATTGATCCTGTTTTACTTCGAAGGTTCAAGAAGATTCAGGTGATTGTTACAAATAGCTTTTTAAATCTTTGCTTAATTACAACAATCCAGATTATCTCTCTAGAGTAACTCTTTGACAGTTATTAAATTATTAATTTTGTCACTGATTTATTAAAATTATCCTACTAATATAAGTAATGCAAAAGTTTGTGAGGATGGATGTATGGATGTATGTTTGTTACTCTTTCAGGTAAAAACTGTGTATTACGTGGATTAATATGTAGAATATTTTTTATCCTGAAAAATGTTAGGTTCCCGAGGGATCGCCTGAAAATATAAAAAAATGGGCTCCACCGTCGTCACAGGAATAAAGATGTCAGACGTTATATTAGTCACATATTTTCTTTTTCAACGCGGACGAAGTCGCGGGCACCAGCTAGTTGGTAATAATTTGAAATCGTGAACATGTAGCATGTTATTTATGAGGATGATATTCAATGTTCCAAATTTAAAAATAGTTATATTTCACTAACTCATTATTATTTTTAGGCAAAACGAAACCTCAATTCCAGTTCGGAATTTTCTTCCATGATGTGTCATCCCATAAACACATTTACAGTGAGTACATTTTAATTTTCTTCTATCTCTATATATATATATATAAATATTTCTAGTCACGTTGTTTGTCGCCGATGAACTCCTGAACTACTGGTAATTTGGTCCAACTTAAACTATAGGATAGTTTTTATTTTGAACCCGGGCGAAGCCGGGAGCGTGTAGCTAGTATACTATATACTAAATATATACTTATATTGATTTTGGTATAGGACTATGCAACTGTGGCCTATAAAACATTATTTATAGTCTTGTAGTTGTATTCGTCTTATAGAGGAGTGCTGCGAAAGATATAACAGCACTTATGCTTCTTCGTTTCAGCATATAACAAGTCAGAACTTCATACATTTTTGTTCTTGTATCTTTCAAATTGGATTTCAAATTAGGGTTGAAAAAAAGCTTATCTCA
Source organism: Synanthedon myopaeformis (assembly GCA_944738685.1). NCBI lineage: Eukaryota > Metazoa > Arthropoda > Insecta > Lepidoptera > Sesiidae > Synanthedon > Synanthedon myopaeformis. The sequence goes on from OX122915.1 coordinate 2,736,065, forward strand.
TGCATAGTTTTGTGCTTTCACAGCAAAAGAGATTTAAATCTACTCTTAAATATCACAGAGTACTCTATTATATGTGTATACAAACTAGAACAAGGTCAAATCTAGATTTTATTGTAGTTTCTGTAGCCATCTACCATCAAGTATACCGTCAGCTCGCCTCCCTTGTTTGTCTCTGACGACATGTATACCTATCACCCAAAAACATTGCAGATATTGTTTGCAGATATAGTTGTGGTAATTGTTTGATTAATTGATTACAGACTGACGGAAAAAAGGCAACGCAACCTCTTATTCAAAGTATAATGTTTGACGTAAACGGCTCTAAAACAAGTTGCCTGCTTTATTCGGAGTGAGTATTTATTCCTTTACAAAAATTATTGCGTATTCTTTAAGAGTTTTAGATTGACTTGTGAAAGATTGGTGGTATCATTAACCTATTATCTTATAATAAGTTCCATAGTGTTGAAAGGGCAAGCATAAGGCACAAGGGTCAATATTCCGCTCTTGATATTTTGTAGAAAATTTTATTTAGAAATAAAATAGTATATATAATATATTATGCAGCTGTGAATCATATAAATCGTTGCAAACCTAGTATTTTCCTATTGGAAAATTATTGGGGAGACTTACGTCCAGTAGTGGGCATCCTCTGGCTGAAATGATGATTTTGTAGCTGTAAAAATATAATGGTTTATTAAAATAATACTATAGTACAATTAATAATAATGCTTTTCTTAATTGTATATATTTCTATATTGAAATATGCTGACAATAAGGGGGTCATTTATTTTTAAATTCAGAACCAAAGAATATCGTTCAAGAATATTGTTCAATGACGCTATTCAACTAAAATCGATGAGCATTAGTAAAATAATGAGGTGTAAATTTCAGTGCGTTGACGGTGCTGCGTGACGGTTCAGTGCCACGACTAGGAGCCGCTCTCAGCCACGACGTTGGGCTGACGCTGGCTGCTCTAGAGGTTCGCGCGAGCGACTCTGCATTCGCACACGATCTGCAACATCTCATGGAACTATGTAATTATAAATCACTTAAACTAAACGCTCGTGTTACAACGCTATTGCAATTCTTAATCAAATCAAATTTTTATTTTATCAGGTCTTATGCTTTACATCCCACATTTTGTTACTAAAATAAAATTAAATACATGTTTGTGTCCTTAAAACTGTCTAAGAATCGTAGTAAGTGCCGCTCATTCTGGAAACCCAAGTATGCAGCGGTTTACATATACATAGAAGGCAGTCGAGTTTGTTTGCTATCGGTCACAGAAAGTTCAGTCATTCAGTCAAGTGCTTAGTAAAGATATCGTAATGTGCGCTTTAAAACATCCTTTATATTGAGCACTGCCAAGGTTTGGAACTCCCAGCCGGGCTCATATAACCCAAATCGTTTCAAGGTTCGAGTGAATAGGCATCTTCTGGGTGAGCTCGCTCCATCATAGGCCTCATCTTTGTTACACAGCTGGTTGTTGGCCAAGAGCAAACCCATCTCTAATATAAAAAAAAAAAGTAAGTACTACGTATTCCACGTAATAACATAAGTGTTATGCGGCGCAGGTGTGCTGGGTCGGTCTCCATACAGCGAAACTTCCCGCCGATTGGCGTTAGCGCGCGTAGGCGCTTTGCAGCGAACAGCGCAAAGGGGACATCCCGCTGTCACGCGTGCGCTTGCGCAATACCTGCCTTTTTGGAACGAGAGGGACCACTTCAAAGAGGTCTGTATTTATGTTTTTTTTTTTTCATACACCCAGGGTTGGCTGGGATAGTTTCAATGATACTAAAATAGAGTAAAAATACTGATATTAATTTTTATCGTAGTGGAGTTTGTTCGACATGCCCGTTGGCTCCCTATTTTTAAACCCCGACGCCCGAAGTAAAAGGGGGGTGTTATAAGTTTAAGCCGTATATCTGTATCATAATTCTCAAACCGATATTGATCCATTTTTTTTTGCTTGAAAGTTGACGTGATCGAGATGATTCTCAGCTATAATTTATGAAGGTCTGTTTAGGCCGTTTGAAGATCTCACTAACTGCCACATATTTGATTGATTTGAAATTTGCTATATTGTTGTCAATGCGCTACTGTCAATGATACACTAGACTCGCTGAGCGGAACGCAGAAATTGCGCATATTTGTCCGTAACTCAATTTCCAACGAGCAAAGGAAGAAAGCGAAGAACGCGTAAGCGCCTTACTTTCCTTTTGGTCTCGAACTTCAGCGTAAAATCTTACCGTATTTGAAAAACAATTTTGTTCCGATCACCAACACACAGGTCTTTGGCTATTGTTAAAAAGGCAATTTTAAAATATATAAACAGATACTGGCTCTGGCTGAGTGGATGGACGCAGACAGCGGCGAGTGCGTGTTGCAAGTTGCGCGTTCGCTCACTCGAGCAGCGAGTCGTTCGCGTCCTCTACGCCGATGCGCTTTCGTGCACGCCCTCTGCAACATGTACTGCAACCTGGTCAGTGCACATTTCACTTTTTACACTTTTTTTAAGTGAAACTTCGTATGTTCAATAGATGTATATTTATAGATAGGTACACCGATTTGTCACATGTTTGTAATTAAATATTACAGATATACACAATAAAAAGAGACAAGGGCGAATGTTTAACAGCTGACACAGAGGGCGCACACACGAAACTGCTGTCGCGACTAGCGTCTAGTATGGGAGACGCTTGCAACAATATGCTGCAGATTGATCCAGGTGAATTGTGTATTTTCTAATTCAATTTTTTAGTCTCGAGACAATTACCTAGAGGTTTTATGTAAGTAGTTTTACCGTAGACGACACGAATGTAAGTAAAGTGTTTGATACCACCCACAGAAGACTTGCGCGCGCTAGAAAGCGCTCTGAACGGAGCCGTGAGGGCGCGTCGCGCAGAAATACGCGCTAACGTGCTTGGAGCGAGCGAGACGCCACACCCGCTCATGTTAGCCGTCTCTTTCTCGGGCCCATCTCCCGCCTATCTCGACAAGTTGGCAGAACTGTTGCTCTTGTGAGTAAACTAAATTATAATTGTAAAAAACATTACTCCAGGTACTGTTGTATTAAATTTTGTACGCCTTACTTACGATCGTCACAATTATTGCATCGTTACCATAGACATAGACCATAGACCATGGACTGTGTAACCACTCATTAAGTTTATTAGACAGATAATTTAACTTGCTCGTTGTATAATAAATGTATTAAAGGCTGATTGATTAGATTGTAAACTATGTATTAATGTTCTATGGATTTTACCAGTTGTTTCCATAATTGTGTGGTACTAATGTGTCTGTATAGAAATTAAGAGTTTACTAGGAGATACGATTAGGTTAGGTTAGGTTAGGTTAGGTCGGTATACATTTGTTATATTCCATTGGTAATAAAAATTCTATACTAGCATATAAACACTCAATCCCATTGCATACTAATAAAATTATGTATTTTAATAATTATAGCTTTACAATAAATATATTCTAAAGTTTATTGCCGAGCTCAATTTTATTTTGTACAAATTTGAGGTACAGTATTAGTAATAACATTGCAAAAAGTATTTGCTTTATTCTCTATTTCGGTAACAGGTTGTAATATATCTAATTGACAGCGATAAACTCTTTAACTACCAGTCGGATTTAATAAAAAATTTTTTTTTGCATTTGTAAGCCTAATACCTGTAAAAAGGTTAAAGGCTAAAATTAAACAAAAGCTCAAACCGCGTGACGCGACTAGTTACTTATAAAGTCTTTTGATACTATAAAACGTTGTCAGTCATTGTTATAAAAAGGTGTATAAAGAAAACTCATTATGTGTAAATAAATTTCAGGTACAAACAATTGATGTCTATGAACGTCGCTGCGAACAGATCTCTCAATCAGAACACTCTGAATACACTGCATAGGTTTTGTAGCGATTTGATCGCTTCCCTTTTCCACGAGGAAGCTCTCAAGGGGAGGGAGTATGGACTCTTGTTCGCTGGCCTCAATCCACAGCTGGTCGAAAACCTGCAAGAGCTGGTTACCGACGCCAACGCCACCTATAGTCTGAAACGCCATTTGGCTTTCGGCTCCTACACATACAACAAGCCGGACGTGTACGACCACTCTGTGTTGTTTAATATGATAATTCGAAACGATTTTACAAATTTAGCGGAGCTTTTGTACAAAATTGTACCAGAGTTGTCACAAATGTAGAGTGTAAGTTTAAATTGAGTGGTTCGTACTCTTGACTAAGATACGACAGGTTCAAATCAGTGGAGGAAAATAGAATACTGGTAATGTTGAAGAATGCAAAGTTCCCGAACTGTCCGCAGTGAATTTCATATTTGTACAGACAAGTGTATAAATATGTTTTTAGAAAACATTATATTTCAGATCGGGCACGATCTTCAGCAATGAAGAAGACAACTCTATCTCTAAATGTACATGCAAAGTTTCATGTATTAGTAATGATAATGTATAGTTTTCTAATAATATGTAATTATTACTAAATATGCATACATAATTATGTTACGTCATTTATGTATACTATCGTATGTATTCACAACAGCTTGTTTATAGATACCTAGTGACCTCGTATATAAATATAAGTCGAATAAACTAAAAGAGCCTTTTGTTTTGTTACTTGGTGTAATCTAATGATTATCTGTAAATAATTTGTGAATCACTTATTGCAAAGTATTTCATTGATGTTGTAGTTACCGTACCGAGGAAAGGTGTGATAAATAAATGTAGACAACCCTTAACCGATAAATAAATGTAGACAACCCTTAACCGATAAATAAATGTAGACAACCCTTAACCGATAAATAAATGTAGACAACCCTTAACCGATAAATTGGAATAGCTCTGCTCAAATGCAAATTTAGAAGCATCAGCACAAGCTGCTGATCTATCCAAGAAATAAATAAAGTATGTATCGAGACGATGAATTTCAATAAGGTCGAAATTTCCTTGTCATTGTAGCTGTCTCCATCCCTTGGGAAGATCATCATCCCATTTTCTCAGCTGCGTTCCCTTTTTTCTTTTTCCTTCTCTTTGATTGCACGAGGAATACCCAACGTTAAAAAAAGTCGAGATGGAGATTGGCATTATGGATAAATGATAATGATGGGGGCCCACGGATTTCCGCATAAATCGATATCGAGTGATTATTGGCTTGACATAGACAATGCGACTCTGACTATCTGCGGCCAGGATTAGCGATTAGCGAGAAAGAGATAGCATACAACTCTCTATGTTTCTTTGCATAGCCCATGAACATAAATTTAATATCTCAATGGGTAGGTACTAAAAATTAATATAGTAGTTCGCAATAAAGAGGTATCTTCCTCTTAACAATTAGGCCTTTTTATTTATAAATAATCTCAGTTTTAAAATCAGCTTTAAAACAGATTGTCCAAAAACAATTTACACAGACTTGAAGATTTCATGCGCACCAGTTGTATCTGTCGGGAATCAAATGCGGGACTATTGTATCGGAGCATTAGAGCAAACGCTAATAGGCACCGCCCAATACAACGGACTCATTGAGTAGGTATTTCATGCCGCAATGAAAGAAAACGTTTTAACAGAATTTGAGTTTGAATCCATTGTCCGATGTATTTGTTCAAGTTTGTTTTTGTTCGAGCAAAGTGAGAATCGTCTGGACCGACAAATAGGTCGTTGAGCGTTGCGGTAGAACGAAATGAAATTTACATTAAAATTTCAATAAATTCGGGCGGCGGTACGTCAGTGGAAACTGGATATTATTTTCTTCAGGGTTTCCTTTTATAAGGCTTCCCAAAGGACAGGTCGCAAAAAAATATTTGAACGGCCTTAATTTCGAGGAGATTGATTAAATTAGCAGCCCCGTCTCTCCCTTGTCCATCGCTTTTCAATTCCCGGGACGCGCTCGCTCAAAAGAAAACAACGAATCAAAATAAGCCGAAGAGGTGCTCGGACCCCCCATTAATTACTCCCTAAAAAGTGGTTGGGTGTCGGGGCACCCCACGGCACGCGGCATTCGCCAAAGTATACGCGCACAAATTAATACAATGTCATGATATATTATATATCGCATTGTACGCACGCTCTGCTCTCCTCACTGTATAGGGTGACTACCATCAAACCTAAAATATACCATTGAATGGTTTTTTTTTTTTAATTTCGTGTCTGATGTCTTTGATCTACGTTAGATTAGATTTGAAGTATCCTACGTCCTTTTAAATATGTCTATCTATACACAAACTTTTATCCAAATATTCGAATAAATTTATGTAAACCGTTACTTTATAGAATATAGGATTTAGATGAAACTTGAGCACTGGCAGACGTATGTCCTGAACTAGCAGTTAGTAAATTATTTATTATGATTATTATTTATTGAATTTGACTTGTTAGCTATATTTTCTTTAGGCATTTAAAAACATCGTAGAAGCAAATAAAATTGTTATAAAAATAACGTAAATTGAAGTTTATTATCAACAGATATCTACGTACTAACAACCCTACGTACGGTTTAAAATGAATGTAAGTAATTTTCCATTGTCTCTTGTTAGTGACGCTCATTTATTTTTCGTCGTCCGTTCGAAAGCATAAATTATGGACACCTTGGCTAGAGAGTGCTACGTAGCGGAGTGAGGTGGGATGCGGGAGCAACCCCACATTTGCCACCCTTCGCCTCAATGAGAAATGTTTCAGGGCGTTTTGTCCCCTTATGCCCCTTTTTGCGAGTGACGTCTTCAAGGATACTGTGTTAATCGGACCCTGGAAAATGGAAAACACGTACTCTTTGCCTATTGGTCCCGCAATTCAACTGGAAAATATCGGTTTTCTGCCAATAATTTCTTAATGTCGTTAACTCTCGATTAGCTTTCAATATGTGTAGGAAATCTTTGTGTGTAGGTACTATATTGACTCATGTGATTTGTTCTCATTGAAAATAATTGCTTACCTACCTACATTATTTTCAGTTAATACTAAAGTTTAGGAGTAATCAAGCAAAGCAAAATCATAGATTAGTACTCTTGTATTAAAAAAAAAAAAACAAAATTAACTTGAATAATCATTTTAACCATTGACCAACATTGTAGATTTGATCTAGAATTGACATTTGAACTCATTTTTAGAATTTCGTATCTCAAACATTTAGCAAAAAGTAGGATCTCAAGGATCTCGACTTTCAAAAGATTAAAGCTCGGAAACACATACGCTGACAGGGACTTCCAATCCTTGGCAGTGGAATTTTTAAAGCGTTTGGTCAGAAAAAGAGGGATTTTGACATGAGAATGGTAATCAGCCGTACGTCTGAATATCCGATAGAAGAAAGAAGAAGGCGGTATGAGCTCTCGCAGCTCCTGTGCACACACTCCGAAGTAGGTACATCTTATAGAAGGCACACAATTAATGTAATAACACGCACAAGTAGTATATAACCTTTGACCAATGTTGTAGACTACATATGTAATGCATAAGTAGGAACTCGTAGTATTGGTTGGTGCCTATATCTATTTTACAGCTTTGAACACATCTTACAAACTTTTTAATGTATTTCAAATTACATGAGTCATAAATGAACATCTCAAATGACTCGTTCATATTTGGTACTAAAAAAATAGATACCTAAATCTTTTTATGTATGAAAATCATTGCTAACCTGTGCGATTCTATGCCATTTCTTTGAATCCAATGAAACCTACCGAAAAACCTACCATATTTTTTTGTAGGTTGCGCGTACTCAGGAAGAGTCCTGTTCAATATTTTTTTTTCGGAAATTCAGGGAACTTCGCAGTCATTTTTTACATGACAAGAAATTAATTGCAATTAATGCGGTTGGGCACATCTGTACGATAAATGTTTCATTATCTAAGTGGAGAATTCGGCGAAATATGAGTACTTATGATGCTGTTGTGTTATATTTAACGACATATTTAACACCCTACTAAGCATCCGGTGTTGATTCCTACGATTCCTACTTATCATTCTACAAATAGAAATATATTCGGCGATACACATCACCGCAAATATTGTGTAAGAAATAGAAAAAAAGGCTCATTAGTCCGGTCACCGGATAAATTACCGGACTACTGAGAATAGGCCGAAATATGCACACAATACCTATGTAGGCAAATAAATTAATCGATAGATAGGTATAAACTATTCATTTTTTTTAGTATCTAGTCATTGAAGTTCAACTAACAGTGTAATATTTTTTGCATTATGTAATAAGTATTTATCATATTTCCATGGGCTGTGATTATGAAAGAGTTGTTTTTGGACATAAAAATATGCGCAACTAGTTACAATCGAGGGGAGGTGTGTGAAGGGTGCAATGGTTCATATCTCGCTCAGAGAACCCTTTCCGACCCCATTGTTCGTTTTTTATCCCTACTCAAAAATGGCTGCGAGAATTGTGAAGCGAAAAATCGCTTTAAAATTTTTGCATTGGCAATAGTGAAATTTATTTTGTAAATACATGTAATTATTTTATACTCCTTAAAGAAATGTATAATCCGATTACAGCGCCACCGTGACAGCATGTGTGCTGTTGTATAATGGTGAGTATCCCTTCCTAATTTCTTATCTTTAATTCTTCCGCCTTCCTTATTCCTTACGGCGTCTCTTGTGTTTTAGGTAACGGTAGCCTAGTGGACAGTCAGCATGTCTGTCGACCTTAACTAAAAACATACCAGCACCAATTGTGAATCTAAACAGTCCAGGGACCCTAACTCAAACAAACACTAACTCAACTCATCAAAATCGGTCCACCCGTTTAGAAGTTTAATGACACTGTATAATGTATAATATGTTTATATAATTATCTAATGTATTTTGTTATTATAATTTTTTTTGTACTTATAAATTTTAATATGTCTAACCTTATAATAGGCTATTTTTTTATGTAGGTGTTTGTAAACTGTTATACACGCTGTAAGGTTAGCTGCTAAATAAATAAATAAATACACGCGTACACAATTATGAGAATGAAAATTTAGCTTAAAAAAAGTAGCGTCGATGTTGTGTAGTGAGTCCCAAACGGCTGGCTGAAAATGAGCGCTGCAGGTGCTTGTCTAGCACCTCAGCACAATGCTGAGCCAGTATCTGATTCACTGCCGCGAGCGCACACACATATTTTACCTGTTTATTAATTTCTGTTTTGTGGTTTTTGTGTTATGTTTGTGTCTTTGTGTTGCGTGAATAAAATTCTTTCTTTCTTTTATAAAACTATTCCAATATTAAAACAATATAAATTTTATATGTGATTGGTTCCCATAACATTTAGGCAGCACGTCTGTGGCAGTAACCACCTCCTTACTAAATACCACCGTTAAACAACAGTATGTGTTCTGTTGCGTTTCGGTGAGTGAGTAAAGACCAGAGCCCATTTCCCTATCCCAATCCCTTATTTTCAGTCCTATGGTTGGCAGCGCACTTACAGCTTACAGCGCCTATGGTGTTGGCTGTGTAATGTGTTATAGGCGACGGTAGTCACCAACCATCATGTGGACCGTCATCTGTTTTTATTTTAAGCTTGACAGACAGGCCGACCATAGTCACAGGTGCGGGAAATGCGCTGACGACCATAATAGGCGAGTGAGTAAGGGATGGGATCTGGCATCCCTTACTTACCGAAACAACAGCACACATGCTAATATTTCACGGTGATCTTCTGTAAGTAGGCGGTTAATGCCGCCAGACGGGCTGTCCAAATGCCTGGTGAAAGCAGCGTGCTCTGCCGCTACTAACTAGTTGATTGCTTAACTTACTATATTATTATTCTATGCAAGTCATCAACGTTTATAAAGGACTGTAGCAAATACTCGTATATACACCACGCAAATATGAATTATTTATTTAATAGTCCCTTACAGAAGCATTATATGCGCGTAGATGGTCTGTCTCTGTGGACGAGTTTGCTATTTAAACATTCTCGTACGTGTTTCCAAATGTCAAACCCCTTATAAACCTCTGAGATGTGCAAACACGAGCGTTGAATCGTGTTAGTATAGGCGAAAGCTTGCCCGGCTGCTGTCTGTACCAGAATCGATAAAATTCGGGTCCGCGCCCCCGTTTGTAACCATGGCAACCCCCCCTTCCCCCAACAAACCCCGCATCTCGGAGAACACCGATGTTGACTTAGACGGATGGGGTAAGAGGCTTATTAATGGATTTATGTTACTGCTATGTTACTAATAAAAGGAGTTATCTGTAAAAACCTCTTAAATTCGTATTAAATATTTTACCGCTCAGACAAAGCTGTAATAAATTTCCAAAAAAGCGTTTCATCGACAAAACTAGAAATTTTATAGCTGGATAAACCTCATTCAACGTTTAGGTAATAGTAGTAATCATAATTTACGATTACCATTGCGAAATCTATTGAGCACAGTAAGTTTTGAATTTTAGAAACAATTCTTTTGTTACATACGCCTGTACAATAAGTAACTAAATAATTTATACATATGTGTATTAAAGACAAATACTTATTTACCTACCGTAATTTCTTAGTTATTATTTTTAATAAATAAATTGAATTATTATTTCTTTGTATTTAGTAATTTATTAAATGTACTGCTTGTTTGCAACTTGAAAAATTTTATGAAACAAAATTTATTGAAACCAAAATATAAACATATATTAATATTTTTAAATACTTATTTAGCTGATTTTTTAACTAAAATGAATTTAATAAGTTGAAACAAAGTGTTAATTTAATTTTATTATATTTATTAATTTATTAATAGCCAATTTTGTGCGGGACAGCTTTTTATATATCATAAAGGGTTAATAGGCAGAGGCTGATCGACTTGATGGTAGGTGGTTAGTTACCGTGGCTTTAAGGCACGATAGAGGGGATACAGGGGTGCTGCCTATTCATTTATTGTTTTAGAACGCAATATCATGTATCCTGTTCATGTTGTTATCAAAAAGGCAGTAGTTTATTTGGTCATCACATAATGTTTAAGTTATCTATCATTCAAGTTAAGTAATTATAAAATAAGTGTGGTGACGGTCGCTCGTTGGAATGTTAGAAAATAGAGAGAGAGAGGGTCTGCAAATAATGGCGGAACATTTTCTCACTGTGTTCGACGCCATCTTTGCAGACTGCGTGACGCCATTACAAATTGAGTGCGTTCACTTCGTAAGTGCTTCAACATTATTTCCAACTCAAGATACAGTTTATGTGAGATCATGATTTTGTACAACTTACTCTTGAAGTCAAAATAAATATTAGGCTTGAGATTATAAAATACAAAATTGTTTACTTGATGCTTACTTGATTTGAAAGCAAGTAAACTTAGGAAAATGGCAGCTGTTTTATTATTAAAAATTTTTCCTATCCCAACCATTGACGTGTGTGGTTACTCGTGTGTGGTAATTTATATGTAATAATAAAAAATATGTTACACTTTTTACTGAATTAATTTAAGTTTAATTAGTTAATATTGGACAGTTATGTAGGTAAGGCTTTTTACATTGAAAAATATTTATTGCTTATTCATCCCAAGTTAATTTTTTTCATTATTTATTCTGATCCTAGGAAGTTTATTACTCAATAAAATTTATATGAAAATTATTTCGAGTTGTATAGATGTTTGCCTTAGCGCTCTGACTCTGAGCTCCCGGGTTCGATTCCCTGCAGAGCCAACTTTGCAAATAAACCTTTCAAAGTTAGTTCTGGTATAGGTGTAGGTACAAGATTTCACGCCTTGTCCGTTGTATGGTTATCACATAACACACGCCTAATGGTAATTACATTGAGGGCTATACAATTTGGTGTATTTAGTTTTGGCGATTGGAGATTTATTTTATATTTATTTATAAAATTATAAAAAAGCTATGATCATTTTAATTAATATTTTTCAATAAATATTTATATACTTCTTGCTTATTCATACGAGTAATATATCCCCAAACAATATCTTTAAATATATAAAAAACACATATGATACGGGTTAGTCCAAACAGTTCTACTATTAGTTCTACGATAGAAAAGTACTATTTTATTATCAAGTGATTATAATTCTCGATTTTCCGGGGAAGGGGGAGACTGTAGGGTGGTGTTGGGTTGGGAGCAGTTGACGACACAGTTTATCCTGGGTACGTTCAAACTTTCTTAAACTCGTAAAACAATGTTTACTACGTGCAAGCTCTAAAAATTTGAGGTTCTCTAGGAACGGCAAGTAGGTTCCAGAAGGACTTAGGAATGCTGCTTCTTCGAGACTGTTAAGAAGATTTTGGGCTTATGTTAGATATGTTAGATAGAATTTTATGTAAATGTGCATTTGTTCCTTGCAAAGAAAGACTATGAGAAAGATCAGTCAAGAAGACAATTACAAAGGCTATAAATATTTGATGGTATAACCAAAGCAACGATACTGTACCGTTAGCCGATATTAGTAGGTTAAAAAATAAAGGAATCAAATAAATGTAGTCAACTCCAAAATCTAAATAATACCTATACAAATGTCTGTTTTACTGGTATTATTTGTAGAATAAGAGTAAAATTTGCAACAAAGGACAACCTATACCTAGAGAAACCTTACATCATCGGAAAAATATATTGATCATCACAGCGAAGCTACAAGTTGAAAAGGTTCTCAAACGAACACCTTATGTTAACGGGAAACTCGCTTCATGAATAGGGGAAGAAGGTTCAATAAAATTGTAAAGGCGAAGCGTAGCGTGGCAAGTATCGAGACGCGAGATAAATTCTTATTAATATTCCCGCGGTGCAGTTTTGCCTCTTTTGTCTTGTAGCGCGAGCGTTGCTCGGCGGGCAATAAAGAGGTAGACGTTTGAAAATGTGCTGCATTTATACTGGGTTCCCGGCGCCGCCGACTAGCGTAGCACTTGTGCTTTATTTTCTACGCCCGACGCTCCTTTGCGAACCACTTTTATTGCTCTGAGACTAACAAGGTTTTTAATTATTTCCTTTTATGCCATTCTCAGTCGTACACACGCGGTGTTTTGTTGCTTCAGCCCCATATTAAAAGCATACGAGAACAAGAGGATTTCCGCGTCGTTTATTTTCCATATGATCCGGAATATTAAAGATCTGAACCATTTGCAAATAAAAATTGCATAATATTAACGCAAAGATTAAAGGTGTTTTTAAGCAACAATTCATATCAGTGGGAATATTTCTTAATAATATGTACTTTTATGAAAGTGAACAATATTGGAATCATAATTGGAATAAGCCTTATTAAGGTGGTTGGCCTAAATACAATATAATAGCCTCTACTCGCCTCGCCCTTCCTAATCCATTATCCTTAATCCTACTACGGTCAAAAGCGCACTTGCATTACCTGTGGCGTTGCTTGTGTTATAAGCGACGGTAGCCACCTACTATCAAGTGTAACGTCAGCCTGTTTGACGACCTTAACATTAAAAACACTAATTTAGCATTTTACTATACAAAAATTCTACACTAGAAAAGCATAGCATTTTTGAAAAGCGAATTAAGAGAGTTGAACTTTTAAAAATGTTAACATGAGTGCTTATAATAAAACTGACATTGCGTTAGAAACAGGAAGTTCTCGAATGTTCCCGCATAAAAAGTTTGGTTGCTCAAGGAAAAAATAGGATGAGAAAAGGGACGCGGTCGGTGCTGAAATGACGCAATAACGAGGCATGAATCTTATTGGTGATTTATAGTGGGTAGGTATCCCCCACCCCCAAAAAGGCCGGTCGTACCCCTAAACTTTCTATGTGTGAGGGAAACAATTCTTGGACCATGACAGCTGACAGACTGTTGATAAATGCTGCTTTCTCTGGTCTTATATTAAGTATACATACGAGTAATTATAAGCAGTGGTACTTCAATAGGTCAGATGCGATACGGTAGTCGTGTATTCGAATCCCGCCTGGATTCACACCTCTTAATACTTTTATAATTAATAACGATCCGACCCCGATTTCGCATGGGAGTAAAATTTTTCAAAAGACCATTCCTCGGATTTCTAGTTATGCTCTTAGGAAAACATTTAGCAATTGACTTTTATTTATCTGATACAGATATATTGATTAAAAATAGTGATCACTAGCTAATAGTGTAAAATCGGCTATAATTCTAAATTTTCTAAATTGTCCATATACTAGGAATTTCTAGCCTTCGAGTACCTACTCTTCAAAATTTCGCGACAAAAGTACTCAATGAGAATCAACTTTTAAACGTTTCTATGTAAAGTACTTAGTTTAATATTAAATTAAAATTTCATTTTCACATTTTAAGGCGAATGGAGTCGTTGGCACCAGCTAGTCTATATCTTCCATATCTTTACATATTATAAAACAAAATCGCTTTCCACCTGTGCCAGTTTCTGCGCCAATTTCTTCTAAACAACTCAACGGATTTTGATAAGGTTTTTTCTAATGGAAAGAGCGATAAACGAGAAAGGTTTGTGGTATACAATTCACAGAAAAAAATTGCACCCGTGCCAAGCCGAGGGCGCTAGTAAAACAAAATACATGTAAATATAAGCCGTAAACTATAACAGTACACGATCACATGAATCTTCTTTGTGATTTATGGCTACGACCGTCAGATAACCGAGAGGCACGCGACGCGATTCTCTTCGTTAGGAGGGGTGTTAGGTGGGTACTTCCATTATAAAAAGGTATGAAACTTCACACATCAGTAGCGAGATTAAAAATATGTACAAATAAGTTTTGAAAATTACAAATCTAATAACGGTTTTATCTAAAAGTGTTGAATAGCACACGGTAGATACAGTACGTTCCTGATGGGAGGCTTATTTTGTATGGTGCATATGAAAAAAACTAATTGAGTTATGAGGATGGATGTATGTATGTACTTATATGGATTTTTGTTACTCTTTCACGTAAAAAAAGGCTGAACTGATTTGGATGAACAGATAGTTTATTACCTGGATTAACATAACATACTATAGGATACTTTTTATCCTGTAAAAAAATGTTATGTTTAAGAGGAATCGTCTAAAAATATAAAAAAATTGGGGGCCCACTGTCGCCGTGGCGGCGCCACCGTCGTCACTGCGATAAAGATGTCAGATATTTTCACGATGTTATACATTATTTATCATTTTTCAACGCGAATGAAGTCGCGGCCAACAGGTAGTAAGATAATATTTTCAGCGTTCCGGCATGACCGGGAAATTATAGTAGATAAAGCGCAAAATCGAATATCTGGGGCAAGTGTTACGCAATCACAGATATGTAATGCTTCAGTTGATAATGACGGGTAAAATAAAAGGGAGATAAAAATAAAAGGCGCCCTGGAAGGCGGAAAAAATCTTAACTACGTAACATCACGGAATTGACTTAAGAGTACATCTCTAATGCAGAATATCTGATCCGTCTGGTGCAGGACAGG
Organism: Synanthedon myopaeformis; assembly: GCA_944738685.1. Taxonomy (NCBI): domain Eukaryota; kingdom Metazoa; phylum Arthropoda; class Insecta; order Lepidoptera; family Sesiidae; genus Synanthedon; species Synanthedon myopaeformis. The sequence goes on from OX122915.1 coordinate 2,751,411, forward strand.
GACACGTTTTCAGAGCTGACGACCTACCTAAGGTAATGGACAGACACTTTAAATTTTTAAAATGAATTATTAAGTATTATTTTTAAAATGAAAATATATTCATGTTTGTGGAGAACAGGAGAAATTATTTTTTTATTTAACAATTTTTTTGTGTCAATTATTTTGTTGTATACAGCTATAAATGTATATACCTACATAAAAATATTGTTCATTTGTTGAAAATCGAATATACCCGAAAGTCTTCATCCATCAAAATGAAATTTCGCATACACGTTGTCGAAGGTACAGAAAAGTACATAGGGTACCTGGGTACCTTTCATTCTGAAAAATTACTGATCTCAATCAAAGGATCATCTAAAAATATATATGAGCAACAAAGATTGAACAAATGCTTCAACACCTAAGAAAAAAGGGCAAAATTGCAAAAGTTAATATTATATAATGATATATTTATATGCCTTAGTCAGTATTTTTATTGTTGCAGTTGTCGCTATTGTGGAAATTCTATTTTTATATACCAATGTTTAACTAAATATTTAATAAATGTAGAATTTTATTCGTAGACGAGGGGTTGGCCATAAAAAGCTTGAATGCCTTTGTCCGTAGACGCCCTTGTCGAAGTCTGAAGCTATGAAGCGTCGCGGCGTAGCACCTACGTAGCACCTTCGTAGCATAATTTGTGGCAGTAGCAATGAAATCTTGTCTTTTAAAGTCCCATTTCTATGCAGAGGTAAAATACGCGAATGTTACATCTTTTCTCTCGAGTAAATTTAGCTATTTAAATTTCAGTATGTTCAAATGTTACATAAAAAGAGGAAAAAAAACAGCGTTTGAAGAGTCATTTTTTTATTGCATAAAAGTGTCATCGCGAAGACCACCTTTACGAATGTAAGAATGTATTGATCGACAGTTAAGTTCGCATTAATAAAAAAGTTTTTATTAAACTTTAATATATAATAACATCAGCAATCTAATTTTTTCTGCTAATTATAACACAAATCTTTCTCGTTCATCGTTCGATCCATTAGTGAAAAACTTATCAAAATCCTTTGGGTGGTTTAGAAAAAGTTAGCAGAGAAACAGACAGCAATTTTATTTTAAAACTAGCTGTTGGACGCAACTTCTTCTATAGCTGTCTATAGGTGAAAGAGTTTTTAAACTCGGTCCTGTAGATTTGGAGTTTATTCATTACAAACAAAAGACTTTTTCTTTATAACCTTATTATAGATATAGATAGATTACTACCTACACAAAAACAAAAGAAAACGTGTCAAAATATTATAAAAATATAACCAAATTAAATATACATTATTTTTGTAATTATTATTGAACTGAGCTGGTTTTGAGGAGTTGCCAAAAATGGATAAAGTCTGCTTTCATATAAGTTATATTATAACCTTAAAAACCACCTGGAACCAGCCTTATTTTTTTTTGTTTAAGATATTCCAAAGAATGACTTTCAAATGAAATGATATCGCGTAAACAACTTTGTGCTCATTCAGATGTTCTAGACGAATAATATGGCCGGGCCTCGGGCTCAAATGTAACCACTGGCAACGGTACGCCTGACTGCCTGACATTCGGTCGAGTTACTCTCGGTGCCCTGTGCCTTCCACTACAACCAATTGTAGCATTAAATTACTTTGTAATACGGTCTAAAATCGCGTGTTAGCTACAACTGCATCACCTACATGCCGCCAGCTGATTCCTGCTCTGGCTGTTTGTCGCCCTTCGCTGTGTGCTATCTAGGGAATGCAATAGCGGGATACCGGGACGTGAAAATACCGGGATCTCGCTTACGGTATGCGGGAGTAAGAAACATTTTTCTCACGCCTTGAAATCAGAGGACTGATCACAAAATGAAGAAGCTCTGAAATAAAAATGAATGAATAGCTCTGAAATGATTATTTGAGTAGATAGATTTCGTGAAATTACATATATGTATATTATACTAGCTGACCCGGCAAACGTTGTTTTGCCATATAATTTTTTTTTTGGGGTGGGCCACTCTTATCACTTAGGAGTATAAAAATAGTTTACGACCTATTCTTAGACCAACCAAATATAAACAAAAAGTTTTATAAAAATCGGTCTAGCCGTTTGGGAGGAGTTTGGTTACAAACAATGTGACACGAGAATTTTATGTCTAATAATACTAATTAAAATTGAACAAATTGAAATAGAAGTCTTCAAATGTGGAGTATGATTTAATTGCGAAGTCTCTCAGATACCATGCGGGATCCCTGCAAATACCCCGTTCGATTTTTCGAGTATCTTTCGGGATATCACTCTCTAGTGCTATTTAAATATGAGCATACATCGACAGTTGCATACGACAGCGTTGACGTGCAGTAATTACTTTTAAAGTACCGTCGTATGAATATGTACCCATAGGTGTGTACAGTTCCAATTTCGTACTGTAATTAATGTCAATGAATTGCTACCTCTCTTTATACTACAGTCAGCTTGTATAAATTTTTAGCCCCAAAGTAATTGACTTATTTATGTTTCATAAAAATTTTATAGCTTTAATTTTTATAGCTTGTGGTATGACGCAATTAAATATTATGTTACTAACGAACCTCTCTGGAATTTATATAAACGAACTTTATTAATTTATAGCTCTTTCCATGAGTAGAAACTGTATCAAATCCGTTGTTTGAATCAGAAGAAGTTAGCGGAGAAACAGTGACTTTATTTTATAACTAGCTGTTGCACGCGACTTCGAACGCATAACTTTATAAAATATAGCCTATACTCGCTGAAACCGTAGCTTTCTATAGGTGAAAGAATTTTCAAAATCAGTCCAGTAGTTTTTGAGTATATTCATTACAAACATACAAATCTTCTCTCTTTATAATATTAGTAGGTATAGATGGTTTTCTCCCTCTTATAGAGTGCTAAAAATTCTAGACATCAATCAAATAAACTTCATTTCACAAGAATTCCAATTTCCGATTTGTTTATTTTTTATTTTCCCGGCCGCTTCTTTAACGTCGCTAAATCAACTTCACCATCGGAAAAAAAATGCTTAGTTTTATTAATGTACGTAATTCACAATTCTCATTTTGTGTTGCCGAGATTTTATTAAAAATTGCACAGAGAGACAGCCTGTAAGTCCCCTCTATCAAAGCAAAGCCTTGTATATAAGTCGTTACCTACGTATTACGTTAATTCGACAGACGAGACGGTCACTACAGATGTGGGGATTCAGCACCTCTAATTAAGGGATTAGGAAGGGGTGTGGTCCTCTTTAAAAGGAGTAATAAAGGTTTTAAAGCTACGTCAGGTACCCAACTTGTTGTATAATGCTATATAGACATAGTAAGTATTTTATCGTTATAATTAAATTATGTAATCATATAAATAAAATAATATTATATTTATGGTGAGACTTGTTTTAGGAAAAAAATATAGCTTAATTGTGGTCACTAAATTCTGCATTAGATCTTTTAGAAATTATTTAAACTTTAAATTCCCTGTTACCTCTACTCTGCTGGTATATACAATACAGGCAGCCTTTTTAAGAAGTGGAAAGCTAACAGTGTGAGAAGCTTTACAATACTTTACATCAATCTCCATGTTTTCGACATGGACCATTGTGGTCGTCTTAACAATATCTCTGATAAGAGTAAACTGCTACTTACCATCAGGTGGACCATTAGTTTGTCTGACGGTCTTTACTAAACAAACAAATACAACACACACTCACATAGAATCTTTTAAATATTGTGTATAAATATTTAACTTATTAGATAATTTCTTAAAATATTCCTCATATAATGCAGAGTTAAGCTTCCTGACACAGGTTTTTTTTAAGCGTAAAGAAACCTCGTATGTATACGAGTTTTGTGAAAAAAAAAAGAAATAATTTAGATTTGAATTCTTCCTATAATTCCCAAAGGCTTACTGAAAGTGTTTTCATGTAAGCTAATGTAGTGCATTGTCTACTGCAATAAGAGAATGTATGCATCTGTTTTTAATGACCATGTTTCATACTTTGGCTGCAAGCCGAGGAAAACAATTTCGACGAAACTAATTCTGAAACTTTTTGAAATTCACATAATAAAGTATATGTAGTTACTTTAATTTATGATCTAGCTAGATTAACCTAAATGCAAATATTTAAGTAATAACTTCTACTGTCAACATATGCGAGTATGATTTTTTTAAAAAGTAAGAAAAATCCAACGCTAAAAATTTGTGCAAAACTTGCAACGCAAAATTTGTGTAATATTTTGATGATGTATATATATATTATAATACCGTAGAGAGGAATTCTGAACGTGCTTACTACCCACACGTACCTAACCTAACCACAAACCCCTCATCTCGGTTTTGACATGACGAAGCGAGGGCCTTTGTTAGGATAAAAACACATTTCGAAACACGAAACGAGTGAGAGCAGTTATATCCGATCCTGTAACGACTTTTAACAACTTACAACTTTTATAATATTTTTTATTAGTAGAAACTACCCGAAATTAATATTATCTTTCTATGTAAGTCACCTATTATGTATGACTTATTCCGTTTTTGACAGATTCCGCTAAATATTTTATAAACTATTATAAATATTTCACGGTGGTATTATGTAAGGACGTCCCAAATGACTGAGAAACGCAGTGTGCCCTACCACTTACCACTTACTACTTACTATGCAGTACTGGCAGCGCACACTGCATTTCTTAAAAAAATATTTTATTATAATTATTTTATATGTCACAGAGGACAAGTAGACGCTTCTATCAAGCGAAAACTGATTTTAGTCTTTGAGAACACCATTATAAATAATTAAATTTACGACTTTGCAAGCCTTTTGCTGCTTAATGTTCGTACGACTGTTGCTTTATCTGTTCTATCATATTCACTAACTACTACAGGTCATTGCTAAGCTCTGTTGCAGGTATGACATGCAACAACTACCTATTTTGGGATTTCTCTCCTCATCTGCGTTTGAATTGTTCTCATCTCATAGCTTTAAATTGTTTCAGGAAATTTAATAATTGCTATTTTTATACGTGATTATAGTCAATAGCATGCTTACTATAATTTTATAGTTTTGAGCCAAAAAACCTCAAAAATAATATCATGTGTATCACAGTCTTATACTTGGTATAAGTTACAGCTTTACTCTCACATCTTTACTTGATAAACAAGCAGGGGATTTTAGTGAACTGCGGCATATATGTCGATCCCCTGAGGGGATTCTGATGAACCAAGGAGTTCACCAGGATCCCCTGGGGGATTCAGTTAGGGGATCCTGAAGGACTCACCCTTATTATATCCAGGCCGACAGCACACTTGCAAGGTGGCCTACAACCAAATGAACCATTAGCTTGTCTGCTGACTTGTACATAAAAAAATATAAAAGCAATGTGAGAAAATTAAAGAGCAGGGAATATTTTATTGTAATATGGTAAGATAAAGCTTTGGACGAGGGACACTGGCAGGGCGGGCGTGCCTCGATGTCGCATTCACCATTATTACATTTTCCTTCAACCTCCGTATTAAAAAGTACGTTAGGTACTGTGGAGTTGCAAAAAGATATTCTCCGAGATGCAGCAACATTTTTAATTTTAATGAAACATTCCGCTTTCAGTGGAAGTAGGTATTTGGTGGAAGTATTATGAGGAGAGTTAAAATATCTTCTAAGAAATTGCTTTAATCAAAAGAGAATGAAAGATATGTTAAGAATCTTTAATTCCATCTACATTCAGAGAAATTGCGTCTGATTCAGCTTAAGTAGAGACTCTTAATAGTATATAATTATGTAGACAATTCAACAAAGCTTCGGAGTTGGAGCGTGCCTCGAACCAAGTGTCCAGGATAAAGCGAGACTACATCTCTGTAAATATTATACTTTTAATTATATTAATTCAGCCTCGTGCTTTAATATTTTCCTTCTTTTTTTTTTCCACAAAGCATCTAAACTTGTTTTATTATATAAAATTCAGTGAAGAACGTCTAACAGAGCAATAAAGCCCCCTCCGTGACATCTGAAGAAAATTAATATGATCATAATGTCGCTGGAACACAGCAAACGAATCGAATGATCTCCTCTGAGATTACATCAAAATGGTCTCACCTAGAGCGGAGAGAGCTCGAACAAAAAACTTACTCCCTGTGCGAGGCGAGGGCAGGCTGTGCTGCCATCTCGCGCGTTGCTAGGAGACGCCGCGATCAATACAGCCTCCGCCGGGCCGCCTAATTACCCCTCCCTGCCCCTAGACCCGCGCGCTCGCTACCCCCACTGCCCCGCCGCCCACCCCTCACAGCCCGAGGGAAACTCCCGCCCGCCCAACCGCGCACCGCCACCAGATTTAAATATCGAATGATAGAATTCACATTGAAATATTTTTCACTTCTTTGTGTAGGTACTTCACTTCTTTGGAAATGTAGTTTATTTCTGCCAAATGGAATACCGGTTTTCACAATGGCTGTGTTCAGACGTTACAAGTGAATTAATTACGTCATATAGAAACATTTCATTAGTCTTTTTTTATTGAAAAAAGATGGCAGTCAGGCTGAAAATCCACTTGTTGGTAGGTGGCTACCGTCGCCTATTAACACAAGCAACGCCATAGGGGTTACAAACGCCTTTTAAACTCGTATCGAGAAAAGTATGAAGACAGCTCATATTGTAATGCATCACTAATTCACGATTGATGTGAGTTCCTTGGTACGAACTCATATTGAAAGTGAACCTCCTTTTATATAACGGAACCTTCACCCTCAGCTCCACCTTATCGCTACTGCTTTAAATAAGATATCAGTCTTTTAATCGGCACCGCATTAATCTTCAAGACTATAACTGATTTCATCCACTTTACTGTTACTAACAATGTTATATATTAGAAAAAATAATCTGTCACCTTCCTCCCCTATCTTTACGTTATTCTTTTCTACCTAATTGAAAACCCTAACGCTCCGATTAATACAAATATAGAAAGAGATAACTATAAGTATAATAGATAAAAATACTAGAAATAAATTTATTATAAAAAATTAATATAAATAAAACAAATATACTACAAAATTTGAGATTCACAGAGACCGTGATTTAGTTAGGAGTATTGGTCCCCTTCTCCACCCTACGAGCATTGGTCGAGATTAAATTATTAAAATTATTGACATTGTTACATATAGGTAAATCCTACTAATATTATATGTGCGAATATTTGTGAGGATGTATGGATGTTTGTTAGTATTTCGTAAAAAAAATGGCTTAACGGTTTTGGATCAAAAATTGTCACACAGTTTATTACCTATATTAACATATAGGATACTCTTTATTCTGGAAAAATGTTAGGTTTCCAAGGGATTGTCTAAAAATATAAAAAAATCGCACTGTCCGTCGTCACAATGATAAGATGTCAGATGTTATATTACTCTTAAATTTTCTCATTTTTCAACTGTGACGAAGTCGCAGGCATCATAGTGTTATATTTTTTTACATTAATACTTCTTACAAGAAAAATTGTAAATAATAAAAGGGAAATATTAAGTAATAAATGGTCCACAAAGTGGTGTGACCCCCGAAGAAATATATAAAAAAAACAAGTGATAATTACAGGATAGAGGAATGGACTTTTGCTCACTGTAAGGGATATCAGAGTCCCAAACACAATAGCTCAAGTGCTCTTATATACATTAAGGTGGGCTTAGTGTGGATGTAGTGATTGTCGTTAAACGGGCTGCCAAGTTTCTCGGACACTATAAAATCCATTATTAACTAGCTGGTGCCCGCGACTTCGCCCGAGTGAAAATTATATACCTTCCTCGAAAACCACTCTATCCATTGGTGAAAACAACATGAAAATCGGTACATTTTGAGTTTATCGCGAACAGATAGACAGACAGACGCGGCGGAGGACTTTGTTTTATAATATGTAAGGATAGTATAGCATAAAAAAGAATTCGTTTATTAAAAAAATAAAATAAAATAGCAAAATGGAAACCTTTTCCAATTTGTAGGGTGTCAAATACTAAAAAACATCACAGAGGAGCGGAAACTTTTCTTATTCGCGAGTCAAGAAAGAAAAACAAAGTTATCGAGTGTGGTTGCAGCAGGTGCCACGAGCAAGCGGGTGACGCCACGGTATAATATATGCAGCCATAATATGGCTCCACTCTGATGTATTGGAATATAATATCAAGTAGCATCTGCTTTAGATGGGTAACAAAAAAAATTAAGCCATCTTGTTTTGTATAGGTATTCTTCGCATTTTCACTTTTTTTAAAGGAAATATATTGTAATTTTAAGCTGGCAATAGCGACCCGCCCCTGGCTTCCTACTGGCGCAATTTTTCTGCAAATAAAATATAATTTTATTGCATTTTACCTACACTTTTTGTATGTTACCTTATTTTTATTTATGATCTATCTAAGTATCTAAGTATATCTGGTTAGTTCTTACAGTAAAGGAATTTTAGTTGGCTCAAATCATAGCTCCTTAGTTTTTTTAATATTTCAGATGTATTTTAAATCTGAATTGAAGAACTAATTGGCTTCTATTAGGGCACTGAAATTCAGCGAGGTCAGAAAATATCTTTTTGGAGAAAAATGCCTAAATGTCACTTTCTGTGGGGCGATTTTCAAAAACTCAACCTTTCTACCGAAATAATACCTAAAGTAAGAACACAAATCAAAGAGATTATATCTAATCACAGTAACAATCAATACCTACAGCTTTGCTAAAACCTAAAAATAAATTACGTATCTCCCAATTTTTATTCGAATTTCCATCGTAGAATAGAGGCGACACGAATTGTGTATCACTTTCCTGTCAGCTAAAAACACGTGAAATACACCCACAAATCCCACAAATTATTTATTCCCGTTTTATTCCTTCATAATAAGAACTAGCCATCTATAGATTAATGTCTATAGCCATGTCATGTCATGTCTATAACTATATATTTGTGTGATCTTAGTGTATCTATCCCATATATGTAAATAAAAATCGATGTAAGTATGATTGTTCTCAATAGACTTCAAAACCACGCAATAGATTTTAATTCAGTTTTCACTTATGGAAAGAGGGATAAACGAGGAAGGTTTGTGTATATAAAAATTGCATCCCGAGCGAAGCTGGGAGCAAGTCGCTAGTCATGCCTTTAAAAATGAATGACGTAGTAGGTATGTAAAATTAAAATATAATCACTAAACATTAATTAATGTTAACACTAATTAACATCAATTGCTAAACATTAACACTAACAATTTGTCCAATTTATACAATACTAGCGACCCGTCCCCGGTTTTGCTCAGATGCAATTTTTTTCTACAAATTATATGTACACAACCTTCCTTGTTTATCGTACTTTTCACTAGTGAAAACCATATCAAGTTCCGTTGAGTGGTTTAAAATAAATTAAAGAATTATAAAATAAAGAGCGGTTTTATTTTATAACTAGCTGTTGCACGCGACTTCACCCGTGTAACTTTATAAAATATAGCCTATGTTACTCGCTGATAACGTAGCTTTCTATAGGTGAAAGAATTTTTAAAGTCGGTCTAGTAGTTTTTGAATTTATTCATAATAAACATACACATCTTCCCTCTTTATAATATTAGTACAAATATAAATATGTATACATATAGTTAAAAATATTCTTTCAGTTCTTTTTCGTAACTTATTCTTAAAACATCAAAGTTTAGGTTGTTTGAAATTGGCTTTAACACAAAATTTCCAGCCCTTGACTTGTATCTCCGGTGCTTTATTTTGCAAACGTGATGTTCATGCAAAATACCAAAAGTGAGGCCGCGACGTTGAAGTTCAATGAGTGCGTATAACATTTTTTGTAGAACTTATCGAGAACTTACGTCTGCTATATGTCTGCTGTTATATGCAGATATATGTGAGCACATATGATGTTATTTCACGGTGGTCTTCTGAAACGGGGTTATTTACTGCCGCCAGACGGGCTGCCCAAATGACTACGAAACGCAGTGTGCCTTGCCAATACTATTGTGGTGGGTTTTTTCAAGTGAGCCGTAAAAAAGTAATGGCTGTGTCCTTAAGCGTCCGTAACCACCTACAATCAAGCATACCTGTGTCTGCAGCTCTTTAGTCTGAGATCATTTTTATAAAAAAAATAATATGGTAATGGTTCAATGGTAAATTTCGAAATTTCGATACTTACATACATACATAAATGTTTCAAACAATTAATCGTCTAATGCGAATTTATTATATCTCAACACGTAGTTATAGGTTAGTTATGTATCGGCGAATACGAAGCGCCACAGATTAATATGAATCAATGAAATCGGTTCCAATCATTATAACTTTCAAAATAACCGTAGAACAGTAAACACACAAAAACAGTATAGGTACTGTCAATGATATACTGTCACAATATACTGTATTTGTCCTAATCTAAATCATGTGACCTTGTTCATGAGATGAAATTAGTAGTGTATACTCGTATTCATAATATTGCTATAATTTATTATCAACTAGCTGGTGCCAGCAACTTCGTACGAGCTATAATTTATTTTTTGAAAATCCCCATTTTTACAGGATAAAAAGTATCCTATATATTAATCCAGGTAATAAACTATCTGTGTGACAAATTTCATCCAAATACGTTCAGCCGTTTTTGCGTGATTGAGTAACAAATATACAAATTATGGTTTTTGCAATAAATGATTGAATTGAAAATTGAAAAAAAATTGATTATTATGCAAACATACAAATTTTCGCATTTATAATGAGTATTAGTGTGGACATGTAGAGATATAGTTAAAGATAATACATATACAAAATTTTCACAAGGGATAGAGTCTGAAATGTCGTCCGTTTGCGTCTATTCGACGAGTGGCACAACTTTTTCATTACAAATGTCGCGCTGAGCAAATATTGCGCACTCAAACTTGCGAGTCCTCTATTTGTAAATCCATTTCATTTGCCTTTGAGTGCAAAAGATTTTCCGTACTTTGTAGGTGGGTACTGCCAGTTACTTCGCCTCGTAATAAAGTGAAATATAAATAAAAAGTGTGGGTTGTTGTTGGTTCGTGGTGGCTGCGTTCTCGAACGTTCTCTGTGGTGCAACGAACCGGAACAAGACTTTATATCCTCTTGCGTCCTTCTTTGATGGCCGTAAACATCGAAGTAATTGGATCTTCACAGAATTCCGCAGTAAACATTCAACGCGATTGCTATTTATGTACATCCAATAGCTTAAACTATGTTGTTTGGAATGTATTTATTATATTATGTATACATTCCTACACTTTAATTTGAACGGATATTAAGAACGGGCAAGCTAACAAAATTAGCTTTACAATTCATAAGTTTCTATAATGGTAGGGGAGCCCACGATGCTAAATGTGGAGTCACTCGAGCGTTGTGGGGACCTATTGAATTTTGATTTTTCCAACAAGAAGCAGCCTGAAACCAGCAACGACCTAACAAGGGCCACGAGTCGAGGACCTTATTAAGTTGTCAGGACGTCCTACGCTGCGCTTGCCAGTCTACGCTTCACTTGAGAACCTTCTGACACCAGCAGTCGTCACCTCTCCGTAGGTACCTACTATGTGGCCTACCCATTGCTACTACCACTTGCCAATCCGCCTGGTTATGTCGGTGACTTTCTTTTGCAGCTCCGGGGTATAGTAATGTACAGCTCATCTAATTTGTTTGAGATGTTTGCAACAAGGATATCAATGTTCTCTGTCATTTTAAGAGGATCAACCTAAATTTAAGACAATAGTTAATGTTTTCCTAATCGGGTACACTGGATGTCCTGAGATTGCACCATTGGTAACACTGGTCGTTACCAATGGTGTATTAGATATTTAGAAAATCATACTCGAGTTCAGAATAGTTAAACATATTTTCTTTAGAAAAACTAACCTTCTTTTTAATAAAATACTAATGACCCGCTCCCGGCTTCGCCCGGGGTGCAATTTTTACATAATATACAAGCCTTTCCGTTTATCTCGCTTACCATAAGTGACAACAGAATTAAAATCGGTGGAGCGGTTGAAGAGTCCATAGAGGACCAACATACTGACTTTTGTTTTTATAGTATAGATAGACGTCAGGAATTATCACAAGTAGTTATAAATACTAGAGACAGGGCGTTTAATTGATTAAAGTAAAATAAAAATAAGGTTTTAATTTAAGAAAAAATTTAATTAATCGATTTTAACTTAAGTACTTAACAATATATTAAATCTCAATATATAAAATAACATAGTTTGGCATATTATTAGGTAACTTAAGTCCCAAAGTGATCAACTTAATTAAATAACCAATATAATTTAACAATATATAATTTTCCTTTCCACATGTTTACCACCTCCAAAAAAACTTAAATAAATATAATGAGACTAACTAGGAGATCAAAACATTTTCAGGTATCGAGAAAAATTGTACAATCGACAAGGTAGGGTAGATACGCAAAACAAGAAAATTCACGTTATTCTAAACAAATAAATATTTACGACATACTATTTCTCTTGCAACGAAATTATTATTAAAAGCAGTTTTTTTTTCAAGCAGTTTAATTTCTTCAACGACACATCCTTAATGCAATGATAATTATTTTTCTTAAAAAAGTGGGATTTTTAAATGTGGTGATCTTAATACAACAAAAAATAGGTACCTTTACTAAACAGAGCAGGAGGAAAGCAATCGGAAATATTAATATTTATTTAACGAATTTAGTTTTTACCCTATGACGAATTGTCATCGCATGTGGCAGCCATCTTGTTTTGTACGCAGCGCGTGGCATGCAATTTTGATTGAACGCTTTTTCTTGTTTGTTTTTCATTCTAAAGGCAAAACAAAGTGCTCTATGGACAAGTATTAATGATAAACCATATTATGGTTAAAATATATATACCAAATATTATCACCAATAAAATTTATCACAACAAATATACTTATTACATTTAGATATACTATAATAGGTATAATAAACATGAAATATCAATTTTCTATAATTTTCTATCATTTCCTATCTGTGCTACGATGGTCCTGTTCAATTTCACACGTAAGTACCCACTATCAACATTGAACACTACAAGTTATGATATGCACTATAACACACTCTTCCTCTGTTATCACAGCCCTCTTGCAAGATAAAGTTTAAACAAAATAAACAACGAATTTTAAATCATCAATAAAATTAAACAATAAAAATTTGTATAACTTTGTAAGTACTATAATATTATTATTAGTGAGATAAATATTTTTAAATAAATATAATCCACGGCACATAACTTGTTATGGCGGTAATATACTTTTAAAAAACTGCTAAAAATATATTTTTTTTTTACTTTGCTGATGGTCTACTTAACTGCCTTTTATTAGGTGGATAGATCTAGCAAGACACTTTCCAAGAGGCCAGTCTTAAAGTGTCTTGAAGTATGTCAGCACAAAATTTCCCTATACTTACATAGCAAATTTTAAACAGCATTAATAAATAAAATATATTGTAACAATTTTTTAAACGTACATACCTACTGTGGGCAGTTGTTCGCCATTTTGTAACGTGCTAAGCGCCAGGAACTATAATACTCGAATAAATTTTATGATTTACCAAGATAATTTAAAACTATTGAGCTTTGCTCTAATAAACAAGTATTAATAATTAATATATTACTATTTTGAAATACGTTAAAATTGTTTTACTATTTAACTATTTTTTTTATTTATTTTTTATGCTAGCCATACACGATGAAAACTATTGTTCAATCGACATGATCGTGTATGGCTGGCACTAATCAATAATAAATCTATGAATAAAGGACATAGTCACAGACTTATAAGTTGAGCCGAGAAATATTCATAAAAATATCGTTGTTTTCAAATTGTACCGGATTTGGGTAGTTTAAATTCAACACTTGAAGCTCTCTTGTTCAGGTTCTTGGCGAACCTGAATACAGTCACAGGATCACACCGGGATAAACAAAGTATCGACCGTGGATCTCCTGCATGTAAACCCATTCATCTTACATCTACATAAATATTAATTGTTATTAAGAAACGTTTAAAGTAATCATGACAGCGGATACATGAAGTGATAGAATTGGTCGAAATTCACCGGCTCATAATCCCTCTCGGATCTGTGCAACAACTCGGGATTCCTTTTCAAGAAATTTCTCACCCAATCTTCGCCGGCCATTCTAGAGTTTGTATCGAATGGATGATTCAGATTATTGTCCTCGGCGTATTGGAAAGCCAATTCTCTTATATCTCGCCTGGAGACGCCCATGAAGTACTGCTCCATGCTTTTGATGTAACCGACCAAATCTTTCTCCTGGCTGTCGGTGAAGACCCTTCTATAATGTCCCATCAGAGGTTTAGGGTCGTCCGGTTGCTGATATCGAATTTTACTTGCTCGTCTCTGCAGTGTAGAGCGAGGGATATGGAAGGTCCTTGCTGCGAGTTTGTAACCCATTTTACCAGAAACCACGGCCGCGACGGCTTTAGCCATTTCCTCTTCACTCCAGGACTGTCGTCCGCTCATTCTTTCGTATTTTCTGACCATCGCACACTGTAAAATAAGAAAATTATTATATGCTAAATTAATGTGTAGTAATAAGTGCATGGTGGCGAGCCTTGGGAGAGGTCTACATCCAGCAGTGGAAAGACACGGGCTGATGATGATAATGATTGCCGAATTAGACTTTTAGCGATTTTATATGGATAGTGTAGATTTTCGAGCATACCTGGTGACCTGTAACACAGGTGTTTTTTAATATCTACCACGGGCACCAGGCTCTCATACGGTTACTACCATTGCTTGTGTACCTATGTAACAATTAGATGGTTTTGTGATTGTGTGGAGCTAATAAATGCATTATTATTATACTAACGACATTTAAAAAAAAATTGACTGCTGTAAAAATCACTAAATATCTCTAAAAAAATTCGATATATTTTTTAAACATGTAAATAATGACTTGAACTAATGACAACTAAGATTGTAATGTTTATTATTGTCATTGTCAAACCTTGTATTAGGTGCGCAGTAAATACCTAATTCACGAGAAGACACTTTTGTAATTGCTTTTCCAATTTCATAGCTGTAATTGAATTAAGCCCTCGCCCTTAAACGATCGCATAATATTAAACACGAATAAAAACTGTAATGTAACAAGTTGTTTATTTGAACGAGGCAGGCCCCGACATCTTTGTTTGGCGAAGGGTAAACACGGCCTACCGGTTTTGTGGACCATGATCAATGCCAACTCGAGGTGAAAAAAATGTGTCTAAAGACGTTCTAGAGGCTAACCTCAGTGTTACTCTGAAGCAATGTTACACGTTTATGAATATTTAAATATCTGTCTGTCTACCACTATCACAAGTTATTGGTATAAATCTATATTTATGTATACATATTCTAACTAATCTTAATTAACATAGTAAATGCGAAAGTGAGTTTGATTTTTACACTTTCAAGCCTTAATACTCAACCGATCACCATGAAATTTTGTTTACATGTCAGGGATAAAGAAAGACAGGGTATTTTTCATCCAGAAAAAAGTACCTAATGTTCTCGAGCGATTATATAAGAATGAAAATAAAAAATCAATGCTTAACAAAGATATATTAGCAATATATAGTTTGAATAAATGTTTTAAGACCTAAGAAAAAGGGGCACGGACGAAATTGCGAGCAAAATAAATTTACTGTCCGCTTGTCTGTTTCTTGGATAATTTCTTTTAACTAACTAAGTCATCCAACGGATATTGAAACGGTTTTTTCACTTGGAAAGAGAGATAAAAGGGGAAGATTTATGTAGGTATATAATTTTCAGAATAAATGCACCCGTACGAAGCTGGGCGCGGGTTAAATTATTTAAAGTTAAAAAGTTAATTGTTACTAACCAATATGGATCTTTGTAAACCGAAATAAAAATTATTATCACTATTAAAATTGGAATAACTTCTTTTATATTTTGAGAACCACAAAACGCACTAGCGACATTCAGTGAGGTCATGTTTATAAAAGTTCGTTACCGTGAACTTTTTTATAATAAAGGTCGGCAGGCAGGCTGACTGGTCAGTTGGGAAGTGGCTACCGTTACATATTTAAAGCATCCACCACCATTCCCAACCTGGATGTCGCCTTGATACCCCTATAGTGAGTCGAGTTCAGTATTACAGTACTTAAACCTTATACTTTTTATACTTATGAAAATCGATTATTACTTAAATTTGTTGAAATATAATAAGAAAGTCAACTGATCAACTTGCCAATTATGCAGAACTTAAACTAAAATGAAAGTACTAAAAGTAAATCTCCTTTCGATTTCAATTTAAATTGGATCTTGCCGAAACTGGTATACGCTACACAACTAAGTATAGTATATTTCACATAATAATATATAACATAGGTACGATGACATTTGATTTCACCCATTTCACGCATATCATTAAAAGAAAAACAATAATAATAAATAACGGGAAATATAATACATGAACCGGAATTGATAGATTTTTATAGATATTGTTAATTCGATTTCATCGGCGTTACGTCTTTAGTAATTTCAAATACCAAACGTCACTGTACCAATGCAATATGAAAAATAGTAGGTAGGTATACCGTATTACTTTGTCGATATAAGCTATATGTTCTCACATACCTATACAATTTGGAATTGCGCAGCTGATAGTGAACATAAAAAGATAACGTAGGTGTATTGCGTATTCTGATAACTCCGGGAACACTCGGGGGCCCTCTTATTTTGAGCTTCGCATAAACATTCTATGAATCGATAGACTCACGTGTTAAAAACTATATAATAATATTTTTATACGATAATTGCATTTAATGTTATGTGAACTAACGTATAATGTCGTATGCACATCGTTAGCCACTTTGATTGTTAATAAAGAACGGGAAATACCGCTTAATAGTGGTTGGCCGTCCTTGAGTGACCGCGTCATTATTTCTTTATCTGTCAAAAAAAAAAAGAAATACGCCGTTCGGTCCGTCAGC
Organism: Synanthedon myopaeformis; assembly: GCA_944738685.1. Classification (NCBI taxonomy): domain Eukaryota; kingdom Metazoa; phylum Arthropoda; class Insecta; order Lepidoptera; family Sesiidae; genus Synanthedon; species Synanthedon myopaeformis. The sequence goes on from OX122915.1 coordinate 2,768,374, forward strand.
TGTTTGTGTTTGCTCCAAAACGCGTCTATCAACATGCCTCCGTACCAAAATGTCAAACAGATATATTCGATATGAATGCTTAGTAAATTTTATTTTACATAGATTGCCGGCTCATATGGGAGAAATTCTATTCCGCGGCTATTCGGAGAAGCAATGGATGGAGCGTGATGTAGACGCGTCAATTGAAACGAATCAATTTCTCTCTCGGTAACGGTACGAGCCAGTGAGCCGAGGTTACGTGACGCGTGACTTGCAAGGTCCTCGCTGCATTACACGATGCGCCAAGGTTGCCCCAACCAAGATATCTACAAAGTACTTTCCTGGGGCCCGTTTCGTTAGAACAACACATCTTATACTAATTAAAACTAATCTTCGTTGCGAATCTGCATTGCAGAAAAGTGAAATCTGCATTAGTTTTTATGCGAGTGCATCGGTGCAATCAGACATTAGATAAAGGCGTATAGCTACGTGAGTTTATATGTGGATTAAAACATAATATAATATTGGTTAAGTACTTACAAGTAGAACTGTGTGGGGCTAGCGTAGGCAGCCGGGTGTGGGGGTGGTATAGACGACTGTGGCTGGCAGCTGTTGAGCTCTGTAGCGTTAAGCGTGCGGCCAGAGTGACGGCGCGCACGACACTGGCGCGGGGCCCGTCTTGCCCCGCCGCCGACTCACTGCGCTGACGTCACCTGGCCCAGGGCCCGAGACACTATTTTTGTCCACACCTAATTATCTAGACAATTCCTTTGTCCAACAAAAATTTTTAATACATAAAAGGAAATCGGCGTTATCTCAAGTAATACTAACGTATAGGTTGAGCGCTGTGCATTGTTCTGAGTATTAATTACAGTGCATTTAATACTATGTATATTATATATACTTACGCCCGACTGCGTCGATGGTACGTGGTACAATGTTTACCTTTGCTGCACCGACCGTAGCAGTGCACAAATTGTGACACGGTAATTTGTTGATTGTGCACAAAATAAATGTGCATTAATATGCATATTTCGATTAAGCCTCAATACACTGACCCAATAAATGACATGAATTAACCATAAAAAATGCATACGAAGAATTCTTTTGTTATTCTCTCTCGGTTGTGTTGACTCATAATTAATTGTCAATATAAAACGTATAGTGCGTAGTTATTTATTTACCTATTAGTTAACACATTTCAGTTAGGTAATCTTTTTTAAAAATAGTCAAGAATAAAGCAGGTAAATGATTATGACATAAAAAACAATTATATTTACAAAAATTAGTTACTTGAAAACTTTTACACTAAATTTACTTTTTGTTATATATACTAGTGAAAAGCCACCGGCTTCAATTTTTTTCTGAAAATTATAATACACAAATGTTTAACGTTTAATGCACTTTCCATTATTGAAATAATTTATAAGAAGTGGACGACTTTATTTCATAACTAGCGACCCGCCACCGGCTTCGCCCGGATGTAGGTAACTTTTTCTGAAAGTTATATACACAAAGATAACTTTAAATTTTCAATTTGACAATATTTCGTTATAATATAAAGGAATATTGGGAAATTGTTAATGTTTAGCAGAAAATATTAATGCTAACTATACTTTGCTCGTTTATCGCTCTTTCTATTAGTGAAAACCGTATCAATATCCGTTGGGTGGCATAGAAGAAGTTGGCGGAGAAGCCATGTAAATTTTATTTTTCGGCGCTTTGGTTTCAAATTATTGTATTTTTCTACTTGCATAAAAATCATGAATTTATTATATTTTTATAGACCTCCGTGAAAAATTATCTAACTTATGGTCAAAACCGCATCAAAATCCGTGGCGTGGTTTAGGAGGAGTTTGTGGATATACAGACAAACAGCGACAGATGCAGAAAGCGTTTTATTTTATCTATACTAATATTTATTATAAAGAGGAAAGATTTGATTGTTTGTTTGCATTGAATAGGCTCCGAAAGTACTGGACCGATTTGAAAAATTCTTTCACTGTTGGTAAGCTATATTATCGGCCAGTAACATAGGTTATATTTTATAAAGTTACACATTACTGTATTTGTTAATATTTTTTTTATTTGACGTGTGTTACATTGGTCAGTCAGATTTAACTGGGGCGTTTTTTCGATTTATGACGAAACTGGAATTTGGCGGACGTGTATTTTCCGAATATAATATTTTGAGAATATAATAATTTGCGAATATAATATTATGCTCACAAGCGCTAAATCTTTGTATCCTATTCCTTAAAGAAGACCACTGTATACAATGAGCTGCAATGTGTTTCGGTTAGCTATCTTATACCCTCCTAATCATTTTCCTTTTATGGGAGGATGGGAGTGCAAATGCTGCACCTATGGCGTTGCTTAATTTCATCATTTAATCATCATAATAATTTAATAAAATTATATCATTTAATTTATGGTAGGTATCTATACTTACCATAAATTGGACCGTCATCTTGCCTGCCGACCTTAACATACTCGTAAGAAGGCAAATTATATTTATTTCTAATACACAAGGGAAATGGAAAATAGAGAGAGGAGTTTTCCCAATTGGCTATCACTATATCACCAATAATTCCGGCAAATTTGTTAATGAGGTTTTTTTTTAATATTGTATATATAATGTTAAGTAGCACAGAAATCAGAATAATTGGCTTATTATTCTGATTTCTGTGGTAAGTAGTTATGTCGTTAGAGAATGATTCAAATAATACAGAAGGAAACTGAGAATTTATTAAGTACTTAGTATTTGTCCAAATAATGTACACATTCTTATGTAATATACTAAATAAAAATATAGTTTAGTAATATTTCATTTAAGGTACACAGCTGTCTATACATATATCTTCTATACACATAAATATATGTAAATAAATAAACAAGCTTTTATTTTTTATTACAATACTTAGTTAACAAGAAACTTCAATTAACAAATCTTAAAATATATATATTACAATGTAATTGTAGAAGGCCTCCCCTAAAAAAACCTTTTACTATATTTTCTTATTCTCACCTGTCTCATCCAATGCATCCCACACCTTTCTGTGAATATATCTCTATCTTTTCTTTTCTTTCTTGAGATATCTTTCGGTCTCTTGGAATCCATTCTGTAGTCTTTTGTTCATAATTTGTTCATAATTTTTTAGCATTGTCTACTACGATGCATTTTTTTTACGTTCTCTTGATAATTCTCTGATCATGAATTCCAAATCTGATTGATGTATTTTCGTTAAACATGAATCAAAACGGATGAAGAATTCTCCGTCTATCTCGTCACCTTTTATAGAAATAGATACACTTATACACAAAGACACATATACACTTATATACACACATACGCTTTAGTAGTGGTAGTACTGCGTTTCTCAGTCATTTGTGCAGTCCCATAACGCCAGTTTCAAAAAGACCACCGTGAAATAAAAAGCATGTGTGCTGTTTGCTTCTGTCTGTTTCTCCGCTTACTTTTTCTAAATCGCCCAATGGTTTTCGGTCAAAAACAAAAACTGGGATCATAATGGAATATAACTAGTGATACTTTTTAAACCCTCACATAATAGGAATACGATCCCATTGGGAGCAAGGGATTCGAATCATAATGTTAGTAGCAAAACTCCCCTTTAGTCATTTGTTGCAATTTTATTTCGCTTAAACATTGTACAGATGAGTACCTATTATTTTGAGAATCTGGTTTTATGCGATCGAGTCTTTCCCGTGAAACTGCATTTATAGAGGATTAGTCTGAAAAATATGAGTTATATACCCCATCATTATCATCCATAACGTTTGTATAATAATATAATATATTGAGATAACTTATATGTAATAAAAAGTATAACTTTACATTTGTCGGAAGTATGCATTTATATAGAAAATATAGTTTACTAACTGGAGCCCGTGACTTCGTTTGAGTAGAAAAATACAAAAATATAAAACCAGAGAAAATATCCGACATCTTTATCGCTGTGACGACGGTGGCACCATTATGGCGACAGTGGCGCCTATTTTTTTTTAAATATTTTTAGACGATCTCTTGGGAAATTAACATTTTTCCAAAATAAAAGTATAATATTAAACTATATAAACTATATAATAATGCAGGTAATAAACTACATGTATGCCAAATTTCATCCAAATCCATTTAGTAGTTTTTACATGAAAGAGTAACAAACATACACATACATCCATCCATCCTCACAAACTTTCGCATTTATAATATATTAATAGGATGGAATGGGTTATTAGAAATAAATAAAAGAAAGCACTTTCATTGTAATGTTAAAATTTATTTAGGACATATTAACAAATAAAAGCAGTGGAAATGAGTCTCACGTCTGATATAATATAACAATATTTTTTATTATTAATTTGAAATTTTTGAACGTTGAAGACGTTTTAATTTTAGTTAATTTGAACTGTCCCTTTTCCCTCGTCGCTCTAATCCCTCATTCTTATTCCTACTACAGCGCACTTACAGCACCTATGGCGTACCACCACTGGTGGCAAAAATTGTGATGGTTAATGGGAACAATCCGCTTATGATATTGGTGACGGCAGCTACCTACCGTCAAGTAGACCGTCAGCCTGTATGTCTGTAGCCTGTAAAAAACGATCTTTAACGATCTTTAAAAAAAAGAGTCATACCATTGTGTTACGAAACACGATTTTAGTTAGTTCTCTTTATTGAAACAAATCTGTGTTTTCGGGTTCATGTTAAAATTGGTTGCACATAGAAGAGTGTTGTTGGTAAAAGATAAAAGTTTCTCTCATTGCACAAGATGCAAGCTGCAAGGGCATTGTGCATGTGCTGTGCGATGATAAGAGTACTGCACCTCAACCACGTACACTACGTGACTTTTACACGACCGACACACTCCGACTTATCATAAAACCGAATTGATTGGATGTGATGATAAAAGGGAAAGTGTGTAAGGATTTTTACGGAACCATCTGGAACTGTTGCCATTGAACTAACATTAAAACTACATAAACTAGTAGAATTACATGAAATAGGATCTAAAATGAACGCACGATGAATAAATATTTATACATTTAAAATTGTTTCAGAAAACATAATTATAATATATTTGACGAGCCCATTGACCGAGTGGTTAGGGTACACGCCTTAACGCTCTGCCTCAGAATTAGATACCCGACAGGGCCAATTTTGGAAATGCACTTTTCAAAGTTGTCTGGTGTGAACCTGGCAGGACACAATGCGTTTCGCTGTCATTTGGATTATCCCGTCTGGCGGCAGTAACCACCCCTTTCAGAAAAAAACCATTGTGTTCTGTAAATAAATTCAAATATAAGTATTATATGTAGATAAAAAAGGCTGTCTTAGTTGTTTCTGTAGTAAAATAAAAATCATACTCGTACACTGCTTTATTAGACGCCATCAAAATATAATATCTTACAGCAGTAAGACAATCTTTGATTTGTAGACGTCAATGCGCGTAATAGAGAAATTTATGCAAGCAATTATTATTGCAAGCAATTAGCAATTTATTCTTTGTCCCCATTTTGTTACTTCTAATATTATAAACAATAATATTGTATGATCTTCGATTATTTTCGAGGTACGAGTAATCATCGACACTACTAATATTCATCTGATTTAAAAAAAAAAAACTTTTACCAATAGTTAGACTTTCAGGATGGACATAGGCTAAATATCCCACGCGGGCAAGGCCGCAGGCACCACCTATCTAAAATAAGATAAAATAAAGATAGGCGTAAAGCCCGTTACACACGTAGCTATAATATATATTAATATAAATTATAGCAATGCATATTGCGATATATTTTCTATACAAATATTGAAGTGACCACACACGCATCTATAATATACATATATATTTCTATGACGTCACCAACGTATACCGTAATATATATTATAGCACGGTATATTAATATATATTATAACTACGTTTGTGATGGGCTTTAGGCGTTATACGAGTACCACCCAGTTAGGTAGGTATATCTTGGTAACAACGGTAATGTTTGTATGAAGATTCAAAGTTACCAGTGTTATTGAATTTTAAAAAGAAAATATCTGAATAATCTGAAAATTGACATGAAAATGAACAAACTTTGCATTGTGTATAGTTATTGTTTATCCATATGCAGTTAGAAAGAATTATTAAAATTGAACAGCTCAGCGGTATTTCCCATTGTGTTATGACTCAAACCTTTGACTATAAATCATATCATATTATTACTACATAGTAACCCATAGAATTAACTTTTTTAAGTTGTATAAACCTACTCATTCGATTTAATTCTTTCATCTATAGGAATTAGGTTTATTTCTGCATCCCCGTCCGTATATCTTTATAATTATCAGTAGTCTTGTCAAGAAGTGTGTTTCCTGGGAAAAATAGTTAGAAGTCTTCGAAAAATATGAGTCATACCTCATTAGAGGCGGAATGCAATTCTGAGAGACCTTTTCAGGATTTTTTCTGGCAATAAAAATTGCAATTGTTATACAAAAACGACTTTTCACATAACTTTTCACAGAGTAGTCCGATTTTGATAATTCTTAAGGAAAACAGGGGATGATTGATTGTTCACCCACTGATTGTAATGTATGACCACGCATAATGATGATCCCATATAAATTTGGAAAAAAAAAATTACATTAAGGGTGGGAAAATAGGGGTGATTTATTGTTCACTCGCAGATTTTAATGCTGAGTTGTGTATTACAATTTAAAAAAAGTAATCAAAAATTAAGCATATAGTAATTAGTAGCCACAAAAAATTATAAAATAAAAGCTTTTTAACAAAAAAAATTTTTATATAAAAAATAAAAAAGTTAACTTGTTTGTGTATGCTTCAAAAACTTTTCACATATGGAAAGAGGGATAAACGGCGAAGGTTTATATAAGTATATACAAAAATTAAACCCCGGGCGAAGCCGGGTGCAGATCGCAAGTATGATATAAAATGAACATGAAGTTAATTTACATATAAAGACAAATAAACTGTCCATTTGTTTCTTAAATTATAAGCCTTTTGACAGTAATAATATAAAGTGAGTCATAAACTACTTGACCTAAGAGCTCGACAATTTTATGTAGAACGAATTACACTCATATATGTACATAGTTTATGTTTTATTAAAATTTATTGCTAGTCATGGTTTTGTGGATATAATATTAAATCAAAATCTTTTGAGATTAATTTAATATTTTTTCTTATAGACCACAACTTTTTTTGTACATTTTGATTAACATTATGTAGTTACTTATTGACTATTTGAAGAATCATTCACACTTTATAGGTAACATTTAGTTCTTTATTTGTTATGGAACAGTTTGACACACACAAGCGCTATAAAGAATATTAAAAAATATCTTAAAAGTTAATCTTCGTGATATGTCGTAGAAAATCGTTGTTTGAGTCCGCTCTTGGCATTCACCGCGTGCCTTATGATTATATTCAATGAAACATAATGGCGCCGGCAGTGAACGCGAGGAGTTGGACTGTTATCTTCTTTTCTTATATTTTCTTTCTTGCTTTTATCTTCTTTCTTGATCCCATTACTGGTAGATATTTACTACTAAACATACATAACTACGCAGAACTTATACTGGTAGGTAAATAGCTAAAAACAAAGGTCTAAAACCTAAACGTATGGCAGTTTTTAATATTACGTTCCAAAGACACTGATGAAATGTCTCGTCTACAAATTACAGGTAGCTCACCGAGCGATTGAGAGGGAAATCCTTGGCGTTTCTCTGAGGGATATGATCTGATATAAGCTGATCCGTCAGAGAACAATGGTGGTCAAAATAGCTCAAAGGATTAGCTGAAGTGGGAATGGAAGGGACAGAGATTGGGCGTTGCGTTAGACGATTGGAGTGGAAGCTACTGTCGAAACGTCCCGTAGACCGATCACCTGCTGCTGAAGAACCGATAATCTTAAGACAGCGGCTGTCAGTGGGCACATATGCGAAGGGTAGCGGATAGAGTTAGGTGGAGCTATTAAAAAGGCCTATGGCTTGTGTGGACTGATATAATTATGATGATACGTAAAGAAACAGTTATTGCTTTGAAAGCAGTGAAATATTGATGTCAAACGTTGAATAAACATGCGTCTACTGCTAATTTGAAGTGAGCTGGAGTTTTATACATCTTGTCTTATTGAGTTGAGACTTGTTCCCAGCAGTCAAATCTTCTATATACCTATATAATACCTATATAGATTATACGAAATAAATAGACATATCTTCTTTCTGGCCGAATCACTCGTGCTGGAGTGGTCGTTGTCAACAGTAACATAATTATTTTGTATTTTTTATTATATCAATAGAAAACAAATTTACGTGGATAACATTAAAGTGTAGGTAACTTACAACTTATTGTTAAATTAATAAGTAAAACTATTTACTACATAAAAGTAGAGTTCTATGAACTGCAATATTAGACAATCTGATTGATGCACTGGACGTCGTAAATCTTAACGATTTTGTATGAAATTTTGATGTAACCTCATTTATTGAGACCACTTTTGTTTCTGCGTTCCCAAACAAAATTCAACCCCTGATTAAAAGATATATCTATTTCCGAGTGTGAGCGAAATTGTTTTAGCGTCCAACTTAAAGGATAAAGGGCTTTATAAATAATGTTTAACGAATGATAACTTGTATTGTTTGCATGTTCAAAGAACAAATCCTAGCGTTGCGTGACGCATAATATTTAGTATAACAAACTTTGTATTGGAAATTAGCGATTGCATTAACCTAGAGTTTTTATGTTTTCTACTGAAGTCACGTTGCTTGTAATATTCGCACAGGCCACAATTTAACAAATTCAACATATTACACATTACACACTTTGCCGACTCTGACATTAATTAAAAGAATCCTTTATTCTGGATTGATTTGGAAAGGAGGCACTTAAATGTTTAAAGTAAGTAAGTTATGTCATAAGTTTTTAAAGTGAATAAAATTGTTTTCATATCATTTGATGACTGTCGCGTCACTTTCATTATTTACTTCATGATTTAAAAAGTTTGAATTTAAAGGTAAAAATTAAAAAAACCTTCGGTTTTCTCAATCGCTCTAAGCGCCTAGTGAATATCGTTTGAAACCGTATTCGAATATTTGCCAGGTGAACATTGAGAGCTGTTAGCAATAATCGTAAAGCAAATTTATGATCGGTACGGAAAGTGAAGTAAAACTCCCCCCAACGAATGTTTGGTGTTTCGTGCTCGCACCCGCGTAGTGACATTGTACTTGACCCATTTACTTAATGACCTAAGTTTTGGCAATAAACACGCAGTTATACCGAGTACGAGAAATGAGAATAGTAAAATTGTAGTATAGTCGCAGGGCACACTGCGTTTCACAGTCATTTATAAATTGATTGCTTTGCTAGAATTTATTTACAGCCAAGAGCTCTCTTGAGAAAGTTTTCACCTCTCTGAAACAATTTCATCTTCTCGCCTACTCGTTTTTGGAAATTGAAAATTGATTGTAAAAAAAAAACAACAACAACAGTACCAAGTATCACTCAATAGTAAGTACTATTAATGGTACAGTCCAATGGTACTAGAGCAACTACATGAATAAAACTACACATCATCGACACTGGCCAAATATTACAATCAAATGGTGGTACTGGAGCAACTACGTCGTACTGTTAATACCAAAATATCATTAGTAACATTAGTGGTGTGTTAGCGACACCAAGTAGTGTCACTAGTTGTATTATATTTATGGCACAGTCCAATGGTACTAGAGCAACTACATCGCAAATCATTAGCTAAAAATCGAATTTTGGAATGTCGATACAATTGGTGAAAGCAATATACAAATTCTCACGTTCACAGACTACAATTAAAAAGGAAAATATGAAGTGTATGCGAGCATTAGCTGTGAACCGTGCGGAGCTGCGTGTTTCCCTACATGTATGTAGTGCACACGTTACAAACATAGATCAGGGTTGCATTGTCAGGGAACAATGAGCGGGGATGCAGCTGCCGAGGCTATTGTGTCGCCGGGTGAGGGGTCACGCGCTCAACCATTAACCAATGTATACCTACTGTTGTGCGTTTAAACTTCCTATGGAGGCCGTTGAACGGAACGTCAAGGTTCCGTCAGTCATTAAACATTCAAGATAAAATTTGTGTGTGTTTTATTTTGGGAGGAAATTATTAGACAAAAACATGGTCCTTTGAGCCGGTTATGCGTAAAGCGTGAACAATAATAAAGTACAAGTTATCGCGAGTGTAATGAACAATATATATTGAACAATAGTTTCTTAATTCATCATAAAAACTATCAATTAATTTTATTGAAATAGTGGGGTATAGCAAAATCTGACATTTTTGTAACGAAAATTCTAATTACAGTGACATTAAATCAACTGTCATTTTGACATCAAATGTCAAGTGGAAGTGTCATTTGAACCATACTTCAATTCGATAATTGTTATTATTAACAGTGAAAATTTAGCAAAATAACAAATTTACATATTAATTACATATTAAATAACATTAAACTTTAGTTTTGGACTAGATAAGTGAGTAACATAAACGTATTAGTGAATTAATAAGTGTTTGTAACAAGCTAGAACATTTGTTGCTAGAATCTACGGACATATAACAACATCAAATCAAAATGAGTTTAACGAGTGAAATAGACATTAAAACATTACAAAAACATCAAATTTCTTTACGAAATCAATTACAAAGTGCTTATACTAACTTCAAGAAAACACCTAAGGACAGATTTACTTGGAATTATGTAAAAACAAAACTAGATTTACTAGAAGAATATTGGTCAAGTTTTCAAAAAAATCATTTACAAATATTACAAAAGAGTGAAGAAACAGAAGAAAAATACTTGGAATTTTATTTTGAAACAGAGGATGAATATGCTATAGCTAAAGACTACATGTTAACAAAACTCAGTGTCCTTACTCCACAAATTGAAAAAACAGAAGATACAAAATCACAATTTAATCTGCCACCGATACAAATACCAAAATTCGATGGACAGTACAGCGAGTGGACTTCATTTCATGACCAGTTTGTTTCATTAGTACATCTAAATAATTCATTAAGCAATGTAAATAAGTTGCATATGTTAAAACAAAATTTAGTGGGTGAAGCTGCCAATTTATTGAAAAACATTGCAATCACTGATAATAATTATGGACATGCATGGATAAAATTGAAGAAAAGATACAGTAATAAGAGAATAATCATAAATTCATATTTACAAAAACTTACCTCACTTAAAACTATTTCGTTTGAGAGTGCGACAGCGATCAAGAATCTGTTAGACACTACATCAGATTGTCTCAGTGGTCTTGAAGGAATAGGGGTGGATACAACTTCGTGGGATACAATATTAATCTTTTTGCTGTCACAAAAATTGGATAATGACTCCGTTAAACAATGGGAAGAGATTGCTAACAAGGATCTTAACGATGAGTTGCCAACATACAAACAATTTTCAGAATTTTTAGAAAGGCGTTTTAGATCTCTTGAAGGCTGCGGTCAAGCTACATACAGTTCAAACTCACGAGCGATGACTAACATAAGATTCAATACCAACAAAAAAGTATTTCTAAACACACCTAAAGAAGTATGTGTGGTGTGCGATGGTGAACATTACATCTTCAAATGCAAATTATTTATACAAATGTCAATAACAGAGAGAAAAGCGTTCATTCAACAAAAACATCTTTGCTTTAATTGCTTAATACCAAATCATGGAGTTAAAGACTGTAAAGCTTCTAATTGTCGCATTTGTGGACGCCGTCACCACTCTCTGATCCACACTGAAACAGATAACAAAACACCTCCCAAAAGGTATGAACGACAATGTAAACCTATAACACAACACCCAGAAGAGAGAACAAGGCAACAACATACAACCAATAATGATGACAACAATACAACTATTTATCATGTTACAAATAATACAACTAACATACTGTTAGCAACAGCATTAGTGACAGTGAAGTCACACAACGGCCATGCACTGTCACTAAGAGCATTGATTGATCCAGGTGCGGAGGGATCTTTTATTACCGAGAATGCAACACAAGCACTCGGTCTGAGAAGAAAGCCAATAAGTGGCTACATAAGTGGATTAGAAAACAAGATTATTGCACATACAAAGCATTCAGTTACCTTTACATTACAATCAAACTATGACAAAACATTACAATTGCCAGTCAAAGCCCAGGTACTTCCAACACTGACACGCTTGCTTCCATCAAGGCAAGTGAACAATACCTGGAGCCATTTACAAGGGTTGACACTAGCTGATCCTGAGTATAATAAACCTGCTAAAGTAGATTTATTATTGGGAGTTGAAGTCTATTACAAAATTATGCTCGAGGGTATAGTTTCTGGATCAGCTGGAACTCCATTAGCACAAAAAACGAGACTCGGTTGGATACTTTCAGGAGAAGTTTATACAACAACCAATCGAAGTAACAACATAATAAACATGCATATTTTAACACAAGATGAAGACACATATCAATTACAAAAATTTTGGGAATTAGAATCACCAGATTCATATAACAATAAACAAATTATGACACAAGAAGAATTACTCTGTGAGAAAATATTTGCAGAAACACACACACGAGATAGCGAAGGAAGATACATTGTGGAAATTCCCTTTAAAGACAAAACTTTAGAGTATGGAGATACAAAACAAGTAGCTGAAAAGAGACTTCAACAATTAGAGAATAAATTGAACAAAGATATTGAGTTAAAACAAGAGTACACAAGAGTCTTAATGGAATATTTACATTTAGGACACATGAACGAAATAAAAACAGAAGAAGATAACACATCAAGGAAATATTACATGCCACATCATGCGGTTCTTAGACCAGACAAATTGACTTCAAAATTAAGAATTGTATTCGATGCATCTTGCAAGGGCCCATATGGCTATTCTCTGAATGATAACATGCTGATTGGTCCTAAATTACAAGCTGATCTACGTCAAATAGTATTAAAATGGAGAACACACGAAGTAGTTTTCACAGCAGATTGCATCAAAATGTATAGACAAATAAGAGTCACAGATGAGTGTGCCAGTTACCAACGTATTTTGTGGAAGGTTGACGGACAAATCAAAGAATACAGTCTGAACAGAGTAACCTTTGGAACTGCTTGTGCTCCATATCTTGCTACAAAAACAATTCAGCAACTAGCAGTTGATGAAGAACAGAGATTTCCAAGAGGTGCACAGATCGCAAAGTCGGATTATTATATGGATGATTTATTATCAGGAGCGGACAGTATTCACGAAGCAATCACATACTACCGTGAAATAACAAGTTTGATGCAAGCTGGCGGATTTGAATTACAAAAATGGACGAGTAACAAATTAGAGTTCATAGAACAAATAGAAAAGGGGAAAACTAAACACGATGACACATACTTTATAAAGTCAGATGACATAGTAAAAACTCTCGGAATAACTTGGAATAAAGGTACCGATGCCTTTCAGTACAATATAAATCAGCCTCGAATAACTAACATTATTTCAAAGAGATTTATTCTTAGTGAGATATCACGACTTTTTGATCCAATGGGGTGGTTAGCTCCAGTCATTATATGTGCTAAGATCATAATTCAAAAACTGTGGCTGGCGAGAATAACTTGGGATGAAGAAGTTCCTATTAACATTAAAACAGAATGGTTAAACTTTCGTAGTAGTCTAGAGGAAACTAAACACATCACTATCAAGAGATGGCTGCAGACAAACAACACTGATCAGGACATAGAACTACACGGCTATTGTGATGCGTCACAGACAGCCTATGCAGCAGTTGTCTATGCTCGAGTGATTAAAAAGCACTGTAAGATTTATACAAATTTAGTAACGGCGAAAACCAGAGTTGCTCCTATCAAAACCATATCGATACCTAGACTTGAGCTTTGTGGGGCGGTATTGCTGACAAAGTTGCTGAGAGAGACAGCTGAAATCCTGAAAATACCACAAAGTAAAATACATGCCTACACTGATTCGTGCATAGTATTGGCTTGGCTGCAGAGCCATCCTTCAAAATGGAAGACTTTTGTAGCCAACAGAACATCTGAAATCATTAACATATTACCAGAGATAACTTGGAGCCATGTCATGTCTGCAAAAAATCCAGCGGATATAGCATCACGAGGTACTACTCCCATACAACTACAACAAAATCATTTATGGTGGGCTGGTCCGAACGAAATACGAGAAAAGGAAGTTAAATATAAAAATTTAAAGGACAATTCTACAAACCAAGAAGTTAGAAGGGAAAAGGTGAAGGTTATGACAGCTATAATAACAAACAGCGACGAATTCGAATTAATATCAAAATATTCAAGCTTAACAAAATTACTAAGAGTTACTGCTTACTTACTTAGAGTTTTCAAGAGGAATAAACCTACAAGGTTACATTTAACCGGAGAAGAATTAAAGCAAGCGAGAGAAACGTCCATAAGGAGATGTCAAGCACAATCATTTTCAGAAGAACTGGAAAGGTTAAGGAAGGGAGAAAATGTAAAGAAAAAGAGTAAAATCCGATCTTTGAATCCATTCATTGACAGAAAAGGTATCATAAGGGTTGGAGGCAGATTACAAAATAGTTTCTTACCTGATTACACCAAACACCAAATTATCCTGCCGGAAAAGCATCATTTCACTAAATTAATACTTACCGATTTTCACATAAAAACCATGCATGGCGGTCCAATGCTCTTGCTCAATAACCTGCGAAGAAATTACTGGATTATACACGGAAAGAAACAAGCGAGACAAATAGTATATCAATGCATAGTATGTACTAGACATAAAGCGTCGATCAAAACGCAATTGATGGGATCATTACCTGAACAACGAGTCATTCCTTGTAAACCATTCCTGAGAAGCGGTGTAGATTTTGCCGGTCCAATTGACTTGAGATTAACAAAGGGCAGAGGCCATAAAACACAGAAAGGCTATTTGGCCATTTTTATTTGCTTAGTGACACGAGCAATTCATATCGAAATTGTAACATCCCTGTCTGCTCAAGACTTCATAGCGGCCTTTAAACGTTTTGTTGCGCGTAGAGGTCGTTGTGCAGATATGTGGAGTGACAACGCTACAAACTTGTCTGCTGGAAACAAAGAACTAAAGACCACCTTTAGAAACATGAGTGACGACGTAAAGAATCTATTAGCTAATGATGAAACAACATGGCACCACATCCCTGCTTCAGCACCACATTTCGGCGGACTGTGGGAAGCCGGTGTGAAATCTATCAAGTTTCACCTGAGACGAGTCCTGGGCAATACAACATTAACATATGAAGAAATGTCCACCGTAACATCTCAGATAGAAGCTTGCCTTAATTCCCGTCCAATATCTCCTATGAGCGATGATCCTACAGATCTCTTACCTTTGACTCCTGGCCATTTTCTCATCGGTGAAGCGCCTATCACTGTTCCAGACGAGGACTATTTAAATTCAAATGTAAACAGGCTGTCCAGATGGCAACATGCACAAAGACTTACTCAACACTTCTGGACTAGATGGTCAAATGAATACTTGTCAAGACTTCAACAAAGACCCAAGTGGATGACCAAGCAACAGAATATAGAAACGGGCGATCTAGTTTTACTGAAGGACCAAAATCTTCCTCCTTCCAAATGGAGTCTCGGAAGAATAGTGAACATTCATCCTGGCACGGACAATCTAGTGAGAGTGGTATCTGTACAGTGTAAAAGTGCAATTCTTAAGAGACCTATAACAAAGATATGCCGCCTTCCAATTTAACTTCATTAATTCTACATTATTTGTTGTTTACATTTTTCATTAGTTAATTATCAAACATTTTTTTGTGTTACATTACATTTACATTTGCTATTTTTCTTTTCCTTTTTGGAAGGACCTCAAGATGTCCTTGGTGGGGCGGTATGTTGTGCGTTTAAACTTCCTATGGAGGCCGTTGAACGGAACGTCAAGGTTCCGTCAGTCATTAAACATTCAAGATAAAATTTGTGTGTGTTTTATTTTGGGAGGAAATTATTAGACAAAAACACCTACTATGCCGTACTCCGTCTATATAATGTGTTGAGAATAGCTGAATTTACTGGGAATATGTACGTAGTTATTGGTTTTTCATAGTTGACTATCTAAGATGGCAACTGTCAATTATTAAAAAATGGTTTTCTTTGGATTTTTTTTAAAGTAAATGTCAGGCTGACGGTCCACTTGATGGTAGGTGGCTACCGTCGCTTGTTAACATATGATACGCCATAGGTGTTGCAAGTGCGCCACCGACCTTACTAAGATAAATCTAATTTAAGAGATTAGGAATAATTTAGTACTACAAAATTTCAAAGAAATCAGTAAATTCTACATATAATTAGTATGCACAACAGAACCTGACCTAACCTAATTGGAACCTTAACCTAACCGACCACCGAACCTAACCTAAGTTGAAGCCTAACATATTCTACGTCGTATGTCGACCTGACCTAACACCTGATCTAACTCGGTACCTATCCTCAGAGGATCGTATCAGAGTAGATATTCTGAAATAACACATTTTTTAGTAACAATAATCGTCCTTGTATTTATTTACTTGCCACCTACTTCCCAGTCGAAAAGTATTACCGAATCGGTTGAAGATTTTAATTTATAGATTTGTAAAAATTAATTTTTAATATTTTTTAATAATTCATAATAATCATTTTATTATGTAACCAGCGGATGCATTTTTCCATCGGTTAGCGCCCTTTTCATTAGTGAAAACCGCATAAAAAATAGTTTGTCGGTTTATAAGAAGTTAGTGTTGAAATAGATACAGGCGGACAGAGACTTTATTTTATAATAAGTGTAGATATATTGAATTTTTACAGTATTTACACTATTATTACGCATTATATTTCATGTACCTAAGTAATTAAATTACATACTGTATAAAAGATAGAAATGCTAGAAAATACTCCACGATGGAATATTTTAAATGCATTATTTAGTAACACAAGCTACTGTAGACAAAATTAGCAAATTCAGACAATTTGGCTATGCTAAAATCAGAGATAGTTATCGATTACATTCAAAACGGAATTGCAGTGGTACGAGGGCTGATTCCTACATATACAATATGATAATATATTCGGCATAAAAGCACCACAAGTCGTTAAATGTAAGAAGTCGGGCTTTAGTTAAAACATATAGGGATATTTACATTTATTAATTATTCACCAGTATTTTGTGTTTTTTCATTTATTAACGAAGCATTAAATGATTTTAATATTTTTAACATTAGACTTTCATAATTCTATTCGTTTCTTTTGTGCTTGCGTGCTAATGCAAGTACACACATTCTGTAATTTCACGATGAAGGAATTCGCGCAGAAAGGAATCTTGCTTATTAAACTTCCTTATTATAATATGATAAATATAGATTATTTTCAGGCGTTTGAAAATCATCACGAAGAGATCTCACTAACTTCTACATGTTCAAATGATGTGAAATGTAGTATACTGTTATTTCGGTGGTATTTCTATGACACGGTAACCTTGACTTGATGCTGCAGCATCAAGTAGTTTGCGGAATACCCAACTCCTCAGCAACATACAATAGAAAGCGCGTTTGGGCACAATAAATCCTTGGGAGTTAAGTAGTTTATTATTTTTAAATATAGATTGTATTTCATAAAATAATCTGACATAATATGTTTTTATGAACATCTCAATTATTTATTTTGTTTAGCTCGTAGAAAAATTAACTCCTAGAAAATATTATATGTAGGTATAGTCAAACGAGAACTCATTTAATTTTATCGTGCGTGATACAACATATTATCGCATTTGCTTGTGAATCTTCTATCGATCGGTACACACACACACACACACACATACACACTGATAACATTAAAGATTATACAGGGCGTCCCAAGACTATGCGACATGAAGGGAAAGTACCTTAAATATCGTAGATAGGATATTTTGTTGAAAGAAGACTTTATGTTATTTTTAAAAGTTAGTAATACTGTAGTCAAAGATTTTCTAAAAATTACTTGCTTCGTCGGAAATAAATAATATTCTTGAAATTTGTATCAAACATTTTACGTTATTTTATTCCTTTCTTTTAAGATACTATGTTACTTAAGAAGAATTATTATTTTTTGTCCATTCTTTCGATTGGCATCATAAAAATACGGGTGATATTTTTTTCACATTTAAGTCGATTCGATTCCCAGACGAAGCAAGTAATTTTTGGAAAATCTTTGGATGCAATATTACTAACATTTAAAAATAACACAAAGTCTTCTTTCAGCAAAATATCCTATCTACGATATTTAAGGTATTTTCCCTTCATGTCGCCATAGTCTTGGGACGCCCTGTATAGTATGTCTATGTCGTAAAACCGTCAGACTAGATCCATTTGGCTTGCTAGTTCATTTTCTTTGCTCAATATTAGATGTGATACATATTTTATTAATTCTCTTTCGCAAATATTTATGTGGTTACTTATATTTTGATGACATACAAAAGTACAGAAACGGAAACATCCAGAAAAACGGAACATCCTTATTCCCGAGAGCTGACTTTTTTGATGATTGTTTGCTAATTACAAAGTAGTTTAAAATAACTAAATAAAAATAAGCTTTTCGTGGGACTTTTTGTAGTTATTTATTAAGATACAAAATTTCCAGAAATATATTTCACAAATAACAGTTAAAATCTTTAATTTCTTTGAATTTTATTAAGTAGTATGATTGTGATCTAATTAGTTTAATGGCCCTTTTTTGCAAAATTAAAATTTTTATAATTGCACTCGCAGTTATTATTAGTTATCATTATTAGTCACTATTATCATTGCACTCGCAATATAATATTATTGACACTTTTACTTAATTTAGAGTTATTTCCCTTGTTTATTTAATTTATATTGCCGATATGTCAAAAAGAAATGATATTTACTCAAACGATTGAGAATCATAAGTAGACCAATGTTAATGTGAAAGCTACTTTGAGTTACTTGAAATAACTTAATTATTTATCGAATGGACTCCAAATTGAAGTAATGTAAACATAATTTCGAATTACACTTAATATTCTAGTAAATCAAAGACAGCTAATAAACTTTAAATGCAGAGCACAAAATAACATGCTTGTTCAAACACATTTAAGGCTCGGGTTTGATTGATCGTAGCGGCCCCTTGTGTCGATGGTCGGTGCACTCTCCATGGTGAAGGAATGTAAACATTGGACGGTAATCAAATTGCCAGAAACCCACCCTCAAATATTGGGGCGGTTTGCTACTTAATAAGCTGTTTTTCGAAATATTCATGTCAATATACTCGGAATATTAGCTCAATGTATATTAGACATTACAAAAGGGTTCAATAATTAATTTGTTTGCTTACAATATGGATTCTACGAAATTACTAAATAGATTTACTACAGGATATGTACAGTCGCGGTACCTTCGGAATGTTCGGAAGTCGTAAACTCTTTGTACCTATTGAAACTAAAGCACTAAGCAGACAACGGACAGACGTTTGAAATGAAATTTTTGCATGATTGAAACTTTAAGATGACGAAACTTTTCTTACCCTGACTGTACACAATTTTATTTTAGCCGAGTAATTAATGTCCTTGCTTTAGCGCTCTGACTCAGGGGTACCGGGTTCGATTCAGGGAAGGGCCATGGAAAAGAAATCTTACGATAAATATTTAAATGATCCGATGTAAATGTCAAATAAAAGGAATTACTATTAAAAATTTTAAATAATTTAATTACTTAATGATTTCCTTAAATTATTATTATTTATAAATGGTTATATTTGAATCAATATTAAGCATTTTTTTAAAACAATTATTAAACAGTTAGCAAGCCGACAGACAAAAGTTATATATGAATCTACAAAAAATATTCTTACATGTTTATAATTTATACGATAAACAACAGCAGGCCGGCTAACGACCCACTTGAAATTATGTCGCCTATGATAACAAGCACCAGGGTATATGCAAGTTTGGAGACAACCCTGATAGAATTTTGTAATTATAGGTTTAGGTAGCTATTTATGCAATTACAAGGAGGGGTGACATACGGAAGTAACTCTGATGAAACCTTTCATTGGGTATCAAATTACAAGCCATTAAACAAAGTGGTCGCTCACACGTATGGATGTTTAAATTGAACTTGATCTAAAGTGCAAAGAAATAATACATACACCAATTCTAATAAAATTGCTAGTGTTAGGATGGTTCGTAATATTTTATTTTTAAACATTTCTAAAGCATTAAATTTTGTCTACTCAGTTTATTTTAATTATTATCGATATAATTATTATAGAATTCATAGAATTATAATTATAGATTAATAGTTACATAAATTTTCATAAGTTATAATTTCGACATTAACCATTGATCACATTAACCCATTTGACTATCGCATTTATAGGCCAATACAATTTCTATTTGTAAAAAAAAAATCTATATCACCATGCTATTTCACTTGCTTTGCTATTCGTTAAGTATTTCTTTATACATGTCGGCAGGAATGTATAAAGAAGAATGTCGGCAGGAAGACAAGAGTAATTATATATTAAAAAACATTATATTTATATATTAACATATACATGCAAACATTAAGAAATAAAATTCAATGTAAAGTTGAATGAGAATGTTATTAGTGAATTTTCTTATGGATTTGTGTAGTCATAAATAAAATGAAAAAGGGGCATTACTCTATAAGTAACGACTTATCTACGTGTAGGCTTATATTTAATGAAGTCAGGCGCTAGTTAAAAATATGTAATGTCAATAATCACTACAATTTGGATATTTGGACAGTTCACAAAGCATTTGTTAATTCGACTGTACTTTTTTAGTACTTCGAACAGTAGGGTTATTAAGAATAGTACTTTTAGGGATAAGTGGAAACAAAAATCCATTTATCCTTACCGATGAGAATACGTTAGTAGGGATAGGTGAAACGGGCGCAATATCCAATTAATCGATCACTTATTGCAATCGGATTAGAAATTACAATAAGTAGTATAACCCACTTTCTTTTGTTTCTTGTTATTTTGTTTTTGTGTTCTTGGCAAGCCCATAGTTTAGTAATTCACACACATTAATAAAAAAAAAATTCCAGACATATTTGAACACGTCTAGTAGACACAAGACCATAAGAAAAGGACTTGAGGAGAGATAGATTTTTTCAGTTATGCTCTCAGTAGGTACTAAAGTATGTAGCTCCCTAACCTACTCATATGCAAAGCAGTTCACCCAACGCTAACTACATGAACATTACTTTAAACTATGAATTGCCAATTATTTTCAATTTAGCTAAAGCAGTCACTATACTTATTTCTTTATAAGTTTAGAAATTAAAAACATATTTTTATATCGGAATACATGATAACTATTAAAATCAATATAAATTAGTTTAAGGCTTATTTTTGGATATGTGAAAACATTTAAACATCTTACAAAATAATATTAAAATAGATATAAAGAGGAATTATTTAAACTTATTTATGTCACCGGGACATATTTTAAAAAATAAAAAAATAAATAAAAATTCTCTACTTAAGCACATTACTTCCGCTAATTGTGAAAATCCAGGCGAAGCAAGAGCGCGTTGGTCTAGTTTATGAGTTATTAAATAGTCGTTGCCCACATGAAGCTAAAAAGTAATTTTTTTTTCTTTAAAAGTTCCTTTAAAAATTCATCAAAATTTGTTTAACTTTCAAAAGTAAAAGACAGTATAATTTATGGGTAGAGACTATAATTAACATGGTATGTAAAGCAACATGTTAATTATTGACATAAGAAAATATAAGCCTTAATTAACATGATATACAAAGTAAGCTAATATAAGATGTAATTCACGGCTTCGCTAGCTTTAAATCTAGACTCACGTCATGTTAATTTAATAGCTGCATTTCGATTAAAAAAAAAATACTAAAAAGTTAAACGTCACGATCTTTTTTGCATTAAAAAATCTTTTATTGCCAGTACCCTATATAATGCTCAAACTATGTATAAGAAAATATTATAATACATTTTGAGCTTTGGAAGTTGTTTTGGAGATTTACAGACACACAATGTTTTATAATAATTATAGAAAATAGTTTAATAATATACACATTTAATAACGAAATTGTTTTGCTCGATGCTTTTTAAATATTAGAGGCAAGACACACTGTGTTTTGCAGTAATTTGGGCAGCCTGTCTTTCAGCAGTACTGTTGTGTTTCAGTGAGCGGCGAGTAAGGGATGTCTGGACATCTAATAAGAAGTAAGACAGAAAAGTGGAACAAAAGAAGTGACGTAACGGTGTACCAGATATAAAAAGAGAAGGAAAGTTGGACAGTATCGTAGATGGGAAGACGATGTTAAAGGTATTAAAAAGACAGATCGTTGTGGAGAACATTTGGGGAGGCCAATGCTGGAAAGAAAAACAATCAAGAAACCGGTGTCTAATGAAAGGCTTATTTATTATTTACATTTATTATCTTAAAAAAAAAAAAAAAACTATCTTTCATTCGTAATACTAAGTAGAAGATGAAATATAACTTATAATTGTTAATAAAGTCTATAATTGTTATATTATTAAGAGATGCCAAAGCCCATTTTGTTATCCTTTGCCCCTTATTTTTAATCCTTACCAAATTCTACAGTGCACTTGCAGCACCTGTGGCATTACTTGTGTTATATAGGCGGCGGTAGCCACGTGCCATCAAGTGGACCGTCAAACTACTTTTACCTTTACAAAAGTTGCTGTCAAATACGTGTAAATATTTAGTTGATGTAATAAGTCATTCTGCATTATAGCAGTCAATTCAAAAATACGATAAATATCAGTCGACAGATTGGAAGTAAATTGAAAAGTTAAAAAATTAGTTTTGAAAAAATGAAACTAATTTTCTAAAATGTATTAGAGTGTCTGTCACTTACACAGTTATCAAAAATGCGAGACCCCACAGCTATTGTCACCCAATAAAAAATCACATATCAACGACCTCTTTTTCTATTCAATGGGCTCCCGTGTATTGTACCGTTAAAAACCGGACGACCTTAGCACACTTTATAGCAGCTGTTTTACATTTTTTTTTTTTTTTGGAAATAATAAAACGTGTAACGGGTGGAAGGGAAAGGGAGGGCTGCGTGTCGCGTGGCGTAGGGCGTTGAACTCGCGTACAATACTACAAAATGTACAATTGAAATTTAATCTTTTAATGTTCATAGATAGTAATTAGTCATTGCAATAAGCTATAATGTAGTCAATTTCTATACACAAAAACCCCTACAAAACGAGTTTCATAAAATGTCAATTGAGTCTCTCTAAAAAAAATTAATCATTTTGTGGTCTTGGTTTAGTTAAAGCCTTTAGGATTTCACATATATGAATAAAAATCAATATTTCCAAAGACACATTCAAATACGATTAGTTGACAAAAGAAAGAGACGACAGGCTAAAAGAAGTTGAGCAAAGAAGAGATAGAAAAGAAATAATGAATATACCTACCGGTAATAGAAAGGTTTAATTAAAGGCAGAAAATAGAGATGCGTAATAAATAATGAAAATAGTGATTAGACTTAAGACTAAATTCTGAATCAGATGTTGAGGAAAAACTGACGATTTATAAGGATTATAGTCTAATTATAACACCTATAATAATTAAAACTTATAATAAGTATAGGTAACTTATTAAAAAAGAAAAATATTTTAAAAAAAGATAGTAAAATTACGTAATTAAAAAATAATAATTTATAATTTTATACATATAATTTTCATAAATTCCTAAGAAATGTTAGTATTGAAATATCTATGATAATAAAACATTAGTATAAATTACTTATATATTTATAAAATAAACTTTTTATTATTATGTTTATATTATTAATGGAATATTTACCTTTTCCCATTTTTCTAATTTTCCGAGTATTTATTGAATTAGATCAGCTTAAGCTAAAATTTTCACAGCATCGTCTTCACAAGTATGACAGGCAATGAAAATGGCATTTCATTAAAAAAATTATTACACTGGTATTATATCAAACCAAAAAAGGTCTTCCATCAAAAAGGAATGTTATTACACTTTAATGATTAATTTAATACTCAATAATAAATACATAATATTATTAATTTATAAGAACTGAATGGGCTTTATAGAATATGCTTTGGACATATTAACTAAACTATATTATCTAAAAGTGACATAACCGTCTATTAGTGAAATGGCACACTGAATTTCTCAGTCATTTATTGAGCAGCTCGTCTGGCGGTAGTAACCACCGCCAATATGTGATGTTGTGTTTTGATGAGTGAGTAATTGATGTCAGGGCTCATTTCCCTATATCCTTCTAATTCCTAAACCTACTAAGGTCGGTATCATACTTGAAGCACATTTGGCAAGCTTATTAACACAAGCAACGGTAACCACCTACCATCAAGTAGATAAGTAAGTAAAAAAATAGTAAGTAGTGTCTAGTGACCTTTACTTTTAATAAAATCGATAAACTCTTCAGTACATAGAGCTTTAAGTAATTTTTTACTAACATTTAAAAACTATTCTTACGTAACAGTTTTAATGGCGTGAGTGAAGTCAGTAATATGTATTTAAGAGAATTTGTTGTCTCAGCTTACTTGTCTTCAATAACCGAAGACAGAATGGGAAGTAACACATTCGTAACACTTATTGAACTCTAATATTTTAGAAAAAAATCTTTATAGGTGGTATTAGCCATCGACAATCCATAGCTAGGATAGTTAGGATGTTTACATGCAAAACTTTACTAGCTTGTATTACAAGAATTTTACAGAAAAAAATGTCATAAATACTGCACATTTTAGAAATTAATTATGCTAAATATGAAATTAATTTCAATTTTCAGTATGCTTCCAAACCTTCATATGATATATGATACATAGTTCCCGTTGGCAAGTGAACTCTTAAGCAGAAGATTTCCATAACAATGCTGGTCAGACATGAATTTAGTTAAAAAAGCTTGTATAATTATTCTAATAGTCTACATGAGCTATTTGAAACCGGTGCGCGACAAAGTAGGGGGTCGAACGATACCGTGGGAGATGGAACCTTGTCATAATTTCCATTACTCTCCCCTCTCCTGGCAGCTGTCGCGATAAAATATGGACTTGTCGATGGAATCGATTGTTTGATTCACGAATATTTTTATTGTTCTCCCATACGATTGTTTGTAAAGGCGAGTTTTTTTACAGACGTGATTGGAAGTCCTTTTTTTATTTGATTCATAAGGTAATTGCAATTTTTTTTACCGCAGTTATGGGGTAATTTGTTGTTTATATGATATATAAAAAAATCGTTAACAAATTCAGTAATGTATTGATTAAAAATTGAATTATAAAGAAATAAAGGAGTTACTATTGTAATTTTTTTAATGCAATTTAAATGTTCACTGGTAACTGGCTGGCTGGAATCAAGATGGAATTACCATCTAACATGAAAATTACATTCATTGTCATACGAAATCTACATAGTATCCTAAGTAATGTTTATAAATGCTGAGGATACTGTCCTCAACTAAAATATAAAAAAATTCACACCTAACAGAAATATTTGAACAATATGTTAAATTAATTAATTGGCCATATATTTTATATCAAGCGTTGATTTTTTCATTTATCAACGATTAAGAAAAAGTCCTGAACGTAGTCGCGGGCTAAAGCTAGTTAAGCTATAAATTTGTTTGAACAATGGCAGTAGTCCAGTAGGCCTTTGCATGAAAACCGGTTTCTGAATTATTCATATCAAACTCGCCATTCGTTACCCATTTCAATTTTACACAATAGAGATGCTTTTTAACTTACATTCTTACTTATGCGCTCAAATAATGACAAAATGAAGGGCTTAGAACTAGACAAAGCTACTTGAATTAATCACCCAAAATATGGGGTGTATTTTTTTTAATGGTCTATGGCTCTATCCTCTATGGTAGGGGTCGTCGAACGCAGCTGCGCGGGCGCGGATCAAATTGATACTAAGCGGGGTGCATACATATGTTCTCTTGCTCGTGTATTCGATACGTCAGTCATGCTATGCGGTTACTCGGGGTGGCGGGCACGCGATTAATTATTATAATATTTATTTATCACTAGACCGATGCGCCCCGGCTTCGTCTGCGTGCTAGTGGGAGCCTTTTTTTTTAATTATTTTGAAATTCAGATATTATCAAACTTTTCATATACTATTTGTTTAATGTAATGTTTACTACTTTTCTAATACAATCATTTAATTTTAAAATATTATTTATTATATTTGCACAATATAACGTTTCTTTTAATTCTAAATTATATATATTTACATATTATATAATATAAAGCTTCGGTCGCCTAGGCAGGGTCCCAAGCATGCAGGCTGCATTACCTCGTGGCATCAGCTCTATAATCGCCGGTTATATCAACAATTTTTATTATATTTTAACAATATCTTACTAATATTACTTGCTACCGACATGTAAATGTGAAAGTGCTTTAATAATTGTCACCCCATTCGCAGAAAATATAATAAGGAAACTGTTTTGCGTGGACGATAAGTACACCTCCATTAGAGTACGTTATGTGCGTATTGATTAACGACAGGTATGTCATTCCGATAACACAACAATATCGCTGGCAGCTCACTCGAACCAATCAATATTTCATCAAAGGTTATTGTCTCGTTTTACTAGTAAATAAACAGTTCACTGATTCCAGTGAGGTTTTTCAGTTACTTAAAACGATTTAGTCCACAATAATATAATTGTGATAATATTACTATACTAATATTACAAAGAGTGAGATAGAAAAATAGAGAGCGGTCTTTTTAATTTTTTTTATAATGTTAAGGTCGACAGACAGGCTGACGGTTCACTCGATGGTAGGTGGCTACCGTTGCCTATAACACAAGCAAAGCTATAGGTGCTGCAAGTGAGCTGCCCGACCATAGTAGGATTAAGGATAAGGGATAAGAAATGGATAGAAATGGATACTTTAAACTTATTTATTATTTAAACAGATACCGCCGGGGTTAATTATTTTAATTTCAATTGTACAAACAAACAAAAACAATAAATTTTATATTTATAAAAAGTTTAATTAGTAAGATAATCATTTTCTAACTGGACTATCATTATATAACTTGAATATGGACTTTGTGCCAAAAGTCTGCAATAAAAAATAAATAAAAATATGCAGCTAATTATGTAATACGAGCTGACCCGCGAACTTCGTACCGCCTCAGGGAGAATAAAAATACGTTTCGTAAAAAATGTATGAGAAAATGAATTTTCGTGAATATTTTTCCGAAGTTTTAATAGTTATTCTGCTATTCGGGATGGAGACAAATTCATAAAACAAAGATCATAAAAATCGGTTCAGCCGTTCTTGAGTTATAAATGGTGTAACTAACGCGACTTTCTTCTATATATAAAGATTAGCAATCCGAAAGAAAAAAAAAACAAATCTTTATTTTTATTTATATACAGCAGTTACAGTTCAAAGTATGTAATGGTATTTAATTGTTTTTATTTATTATAATTTTTCGATTTTTTTTAACTGACCATTCTGTCAGAATTCTTGTAAATTTAGGAATCGACAATTCCTTTATATTATAATGTAGTTTATTGTACGCCTTAATGGCCATAACATAAACATTTCTATTATATAGTGCTATTACATGACATTTGAAAAAAAATCTACATTTTGGTCTTCTTTATAATAAATTACTTTGCTTAGTAATTTTGGACCGGATTTGGATTTAAAAGATCGTTGGAAGTTTTAAAAGTTAGCGGAGAAAGATGCCGAGGCGGATATCGATTTTATTTTTAAATATGTTAGATAATGTGTTAAAATAATGAAAAACATATCTATTGATAAATTAATGATAGTGTTTATGTAAGTACTTTGAGTTGTATATTGGCATATATTGACTGAATTATTTCGTAGATAATTAAAAAAAAAGTTATAATAAAATGAAAATTAGTGTTAATTATTCTTGATAAGCTTAAAACACTTTAAGTTAATTAAGTAAGTTATAAACTTAATCGATTTGTGGTCGGCCGCCGCCGCCCGCCGTCACATAGACGGGCGCCGAGAATTGCGTAGGCGGCTATGAAAGTGGGCGAGAGGCTACGATATATTTCTCGTAGCAACCGCTACGAATAAATATCTATTTGTAAAATAATATTAGTGTCTAATAATTAGACCGACGACGCGTCTCGACTTCGCCCGGGTACAATTGGGGTTGAGAGTATACAAAATATTATATTATGTTTTTCTGGAATAATCAAATTTTGAAGTAGACAAAAAAATTTAAATAATTAAGAGATTCCGCAATGTTTCCGGATATATACTTCACATACAAACAAACTTACAAAACTCTTTATAATATTAAATTAGGTATTATTTAATTTGTTTTTAAAGCTTATCTCGATTGTAATTGTGAAATTAAAAATCAATTTTCAAAAAGACTATCTCTTAAATACGATTGCTTGTCCATTTTTAAGAGCCACAGAATGGTGTTGTTCTACATTTATTTTATTCTAAAATTAGATACGCTTTATAAAAAAATAAGCATTTATAATTTTTTTCTAATTCTTTCAAAATTACATAGTTCAGAATATTTCATTACTTATAATATATTTGAAACTATATTACAAAGAAATGTATAGTTTGTTGATTACTTTGACATTATAACAAAAGATTTTAACAAATTCTATGAGACAAAGTATTAAGTTAAGTATTTAAGTTCAATACCTACTTTTTCTTCACTTATATGGATTAAAATGTTAAGTTTCGACTGTAACCATGTTTATTTTTTAATATTTTCAGATATATTCGTATTTTTATAGTGGCAATTAGTTAGAGATATTTAAACAGTTTATATTTCATTGTTTGCTAACTGGTCTAAAGTAACTTGCTAAAGTAAGTTTATTGAAGAACAAAGGATTATCCTATAACAATAACTAATTTTTTTTTGTTCAGTTATTTCTTTCAAAGTAAATAACGAATTAACATCTACCGCTTAAAGGGTAAAGGATTTTCTGTAAAATTTTGCCAAAAATATTTTAATAATACCTTTCGCGGCCATTATTCGCAACTGCGGTTTCGTAAATAAGCTACCAAAAAATACTTTTTGTAAGCAGGATTTTTATGTTTTTTTTTAATTCTGAATTTTTATGTTTTAAATTTATGCAGTATAAATGACATTGATGTTACACATAGAAACCAGGCAACGTAATAGAATGCACGGTGTCGTAAGTCATGCGAGAATTAACGAGAGACGGGTAGTGCATGGCATTTGAGGGTGTCGTACGACGCGAGGCAAGGGAGGGCTTTAGGCGAGGGTAGTGAACGAGGAGGGAAGTGGGGGGGAGGGTACTGGCAAACCGCCAGCCGACAAGGTGAAGTGGAGGCGCCAGTGAAAGTCCTCGCCCTATACTCTTAGCCTCTAGCTACTGCCTCCCGACGCGAGCGTCATCTCTTAACAATTGTCTAGAAGTTATCCCATATCCGGAGTATTCATTGTTCATGTAATTATTCATGTACCGACTCGATTGAAATCGCTTATGAAGGGTTTCATGGATTAAAAATTTTATTAGTCAAATTAGGGTAAATGTTTTCAAATAGTCTCTATTGAAACTTTTTCTCAAGACGTTTTATGAATAAAAAATATTTATATTACATTAGCAACATGGCTTCGTACTGAGTTGAAATTTCCAAAAAATCCTATTTTAGCGGATGCTTACGCTATAAAATAAATTTCAACTTTCTAGACTTAGTAGTTTTGGCTGTGCCTTGATTTTAAAAGTACAGAGATAAAGAAGTAATATAATGTATAAAAATAAAATATAATTCCGCTGTAGCAATTCGGTTAGAAAATTGAGGTTAGTACAACGCCGCAGTTACTTTTATTTAAAATTATTTTTTAAAACTATTTCTTAGGCATATAGTTGTTTTCAATAATTTATTGTTAAAACTAAATTTTATTTTATTTGGAAAACATACAGCGATATCTTTTCTTAATTTTTTTTCATATATTGACAATGAAACAATTAAAGCCAAATAAATGTATACAAATTTCAACATTCATTCACAATTTTTTTTTTATTAAATACCATTCAAGTGATTTAAATGAAAATAATAATTATAATAATAATGTACCTAGTTAATTTTTAATAACTTTTTCAATTGAATTTTTCTTTTAATTCGTAAAATTTATTTAGTTATTTTTTTATAGACACCAATATATTAAAAAAAAAATCATTAATCACTCAAATTTAATTATTGCGTACACATTTTAATTAAATTGAAAGCCACATTGAAAGTGCCACAGTGTTAGCGTCACATTGAATCACAAATAAATAAATTTGAAAATAAATAAATAAAGGAATGTGCGGGGTAACACGTAAGTATAATGCGTGCGTACATGCATACGTACTGCGAAATAGTTGGATGCGTTGTTCGCTGCTGTTGTAGCAGCCGAAGTACGGTGGACGGTGACCACCGCCTGCACGGTTCACACACAGCACGACTGACACTCGCGGGAGAGCGCGCGCGGGCAAACGGTACGTGCAAACACCAAAAGCAAAATGGACATACCTGAGGGTTGGCGGCTGGCACGGGGCACGCTCGCTACTTGAATGAGGATGGCGGGGCAAAGCGGCGCGCGCAGGGGGCGCGGCTAGCCCGCGTGGCTCCGTCTACCCCCGCCCGGGTAACCCCGCGCCTGCACCGCTCAGCTGAGCCCTGATTAGCCCCCGGCCGGGCTATTCAATTAAGGGTTGCGAGGTGCATCTCGCCGACTCGTGAGTCCGACCGATTCAACCCTTGAGGCCTCTTCATTAATCTCTACACTATTCTTACTCATCTTCGATTCCATAATGCGTCTTCTAAATACAAAGTATGGAAGAGAGAAGAATTCAATCTCCATCTTGTTCCCGTTGTAATGCTAATATTATAAATTTTGTTTGTTTCATCTACAATATAAAAATGTAGAAATTAAAAATACACCCAGATATCACAAAAAAATTATAATGAGTAATAAATACATTAATCAAAACGAGTCATGCTAATAGGAAATTAATAAAATTGTCTATTCTCGTTGGGTTAATACTATGACTATGGCCTATACGAGTATGACTCGTACTTATTCACAATTCACAAAGAAGAAAAGAACGTAAGGTATTTTTTCAATTTTTGCAGCCGTAGACGTTACTAGCGTTACGTACTTGAAAAATTAAAGAGTATTGGTTGGTGGTTTCTTTGGTTCGTGGTGTTAGGTTAATTTTGAAAAATAGTTTCCCTAAAGACAATCAACTTCCCCTCAAATAATACCACCGTAAAATAACAGTATTTGTGCTATTACTCCTAATCCTAATCCTAAATTAGTCGTTCCTATTAGTAAAACAGGTTTTATTCTAATTTATTCTAACTTACTTAACCATAAGTTATTAAGTTTAATAAACTGCTCAATATATGCCCTGAAGGCAGTGAAAGGAGATCAAACAAAAGGTCTTAAAGGAAAATGGAGTTTTGTTAATATGTGTTTAAAAAGATAAAAATATGTGTTTAAAAGTTTGTCTTTTACTGACTTCAGTAATCAGTATCAGTATTCAGACTTCAGTATTCAGTAGAACAAAATACTTTTCCATCCATTTTTTAAAAAGATGTAACGTCAAAAATAAAATAAAATAAAATGGAGATGGACAGAGCACATAGTAAGAGGACCAGAAAAATGGAGCAAAGTAATAACTCACTGGGGTACCCCAGAGAGGCCATAGAGGCAGGGGGAGGACAAATACTCGTATGAGATAGACAATTAAGTTGATAAAGACAATGAAAAATATGTGGAAAACTAGAAACAGGAAAGAGTGGAAAGATTTCCATTGCCAAATAGCAAGCATATAATTTCTACATATAACATGTATCTAAATTCTATATCGTCTTGCAAAGTTGATCACATCTTGGCGATAAGGTTCGCTTTGCACTTCTAAATGGGCATTCATATTATCATTAACTTCGTTTAAGTATTTATGGTCTTAAGTAATTCCATAAACTACTAAATTTAAGACTGTTCAATTCACAAGTATCGAGTAATTGCGTAAATTCTTCATTGTCCATTTATTTTTTATTTGTAGCCCGACAATAATGCTTAACGTAATTTAAACTCAGATAACATAAATATTTTTCAAATATTCGCAAACTTCAGTACGATGATCGATCTGAACTTCACTTATCAGCAGGTGTGATTGAAGTCAATCGCTATTGCGATTTTTTATTCGTGTATTGTCAATATACAAATAAAAAATAAATAAAAAAATCATTATATTTTGTTCCATGCAAGGCGGCGAACACGTCATATGGCGTTACCCTCATGTAAAATTAGTTACAATGAATACCTATAAGTATTCATACTCAAAAACGTTCAAGTTCTTTTTTTAAATTGTGTTAGTAAATAAGAGCTTTGTGAGACTTTGTAATAATGTTATAGAATTATTGTAGCTCGGATGTATTCCATAAGCGAGTTATTTGTGCTGTGTGACAATTAAATTGCAAGAGTGCCGGAGCGCAGAGAGGATCGTAGAGGACCGTAAACACGCTGTTACGGCAAACTTCAACCGCGCCACTGTTCTTAATTACCTATCTGACTTAGTTACAAACATTTATAGTCATACACAGCGCTTGCTTTGTTCAAGCTATTCACTAATTAGTTAATGGATTTTACTTAAGACAAGGATTAACCTCAGACCGAACACAATTTTTTATTATGAATTAAGGTGCAATATTGTACAGCAAGCTTCTCGGAGATAACCGAATAGATTTAACATTGGAAAGTTTTTCTTAAGTATTGTGTAAAATATGAAAAAACAAATAAATGTAGTCGTAAATCTTTAAATATTTAAATATTAATAATAGTTAAGTACCATTAAATCTTTCCCACAGAACTTAAGTGAATTAATGCTTAAAAAAATGTAGTTTTCGCTGAAATGTTTTATTACTGTGAAGAGAATGGTTTTTCTTGCCAACAATTTACTGTTATTTCTCAGAAAAAAAGAGTTTTTTTGTGAATTCTTCTATAATCATTGACATAATGAACAGATTTTTATGCAGTTTTCACAAATGGAAAGAATGTTAAACGAGGAAGATTTTTATATATAATTTGCATATAAATTGCAACGGTGCGAAGCCGGGAGCGGGTTACTAGTTGTAATTAAATAATAAAAACATTATGGAAGACAAATATGGAAGAAGTCTCACACAGAGAAAGATTTTTCTTATATTTTCTTGTTGCAAATTGCAAAATTTAGCAAATTTGTAATCTTTGAATTTTATAATTGCTATATTACTTGGGAAATTGTGTAAAAATAATTAAAATTTAATTTATATTAATTCAATGAAATTAACAGTGACTCTTATAAATTATGTGTTTTATTGGCTTCACTTAACGCTTTGATAACTATCTGTCTATACAATAACCACTTCTCACAAAATGCACCCAGGAATATACATGCTCGGTAGGATTCCAACATTATTGTAGAAAGCAATAAGATTCATAATTCCACAGACTCCTTATTGGTTGGTTTAGTAAGAGCGTATTGGAACAGCGCCAACATTTGAAAACGATCTTCTCAACGTTTGCTAAACTACATTTATAGTAAGTGAAGCGTATAAAGAAAGTTATCCACGAACCTGAACAAGTGAAACTGCGAGCGCGGTGACTTGTAATACTAATTTGGATTTACTCGTTTCAGTGCTTCGAACGAGCGGCGAAAATACTTACATAAAAATATGATGAAAGTTCTGATCTAAAGGCACTAGTTGTTTTCACGCTAGATTTGTTTGTTTCCGCTGCAGTAACAGTAACATGCTGTCAGATTCAACGCGTATTTTTCGGTCCGTCACCCGGACTGTTCCCGCACATCGCGCTGTAACGGCAACTTGTCGGCGAGATGTGTCAATTTATAGTGGACCGTTTGGTCTTTGTATTAAGGTTGTATGTGGTTGTTTAGTAGAATTGTAAGCGATGTTTGCGTGTGTGTGTTGCCCGGGCAAGGTGAGCTTGTCGCGTCTGTGTGAGAATGAGAGACAGGTGAATAGAGGTTCTGTACATATCCGACCGAATACCATAGGAGTACCAATTATGTACCTGCTATGGGAGCCAGACGATAGACGATAATTGTATTATATACAATAAAATTCTTTTATAATGCGCACAGCGAGGGACTGGAAGTCCCTCCCTTCTTCAGTGTTCTAAGCCTGAAATGCTTTGAGATAGGTGTACCTAATGCGTGGAGGGACTAAATCGCATTATTTACAACTGGACACTTTCCAAGAACAAAGCTATCGGGCAAACGATCTTCGACCTCATCGTCACTTACCATCAGGTGAGATTGAGGCTTACCCGTATACATATATAATAAAAAAAAAACAGTACTGAACTGATTGATTAATTCATAAGATCTTGTACAGGAAAACACGCATTTGAGATTAAACACATAACAAAACTAACTTAAAATTACGCACGGAAGATATACTTTAGATTACACATAAAACAAGACACTTGAAAATTTTGAAGGAGAAAACACAATTAAAATTACACCCAGGAGAAGACAACTTGTGATTACATACAGGAGAAGACACATTTGATATTATACATACTATATAAGAAGACATATTTGAGATTACATTCAGGAAAAGACCCATTTGAGACTATATATAGAAGAGATGACACACTTGAGATCACATTCAGGAGAGGACACACTGGAATCTTACACAAAAAGCTTATACACTCAGAAAATCGCAAACAGTGCAACATGATGGTCTTCGTACCAGTGAACTGTCAGCGATTTTGTTCTGAGAGATATGTGCTGAAGCCTTTAGTGGCGCGTCCCGGCGTGCGGGCTTCCCGGGCGCGCGGAGAGGTGGCGACGTACGTCGCTATAGCGACTGCCGGGATCTAATATGGACGCTATCAATAAGAGCACAAATAAACTCCAGGGTAATGTTGACACGATACATACATAAGTTAAATACCTAAATGGATGAATGAAAACATTTCATATCCGTCTTTAAAATAAATACATTTCATTAAAAAGCGTCTACTGCGTTCATTGCGATTAAGAATAAAGAAAGTGTCTTTATGTGTATTTTCTTTTAATATATAGGTCCACTTCATAGGTAGGTAACTACCGTCGCCTATAGCACATGCCACACTGACCTTAAATAGGATAAAAGGCAGGCTGACGGTCCACTTATGGTAAATTCAAATTCAAATAATTTATTTACAAGTAACATGGGTCATTGTAAACCAGTTCACATTATGGTACACAAGCAATACCAGGGAGTAGTGGACCAGTTAAGTAGTTTACTGCGGACATACATTGTAATACGGAATTTTTTTATACATAGGTATATAAGATTAAATGTATATTCACAAAAAAAGAAAAACCTAAACTAGTTCTAGGAAACATTATAAAAGCATTTTCTTTGAAAAGATAAAGTAATGGACTTGAATGTCCAGAGGTTTTAAGTAAATGAATGGAAAGAGGCCGCGACATACTTAAGCTGTGCAGACGTCACTTTATCTTAATGGAAAAATGGGTTATATTAAAAATATATGTTTATTACTTTTTAATATGTAGGCATGTTGAAAGAATAGTAGAAATGTAAAGGGATGATTGTAAGTGTACAACTAAATTGAGTTTGTAAGTGTAAATATTTAGAAATATTAATTAATATAGGAAATTAATATTAAATAAAAATTAAATATTATTATTAAAAGTTTAGATTTTGGATAGAGTTGTACCTATACATAATTTTTACAAGGTAGTAAAAAGAAGCCACACATTATTTATTGATAGTTTCTTCTTCTATGTATCTAGGGTTTTTTTTAAAGAAAATTAAGTAGTTTAATCTATTCTATTTTTAGTTATATAGAAATTAAAAAAAAATCCAGCAGGAAGCTGTAAGAAATCAAAAGAATATCCAGATAATATATATTTGTTTAAAAACTTATGTAATTAATTATCAAGTTAGTTAATAACTAATTAATCGAAGTCTCTGAATCAACTATTTTGTTGCCCTATTACGCAAGGCACGTAGTCACTGAAGTTGTCTAATTTTTCGCTGCACGTATGTAGCATCAAGTTTTTATTACAAGAGATAGTTAATTAAAGACGCTGCTCTCTCTCTCATTAATCTTAATTGAAGTAGTAAACGTTAGAACACAGGACCTTTCCTGAAGTCACTAGATTCTTTCTATGACCTTAATTTTGTAGTTAATTTATTGTCCCAACCCTCATTATCGAAACTCTTAGAATCTTCTTTTTAAGCTACATATATTGTGCTTCAGAACGCTATTAATACTTTTAATATAGAATTATTATAGAACTATTAACTTTCATTCACAATCATGAAGTTTTAAAATCGCTTTGCAATTACAGCTAGTGCGAAATGCTGAATGCAGTATGCATTAGCCGGAAATAAACCTTTTATACGCTGGAATAAATATGCTTTTTCATAACTCTCATGGAAAAATTTGTAGTAGTGGTTTCCCGTTGGCTTTTGCTCCAGTTATTTTAGAGATATTTGAATTCCTAGAAGCTGTTGTAGCCTTATTGGCTTTAGGTATACTCTAGGTAGGTAAGTGGTTATACCGCTACTTACTCGGTAAGTAGCCTCTTTGAATATCCAGCAAGGAGTAGGTAACAAAGAAGTTGATCTTGATTCCCATTAGTACCGTTTCTTAAAATTGTTTTTAGACCTTTCCGGTAGAGGAGTAGAGGGTCAGCGCTCTCGGGGGCGATCACGCACAAGATACAGGCATTATTTCTTTTAAGAAGTCTTTCTTTATTGAGTGTACACGCAATGTCACCAATAAAAAGTTATGAAGAAGTCTAGCAGAGAATTCGACTAATCTATTGGATGATACATGACCACAACCACTCCGGTAGGAGCGTACGACTAACAAGATTATTTTCAATCCAACGGATTTTGATAAGGTTTTCACAAATAAAAAGAGCGATAAACGAGGAATATTTGTCTATAAAATTTGCAGAAAAAACTCAGTGCGAAGCCGAGGGCGGGTCGCTAGTAATCTTATAAAACAGCATAATATTAACAATGAAATTGTTATAATTTGTATGCAATACAATGTTAATTTGCTATGTACCTAATAGGTTTGTACTTGCAGATGGTAGTCATTCAGAGAGCAGCGGAGTGTGTGATGGGTGTGCTCATCCGACAAGCAAACACCAAAAGCTAACTGCCACCGCAGTCTCGCTGCGTCGACCTCCACACAGTTGCACTGACTACACGCACATACTCATATTTACATAGCAACGTATATTTCGTATGTTACAAAGTAAGCCATTTCAGGAAAACTGCAGTACCTAAAACATTTCAGATACCTATGACTGTGGATTCTTATGTTCACACAACAAAAACGTCTTTATAAATTTAAGGTGGTCTTTTATAAGGGAATGGTTACTGCTGCCAGACGGCCTGCCCCTTTAAGACCACGACATGGACTGTGCCTTGCTAATAATATGCCACTAAGTACCTACTTTGTGTATTTTGTGTGCTGTAACTATCCTCAACAAAAAGCGTATTTTTTTTAAGTACTTTCAATTTTTTCATTCGTTGTTCTCATCTCTGCACACTTATATATTATATGTAGCAGGATGTGGGGTTTTAGAGGCTATGAGTAATATTAAAACGCCCGGCGGCGGTTGACGGTCGCATACAAAAGTTGACGGACATTGGCGTGATTGAGTAGATTCCTCCCCAATACAGGACCTAATGGGTCCCTTGGTGACGGGTGGTCGGGGTGGCAAAGGGTGGGAGTCTGCGGGGTGACAGGATCAATGTGCTTTTGAATAAGACTTCCAAGAGACCAGTAATCTCTCCTATAAAGGTCTAAATAAATATACCTAATTGATGTTAAATTCCCTTTGACAAAATGGTACAAAGAATATTTTAAAGGTTTCCATTTCATTAAAAAAGTATGTAATAAGCATCGATATATCTTTGCATTCAAGTTCGCTGGTAATAATATTATAAAGAGGAAAGATTTTCTTTGTATGTTTGTTTGTAATGAATAAACTCAAAAAACTAGTTAACCAATTTTAAAAGTTCTTTTACCAAGAAGCTACATTAGGGTAACATAGGCTGTGTTTTATACTATATTAAAGATACCTACGAAAATTACAATGTAGGTAGCACGAGGTTTAAAAAAATTTAAAGCGCCTAGATGATATCTTACATAACCTAAAAACTAAGTAATTATAGAACTGTATGTACCTTTAAGCTAATGCCGAAATTAAAACAAGAAATCCAAGCAAGTGTAAGATATGTAAAATAAAAAATAAACATACCACACGATTGCATGATAGTATTTACCCAGAGAGTATAGATTTTCTGAAAGAGAAGAGATGTTTAAAAAAAGCGACCATTGAGGTGTCGTCGAGCGCACACAAAGTTGTTTCCAAGTTGATCACTAGTTTACACAACATAAGACACGTTCGAGGAGTGCTTCATGAAATCTGTTCAGAGTGAAAGAGCGGTTTGACGTTGGTATGGTGTCGCGTTTTTCGTTTGTTCGTCGGAGCTCGCTTTATGAAGCGCTTGTTAGCAACAGGATTGCGGAGCTGCAAAAATGTTTTAATAATGGATGTGTTCTTACTTTTTAAATTGCCTTTTTTTTATTTAATTATAGACTCGTGTATTAATTTATTATTAGAAATTATACCATAATAGTTAATATTTAAAAAATATAAATTTAATATATAGAAAAACACAATGTTTTTATATACTCATATATTAGTCAAAAAATGTTTTACGGAACTTACGCTGGCTATAACCTCAATTACATTTTATTCTTTTAGTATTAATTAATTACTATGGGCTTAGTTCTTAGTTATCTATCACTATGTGGACCAAAAACTCACCTGCCTCATTTGATGATTTATTACCAGCTACCGGTACGAAATACCGATCGGTGCTTATACAAAATCAAAATTGGCAGTGTATTGCCACTAGATAAATAAATTAGCATAATGAGCATATACATTGCTTCATAGCTTTGCGCTTCAGGGGCTTTCAGTGAAACGCTTTGAGCATGTCTACAATATCAGCTTGCTCGTTTTGTTTCACGATGAAATTAAAATCAAGAGTACGCCCTATCCGAGCCTCTCTCCTTCAATTTTTACAGAAAATTGGCTGTCATGAAAGGCTTTCAGCTTACTTTGACTCGCTTTGTCTTTTATTTCTACGTGTCGAGTAATTTTACTTCTCATTTCAATGCAAAAGGGGTTTAACCTTTTCTTACTTTGTTTGCGCGCAGAATAAATCTTTTGTGAAAAAATTTAGTTTCGGTAAAAATAATAAGTGTAAGAAAAATAATAATACCTAATAATAATGATTATGACTTATTATTGCATTGTTAACTTTGATAATTATGTTTATATTTATTGCAAATAATTATTAAAAGAATATTCTCTCTAACTTTTCGTAGTGATGAAAAAAAATCAAGCCTCAACTTTAAAAAGTACCTATTTGATAAAACTATGTCACGGAGAACGCACAGTGTGATCAGTAAAGCCCAAAAAGATCCAGAAAAATAAAAGTCGAAATACGAGATAGAAATAGCCTTTTAATGAAATCATAATAACAATTAATACACATATTAGAATGGAAAGAAGTAATCTCGGTGTAGCGACATCTAGTGACGAACATTCGAAACCGTTCCAACATTCCACCCACCCCTTGGTGGAATGTTGAACATATTGAAAATACGAGTATAACATATATGTATACTTGTACTTAGAATTACCAGAAGTATAATTATACCTATAATAAATAAATTTTTAGTAGTAAGTAAATTTTCTGTAACTTTTGAGAAAACGTCAAGATTAATAAATTTTAATTAGGTAATTTCCAATGAATTTTTTTAAATTGTTATTTTTTTATTATGAAAAAAAAAAATGTTATTAATTTATCCATAGGCCAAAAGCGTCACCAACATTATCTTTTCTCGAAACAATACCACCACACATGTTTTTTGTTTTCGAATTTTCTTGAATGTTTATAATATTTTAGTGATTGGCTTTATGTATCGCGTTAATACTAATATAATAACAAGAACTAATAATCACATTGAATACACAGTAGTGCATTAGTTACAAGAGTCACTAAAGAAATCAATAATATGAGTCAAAGTAAAAATATTGTTGACGATGAAAGTAGAAGTTAATTTACTTTGACTCATTTGACTATTAAAATAGTCGACGAGATCTTCATGTGGTAAACGTATTTTTAAAAGCGCATACAGGTAGTATTGCCACTACGAATAATAATTATTAAATTGATGCTAAGTTTGTTTTCAACTGAATTGGTTTCATTAGATGTTAACCGTGTTATGGATAGTTTTAGTTGCAAATAGCACAGTTAAATCTGACAATAAAAGTGACATTATTTAATAGAATTATCTTTCATTTGGTTGTCAAAAGCCAAATAGTTCTTAGTCGTCTAAACACTAGAAAAGATATTTTTTACTAAAGAGGGTAACAGAGGGATACAAGACACGAGTCTTTTAAAATTGGATAGTAATAAAACCTCCGAAAAGTAAGTTAAAAATGACCTTCTTCAATTTATGAATATTGCTCTTTTATTTACTAAATTACCGAAAACTTTTTTGCTAATAAATATAAAGAAACTTTAGAATGAAATACTAAAAGATGCGAAAACTTATTACAACAAAAACTAATTTAATGCTATTTAACCAGCTTAAAATAAACTATAGCGAAAACTGATTTCATATATTTTTAACGTTAATATACGAAAAAGAATTCAAAATTGACTTTGTATATTTAATAAAATTTGATGCCTGTTAAACTATTGCATTATATTATACAGATATATTTTTTCACTGGTCTAGATGTTTCCTTTTCTGTCCAATGGGTAGCGCTTTCGCTTCTATTGGTGTAGATGTGAGCTTTAAGTCTTAGAGTGAGTTCTTCAACATGCTTACAAACATATTTTTTGAAAAACTGTGGGCAAGTGCATTTAAATTATACGTTTTGTATTTATCAGTTTTCGGTAGTGTTACTTTCCAGTAAACAAGGTTTATTTTCTTGTAGTCGTCAAAGTTAGTCCAGGTTTGACCATGAGGAACTTCATCTGTCTGACTGCTTTTGGTCAAAAATTGGGTGTTAGTGGAGAGACTCACGAGTCATAATAGTAATTTTCATAAAAATTGTGAGATAAACAATTAATACAATAACCAAAAATAGAAATTGGTCTGGATCTACATCGTGTTAAAAAAACGAACTTAAAGCAGAACTC
Source organism: Synanthedon myopaeformis (assembly GCA_944738685.1). Classification (NCBI taxonomy): domain Eukaryota; kingdom Metazoa; phylum Arthropoda; class Insecta; order Lepidoptera; family Sesiidae; genus Synanthedon; species Synanthedon myopaeformis. The sequence continues at coordinate 2,809,712 of OX122915.1, forward strand.
GATTTTTCGGAAAGTTAGTATTTCTTTTGGAAATTCAGTATATCATTCGGAAAAATAGTATATTTTTCGTAAGTTACTCTTTTGAATGGTAAAAGTGATTATTATTTTCGGTATATTATGTTTTAATTTGTCGGTAACTCAATTTAATGCAGCTTAATTAGTATTATAATTTAGACATAGTTCACAGCAATTTCTATTCTTTTTCGGAACCTTTATTATTACCCTTTAAAATTTATTATGACTTAACGAAATAAAAATCAACCATTAAATCTTGCGTGTGAACTAGTTTGTTTTAATAGCTCTTATGTTTTATAAGATTAATAAAGCCCAGCACAGACGTGGCTATATATGATAACACTAATATAGGGCGGCAGTAACCACCCCCTTACAGAAGACCACCGTGAAATAACAGCATGTGTGCATTTCGGTGAGTGAGTAAAGGATGCCAGAGCCCATTTCCCTATCCCTTGTCCTTAATCCTAATACCAACTTGCACCTGCGGACTTTTGTCATAGGCGACATTAGTCACCTACCATCAAGTGGATCGTCACCCTGTCTGCCGACCTTAACATAAAAAAATAATATAAATATAATTTTTTCTAGCAATGTACCACACACACGGTGTAAGATGCTAAAATAATATATATTTTCTCTCAATATTTTAATCTATATTTTATAGATTAATCACAATTAAGTTATAAACAAGTTAAAATATGGCATTGGAGTGATGATAATATGTGGAGTTGTGTGTTATAGGTTGGTTGAAGGGGCGAGGTCGATGTCGCGGTCACCGGCTCTCCACGGGCGGCTCGAGCTCAAAGGAAATCTCATTTCGCGAAGCTTCCCTCACCCCCCGCTGCCTCCTGCCCTTCGCTCCTTTGCGCCCACGCTCTCCCACCCTCCTCACAGCCGCGGGTGTCTCCGAGGAGATCTATCAAAATTATTCGCACAACTATTCCGACATATCGTCATAAACATTTTACTCATATTTTTTAAAGATCAAAAGGTTGTCATGAAGCATGGAGTCAGGGGGTAGCAATCACCGTATCAATTACGAGTATATGGACTCCTTGGAAACAGGGGCCCCGGCGCGTGTAATCAAAAATTCGTATTATTGTGACTTAGTGAGATTGTTCTCACAATCTCACTTAAGTTTTTAAGCAGTACGCTACAATTATCGCGGCTACGGCCTACGCGTGTAGCGTTTGAGTGTAGAGTCTAAATGCATTGCGTCTTAACATGCCAGCTTTTTAACTTTGATAATAAAATCTTTATCCTCCATTTCGGCTTCGCCATAGTCAGGAGAGTCAGAGGGCCACTCGACAAAATTCGATACAGGGCCCATATAGGGCAAGCTACCTCACTTACCTACACACATAGTCTTTTTCTTAAGGTGTCACATCTGTTTCGCTAAAGTTTGCGTCGTCAAAAAAAGTCCGCGTTGTCCGATAGGTCGGAGGAAACAGTCGGACCACGCGGTCTCAGCTAACACCAAAAACTAACTGCAAAAAAGGGATTATACTATAGAATCCCTTTTTTGACAAGCCTAAATTTTTTTTGGTCTTATCATTCGAAGCAAATCTTCGGCGTTTGTGAATTTTATGAACTTTTTGTCACAGTTCAATAACGTAGAAATGCTGAATTGTACCTATAGTTTTATCTTAGAAAGGTAACAATAAAATATATTACATTTATATTCCGCGTATTGCCCGTGGTCCACCTACTTTGTACACCTGGGTGGTCCACGGCCTCATTAATAATGTCACTAATCTTTAGAACCATCAAACTATTAAACACATATCATATAGTAGGAGCTCAGAATCGTTTAAATCCAGGCTTTCTATAAAAGCAATTTGAAAATCATCATTGAAAACTATAATTAAAATATATATGTTAATATTTAATTTTACCACAAATATTTCGTTGTTGATATAAAATATTATGTTGATTTTCGGATGAAGCCATTATTTGCATACTTTAATTTAAAAGTGTTCCGAACAATATATTGTTAAGTATAGATGATTGTTTTTCAAGAGTGGGTACATACGTCCCTGGGTATATAATTCATCAAATTCACGCCGTTTGACGAGCACCATTATTCGACAGCCGCGAAACAAATGATTACAAATGAATCGGGCGCGGAGGGCGGGCTGTGGGCGGGTTGCCATGACTACCCGAGACGATCGATGCTCCCCCACCACCCCTCGCATCCACCACGCGACTCTTCAATTAAACAATGATTCACACTAAAAGTGATGACAAGCACGCATAACTTAATCATCACGCAATTATACCTAAATTTTGGACTCCCAATTGTTCACTAGTGGAACCACTGCAATACGAGAATATATACCAGCGGTATTAGAAATATATACCCTCATCTGTTATTTGACTATGACAACGAATAATCTTTTAAGAACATTAACATATTTCATGGGCTGAAAAGTCCCGGGCCTAACACATAGATGGCGGTAGTTTTATTGCATTCACCTCTTTTTCAATTAGTACTAACCTTCAAAAGACAGCTGTTAAAATTTCATGATATTCTATTCATTAGTGTGTGAGTTACTGTGCTAAGAGTGACGCTACTTTTGTTATTTTCAAAAAAATGGATCAAAAACAATTTCGTGTTTTAATTTTACACTGCTTCTTGATGGGAAAAAATACCGTTGTAGCGAAGTAACGGCTTGAAAAGTGTTATCCGCTCCGCTCCGTTCCATCAGAAACAACAATAAAACGTTGGTTTACTGACTTCAAACGTGGTCGTAGAGACACCGATGATGCAGAACCCAGTGGACGTCCAAATGAGGCGGTAACACCAGAAAACATCAAAAAAATCCACAATATTGTTTTCAATGATCGAAAAGTGAAGATGCGTGAGTTAGTTGACATCGTAAAGATATCAAAAGAACGTGTTGGCTTTATATTGCACGAGCATTTGACTATGAGAAAGCTCTGTTCAAAGTGGGTGCCGCGTTTGCTCACTGTTGACCAAAAACGAGAACGTGTTGATGATTCTGAGCAGTGTTTGGCCATGTTTAAACGTAAGAAAACGGAATTTTTGCGTCGATATGTGACAATGGATGAAACATGGATCCACCACTTCACTCCGGAATCAAAACTTTTGCTAGCTGTTCGAAGACCCCAAAAAATGCTCGCCGGTAAGAAATTTCGCACGAATGAAGAGGTTACAAAAGTGGTTTTGAAATGTTAGAGCGGCGCTGGAATGATTGCGTTGCTCTTGACGGAGATTACGTTGATGAATAAAGCTAATTTTGAACAAAAAAAAAAAAAAACCGTGTTGTCTTTGTTAGGCCAGGGACTTTTCAGCCCATGTGTTTATAAATGTTAGACAAGACAAGAATACCTACCCTTCTTAATACCTATCCTCAGGGCTTTTTTTGTGGGGGTACGTGTGCCCTCAAAGGAGTTACTTTTTTATATTGTTACTCACCTAAATATAAGTTTTATTTTTATTTTATTTATTCCAAAGACGTTTTATTTCCAAAGATACTATGTTTTTAAACAATAAAAAAATTATTTACTTCTATTTTCTCCTCAAAACACAGTGGCAAGGAAAAAAAAATAATTAAAAAATGATATATAACACTACTAATTAGTGTACTAATAGCTACTATGCCGCATTCTCCCATTATTCATTCATTTATTCATTCAGCATTATCGCGCTTCCAAGTTAACTGGCCATTGGGTCTATCAATTCTGCAATAACTCTTCTAATGTGCAAAGAGTTAAGACCAGATAATTTGGTTTGATTTACTTTTACTTTATATTTTTTTAAATAAACCTAGTTTTTTTTACAATAGGACTTCAGGCAGATTGAAAGTCCTCTTTATGGCGGTTACTGTCGTCAAGGAAACAAAGGCAGGTGTTGTTTCCTTACAACATGGCGGCCTTTAATGAATGACGGCCGTCGTAACTAATAATAATTGCCGTAACCAAGCTACTTTTTATGCCCTCGGATACAGTAATTTTTTCTGGATGAAATGTCCTTTTCTAAACCCCTGACATTTTTCACTACTATCGGTTGAGAAATTAAGGCGTGGAAGCCTCATAAATAATCTCTTTATAGCATTTATAACATGTATAACGTTGTAGCAAATTTTATATTAATACGAATTGTTATTAAGGGAGATCGAACAGCTGAGGCTTTCATAATCTTTTTTGTTTCCTATAATTTATGTATTTTTTGTAAAAAAATAATAATTACAAAACCTAACATGTAAACTGTATATTCAAAGCCAAATAATTAGTTTCTGTAATTAATTATAAAAACTTAACTATGTAATAAGAAGCTTAATGAAAACTTAATTCATGTACTGGTTCAATGTAAGAAAAAATGGTAAGTCTTCTTTATTGACATATTGTAGATGTAATTCCATACGTGGTTGCATGCACACATTCACACCACAGTAAGTCAATAGTTCTCCCATTGACACATAAGCCACTGGTTATCTTTACGGTTATCTCAAAAAGGCAATGTACGTGCAAGCAGGAAAAATATTAAAAACGAGAAGACAAAAACATTGACCATGCAACGACTCCGAGAGTAAAGCGTAACATATCATTTATAAGTGTCTTACGCGGTAGCCATTGCAGGGTTTCTAGGTGTTGCTTAGTGACGTCATTATCTCATTTTTGCCAACTACACTTTGCGTTCCGTTCATGCGTCACAATATGTACTTTTTAAACATTTTTATAGAAATGACATGTGATACTAAAAAAAAAAAGGTTTTGATTAATTGGTGATTTCATAGATTTCGATGTGCTCTTTCCGAATTTCTATTTTATGCTACCCCGGACATTTCATGTGGGACATAATGGGAATAGACGGTACTTTGCCGCTCCCACCGCCATATTGAAAAATGGCGCCTAAAAAGTTATTTGACAATATCGCCTTCCCGGCATATTTTACGATAAAAATTGTTAACATATAATATCATATATTAAACTAGAGAAAATTTCCTATAAGTACCTAACCTATGTTACAGCCATTTTTTTTTTGGCAAAACAAAGTATTTTTTAGCATTTTTCCAATATGGCGGCACAAGCGGTTAAGATACGAGGTGGCAAAATAGAAATTCAGAAGAGCAAATCGAAATCAATAAAATTACCAAATTTTCAAACTCCCAGAAACTTTCCATGTAAAACTACCAAATGACTGTACTAAGGTACGTCTTCATGTTTTCACCTATTTCAATTTATTGTTTTATGTTTCGTCCCTTTTTGTTGTCCAATATAGAGACATTGTAAAATTGTCTACGCTCGTGAATGCACTACTGCGTTTACCGTGGATATTTGGAACCCCATTGTTTTCGGTACTTCATTAGCGGGAGTAACTCGTGGAACCACCCTCGAATAAATTTTGTTTATATACTCAACTCCGTACTTGTGACTTTAATAGAATACAGTAAAGGTGCCCTCGCTCGTGGAATGTGAATAGCATGTCTCTCGTCATAGCAACGTTGGAATTAGACAATGAGCTGTGAGCGAGGTACGAAGACGCAAGGCCACACCGCCGGGACCGAGAGGGATGGGGTGAGGCGCTGTGTTGGGCAGCTAAAATGTTTAATATTTTACAAAGGCTAGAAAACTATTATACATATTATGGTCCATTCTTCAAATATGAAGTCACTTGGGACTTCATCAACACACTCTTAGGGCCTCTTTCACCATCTCTGAGTAAAGTGTCAAGTAGGCTAACCGCCATACAGTCACCGGTCACCGGGAATGATGGAGCTGATATACCTTTATTTGTACGGTAAAAGTCCCGAACATTAAAAAGAAAATAATAAAAAAAAATCGCCTATCGAAGGATGCATTAAACCGAGTGCATAATTTAATAAAACAACAAAAATTATTTCTAAAAGTAACTAATCAACACTTTACTTGTAGTTGGTGAGAGTTTGCCCTTAGTGTTTTTTGACAGTTTTAGTGATGTACCTACTATCCCAATAATCGAATAGATTGTATTCGAAATATTCGGATTCGAATATACGGGTGAGTCCACAAGGATCCCCTTTTGAATAGATATTGAGTTTAAGGATTTTAAAGGTTAAATCCCAAGTATATTTTTAAATTTTTAATGCGGACGAAATCATCGTGAGCACTAGCTAAATACGATAAAATGTCGCTTCTCATAAAAAGTAGGTACGGCAAAGATTTTAATAGACAAGGTGAGCTTTTATAATATTTTCTCTAGTCAAAGTATGATGAAAGTACCTACTTTTCCGAGAAATGTAAGAAATAATTATTTCATTTCGTAGCCGGTTTCTTAGAATCCTATGGATAATGAGAACGCCCATTAATTCCGTGAAGATCTCAATGAAATTGCTATTTCCTGTAGTCCACAATTATATATTCCAGGAAGCCATAGACAGTTTTATAACTGTGTTAGTTTTAAAAATAAAATTAATTATATATCCTACTAATCTAAAATTACATAAATTTTGCCTTGTGTTTGAGAGTCCACCGAACCGACCACATCATCGGCGACACTAACTACTCCGTCTGGCGACTGTCGCTCCGTGTCCGTCTTAAAACATTAGTGAAACCAATCTGGCGGTAACCAATGAAACCACTTGCAACACCTGTGGCGTTGCTTGTGTTACAGGCGACGGTAACCGGTAACAATGATTATGTAATAAAGTTAACAAAATTAAATAAACACAAACATAATTTATATTAAGTAAGTGTGAAATTAGATCTTAATTTCTGTAAATAACCAAGTCAAGTATGTGCTTAAGGTCCCTGAGTGTTTTCCCTCTAATTACCCTTAGGTACTTTTGAGGTTACCTTATAAATATGTCTATTATAAAGATTTAAGTAACCGCCAAGTTTGTCAGCCGATTGTAATCAAATCAGTTGCCAAACATATATATGCAACAGGGACTCGTCTGGTGGATTACAAAGCAATTATATAATGTTTCCGCGGCATTATACCCGGCCATCTCTATTGAATTATGTTTAGTGTGCGAAGTGTAATAAGTATTTGTATCGATGTGGAGGCAGCGGCGGGGTGGTGTGGTGGTATGGTTAAGCGGCAGAATCAAGGGCGCGCGTGGTTCCCGGGACGGGTGGCGTGCGGGATGAGGGGATCGGGGCGAGGTGTGCCCGGCTACGACTGCGCTGTGCGGGCTAGTGTGGGATGTGCGGGATGCTGTGCGGGGTGCGGGACGCCGGACGAGCGCAGATCAATATCTCGCGTTGCCGAGGTGACGCCGCGCCAGACCGAGTGCCTCCCGTACTACGCCCCCCCCTCACCCGACCCTCCCGCCCACTACTCGCTTATTTAATACATGCCGTATCTGGGATGCGAGCTTTTTCATGCTAAATGACAGTACGACGTAATACGCTGAAACGTCGCTCCCATAATGTCCGCCGTCATAACCGCAGACTTGCACACGCGGCGGTCGTAAATTTAATTTTTGATAACGATGACTTGACATTGACCTACTTTCGGCTTGTCCCAAATTTTCGCAACATCCTATGTATGATCCAATCACACACGCACTTAAGATTAGTAGTACAGTCAAGTTTAACAATTAAATGATGGACCAGACTGTATCATCCAATAAATATTATTACAATACTTTTCTTTGTTTGAGCAATACAATATACATTTAGTATCGTAAAAACTTGAAATAAATAGAAAGCGAAAGTATAAAATAAAACAATAATAGGTATAGGTACAGTATGATTAAACTAATCAAGTGAGATGGCATTTTTTTTTAAATACACCGATTCTGTGACTGTAACTTAGTCATTACAGTCACCGAATCGGTGTACTCACAGAACTGTGGCATAGTCACCACAGTCATAAGACACTAAAATAAATAATGTCTTATTTTGTCTAGTGGCAGTAACAGGACACAATACATAAAATAATTTTACACTGGGCAAACCGTCTACAATAATTACTCCCATACAGAATCTTGTGTTATATCAATTATAATTAATAATATTAATAATATTGTCGCTACTTATTTTGTAGGTACTGATGAGCATAAACATATTTTATTAAATAAATAAAATAAAATAAAATAAATAAACGTTTAACGTTCTACAGTCATAGACTGGTAGTAACAAGTACCCTCTTATATGTATATGTAGATAGATTAGCCACATTTTGTTTAGAACAGCGTTTTTTTTTTATTAATTCCCATTACTGGAAAGGGTTAAGTGAAATTAAAAAACTACTCGCATAATATTTTTGTAGATATTTATATAAAAAAACTAATAAGAAAAATGGAAAATGAAAGAGCTCCTTGGTCGGAATCTAACGGAGCCACATTTAGTTTAGAACGGTAATTGTGTGAGAAGCGCGACTCCCCTCATGATCCAGTGATCCGGTTCAACGGCGGTGGGCAGCCTCATGAACAAGATATAGTTGGTGGAGTGGCCGGTGGTGGAAAGAACTCCACGCCGATCGCCCGTCTTGTACAAGGGGCAGTTGTAGAACACGTCCGTTGGGATTTCGTCGCGTTTCAGTGGTATCAACCAGACCTGTGTACAAAACCTCTTTCTTTTTATCCTATCGAAGTTTTCTGTAGGTACCTACTTTGTGTTCCTAGGAATGATGGTCTAGGTGGGTGCACATGAAATCAAAAATAGCAGAATGAGACTGAAATCATGTCGTTAACAGACAGAGTGTAGAAGAATTGTCTCAAAATGCCCCGCTGTAAAATCTCATAGGCAATTAATCTTAACTAGCAGTTTCCTATTGCTGTGGTCGCGTAATGTACTGATGAATTTCAAAACTATAGTTCCGTATTATCCTTAATTTATTAATCTACCTACCTGAAGGTCGAATTTTGCCCAGACTTCAATGGTTTAAGGATTATAAATTTCAGCCACTGATTTAAAATAATTATCGAAATAGATGAACACAGCAACTAACCACCTGTTTAGAATGCAGACTCTATGAAGCAAAACTTCGCAAAAAGTCTCAAATATGCTCTAGATATTATAAAGTAAATATTTTCGATATTAGTCACCTGTTTCCCATTTTTCATACTTTCAATTAAATACATACCGGAGGAAATTCATCGTAAAGAATCTTCGGGAAGGATTCGTCGATTATGTAATCATCCATGTTCCATCGAGCACCCTCCATAAACAGACCTCGAATGTAAACACCTTCATCCGGTGGCTTGTCTGCCTCCCATGAACGTTGCACCTGAATAAAGGTAAAATTAATTGCTTCATATTTACAAATTAAATACGTGCTTTTTCATGGATGGAAAAATTTAAAATGAAACCCTGAGAGAACTCAATCTTATATGTGAATCAGGAAAAAGAAATCATTTTGCTCTAACGGTGAAGGAAAACATCACAAGGGAACCAGCGTAAACAAGAAGACTAGCAATCTTCTCTATGGAGACACTCCTACCAATCCATATCTTATAAAAAGGGAATTTGTGAACAAGTAGCCTGCGAAGTTGTTTGATAGTTAATTACGGATTTAGATAAAACTTATCACACAGACAGTTTTAAACATAGGATGGCACACATCCCGGTAATATGTTTGCATAGGATTATATTTCACACTTTATTCTACCAACAAGATAAAGCCTCGCATACATTTAGAACTTAAATATTTTCGTATTCAATGACAATAGTCCATAATATATCATCAATACGAGTGTGACAATATGTATGTTCGATATGTAGGGCAGGATATATGAATATGGTATAGATAGAGAAACGCCAAATATACCTCATAATGAAAAGCGAGTTGATCAATAGGGATCTTGTATTTTCTTGCGTAACTCTGCTGCGCTGCCGTGAGGAAGGCTTGTGGGAAGTAAAAGCCAGATAACCAGAATATTATTGGTGGACCGTGCGTGTGCCAATGCTGAAATATTTCAATGACATTATGTACTAATTGGTAAATGAACAAACAATTTACTATGTAAATTTAACTATACAAAACCTGCAAGAAAGCGAGTCTTTCAAGTAAATCGTTGAAGTAAGCTGCAAGCGGTTTGAGCGAAGGATAACTCTTGCCGATCCACAAAGCGGGAATACGCCCTCGCACCATACTAGTCAACACCTCTTCAGTTATATCCGTCAGCACACTAACGCCTATATGGAAAAAAAATGCCTATTTACATTACATTCCCGTTGAAAATAATTTGATTCCTAAAACAACATTAATACCTTGTACTGCCCCAATCACAGCTCTAGAGCTCGTTCTGACAACGGTGACCAATTTCTCGTATCTGGCGGCTTCCTGTATGACTACAATGGACATGGGAGTCATTTCGGATGGTTTTAAGTCGCCTTCGTGTGAAGGACCAGTTAGGATTTTGTTTGGAAGGCGAGCAAGGATATCTTCGGCTATCGCCATAGCTTGTTGTTCCGGAGTTATCCCAGTACCACCAGACGCCATTGTATCCTGACATCATAATTACATGTTAAGTAATACTGGCCATACACTTTTATATGAATTTAGTTATATCAGAAGCAATCGAGTGGTTATTGTGTTGGCATATCTGTACAATTTGCTAACACAATCCTATCAGCGTTAGGTTCTGCTCTTGGCAAGGTCAGTCGCGACTTCAATCCTTTTGTAATGTTCCTATAATTAAAGCTAATTAATATTAACTACTGTTTATATTAATATATTAAAATTATTATAACTATTATGTTTATATCTAATTTAATATACATGAAAAATACATACCAAATGTCGTTTGAGCAAATCCTATGTGAACGAAAAATGTAAAATTTTAGTTCAATTGTCAAATAACTATTAATTACATGAATTTAAGGCTTACAATTTTGACTCACCGTGCGATCCTTAATCCATAGCAGGAAATGAAGAAATGAAACAAAAGTGTACACTTTAGTCTAAATAATTAATTACAAATTAATGGATTAATGCAACTAATGCAAAAGTTATAAACTGTGATATTAAAACCTAATATTTAGATGGTATTATTATTATTATCCTACAATAAATTGACTGTAAGGCTTATTTATGTCTTAGGAGGCAACTTACCTGTGTAAGAATGGCTGTATTAAGTAACTCTTCAGACTCTCTGAAATGTTTCGTTATATCGGCGTTCGTATGGAATCCGAACACGCCAGGCGGTGTTTGAACCGGCAGAGAGCGAGAGTATGTGATGAAATCCGAATGTTCTTTCAGGGTAGGAATATGATACACACCTTCACGAATAAACAAATACACTAATCAATATTCAGTAGTGATATCAAGTGTAATAACAATATAATTACGTGTGATAGAATGTGAAGAAACTCGCCCAAAGAGTTACCGACTCAAATATTAAGATTATTAAGACCTACGATTATTAAGAACATGGTTATTAAGAATTGTATATTTTATTTGACATATTATATTTTATCGGCCACACGTAAAACGTTACAAACTATCTATAAATTATTCATTTTTATGTAGCAGTATTATGAAATGGTACTGTTCTCAGTATTTCATTGGATAATTTCACTGCCAATATTCCAAGAAAAAAGTTTGCTATATGAAGATCACAGCAAAGCACGACAGTTTTAGCTAACTGTTAGTTAAGTCAGTATGTTAAAAATATGCTTGACTTTTAAACTTTTTTTAATCGATCCAAAAATTCTATAACGAAGTTATAGAATTATTAAAAGAAGAATTCAATAAAGAAAGATAGAAATTAGGTTTACTTTACTAAAATGTGTGTAACTATGGGATAGTGATGCTTTATTTGGACAGTATTGAGAATATTGATTACTTAAGAACGTTGTACAAGACTGACAACTTAAGAAGCTACTCTAGAGCTTAGAGATTTTTTTTCGTCAGAAATAAAAGTATTTTTTCTGTGACGTCCGTTTGCATTACGTGAGCGGCCTATTCCTTTTCTGTCCTAAACAGAGAATTAATGGACTCTATCAATAGATCGTTACACAAACATTCACCTTACAATACCAAGTAGATGTAGAGTATTTCAAATTGAATGTCGGTTCAATATCAAAAAATGTGAAAAATTTTCATAGCAATTCAGTAATCTTCATGTTCCCACTTTATTTTAATATCAAATGAATTCAACAAACTGAACTGAAGAAAAAATAATAATATTCCAAACGTAACCGTTATTTTTAAAAATGAAAGATTCCAAATTCAAATGAAAGTAACGACCATTCATATACTTGTACATTCTACGCGCACTATAATTGTAAACACTATAAACGGGCGCATATGAATTGTGCTTCATAGTTACCAGTTGAATCTATTGCATATTTTTCTTCGTGAATAGCTCTTGGATTGTAGAATTTGTAGAGAATTGTGTTAAGGCAGCGACGGTCCCAGTCATCGGTGACACGTCCGCCATAATTACACTCGCCCGTCAGGTAGCGCAAAGCCACAAATTGCACGTCCTGAACAATACCATAAATATTATGAGGACATGACACTTTGGTTATATACAATAGTTATATAACAGAAAATTTTACCTCGTATTCATTTAGAAACATGTACAACTGGGTGACGCTTATCCTCAAATCGGTTTCATTGAACTCGTAGCGGATGTTCCATCCGAGCGGACCGAACTGCCGTCTTTCCTGCACCACCGCGTGGAAGAAGCACAAAGCAAACAATAGCTTCTTGAAAACCTCGGGTTGTTTGTTGCTTTCAAACCATTCGGGATCATTGATCGGATCACTCTGGTATGAACGCGCTATATTTGCTCTCAGACCTAGATGAAATCAAGTTTATTGAAGTTTAAGACATGTGGAAGTTTCATATTACCAACTATAAGACCTGCAACTCTGAATCTTTTCGATATTTATGTTTGTATTAGAATTTAGTATCAATGAAGGTAAACATCTTAAGGAAACCTGCGTATCAGAGAAAATCAGCAATCCGTTGAAATCAGCAATTTTAAGTCATTTTGATAGTCTTATCTAGGCATCAGTTTCGAAACTTACATTTCTTCTTTGTGAAGCAGTATGAACCACTCTACCCACCTCATCAACCCACTGCAGATTCACATAAATATTTTCTAAGATTTGTAATCTTCGGTTAACATCATTTATAATTCGCAATTATAATCGAAAAGACTCAAATGTACATACGCGTGTCGCGGGATCAGCGCTAGACCATTTCACTTATAATTAATTATAATATTTCTACGTAATTATTAAGTAATCGCGAAAATTGATAGTGACAATATGAATTTTTGAAAATTGCCTCCATTTACCTTGGGGTGGTTCGTTGGTCATTTTAACACCATTTTGCAATACGTAAACTGGGAAGTGATCTGCCGGATAAGACGTCAACCACAGCCTGAAGTCTGGGTTTGTATTGTCCGGTGTGAGACTTTCACAAATCTAAAGAGTATAGTCAAAATATTGTAAGATCAAAATTGTACTTTAACGGATGTCCAAGTTAGTAAGCACAGTGTCATACCTTTTCAAGCATAGGCATCCAACTTTTTGCCAAGTGGCAGTTTTGTAGCACCACCCAGGTACCAAATCGCATGCCATCGTCGATTAACTTCACGGCTATGGGACCTTGACCCTGACCTAATGACAAAGAGAACAGCCGAGACGAGCCAAATCCCTAGAGAAATTATAAACGTTAATAAATGTCTATGTTTGCACCATTAAATATAGAGTTTTTATGTTTACCTGGTCGTCTGCGAACTTGAGCAATGTTCCCATAGGATCTGAACCGGGAGTCAATACAAATAATAAGGGAATGCAGCAATGGGAGTCTGCGTAAGATGACGCAAGATCAAAAAGTGGTGGCTCCACGAACTGACGGCCAATATTTACTGGAAAGTTATATAATAATAATAACAATTACCCTACATTACAACTATAAATTGATAATTAAGACTTGTATCCAAGACCATAAATGGAAATATAACTTACATTCAACAAAGTTTTGGGCAGCTGGTACAATCATGTCTAATCGCAAGCATTTCAATACTATTAATTTCTGAAAAGTCATTCAAATAATATATTAGTATTTAGAGTATGTAGATTAATTGTGAACAATAAGGATTAATTTTTTTTATTTCAATCTCAAGCTTACAGTTTTAATCTTTTAAATAAAATAAATTGCTTGAAACTTGTTTTTACTTGAAAAGGGTCCAGCTTGTCGTTCCATGGATCAGGCAATGGTTGATTTTGAGGATCTGGAGTGTTGCAGTAGGCTTCCCAACGACTAAAGTTATTCATAAAGTGGTCCAAGATTCCTTTAAATTCATCGAATTCGTTCAGTCTGTTGCAGCAGAAGAAAAAAAAATCGTGAAAATCATGTATAGTTTATACAATTATATTTCAACCATGAAATCAATTCGCATTATAGTAAGGCAGACATCACCTCTGTTTATAAGTCAATAAGTAGGTATCACAAAAATTGTAATATTTTAACAACTTTTATACTTTTCACACCTAACTTTATACTTAAAGAAATTGAGGTTCAATTATAAATTAATTAGTCAGTTCTAAGCTTCCTCACGGCAAAAAAGGTCAGAAAGAATGCTAAAACAAAGTAATCTCGCACGATTCACACGCGTGGCTCGTTTCCTCGCCACAACGGTCCTAAGTATATTGGATTTATTTGAGCTTATTTATGTTGATTGTTTTTAAAAATATTTCGCGGGGGTATTTACATTCTAGATCATTCTTGAACGAATCGGTGACTAAGGATTATAAAAAAAAAATACCTACAGACTTTTTAAATTGTAATAATTCACAATGTAAGTATATGTTTTGTTGCATGACAATATATATCTACTTAATGCGGTTGTAGTATATTGTCCTATATACCTCCACTCCCAGTTACGAACAGATGTATTTTTTTTTTTAAATTATATTTAAAAAAAAATCTTCATTGTTTATCACTCTTTCCGTTAATAGTTAAAAAAATCCGTTGGATCAGGAGCCAACATCGACTTTATTTTATAATATGTAATATAATATGTATTTTCTTTTTTACCCGTAAAACTCAGCCCATGCTTGTGGACTAAGAAACTGCACAGGATTCGGCGGTACGTTTCTTGGCTGTGCTCCGCCTAGTAACAACATGACTTGCGATTGTTGAAGCTTGTTCTCAGCCATCATTATGGTCATTGTCAACAAAAGAGAGAAAACCATTTTGTCCTGTACCGAATACCATACAAATTCACGAACAATTTCATATAAGAATTATAAGAAGAAAAGAATAAGTTATTAAATTAGTAAAATAATTCTATGAAGAAAGTAATGTACCTTCTCGAACAAACTTCTGCAAATGTTCGAATACAGAGAGAGTGTGAAATACGCGCGTAGTATTTCAAGCCTCTCAGGTATTTCATCAACCTTCTCGGTATTATCGATTGCAGCCGTGAACAAACCTTCAAACCATCCCAGAGAGTATTGGTACATTGGATCTATACTCGCTAAAGACGCTGTAAAGAATTCGAATTTTGTTAAGATTTTGTATTAATGATCAAAATGAAGATTATAAAATATTAGGACTAGAAAACGAAATTAACTTCTATTATTAACTTAAGAATAGAATGTCAGAACCCAGATAAAAAAAATATGTACATGTTTAAAATTTTACCTATTAGGAAGAATAAATTAGTGGAATGAACTGCAATGGGCACATAATCGTCTCTAGCAACATCAATGGCTTTTTCTGTTACTGCAGCGACAACTTGTTTTTCTTTGATTTCATTAGACGTATCCTTGGCCGAATTTAGAATCTGATTATAGCAAATATACATACATTATAAATGACTATAGACCAGGACATTAATATTTGAAATTATTAATGGAATTTCCATTATATACCTGTACTGCCTCTTCGTCTTCCAGTAAATGTTCAGACGTGGATAGAACATTTAGAATTTTCTTCTCAATTTCTTGCAGCAGTCTTCTATGTTCAGCTCCTTGAGTAGTGAGTTCTGATTTAGCTTGTTGCAGATCAGGCCTCTCTCTTGCAACTACACGAGATAAGAGCTGCGCCTGAAGGCCATCTTTAGCGAGCATGAAGTTTACTAATGTGACTCGTACACCCACTTCAGGTAAATAATGAGGATTCGCGAGCTTAGTGCTTATATATAACCTTAAATGAAAACATTATGAAATATATAAATAACGTAAAATAACTTATAAGGGCTATTTACAACAGTTAATCATTTTTTTTAGTAATAAATAAAACCTACTTGAAGTCTTTGTTGTATTCAACAATGCTGTCACCAATTTTAATGCATAGTGCGCCACCCTGACGGAATGTCTGTTGTTGAAGTAGAGGCTCCAACATTGGATCTAAATCTTCCAATACATTTTCAAGCAAAACCTGTAAAAAAAAATTACCACCGAATAGGCTTTCACTATAACATCACATCCAACTAATTACTTATTAACGACCCTGTCAAAAAGTTAATGTTGTTTCCTATATAAACAAATAATTTCATAACACCTTAAGAAATAAATCACCTCACCGGTTGTCCAAATTGCACAGCATTTTCGAAAACCCTGCCAAGATCAGCTTGCGAAAGACGAACAACACATAAATTGTTTGGTTTCTCCATATTTTTAACCCAACGGTTAGCTTGTCCCTGAGGATCTATCATTAAGGGCCATCTTCGTGCAGTCCTAGATATAATAAATATATTAATACCATATTAGTCACTATACTAACTAACACAGACACTTCGCTAATGTATTAATTTTGTTTACATACACTAATATTATAGCGCTCTCAACACTGAAATCATCAGCAGGTAATCCATCAATATTCCATTGTTGTATAGTTACCGGTTCACCAAGTGATTTGATCAAGCTGAAATTCAGCGTGCACACAATACCACAGTCGTGACATGCTTGCGCCCATTCTTTTACCTAAAAACGGTATGTCAAATATGTTCAAAATAATTTTGAAGCGCTTTAAACTAACTCATGTTAGTGTAAAATAATTTTTTACCTGATCATTTCTAAAAGCAGCCGTAAACGGTCCAAGGTAAGCTATGATACCAGAGGCAATTAAGATGTCACCTGTAAAGAGAAATTTAACTCAGGATTTCCGCCATGAAATAATACAGACTATACTTCCCATATCTGAATAAAAGCTATCAATACCAGTAAGGGAGTAATAAGTCGCTCGCATATCCTTGGCTATTTGTGTCCACCTGGTTTTCTCGCCACCGAGGCCGGATATTAACATTTCTGCTCTCTTCAGTTTATTACTGCAGTCAAGCACCTCATCATCCAGAAGTTTCTGCTGACGACTCTGTTCAGCTAAAGCGTCTTCAAGTTTACGTAATTTCCCTTGAATCTAAAACAGTATTGGACTTAAATGAAACAGTTTTTAAGGAAGAGTTTTAAAGTTGTTGGTGCAGGGTGTTAAATTACTTCTCTGAGTTGCGCCTGTTTTACTGCCAGGGCAGCCATTGCTTTATCGTACACAGCTTGAGCGGCAGCCAGTCTTTGCTTTTTAGGAGCGACCACTTTAGCTACCTTATCGTATTTCGTCATAGCAATCACCCATTTACACATACCTAAAAGTATATATAACAATTTTGAAATATGAAGAAATTGTGAAATAATTCTACTAATATTATAAAAGCTTGTGAGGGTCGATGTATGAATTCCAGGAATGATGTATGAACTACTAAATTGATTTTGACGAAACTTTACATAAATATATAGTTCATACTTTGAATAAAATATATACTATAATTTATAAAGATATGCGAAAAAGTTTCGGACAAGAGCTAGTAATACCCATTTATAAAATATGAAGGCCACTTATTTACCTTCCGCGGCAACAGAGACGGCTCTTATTTTTTCCGGCACAAAACCATCATCTTGCATGACTGTGGTCATCAGCTTCTTCATTACGGCCGGCGGAATATTGTCTTTATCATAGTTCTGTAGTGACTCGAGAAATTTAATATCATTAAGTAACTTCTTCGATGGGCCCCAGTAGTCTTCAACTGTTCCTACGCCTGATGGATTTGGAACCTTATCAGGTTTCATTTCCTGCACAAAATGCAAATTATTCGATTAAGATATTTTTTTACTGAATTAAGTTCTTATGTTTTCTGGGAAATTATATTCTTAATATGCAAAAAAGGCACATTTTTATTAATATGGAGATTAGTATGCACTATTTTAGAAACATATAAATAAATAAATTGAACTTACCGGATCATCCTTTAATAAATAAGCATGAAATGCAACAATGAACTTTAAGAATATTAACATACTAGCTGGTGCCCGCGACTTCGTCCGCGTTGAACGATGAAAGGTACCCTATGTCCTTTCTGGTGTCCCAGACAACGTGTATGCAAAATTTCATGGTGATCGATTCAGTAGTTTTTGCGTGAAAGAGTTACAAACATCCATACATCCAAACATACTTTCGCATTTGTAATATTAGTATAGATAGTACGGAAAAATATAGTAAGAATAATTATAATTTAGTTGGAGACTATACTCGTACAGTAAAATAGTTTATGTTAACAAAAATCGCCTCTATGTACCTTTAGTATACAAATTGCTTCCATAACTAATTTAATCCCTCTAGGAGGACTTTTCATTGTCTTAATAAATGTGATATCCTGGGGTGTCAGTGTGTCCAGGGCAGCCAACGCTACATTTAAAATTGGCATTGCCTCCGCAAGATCAGCGTCACATTCTTCTTTAATACCTTGGGCTTCCGCAGCCTATACAAAATAATAAAAATATGTGAGAATCGCGAAAATAATACTTTTCTCGCATTTTTTCACATAAATCTTACTTGTTCCTCAGCTGCAGCTTGATCTACGAGCACGTCCGCCTCCACTAAAGCAACGCCTTCCTTTTCTTTCTCAACTTTAGCAGTTGTTTCGGCGACAGCCGCTGCGCCTGCAGCTAATTTTGGCTGCAAAACTTCTAATGCTTCTTGTAAAGCTGCTACAGATTTAGCAGCTGTTGCCAGTTGATCCAAACCCACAATATATCGCTTCTCGCCAGTCAGCAATTCTCTGGAAATATCATATTTAATATTATCACTGATTTTTTTACCTTTATCACTGGAATCATCTAATAGTTTATCATACTCACGTCCGCTTCTTCCCTAAAAGAGTCTTAAACGTATTAATAAGTTCTAAATATGCTGTAGGGGTCACATAGTTATATCTCTTCAGTCTCATTAGAAACTGTCTGCTCAATTCTTGTGTATCAGTGTGAAACATCTGGCAAAGTTTGATAGCGGTATTGCGTTCCAACTCCGTCAGTTCTATATCTTTTAGGAACCGGGTCGCGACGGCCAACAGTGCATCTGGAGGCCATTCCTATTTAATGAAAGCAATTAATTAAAAGGGCTTTCAAATTACAAGTCAAACGTACAGCATATTATACTTACTTGAAACCAGTCAATCGTGCAGCAGTTGACGAGGGATGGGAACTTGCGTATGCGTGTACGTAACGCAGTACCGGCAGGAGACATAGCCAACACGATGTGTAACTGATCACGTACAATCGACACGAAGTAAGCGTATAGTGCTGTGGGAGTACCGTCAGTCTGCAAGGACTTGTCTCTTTGCCTGTCAATCTGAGGAATAAAGGGAGTGAGAGATAGAGAGTTAGACTCGCAAATATTCAAAATTAGGCGTTAATTAAATTAGGCGTTAAGATTCATATGTATTTTGCTCACCACTCGCATTTTTTCACATAATTCGGCCTTTTCGTCTGCACCAAATATATTTGGTACCTCTCCTGAATTCAACATATTGTTGACATCCTCCAGAAAACCTTCTTCTTTGATCTATGAAAAATAAAATAGTTTTTAAAATACTCCTTTTTTTAAAAATTATATAAATAAATGAGTTACATAGGTACATAAATTGTAAAAGTATATTAAGGATTTTCAATTTGTCAATAAAGTTGTACGTTCAGCGTTTTACATCTCCCCCCTGCCATGGCGGAACCTAATATGTATGAATTGAGGAAATTGATTGAGTCTCAATTTCCGCTACCGTCATGAAATAAGAGTAAAGCAAAATTACGAAAGACATTTTGAAATCTCAATAGTTTAATTAATAATGGTGCTATTAATATTAATGTTGATGTGTAATTTCACCAACTACATACATCCCTTTGATTAAGCTATTTAAATATCCGTTTTAGGTTCTTCTGAGAAATAAGATTGATAATTTTTACCATTGTCATTTAGTTGCACCATATAATTAGATTAAGAAAATTGTGCAAACTTACATATTTCCTTTACAACTTATTATTTTACACTTTTTTTGACACATAACCCCCCATACATAAAGTTTAAGAAAATTATTTAAACAATTGAAATAAAAAAATGTCAAAAGGATATTTATAATTCATTCATGGACACGATCTATTAACAAATGGTCTGTTAAAATAATGTGACTGCTTACCTGGGATTCAATAAATAGAAACACCATGTGTAAATCAGGAGTGCTAGACTTCCTCAGTAAAGTTTTTAGGTCTTCGCGCCATTCAGTTTTTCCGTATGTACGACTCATTTCAACCTACAATAGATTTGTTTCTAGTAAAGACCTGTTTAATTTATTATAACTTTTCAAACTATAATTATTTAATTTTACTAATTTTTTAATTCGCATTCTCTCCTGCTGCAACTGGGCCTCTTAAAGCTATATTCAGCCGCATGGCCATAGCTTTTTAATACTCTAAGGCCTGTCATTAAGGTGCTCCCTCACCGAGAGCATTCGCCTGTAATGTAACATTTCAGATTATATGTTGAGCATTTAGTTTACTTGATAGTACGCACTGAGGTTACAAGTCGTAACAAAATATTACAGATTGCATATATGGTTGCGCACTGTACTACTCGGTTCGCCTCCTTCACTGATGTAATGTTCGAATCTGTAACGTTACATCACAGGCGAATGCTCTTGATGGTGAAAGCACCTTTAGGCGAATCTAGCTCAGTCAACTGGATCATCAGCTAAACTTGCTGCTCTTTTTAATACACAGAAAAAGAAATACTTTTCTTACCTGAAAGAGATCATACTCATTGATGTGAGCAGCCAATCGTGTCAGCGATTGCCGCCCAGACCCTCCAAGACCAACAAGTAGTGCGTGCGAGCGTGGCTGGGTGAGTACGCGACAAATACGCGACACGTGCTCGATCGCAAACCTGTTCATTTGTAATTATTTTTATAGGCATTTTGGTGTTATATATTCGGGGTTTCGGTGTTTCTGTTTTATATTTCGCTTCGGTGAAAATTAGCGCTGTAACAATATTGCAATATTGTTACAGCGCTAATTTAAGCTGAGCTTTGGTATTTATTTCTAGTGGATTATTTATCCCACGTTTTGTGTTCATATATTTTTTAATACCAATAATATTTTCTATTGTTCTTTATATCTTATAATTCTATTTTCAGCCAAACTCACTCGGACATTTTAACCTAATTTATATTTAATTTACCTACATAATTTTGATATTAATTTTGATATTAAAAAGTGCCGAATTTGTGTATAGCGAGGAAGGTTTGTGTTGGCCCTAATAGTCAACCTGAACAATTTACAAACCTGAACAAAACCAAGTTCATTGGCTTCTTGGACATATTATTGAATTCAACTAAGAATGCGTCGACTGTTGAGTTCAAATGCTCCATATTAACTGTCTCCATGTAGAAACGTGTGTCCACTTTCGGATTAGCGAAGTCGCAATAAATTAAATTGCGTAGATGTTGATCGGTTATGACCTGTAAACATATTTTTGTGAAGCAAAATTTATCTTGTTTGATATACTTGTTTATTTGTTCATTTAAAGAAATAAAAAAACAATTTACACTCTCATCACTCCCTTGCAGTAGACGAGAAAGCAGAGTTTCAAAATCATCACTAAGGTTGCTCTTCGTAGCTTCTCGAAGGCAAGTCACAAGCCAACGACGATCGGAGTCTTCAACAAGGCGATCCGAAAATACTCGTAGACATTCGTGTACCCATAGACGTTTTATAGAACGTAAATCGGGCGTCACTTCAGGCACCGAAAGAAGTACACCCTGAAAAACAAGATTAATATAGAGTTTGTCCATATAAATAAATAAATAAAATAAAACTCTATTTAATTTATCCACTATCAACTAGATAAAAGAGATTTCTAATATTTCCTAATATTACTTCATTTACCTTTATTACATTTCTAATATACAAAGTTAACAGGGTGTTGCAGACTATATAAACGTTGTACAGAATGGATACAGAAAAAGACAAGACAAAAGTGCTTTCCCGAGGGTGTACTAAAAATATATGAACAATAAAGATAGAATAAATTGTTACTCATATATTTTAATTATTTTTTAATTTTTTAACGCTTGAGAAAAAAGGGCGTGTACGAAATCGCGGGCAAAAGCTAGTTTGTTTATATTCATTAGATCCATATCGGTACATACCAAAATCACTCTTGAAAAATCTCTCAAGTTAAAAGTATAATGAGACTTCGAGGGGGTAGGCAAGAGATTTAATCGGCACTCTTTGTAGACCATCAACGTAGCATTCACGATTTGGTTTATACAGGGATCAAAATCTTTTGAGAAACCTCTGTAAAGTGAGAGAAAAAATCAGCGAAGAGCATCCAACCAAATCTATCCCCACACAGTCAGACGAAATCCAACATTAAAAACGAAAAAGTAAAATTTAATTAATTACCTTGTGTCTAAATGCCACAACATAATTCTGCTAAAAATCACTTTTAAAGTTTCGTCTTCAAATTCGTCAATACAGAAAAATGAGAAATGACGTGAAAATCTTGGCGTTACTAACTTTGCTCCCGGTGTCGGTTTGCCCATTGCGCACATGAACTAAAATAAAGCAAAAAAATTAAAAACACCATAGACAATAAATCTAATAACTCTAAAACTCTTACAACCTGAACATCGATAAGGTGCATTGCTACATTGGTCTTCCTATCATACCAAAGACCAAGATCAATCCCTTGTCGCAACACTTCAATGGGTGGCTGTGCGCCATAAGTCTCAGCCTGTGGCATGCTCACATCGTCCACGAACACAACGGAATAACAACCAATGGGTGGACCAAATACACCTAAAACAAGTATATTGACAACCTTACATAGTTTAATTGAACACGATTACTAAGTAAGATTATTAAGTTCAGCAGAACAACTATACCTTTTCTTCTTTTATCTAATTTACCCATGATGATATCTTGCGTTTGATTGCAATTTGTTTGAGCCGAAAATGCCATTATAAGAGCTCTATATACTTTGGTGTCAACTCTTTTCACCAGGAAATCCTAAAAAAATATTAACAATAGATAAAATTAAAGAAACCTTTGAAAAACTATAAAAAATTGTAAATAAAATTACAATTATGTATGATGATTTTCCTGTGCCTGTCGGTCCGACCATCATCACTCTCTTCTGATGTTGAACCAGCAGTTTAAATAGAGCCAAGTATCTCACACTGTCTAGAGTCGTAACTAAGATCTGATTGGGAGGGGTATCACGACTTATCGGTGGTGCAGACACTACGTCATCTTGCCATGGCTTCCATTTACCTTTTCCCTGTATAAATTTAAATAAAGATTATAATCTCATTAAATACGGGCGACCCGGCCCCGACTTTGCACTGATTTATATTTTTTCTGTAAATTACGTACACATACCTTCCTCTTTTATCGCTTTTTCCATTAGTGAAAGTCTTATCAAAACCTGTTGGGTGATTTAGAAGAAGGTAGCGGAAAAACAGACAGAGGTGAAAAACAATTTTATTTCATATGTACAGATATAGATATAGAATATATAGATAAAGATATAAAAAGATATAGATATATAAAATGAAGATAATGTGCTTACCTCTTTTATGTATCTATAATCGTATACAGTTCCATCTTTAGGTAAACCAAATATGTATGGTTTATCAGGTTTAGCTACATCACGTGGATAACCTAAAATTGTCTTAACCTGTGAGAAAATAATCATGTGAAATTATTTGGTATCATTCCAATATGTATATTCGAAAATGCGTTTTATATTACCTGTTCAGGAAACTCCTTTTCCAATAATCCACGGAATAAGATATCAAATTTAGGACGACTATCGCCTTCCAACGTTGCACCAATTGACCAAATAGTTGAAAAAAAGAATACACCCTGAATGTGATTTGTATGTCTTTAAATTCCATCAATTAAATTATTTCAATAATAACTGAAGTAACAATTTCATCACTTACTTCTAATTGAGCTCTAGTATCGAGGTCAGCTAAACTGTCTACATATTTGTCGTCATAAAAGTCGTCCATAAATGTATCAAATAAATTCATACATGCAACCACCAAATTACTGCGCGAGGTCACATACATTTGCTAAAAGAACATTATTTGAATTAATACAAATGTGAGGTCGGATGGGTAAGAAACTCTCATGTGCTTACCTTAACTTTCCCTGAATACTCCACCAACCAAAGCAAAGGTGACATAAATCTGTTAAACAATCCCCTAATTAATTTTTTATTTGCGTTAGTCAACCTCGGCGGTAATGTATTTAACCATGATTCCATTAAACATTTCCATCCAAGCCCTTTCGGCTCCATGTATATCATACCACATCGTGACACCTGCAAAAAAAAAAGTTGAATATAAATCTTTATAAATAAAAATCGTATGTTTCATCGACTACAAAACCGCTCAACCGATTTTTGTTACATTTATCGCTTATGGGATGACCAATAAACGAGGAAGTTTTGTGTAATACGAGTAATATGCAGAAAAAAATGCATCCGTGCGAAGCCGGGAGAGGATCGCTAGTATATCCCTGTTACTTAAAATCTTATACCAACCGTTGCAGGCGAGGCAGCTTCAAGGTCCATAGGTTCGAAGACAAGATTTGTAGTTGGGGCTAATTGAATGATTTCTCCACTCATGAGACATAATTTTTTGTTGTCATCCAATACAGTGTTCAAATTCTCTATCCATATCGCATCAACTGGTCCATCGAATACTAACCACTTCCTGAAAGCCAATATTTCAAATATTTCAGTGAATTCTTACTCAAAATTGGCATATTAATTTGTTTGATTGAATATGTCAAAAATACACAAACCTATTATCATTAGTAGATACAGCGAATGCTCGATAACTGACAGCTAATATGCCATCCGACCACTCATGGGAGACAGGGTCAAATTGTCCATACAGCTGACCCATTGTTATCGATTTTGGATTTATTACGGTCCACTCTACTGCATTTTCATCCATTAGCCCCTGAGAAACAGTTTATACAATCATACTAGTAATATTAAGATTGCGAAAGTATATAAGGATGTATGAATGTTTATTACACTTTCAATCAAAAACTATTGATCAGATTTTGCTAACTCTTGAGAAAGGTTATAGGCTATTTATTGACACGGTATGATGTCGCACAAGGAAGTGGCGGAAAGGCAACGGGAAGAGTATCCCCTCTCCCAGCCATCCCGCCGAGGAGGCTCGGGCGCAGGCGGCTGGCTTATGTTTGCCACCTTCCACCCTGACCGGGACCCGGACGGTAGTTTTGAGGGAGACTGCCGCCCGTCGTAAGGTTTCCCGAGATGGCCGGCGTACCTCCACTTTCGGGTACGCCGAGATTCTGACAGGGAGCCGTGGGGGGGTACCGAAGTCGTATCATAACGTACCCGCGATCCCGCCCATCAACGGCCGCGCTAGAAAGACGTTGGGCTTTAGCCGGTACGAATCCGGCTTAAAACGAACATTACCGAGAAGAGCCGAAATGTATATGCTTGTGTTAATTTAAATTAAACGGCCGGTGAAACCGCGGGACACAGCTAGTAAATTATAAAAACACGCACACAAATTAAAAAGCTAGTATAAAGAAGCTATGATAAAAAAAATCTATGTTAGCAATCATTTAAAATGTTAAAATAATGTGAATAAAGAAAATTACTCCAAACCTTTTCTGATACTAAAGCTAATCCTTTTCCAAGAGCATGGTAACATTTTGTTTTACCAGAGAATGGAAAACCAACCAACATCAGACCGTGCCTTACCAAAATCATTTCATACAATTGTAGCACCTAAAAAAGTAATTATTAACTTTACGAAATATATAAAAATGTTATAAGTTGTCAATTTAAACAAATTTTTTACTTTTTCTATAAAGAATTCTGTTGCTTGTAAATTGAGCGGCACACAAACTTCTTTAACACTTGCTACCAAGTGTGGTAAACCAGCTTGCGGTAGTGGCATTCCAGGGAATAAATCACCAATAATACCCTGGAAAAAGGTAGAATTGACATTTTAAAACGTTAATATAAGAAATTTGTATCTTTCTGATCCAAAACTGCAAACATCTAAATTAAGGACATTTTTGTAATCTACTAACCATAAACAAAGGTACGTCGTGTTCAAGAAATTTCGGCAGATTGACATCTTTGATGGAGCGCAACAAAATGACGTCCTCATCTTCATCTGGATATCTAAGTTTAAGAGCTCCAGCAGCGCGTAACACTGACTTCACCGCTCGCATGCCTACAGATTTATAATAATAATAATAATCATTTATTTCAGATATAGTATCCATATTATCTATTAACAAAATAATAATATAATAATAATAATAATAATAATATAATATTTACAAGCGAAACAAAGGTATTTTTAAAATGTACAGGTGCTGCAAAAATCACTTAGTAATTTTGCTGTATGTCATGTTTAGTCGCATCCAAAATTTTTGTATGGGACAGTCTACCTTATCTATAATTGTTTTCAGAATGCTATTGGTACTGCCACGTATCTTGTGCCATAGGGACGCCACCCTCTTTCGTCTTATAGCATAAAAATCATCTGTGTGATTTTGGGCAAACATTTCCGAAGCACTACAATAGCGTGGCAGCCTTAATAGCATCCTGAAAGCATTATTATACTGGATGCGCAGGGCATTGTACGCTCTTTCAGTATAAGTCACCCACAGACTGCTCGTGTAAAAGACTTGGCAATATGCCTTAAAGAAAGTAATTTTAACTTTATTATTACAACGAGCAAATCTGCGGGCAAGCATGTTAGAACGTACTGACAATGCCCTACGCTCCCTGTCTAAATCAAAATCATCTTTAAGGTCTTCAGTTACAATGTGTCCCAAGTATTTAAATTTATGTACTCGTTTCAGTATATTACCATTTAGTACAACTTGTGGTACATAATCGAGGACACATCCCCTGGACCGGAATACCATAATCTCACTTTTCTTGGTATTATATTTTAGACCATGACAATTAGCATACTCTTGGCACACTTTCAGCAATCTCCTCAGGCCATTAATCGAGGGGCTCAGTAGCACCATGTCATCTGCATAACTAATGTTATTAATACAAGTACCATCTACATAGCAACCTGCATGCATGCTGCTGAGCTTCTCTATCAAATCATTAATGTACAGATTAAAAAGTCTAGGTGAAGTGAGTCCCCCCTGTCTTACTCCACATTCCATCCTATACGGTTTGGACAATGTATCACCCCATTTCAAGTAATTTGTTTGATTGCTGTACCAAAATTGAAGAATATTCAGCAATTCATAAGGAGCACCTGTTTTTATTAATTTGTGCCACAATAAATCATAAGATACCGTATCGAAAGCCTTAGATAAGTCTAAAAAGCAAGCATATACTGGTGTTCCTCTATCAGTGTAGTATCTGACGGTATGCTTTAAACTAAACACTGCGGTCTCTGTAGATAGTCCCTTCCTAAACCCAAACTGTGCGTCATGTAATTTTAAGTATTCTTCAAAGCGGGCATCCAACAAGCCGTCAAACACTTTAGCTAAAATAGTCGCAAGTGATATGGGCCTATAATTGTCTTTATCGGATTTATCACCCGTTCTATTCTTCAGTATTGGTACAACCAACGTTTTTATCAAATCTGTCGGCAAATAGGAATGCCTAACACAAAACGTGTAAAACATAGCTAATACACTTGGTATATGTACACCCGCATTTTGAAGGTGTTCTACACTAAGGCTGTCATGACCTGGTGATTTACCTCGAACCATGAAGTGAATCACTTTTTTTACTTCTTTGACTGTAAATCGAGAGAACTCACTAGTTTCATGGAGCCCCGTATCGAACACTCTTCGGGATGGTCCCAGTGGAGATGATATACCAAAGTGCTGTTTAAATGTTGCAGCAATTTCTTTAGGTTGATTTAAACCATCGACGCTCATAGGCAAGCCAGGTCGTATATTGGTACTATTAGTAGCCTTCCAGAAATTTTTAAAATCTTTGTTAGTATGATGTGTAGCAAGCAAGTCCATCTTTATCTGATCCTGGTGGTTTTGACACCATTTTAATTTGTTTTTGAAAGCTTTTCGACTCTCATACATATCATTATAAACTGCTCCTACACATGGCTTACCGTATTGCAACCATAACTGGAACTTCGACCTCGCTTCCCTATGTGCCTCTTTTACATATTTATTCCAACCAGTTATGTAACTCTTTTTAATTTTTTTTACATCAGATTGTGTGTCAATAGCCGCTTCTGTCAAAATTCGAACTATTCTACTATACAATTTGTCAATAATTATTCTATGTTCAATACGGTCACAGTTACCGTCACAGCACTCAGAAAATTCAGCAGGAAAATCAATATGTTTAAACTGTTTATTACATAACTCACGATATTCATTCACCTTCTTAGGCTGCCTGTTACCCCAAATAATTCGGTTACAAATTTTATTTTTAGAATAAGTCTTACAATGAGTAACATTAAGATTACATTTAATTTCTAAGGGAAAGTGATCGGACCAAAACACGTCATAATGTATTTTTAAATCCTCAATAGTCTTATAGGTTACTTCAGTACCTATACAATGGTCTAACCATCTTTTAGATCCATGACAATCACTTATATATGTGTAAGTATCAGAGTTCATACCTAACTTCTCAAAGTCTATACACAATAACCGATTTTCTATACAAAAATTAACAAGCTCCTTACCAAATCGTTCGCCGGGGTGTGCATTGTAGTCACCCAAAACATAAATCAACTCAGTGTCCTCATTTTCTATTATTGAACATATTTCTCCCAAACATTCAGTAAAATCTAGTAAATTGTCGTTTGCGTCTACAGGCATGTATAAACTTATTATGAGTATTTTTTGATCACGAATATAAGCTCTAATCGCCGCAAGACGTGAGCTATTACATTCAATAACCGAAACTGTTTCAAAAATATTTTTTCGCCATAAAATAGCTACTCCACCATATGGTCTTCCGTGAAGTACTCCCAATGATAAGTCAACTGCTGATGTACCCGTGTATTCAAACTGATCATTAATACTTCCCAGAAATGGTAACTCAAAAGGTAAAAGCCACGTTTCTTGAAGCGCTATAATATCAGCCATTTCACATAATGATCTAACACATTCAATAGATCTTTTAATCGATTTACAATTGTATGATATAATATTAGTGTAAGTTGTATCCTTCATTTAAAATAATATTAATCAAAATACCTTTTTTCCACGACATAGAAGTTGTATCCTTCATTTAAAATATAACAATATTAATCATCAATTCGTGGAAAATACCTTTTTCCATGAGTTGGAATAAACCGCCTAAATTT
The DNA here is from genome assembly GCA_944738685.1 of Synanthedon myopaeformis. NCBI lineage: Eukaryota > Metazoa > Arthropoda > Insecta > Lepidoptera > Sesiidae > Synanthedon > Synanthedon myopaeformis. The sequence goes on from OX122915.1 coordinate 2,839,294, forward strand.
TATTCCATTAGGCCATAAATTATAATCCAAGAATAGCTTCAACTTGTTTTTATTCACATAAAACTTAAACGCACTATAACCACGTTCTCTTTTCATAGCAATTCTTTCTAGAGTTACCTTTTCTTGTGTCTTTTTAAAAATATAATTTGAGATATCATGTTCAGTCGTCTCTTTATGCACATTCGATATAAAAAGCTGTGTTTTGGTTTCAGCTGCTTTGAATTTTTCCTCCGGTTCTACGTTTGCCTTCCCTTTTTTAGTCACAAAATAATTTCTTGATCGTTTTTTCTGTACAGTTATCCAACCATCAGTGGGTTTTGGCTCTTTCCATTCACCCTCATTACGAACTACTTCTGCCATTGTTTTAGGTTTAGTATTAGATTTAAAATTAAATAATTCAGCTGATCCCTCATCAATGATTTGTGTCGAAATTTTCGATGTAATAACCGATTGCTCGGGGTCGATATCATTGAGAATATGAGAATCCATATTTTCAATAATGTGTTGTCCCTCTTGTAAGGGCTTAACCTGATGCGCATCATGTTTTAAATTAAATAATTTAGGTAATCCCTCATCAAAGATTTGCGTCGATACTTCAGATGTAATGGTCGATTGCTCGGGATTGATGTCATTGCGAATGTGAGAATCCATATCTTTGCTAATGTGTTGTCCCTCCCGTGAGAGTTTAATTTGATGCATATCACATTCCAATTTGTTATCAGGGGAGGAAGGAGACTGTACCTTATGTGTATTCAATACATATTGCTGATTTTCGAGCGATTGTGTTAAAATATCGCCTTCATCACAAGGCAAAAACTCAGTCGATCCACTATTCAAGACAGAACTACTTACACCATGATTTGTCTTTAAATAAAAATTCTGTGTACAGAATGATGTATTTTTCATTTCATACAAAATGTTTTTCATACTCTCTACTTCTTCATTTGTAGAGTAATTTGCTTTGATGAAATCTATTTCCGATTTTAATATAAGAATATCTTTGAGTAAACGTGTGACATCAACATGGTCGAAGGTCAGTGGGGGCAATTTTTGCAATTCTTTTGCTACAAAATTGGGTATTACCTCTGGATCGGTGTTTTTAAAGAGACATATCATGTCATCTAAATCCCTCTTGACCCCTCCTTCTTTGCGACGAGAACTCTTACGTTTAGCTGGCTTGATTGATTCAAACAACAGAGATTTTGCTTCCTCAATTTCATAACTAGTAAAAGATGTAACACAAATTCGCACTATACTTTCATGGTCCATGACGTCCAATTTATTTTGTATAAAGGCCAAAATTTCGTTAATAACTATATTACAATTTATACATTTTAATAATTTTGAGTCTGCCATCACGAATTGGTATATCTTATATATATGTAAACATATATAATATTAATTTAAATTAATTAAAATTATGATTTTTAAACGAAACGTGTCAAAATATTTGACATAAAATGACATTATGAGAAAGTCAGGTGACACTTACTCAAACGCTTCTCAAAAATAGAAAATAATGTCAACCAGCATGTGTGCTATTGTGTTTCTGTGAGTGAGTGAGGGATCCCAGAGAGCATTTCGCTATGCTTGCCTAATCCTATTCTTAATTCCTTATTTTTAATCTTATTTTGGTCAGAAGCGCTCTTCCAGCACCTGTGGCGCTACCTGCCATCAAGTGGACAGTCAGCTTTTCTGATGATCTTAACATAAGATAGGAAGAATTTTTAGTCTTACTTACCATAGTCGTAATGACTCTGTGATGATAATTGTTCCGAGCATAATCTATACGTAGCGACGATTTTGACTGCAAGTGGTTTAGCGTTCAAGTAACCAAAGGCATAAAGTTCTATTTCGGAAATTAATACATAGTCTGGCACCATCATAGCTACTGAACGGAACAGTGCCTAGAGAAATCATATAGAGTAATTATTAGTAAAACAGTATTTAGGCCATTAATTTAATTTTTTATATACCTTTAGATTGTCCGGAAGCTCAGAGCGTCCTGCATAACCCGGATTCATAGTGATAAAGACAGCACAAGTTTTGTTGAGTTTCAGTAATGTGCCTTCGAATAACAATTCTGAAGCTCCTGAGTTAATACCTCGCTGAATCGAGAGGATTTGTTGGGCGACCACAGACAATACCTCGAGATCGATGCGATTAAATTCATCGAAGCAAGACCAAGCACCGCAGGAAGCCAAACCCTAGGAGGAAGAACTTTTATATAAGTGATTCTATCGTGTTAAATTCACTAGGTAATGATAGAAATATGTCGTACCTTGAAGAACTTTCCAAGAGCAATATAGTCAAGGCCGTCAGAGCAATTAAACACTACGCACTGCTTTGCTACCGCCTTCGCCAAATCCTTCGTAGTCTCTGTCTTACCAGTACCAGCGGGACCCTCGGGTGCTCCACCTTTGTTACATAACGGTATTAAAATTGAATTACACTTAAAGGCACTTCTTACTAAAATTTGTAATATATATACCCAGATTCAAATGCAACGCTCCAAACAGTGTTCGGAAACATCTGTCCGTTAGCGGAGTGACAACGAGACGTCCAGTGTTGCCGAGATATTCGTAACCATACATCAGCTGAGAATTGATCATGCGTGTCGCTATCTGCATTGTTTGGTCTACTTGTTCCTATGGCGAGATAATTACCATAATTTAGATTAAATATGTAATTAAGATAATTAAGATTAAGAGATTTTTTCTTGAGTTGAGTTTTTCAACTTTTTTGTAGACTTTGTTGTTCTCACTACAACAGTGAAACTATTCACTGTTGTGTGATAGCAACATTGTAATTGTTGCATATGAACTGTCACGACAGTGATTAATAAAGGATAAATGATAGGGAAGAGATAGGAGAATGGGCCCTGGCATGAATCAATAACTCACCGAAATACGTTACACGTGGCATTTCATTTCATAGTGAAATTTCATGGTGATCTTCTGTAAGGGAGTGGTTACTGCCACCAGACAGGTTGCCCGATTTATGACACAAAGTGTTTACAAGTAGGTATAACGTACGCTACGAAACGATACGATAAGGCAGACTAATGTAACGAATAAGCAGGTAATAATAATATAAATTACCTCCCAGTAATAACGTATTTGCGATAACCAATTGAAATCGTTATCTTGCTGCACGTTACACTCAATGAGAAGCATTAATACGTCTCTTGCATGAACATCCAGTACGACAAGGGCTCCTAAAATAGAATAATCAAAATATCTTCACTGGTCCAATTGAAAAAAGAAGTTATTCTTTGTCGACAGAAACCATGAGCCTCACCTAGAGTTATTCTGTTCTGCAAACTCAGATCGCCACGCACAAGGTCAACAATTTTAGATATCTGAAAATTACATTTATCCCAATATCCCCGCATCGCTTTAACACTCACGTGAATCGCTTCTGTCACTTCTAATGTCCAGAACGTCATTGCAATACATTGTACCTGTAGGATGAAGTTATTTTCACTTATACTATTATATATATTTGTTCATGATTTACATGTTTCTTTAATGAATTAATATAAAAGTCACTTACAGCTTGTCCAGGCCATACAAGCACCCAATTTTCACGAGGTATCTTGGTGTAGTCATCAAACGACAATGCTACCTCATGATGGACAGATACCAACATTGACGTTTCTAATTCCAGTAACCATTTTTCTACCTAATAAGTTTTCTTATTTAATTAATTTAATTCAAATATTAAAAAAATATTTTTTGTTTATAAACATGCATAAGACTGTAATTATATATTTTATTTGTACATATGTTTAATATTTAAGGATTTTTCAGAATATTTTATTAAAAATAGTAGGTACTTGATAGAACGACAAACTATTTGATGGTAGATGCTACCGTCGCATGAGAACACAGAGAGAATGCAGGTGCAGTACCAACTTTGCAAGTATTTTCTTACAGCACGCATGAAGGAGGTATGTTAAAAGATAAGAAAAATTTTAAAAGGGAGTTTGTTCTAAAATTTGCGTGTGCACACGCACAGAATAAAGTTTCTATCAATCTGGAGCGTGCGCCCTATCCAAATAATACGGACGAATCCCACATCTAAATCTTTTATGTTTCCTACCTGGCCTTTTGCATCCTCTGTATTAATAGTATATTGTAGCAGAACAATTTCTCCTTCTGATGACTTCATATGTGTAACAACCATTTCCGCTGTAAATGTAAGTTTTGCAATACCTTCGAAGCATTTCTTCAAGTGAGGTTGCACTCTGAAATTATTTTATTAGTGCAATAAAAAATTATCACTTATGAATGTTTTAATATTTGATAAAAGTTAACTCACCGCAAAGGATCCTTAGTCTCTGATAGAATTTCCAACAACTCATCATTGGACAAAAAGAAGAAACGCGGAAAGTACAGCCTCTTCTTTTCGAGGTAAGCATTGAGTCCTTTTTGCACCATCTCCAACAAATTGTTAGACTTCCTCAGCCTTTCGAGCATCTTTTCTATTGTGATAACGTCAAGAACGCGTGGTTCAGTGTAAGCCGCTTTCATTATTTCTCGCCACGTCTAAACATAACATTGAAAAGTCTTATACTAACTGTACCTATTATAGTCATTAAGATAAAACTGTTTGAATCTATTTTATACCTTATCAACAGCACTGAACCGTCGCCCTTCTTCGGGAATCTGCTGTTGAATATCAGGAGACGAAAAGATTGGCTCTAAGTACATCCATGTTGCTTGCACCTTCAACCATTCGTCCAAAATATCTTGAAGAAGAACTAGTTTTCGCTCCCATTCACTAAACAAAAATACAAATTAATACAACTGAAAAACTGAAACTGAAGTATACGAACATACATAAATATTTAAAATGTAAGTTGATACTCACATAATGGTATCTTCAAACGGTTTAATGTAAGGTGAATTCTTCATGGTCTGCGTTTTGACTATATGATCATCGAGAAGTAGTTGAATTTCATCAACGCTCGATAAGATGTAGGTACCCGTATCTCTAAAAACATGATATTAATTATTTCTTATATTAATTTAAAAAAATCACTAGCTTATTCTATCTTAGTTTATTATAATAATTGACTGCTTGTGTTTTTGGCTATGGTTTCCATAAAATGGACCGCCAGCCTGTCGGCCACTTTTAAGCTTTTTTTTTTCATATAGTTTGAATCTAAAACTAAATTTTTTAATTGCCGATGGCGGCATCGGTTAGTGCAACTACTCTTACTGACTCATGACGATAGTATCCTCATTATTTTTATTTTTCTAGCATTGGGAAATCCTAATGGATACTCGTCAACGTAGGAGTCGTTGCTGGGTTATGCCGGACTTCTACCGACTAAAACTCAACGCCTTTCTAGGGCAGCCGTAAATAGGCGGGGTCGCGGGAACGTTACGACACGTCATCCGCTACCCACTACGGCTGTCAAGCGCGGGGAGGGCTACGCTACCTGACGGAACCTCGGCGTACCCGAACAGTAGAGGTACGCTGGCCATCTCGGGAGAACGTAATCTTTAGTCAGTAGAAACTAGAAAACTAGTTGTGAGTGATCACGATCATCAGCAAAACAATACAAGATATATTAATAATAATAGTTATAAAACTAACTTGTAGGGTAATATTTCGAATTTGAGGTCCGCCCATTCTTTCATCATCTTGTCAAGCGCCTTTTCTAGGTTATTTTCCTTTGTTGCGGCTTCTGATATTCCTTCGAACTTATCAATATAATCTACCAAATTAAAATCAATAACTTTCTCCAAGGTTAATGAATCGTCTAAAGTTATTGGAAAACCAACAATATCTGAAATTTTTTCCCAATGACGCGGCTTTATGCCTGGATTTCCAAGTGTATTTATGATTGGCAAGTTGGTTTTGAATTCATCAATTCTTTGCCTAAAATTCATATATAAATTAATTACTAAACAATAATTTGTTGATATATAATAATATAATATATATTATCAGATTTAATATATCTGTTAAGATAGAAGAAAGTTCAATAATATTCACCTCACTGAAAAAGCCAGTCTGTAAGTTTCGGGAACGTCTTGAAATGATTTCTCTAACTTGTAAATAATTTTGTAATAATAACTGACGTCACCTTCTATATCTTCTGGATCAAAACTTCCAACCTGTTAGCATATTTATTTTATACACTAGTAAATATAGAATTAACAGTTTAAAATCACTGAACAAGATTTCAAAATTTATCAAAATTTCTAGAAAAAATAGAAAAAATAACATACGATTCAGAATAAATAAAGAAAAATAATAAAAAAAAAAACTGATTTTTTAAATAGCGTTTTTATATTATGCAGTATAAATTTATAATCTACTGTCAAAGGCTGTACATCACATAGTGATTGCTGTATGAGAAGGTATGACGCAAAATTATTTTCCTATAAAACATTAGCAGAATGTCTAGGTACTACCTTGCAAACATTGAGACATATTATGAATTGACCTAATTATGTCTTGGGGGTTTTCTTCGGGGGAGTTGCTACCAGATAGGCTGAACAGTTGAAAATTTAGAAACTCAGTGTCCCGGGCCATAACTACCGAAGTGGACTTGCTTTGTCCCTTGACAATCCCTTTCAACTATTCAAACTCTTCTCACCCTAGATGTCATCCAGATATGATTTTTTTGAAGATAATCATATGCAGCGTCATAGAGTTTTTTAAAAGGAACCAGAAGATCATAAACATTCTTTCTTTTGGGATACTGTGACAGTTCATAACCAAAAGAGGTTTCTTCTTCATTGAATTGATCTATTTGTGCTAACGCCTGGGCTAACCTGCAATGTGATAAAAAGTTTTGTTGAGTTTACTATAATGTCATCTTCTACATTTCCTTACTTACTTAGACATTGAAACAATTGTATAAAAATACTAACTTTTCGTCCAAACGGCGAGCACGCATTACGTATTTAGTTAACTGATTAATATCGCCCCAATATTGCAATTCGTTGCAACGTAACTCCAAAACATCAAGGTCCAATATGAATTGAGCAATACGGACCTAAAAAGAAGGGCAAAGAAATTAATGGCTTAAAGTCAACATTTAAAAAATGTAATGTTCAACATTTAAAAAATACCTTTAACAATTCTTGATATTCTAATTTCTTCAAGTCGCAAATCTTTTTCGATTCTTCTATGATACCTGGTAATCGGGCATACCTAAAATAGTTCTTTTTTTTATAAAGCTCTGTGACAAGAACTAAAAATATTATACTTAATTGATTTCTAGACTTCAATAGGAATAAAATGTAGAACAAATATTCACCAATAAAAAATAGTCCGTCAGAATTATAAGTAGATACAGCAAGTACGCCGAGATAATAATAACACGCGATATATGTAGAGCTTCAGAATGATTGGACATGGAACATATTTTAAGTATGAAAGCTGTTATTTTCAGGAAAATGTTGTCATGTAATAACTTCTTATATAAAAGTGTTGTGTAAATAATTTTTCATATGAAAATGTTGTTTTCATAGTATAATAAGTTTTCATAGTGTTTCATAGTATTCTAATATTCTCACCAATGATACGTTTGATTATTAGCTTTCAACTCCAACGGTGTAAAGATAGTATAATCGCCGAGAAACACGATATATTTCATTGTTTCCCTCAATTTGTCCTCCATTTCGTAAATAAGCACTTCTTCAGCTTTCTTAATAAATGTTATGAGATTCATAAGGGCCGCCGTGTCTAAAGGTGGAGTCAGCAAAGTATTGGAAATATCGGAATATTCATCGTAAATTCTAAAAAAATAAAAAGTAAACAAATTATTCATTTCTTAACGTAGAACAAAAATCTAATTATCGATATATCGATGTCCATTAAAATTATAAATATAAATTAAAAACATGTAAAGGGACAAAGTGAACAGGGAGTGGATGTTTTAATGTATCCAATTTTTTTTTATAATTTTTTTATTCCTATTTTTTTATTTGTGAAATCTATTCAAAAATACTTGTATATAGTTATTTTCCGGTATACCTATAATACGTATGAGAATAAAGCTAAATACGTAGGCATGACATTATTAGACGCTTACCAAGTAAGCTTCGCTGGAAAGCTCACGTGTAAAAGAAACGTGACGAGTTTGAACTTTGTTACAAAAAAAAATGTACCGGTTACTGGGAACGTATATTCTTCGTTCAGTTCATAATAAAATACAATTATATAAACAAGTTCTTATGATAGTAACTATAGACATTACGTTGTAGACACGTTGTAAGCCTACGTATACTGAACCTTCTAATCACAGTAAGTATTAATAACTAGCTATTCAACTTTATAAAATACTAGCTGGTGCCCGCGACTTCGCGTTGAACGATGAACTTACGGTACGTACGTCCTTTCTGGTGTCCCAGACAACGTGTATGCAAAATTTCATGGTGATCGGTTCAGTAGTTTTTGCGTGAAAGAGTTACAAACAACCAAACATACTTTCGCATTTATAATATAAGTACGGATATAACCTATATTACTCGCTGATAATGTAGCTTTCTATAGGTGAAAGAATTTTTAAAATCGGCCCAGTAGTTATTGAGTTTATTGATTACAAAATACAAATCTTTTCTCCTTATAATCTTCATATATATAAAATGTTATGTTGATTTGTGTATGCTTCAAAAACTCGAAAACTAGCCGACGGATTAACGTGAAATTTTTACACAATATTGCATTTAAACAGAGGAATAATTATATATACTTTTTTTTTTACTCAAAAATTCCAACGAAACCAATTTAAAAACACGTTTTTCATTTTTTCATTTTTTCACACGTTGACTGTTGTTATGGCAACCGTGGAACGTAGCTGAATGAGCAACAGCGAAGCGTGACCGGGGTCTAGCTAGTATTAGTATAAATTAGCAGGTATAGAAGACAAAAAGGACATTTTAAAGTTAAACTTATTAAATAGTCAACTAACGCTCGTATCATTGTCTGATAATCTTCGGTCATTCTCCTCAACAAGGTATTCGCAAGTCTCGTTGCAGCACCGCGCAAAGAATTGATCAGTTCACCTCTTTGGACTTGATACATTCCAATGTTCACAGTTTGTTCGAGATTTGCGGAAATTTCTTTTGATAGTTGCACCAATTTTACCGATTCCTCACAGTATTCCTCAAATGTCTTCTCCGGCCGTGAGTTTATAAACTCTTCAACTTTTGTGTAAGTCTGTCAAATATTAGGTTCATTAATTATTTTGTGTTTTTTTTTATGCTTATACATTTTGTACATTTTAATTACGACAATAAATTAATCTTTTCATATGTCCAAGTGATATTCAATCTCTACCATTTAGACAAATATAAAAGAGTAGTAAAAGTAAAATTGTGCACAAAAAGAAATATGCGGTGGCGCTGGCCACTTACTTCCACTAAACTAGATTAAGATCTACATATGCTTCGCCCTCAATGCGTTCTACGCGAAGATCTACCAAATGCTTCCACCAGATAAGCATGTATAGACTAAGATGCAGTCCTGCTTACCAATATATGAACTATAGTTATTTTAAAATTTACCGACAGTCTCAATTTAATGACAGAGCTGAGTACAGGAATTAACTAAGAATTTAACTGTAAATTATATTAGTATCACATAAAATAATAATCTCACTTCTCCATTTAACAGACACAGGTAGTCATCGAAATCTTGAACTCTCAATTCGGGACCAATTCTCTGTTCGTTTATTAACTCCTTGATCTGTGACTTGTATTCTTCGACGAGATCATCGTCTATAATTGGCTGAAAATGTACATTTATTATTGTAATAGCTATTGCCTGTGACTTCGTCCATATGACATGAGGAACAGAAGACTTCCATAGATCTCCGTCCCTTACATAAGACCTCCGTGAAATAACAGCACTTGTGCTCATGTGTATCGCTGGGCAAGTAAAGGATGCTAGAGTTCATTACTCTATCCCCTTATTGTTCCCTTTATTTCCTCACGGTAGGGATTCATCCAAGTGTTGCTTGCATATATAGGAAACGGTAGCCATCTACCGTCAAGTGGAATATTAGCCTGCCTGTCAGCATTTGGAAACGAAACTCGAAATGATCGACATAATACTTTAAAAGTACTAACACGACAGGCAGGTTTTATAACTTCAGTAAATAGAAGAATGCGTAGATGGAAGCGAAAAGAAACATACTAAACGTTCTTTAATTACGTAATCGACAAATGGACCTCATATAACTATTTACCTAAATTCTCATCCCTACAACTACAATTCCAATACCGAACACGTGTAATAATAGAGAATCGACAAATGTATTCATGTTAGTTTGTATATGAGGTCTGCACGCTGATAGTGAGTCATTAATCCTTCTTTTTGGTTCTATCTACGGAAGTACATTTAATATTTTGTTAGTAACATTCATGGCATCTCTGTATAATGCAAGCAAGAGTACGTTAAGAGGGCACTATTCGCGTTTCAAACAAAAAAGATGCAAAGACAAGATACCTTCAATGTAGATGTTATGGGAGAGTTGTCATTGTGTAAGACTGATTCGAGTCTTGGAGACTGTCTGCAAGCGTCAGTCATCAAATCGTAATTGAGACACAGTTTATCCCTAAACTGTTTAAACGAAGGCTCAAATTCTATAGCCTCATTTTGAAATTGCACTTTTATTATAAACCCCTTATTGGCGCCCTGAAGTAAAATGAAAATTTTATTTATTAACTACAAATGGCTCCAACAAAGCTTTACGAAAATACGAAGCCTTAAATTTTTTAATATTAACATTATAAAATATCTTTTCTGTATGACTCTGACAGCTTATCTCTGTGTTAAAAACAACTTTAAAAACAGACTTGCAAATCTATTACAGAAATCAGCAATAATATGAATACAATATTAATGTATTAATTGAACTATTTTTCATTATATTTCATTTATTCACTTAATTTCCCAATTTTAATAAAAGGAAAATCGTGTATACCCAAATAACCCAAATTAACCAATACATGATTTTTACAAGATGAGACTCACAGCGCCATCTGTTAGTAGGTCAAGAAAGTGAATAAACAAAGTGAATAAACACTAAAGCAATAAAATTAATTTAAAATATTTAATTCCATCAGTAGCTTTACAGCCTACCGTTTCCAAGCTTTGAGCTCTTTTTTAAATTATTACTTAATAAATTATTTCGATGCTCCATTACCCTATAAGTATATACCTACATTTGCTAGCTTAATTGTAATTATATATTTAAGCAATAAAAATTTACAATTACTTAATGGAAATTTTATAGCTAAGGCTAAAATTCGTTTTTACATCTAATGCCCCATAAGTATACGTAGAAACTCAAAATCTCTCTTACTCCAACATCCAACAAGTAATCTGTGTATTCCTTCATAGACTTCAGGCATAGCGTTTGTAAATTATACGTCATAATACATGCTAGACAATTGTAAAAATGCTTATATTTAGCCGGTATCTTTAGATCTGGTAACAATCTCTTCTTCTTGCCCTGCAAACGTGTTTGAATCATTTTGCGGATTTTAAAATAAGATAGAATTGGATATAAATGTTCACAGTCAATTTTAAATTTATAGTCATAAAAACCTGTATAAAAACAGCCTCCAGAATAGGTATCCACTTCATAAGCAAAATGTTGACGGTAGCGGTAATGTGCTTACTGATCTCAGTATTAAATTCTTGTAAGGAGTACTCGTTAGGTGCTACACCAATTTCCTTAAAATCAACCAACCGTAGATCACTACAATTAAAATATTATATTAGTACTTACCTACTTAGTAAGTATTTTCCTAACCCTTTCTAATCCCTTATACTTAAATCTTGCTTGTGTTATTGGCGACGGCAGCCACTTACCATCAAGTGAACTGCCGTACTATCGACCTAAACATAAAAAAGCGTTTTTGTGTTGTTTGACAATATTTATTTAAATAAGGGAACATTATAAACAATTTTTTTGTAATATTTTCAACCGACTTCAAAAAGAAGGAGGTTCTTAATTCGATTGTATGATTTTTTTGTTATCCCACTTTTAATAAATTTGTTTTTAATATGAATGTGTGTGTATATATTATGTAGGTATGTATGTATTCCTGTATGTATATTTCTATATGTATGCGCGTACGTATCTATGTATTTCTTAAATGTGTATGACATAAACACTATAATGTGTTAACAAATATTAAAGCGAGTCAGTATTCGATAAGTTTATCCACGTATGTCGGTTACATTTATAATTAGTGTTCAATTTTCAAATGACTCACATGAATTGGTTCCACCAAATTTGCAATACTTGTGCTATACATGGATTGGTGCAGAATAGATTTTTATCAATAAATTTCCTGCTAACTACGTAACGATTTCGCCACGCGTCGTCTTTCATGGCTAGTTCCTGTTTGAGGGGCGTGTCCTCTTCTTCCGGCGATTCTTCCTACACAAGTTACCCACAAAAATAGAACTTAATTAAATGCCGCATCAAAGATGACATTTATTTGCTGTTAATAAAAAATAATACTCGATTAAGTCACATACATTTCAACAGATCATCATGAAATTTTGCATACATGTTGTCAGGGATTCAAAATAGGACATAATTTATCATCCAGAAAAAAAGTACTGTTACCAAGGGATCATCTAAAAATATATAAAACTAACGCCTGGCCAAAGTGTCGTAGCAACAAGAAGTCGAGCGTTATATTGCTTATATATTTTTTTATTTTTTAACGCGAGCGAAGTCGCCATCACCAACTAGTATACATATAGATACTTTCAGCAATCAGCCTGAATTTAATAGCAACCATCTTATAAACATAACTACTAACCGTGTTCGGATCTTTCAACACAAAATCAACAATGGCCTTTTTCATTGACATCATGAAATCATTACACATTTCTTCGGTACAAGCCGCTACTAAATTGTCCCATTTCTTTAGTTTGGGTGGTATTAGTTTCTTTATTCTGTAAACATTGAAGTTATATTGAAAATTAAGTAGCACACTTGATTTATGGCAGTATTGGCAGGGCATACTGCGTTCACCAGTTATAAATAGGCAGTCTGGCGGCAGCAATCTCCCCCTTAAAGGAGATGTGAAAACCCACGTGTGCTTTTCTGTTTCAGTAGATGAGTATGGAATAGCATATTATCCTTTACTCGATTAAAGATCTTACAAAAAGTATAAAAAAAATCGTGTTAAATGTTACGTCCTAGACCTTAATACCAGCTCTTTAGATACTGTTCGAAACAGAGCTAAGGATATGGTCCCTTCCCTTTCACATACATAAGTAATAACATCACTAGCATCAAAAAACAAGAGCAGGAGTGCTGTTATTTCACGTTTGGTTTTTTTGCAATTTCTTGCCGGCCTGCTTCCGGTAGTTGACCTGCTTCCGGCAGGGGCAGTGCCCTGTGCTTTATCAATATATTGATGATAAATGACTATAAAAATAACCTAAGATAGGTAAAGAAATATATTTATATTAATGATTTACCTTATAAGTATTTTTTCATCCAATGGTGCAATGTGCTTTGAATCTATCCCATATCTCAAATAGTAGTAGTAACGAAGCATGTTTTTCTCTTCAGCTGATAATATATCGTCATCCTCCACGGGAACAGATTGACGTATTAATTTCATCAATTTCTCCCTAAACTCTTCCCTGGCCTTCTTCATTGCTGTAAAACTTTGCATTACTGTAATATAAAAGAAAAACGTGAATGATATCCCAGAAATTTTTTGTAAAGTGCCTAGAAATTTAAACTAGTCTGTATTTTGTGCAGTGCATAATAACGAGTGTTTAAAGAAATAACAAAATAATAAATCGTACCGCTAGACCTCCTCTTAGGCAGTGAAACAGTAGGCCGCTGTTTCATTTTATTAGGATGAGGGAGTTTAAGAACTTCTTCTGGAAGCGACAATAAAGCCCGAGTCCTTATTATTGTTGGGTCAGTCATTTTTGGAATTTTCGGAAGTTTCACATCTGATGTGGAGGGCGAAGGCCCTTTTTTCCGATTGGGTTTATCGTTTCTTTTCATCGTTTCGCTGTAAGTGTACGTATATTTTTTTTTTTACTATATTTTATTTTACTGTCTTAAAATGGGCAGCCAAACGTTTCTGAGACAGTTACTACCACACAGTACAGTGACAGTCTAGCTTGGAGGTCGCATTGTTTTTCCAAGTTTAGAATTAAAATATAGATCACTTCCTCTAAGTGAAGGAAAACATCGCTTTGGGAACGTTCATGTATTACGTAATGCAATTTTTGAAGATTTTGGAATCTGACTTGAATATTTTTGAAGAATAAATATTAGTAACAAATCTTTTACCATATAAACCAATAAACATGAAGACATTTTGCATTTTTGAAACAGTACCTAGTAGGTATATAGGAACCTAGTATAGAAGGAACGAAACGTCAGACAGGCTTATGTTCCACTTGATGATAGCTGTAAGTGCGTTGTCGACCTTAGCAGTATTAAAGATAAGGGATCAGGAATAGGGAAAATGGGTCCTAGTATGACTTACTCACTCAATGAAACACAACAGCACATATTTCTTACTTTTATTTCACTGTGGTCATCTGTAACTACCGTCAGACGGATTGCCTTACTTAGGTAATGACTCCGAATCGTGCGTGCAATTGAGAATCACTTTTACTGTCTTACCAAAAACCTAACTGCTTCTTTGAAATATTAAAACACTTAATTACGATTTGTACACTATCATATATACAAAATTGAAATCATGATTAAACTTAAAAAAAAAGCTTCAATAAATACTACATTAAGTTTTTACAAGTACTTGGAAACCTGTCATAAACATAACGATTCGTTGGTATTTTTTCTGTAGGCTTCCCGGCAACATCGATTTCTCCATGGTAACGATCCGCGTTTGTTTCTATAGTAACGTCTTTTTTTTTTTTCAGATTAGAAAATAGCAACCAGTATCAAATATCGTTATGAAGGCTATGTATATTTTTGGAAAAACTGCTAACAAATACTTATTTAAATTTGTATTTTATCTAACAGTATCAACATACAAAATATTTAAATATATATATTTAGAACCAATGAAAGACGGAGTGGTACATATTAATACTTTCACAATATAAATATAAATAAACTTAGTAAAGAAACTCAGCATCAAGACCTTCAGACTATTCCCGTAAATAAAATGAAGGCCTTATATAAGGTAACAGTTGTGAATAGACTCGTGACGTCCACACATACATATATATGTTTGATCCTATATATACGAATACATCTTGAAATTTGGAGCATTTTTACAGTTTGCAATTACACAAGAGTACTTACTAACAAGTATGTTGACTATTCGAAACTACTTGGATTTTACCCGTGACTTCGTCAGGGTATATCTAACGATTGAAATAAAACAATGTTAAATTTTGTACTAAAATCCTTGATAATTGTAAAAATATAAAATAGAATGGACAAATCAAACGCAGTTTATTCAATGAATGCAAAACTTTTATTAAATTATATTTAAATATAGAAGATTAATTTAACATGCATTTAGAAAGGCAACTTTTATTAAACTATATTTAAATATTGAAGATTAATTTAACATGCATTTAGAAAGGCAACTTTTATTAAACTATATTTAAATATTGAAGATTAATTTAACATGCATTTAGAAAGGTAACTGTGTGAGAAGCGCGACTCCCCTCATGATCCAGTGATCCGGTTCGGCGGCGGTGGGCAGCCTCATGAACAAGATGTAGTTGGTGGAGTGGCCGGTGGTGGAAAGAACTCCACGCCGATCGCCCGTCTTGTACAAGGGGCAGTTGTAGAACACGTCAGTGGGAATATCGTCACGTTTCAGTGGTATCAACCACACCTGTGTCGATAATCAGTATAATTAATTAATAAAATATATTCAGTGACTTTTTGTGACTTACTGAGGACTAACAAAGATTTAGTAAGAACGACTTATTATTAGGGTAATAGAGAAACTGAATTGCTGTATTGTAAGAAACTTGACAAAAAAAAGCAGCAATTCAATTTAAATGCAAGATTATTTTTTGTTTATTTAAAATAATATTTCTTTTTAAAAAAAACTAAAGACTAAAGTATTAAGCACAAAATTACGGTACCAGAGGTTCATACATTTCCTAGCATCCTCCTTTTAATTAGCTTAATAAATTAATAATTAGTTTTAGTTAGTAGAAATATTGAAATTTATAACGATGCTGAAACTTACTGGTGGGAATACATCGTACAAAACTTTCGGAATAGACTCATCGACGACATAATCTTCCATATTCCACCGAGCGCCTTCCAGAAACAGTCCATTTATGTAAACACCCTCTTCTGGTGGCTTGTCTGCTTCCATCGAACGCTGAACCTAAATAACACAAATAATTAGTTCTTTGGTTAGCAACCTGGTTACAATTTTATGAAATCAATTCATATATTGCGACTGCACCTCGTAATGAAAGGCGAGTTGATCGATTGGGATCTTGTATTTTCTTGCGTAACTCTGCTGCGCTGCCGTGAGGAAGGCTTGCGGGAAATAAAAGCCAGATAACCAGAATATTATTGGTGGACCGTGCGTGTGCCAATGCTGAAATATTTCAATGACATTATGTACTAATTGGTAAATGAACAAAAGATTTACTATGTAAATTTAACTATACAAAACCTGCAAGAAAGCGAGTCTTTCAAGTAAATCGTTGAAGTAAGCTGCAAGCGGTTTGAGCGAAGGATAACTCTTGCCGATCCACAAAGCGGGAATACGCCCTCGCACCATACTTGTCAACACCTCTTCCGTTATGTCGTTTAAAACACTCACACCTGGGTAAAACATATTTTATATTAAACTAGAAAGACACACCCTGGTTTTGCCCGGGAGCAGGGGGATTAGTAAGTATAGTGGACATTTTGAAACAGTGGACATTTTGGGAGTATACATTTTGATACAGTGGATCCAACGCCACTGAACCTACATAATATATACCCTATGTAAATGTGAAACAATGTATCTTTCAAACAGTGAAAAAAAAATTCAATTGGATGCAATAGTTACCCACCACATACAAGCAAACATACAAAATCCGTACTCTCTCTCTTTATTATACCAGTATAGATATACAAGCTATAATTAGAAATTATAAACTAACCCCTGATGTTTTATTTGAGCCTACTAGCTATATATGATGTAAGTTGTTGAAGAGTTGGGTGTTCCTCAGACTACATGATGCTGCAGCATCAGGTCAAAGTTACCATGTCATGGAAATACCACCGAAGTAACAGTATGCCGAATTTTACATCAATCGAACATGTGAAAGTTAGTCAAATGTGAAAGCTAGTGAAGTTAGTGAATAGTTAGTGAAACTAGGAAATGGGATGATAGTGTTCAAATGCCCGAACAGATCTTCATAAATCATAATTAAGAACAATCGCATAGACTTGTGTGTATACGATCCTAAAGACACACAAATCAAACTTATCACCCCGTTTTTGCGTCGGGTGGTGGGTGGTAATAAATATATAATGGGTAAGAATTAATACCTTGAACGGCTCCAATGACAGCTCGAGAACTGCTCCTGACAACGTTAACCAACCTATCGTATCTTGCGGCTTCCTGAATGACAACTATAGACATGGGTGTCATCTCGGAAGGTTTCAGGTCACCTTCGTGAGAAGGTCCTTTGAGGATTTTGTCCGGAAGTCGCGCTAGAACATCTTCGGCTATTGCCATAGCCTGTTGTTCTGGAGTAGCACCAGCCCCTCCAGCTGCCATCGTATCCTAAGTACATCTTTTATATAAAAATCAATCGTCGTGCATTAGTCTAGCAAGAACTCAAGTATGACTGGACCGACTTTGATTCGGTTTTCACTTATGGAAAGAGGGATAAATAGGGAAATCTTGTACATATATATTAAAATTGTATCCTGGGCGAAGCCAGGAGCGGATCACTAGTTACTTTTTTTAATTTTAGTAAGTAATTGATAAAAATTACGTACAGTACCACTATTGGGGAAAAAAATTCGAGCAATAATTTATATATGTGAAAATATGAAACGGAAAACTGGCAAACCCGCAAAATGACTCACCAAATATTGAATTAGAAGATCCTTTGAAGCATTATGAATAAAATTTTTTTTTAATGAATACATATAATATCAAAAAATAAATAGAAACTTTTATTATATATATTCATATTTCAAGACGACAGTACGACTAAATTAAGCTTACCGTGCGATCCTTCAATCCGAAGTAGCAGCGTCAAAAACATTGAAATATTAACGATCCATTGTCATTGACAGAATTAGATAAAAATAAACAACATACAGGGTGGGTAAATATGTTATACAGCCTTTTCATTGGGGTTGTGTCGTTGACAATGAACGACATTGCAAACAGGTTAAAAATACGGAAAATACATAAGTACGTCTAATAACAATTAAAAGTACAATTTAACAATTTAGTACAAATTAAAACTCTTCTGAGACTCTAATCTAAATTAATTCAAAATGTAATGTAACCTGTGTAAGAATTGCGGTGTTCAGCAATTCTTCAGACTCTCTGAAATGCTTAGTGATGTCGGCATTTGGATGAAAACCGAATACTCCCGGTGGCGTTTGTACAGGTAGCGAACGAGCATATGCTATGAATTCTCCGTGCTCAACCGCTGTAGGAATGTAGTACGTACCTACAAGGCAAGATGCGATGAGCGAATGTAGTTTATGTAAAATAAATAAATATTTTTTATGATACAAGTTAATTATTATTGATGATATCAATTATACATTACCGGTAGCATCAATCGGATAGTTTAGTTCAAGAACAGCTCTCGGGTTGTAGAATTTGTAGAGGATTGTGTTAAGGCAGCGACGGTCCCAGTCATCGGTGACACGTCCGCCATAATTACACTCGCCCGTCAGGTAGCGCAAAGCGACAAATTGCACGTCCTTGACAATACCATAATTATGTATTATGAGCACATGAACTTTGTTTTTATACAATCGTTAACATACCAAGTTTTACCTCGTATTCATTTAGAAACATGTACAACTGGGTGACGCTTATCCTCAAATCGGTTTCATTGAACTCGTAGCGGATGTTCCATCCGAGCGGACCGAACTGTCGTCTTTCCTGCACCACTGCGTGGAAGAAGCACAAAGCAAACAACAGCTTTTTGAAAATCTCCGTTTGCTTGTTGCCTTCAAACCACTCCGGATCGTTGATTGGATCACTCTGGTACGAACGAGCTATATTCGCTCTCAGACCTAATAAAAAAGTTCCGAATAAATTCATACTCAGACCTTCAATGCATTGTGTATCGCTATCGTAATGTTACCTTGTGGTGGTTCGTTAGTCATTTTAACACCATTTTGTAAAACGTAAACGGGGAAATGATCAGCCGGATATGACGTCAGCCATAGTCTGAAGTCGGGATGCGTGGAATCCGGATTTAAGCCCTCACATATCTACAGCAAATATAAAATAAATAAATGTAATGTTGCAAAAATTTAATATGCTTTTATTCCAAGTCTAATTTAATTACCTTTTCTAACATTGGCATCCAACTCTTGGCTAAATGACAGTTCTGTAGTACTACCCAAGTTCCACTTCGAACGCCTTCTTCTATTAATTTTACAGCAATTGGACCTTGACCTTGACCTAACGATAAAGAGAATAGTCTGGACGCTCCAAAACCCTGAAAATTTTACACATAGATACATCAAGTCGTAATTTTCTTATCGAATGAAACATTCATTAATTACCTGATCATCAGCAAACTTAAGTAACGTCCCCATCGGATCCGAACCAGGTGTTAACACAAACAATAACGGAATGCAACAATGCGAGTCCGCGTATGACGATGGTAGATCAAAAAGTGGAGGTTCCACAAACTGACGACCCATTTGATCTATAAACACAAAACAGTAATCGAGCAATAGTATCTATGCGATAAAATTGCAGAAGTAATAATTAGAATATCATACCTTCAACAAAATTTTGGACTGCAGGTACCATCATATCTAAACGCATGCATCTCAAAATCACCAGTTTCTATGTAAGAAGAAAAAAAAAAGAAGTAATTGTGAAAACAATTTATACTGAAAAAATACCTAGTTATATCTATAGTTATACGTAATTCATTTATTAGCGGGTGGCTAAGCTAAAGCGGTTCCAATGAAGTGTCCAAGTTCCATGATTACGTATAGAAATGCAAAACAGTGTGTCCTAGATACGATTAGACTAGTTCCATCAAAGTTCTTAGCGCAGCGACATCTCTAAGTGAATTTTGGTAGGTCAATGTTCTGCTTCATTTGAGCTAATCCTACCATAGATAAAATAGATAAACACTATTGAAATTAAGAACAAAGAGAATAGTAGGGCGATATTTGCTGATTCGATAACGTATTTTAATTTAATGTTGGGCCATAAATTATAGACGATAATAGGTACTATTTAGTAATTTTTACTTTTTGCATTAATATACGACAAACAAGACACCTAACTTGCTTCTGACAGCTATTACGAACAAATTATCTTACCTGGAATTTATCTATTGAGTTCCATTGGTCAGGTAGGGGTTGATTTTGCGGATCAGGCGTATTACAAAACATTTCCCATTTTTCGATATTTGCCATAAAATGGTCGTATATTCCACAAAATGGTTCAATTTCATTCAATCTGCCATTAGAAAAAGTTAATAAAATAATAAGTATTAGTTTTTGTGTCATTAGGTACTTAGATTACCTTCTGAAGCTCTTCGACATATACAATTAATTAATCTCCTAGATAATATAAAATAAATAACAAAGTATTGTTATTAATTATTACATATACCAATGGCAATATTGTTTAACCACTATTATAGACAAATATTAACACAGATTAATTTTATTTCTACTGCCATTCTACATTTTCATGGTAATCTTTTTAAATTAAATTTGGATTTAACTGAAAAAAAAAAAAATTCAATCTAAAAATACTTGATTCATTGTTAATATGATCAAACGATCACACCAAGTTTTGTAAATGACATGAAGTGTCATTAAGAAAAAGGGTTTGTTAGACTTTGGAAGTTATTACATCCAAAGACTTAAATCGTGCATTGTATTAAAGCTTCATTCATAGAGACATCAATAATCAAATCTAAGCAAAGTTCTTTCGAATATAGTTTATTTTAGACCACGCACAGTTTTAACAACTGTGTTCATTGAAAATGATTTTCAATGAATCAAATACTCTTGTTAAAGTCACATAGTTATCATACCCATTAAATTCGGACCATGCTTGAGGACTAAGGAACTGTACTGGGTTGGGGGGTACGTGTCGTGGCTGAGCACCCCCAAGAAGAAACATCACATGTTGCTGCAGCAGATTTCCTTCCGCGACCATTATAGTGATCGTTAATAAAAGTGAAAATACAATTTTATCCTAAAACAATGTAGACAGAGGGTATTAAATGAGTAAATAGATTTTTTAAATGTTGACAATCAATCGAAGTGATGTTCACTTATTGGCTAACCTTTTTGCTACAGTGGTAATTTTGATACAGTGAACCTAACGCCACTGAACCACCTCGTCAATAAACCATAGAAATAAAGAAAGTAGGCTGCCGAGCAAGATAGAATTGAGGATATAATTTGAGGTAAACAAAGGAGAGAGGGCGTTAGCATTCTTTATGTATACCAAAACAATAGACCACATAGTCGTGATATATGTGTTTTGCAAGACACAAAAAGTTATGGTTTCAAGCAATTTGTAAGCAATTATGACACTTAAAAACCAAGTTAATTTATAAGAATGCAGAAGTGAACTATAAACTTGTAGACAAAATTGAAAAGATTAGGTACAAACCTTTTCAAACAAACTTCGACAAATATTGGAGTATAGAGAAAGCGTGAAATAAGCTCGCAATATTTCGAGTCGTTTTGATATGTCTTCTACTTTCTCCGTATTATCAATAGCAGCTGTGAACAGACCTTCAAACCAGCCCAAAGAATATTGATACATTGGATCAATATTAGCCAAAGACGCTAAAAAGTAAATAATAGTCTTATAGAAATACAAAAAAAAAACACAATGAATCAAAATAAAGCTATAAATATTCCCACCTATAAGAAAGAATAAGTTAGTAGAATGTGTAGCAATTGGTACATAATCATCTCTGGCCACATCAATAGCTTTTTCCGTAACTGCAGCGACTTCTTGCTTCTCTTTGATTTCATTAGATGTATCTTTTGCAGAATTCAAAATCTAAAGCACATTTTTTAAATAAATACCTGAGAATAACGAATTGAAGGTACAAAAAAATACTTAGTATTTTATCCATTTTTTACCTGCACAGCTTCCTCATCTTCAAGCAAATGCTCAGAGGTAGAGAGAACATTCAGAATTTTTCTTTCAATTTCCTGAAGGAGCCGGCGATGTTCAGCACCTTGTGTGGTAAGGTCTGATTTGGCTTGCTGCAAATCAGGTCTCTCTCTGGCTACTACACGAGCTAAAAGTTGTGCTTGAAGGCCATCTTTAGCAAGCATAAAGTTGACCAGAGTAACTCGTACTCCCACCTCCGGCAAATAATGAGGATTGGCGAGTTTTGTGCTTATGTATAATCTATAATGAGGTAACATTTATTAAGTTTATGCATTAAAAATAACATTTTGCTTTATAAATACTATTACTCTTTGAACATACTTGAAATCTTTACTATATTCCACAACTGTGTCCCCAATTTTGATACACAAAGCACCGCCTTGACGAAACGTTTGTTGTTGAAGTAGCGGCTCCAGCATTGGATCCAATTCTTCTAAGACATTTTCTAATATTACCTATAAAATAATGTTGCAAATTGTGAAATGTATCCTATGAGTATTTTTCGCGTGTTTTGTTTTGTTAATAGTCTGACACTAATACTGTAACGATTGTGCAAATCCAGCTAATCCATCTTGGCCTCTCTGATATTTAGGAGATTTGGTAAAGTAATAATAATAATAATTATTATTAATAAATAGCTTTAGATTGAAAAACTTAACAAATGTTAACAATTTAACAACAGTTAATTTACCGGTTGTCCAAATTGCACAGCGTTTTCAAGTACTCGTCCTAGATCGGTTTGCGTTAAACGGCATATACATAGATTGTTTGGTTTCTCCATATTCTTCACCCACCGATTAGCTTGACCCTGGGGGTCTATCATTAACGGCCATCGACGTGCAGACCTGAAAACAATAAAATGACGTGACAAGCAAATATTATCATCTTTCACCCATTAATAGGTACATTGCAACTACATACATCAGTATTATAGCGCTCTCAACACTGAAATCATCAGCAGGTAAGCCATCAATATTCCACTGTTGTATAGTAACTGGTTCACCGAGTGATTTGATCAAGCTGAAATTCAGCGTGCACACAATACCACAATCGTGACAAGCCAGAGCCCACCTTTTAACCTAAAAATACACATTAAGTAAATTAGCAAAAAAAAGGATAGAGCACGAGATTAAAATTCAAAAAGTAAACCTTACTTGGTCATTTCTAAAAGCTGCAGTGAACGGGCCCAGATATGCTATTATACCAGATGCTATTAATATATCACCTGTGACAAGATAGTAAAAATATTTAAATATCTCGTATATTCGCGTAAACATTTTTATATCAATACATTTTAGAATTTTTGTTTATTTGTCTGCGTTTATGTACGATAATCTCATTAACGGCTTAAACGATTTTAATGCGGTTTTCACTAATGCAACATAAGTAGCCAGCTTTCCGAATCATTTAGTGTTTGTTTAATTCCAATCGGAATACAAATCAAAAAAGTGTGTGTGTCAGCTCCGACGCATACATAATAAAAATTATAAAAACATTTATCATAACGAAATAATATCAGCGCCATCTCTGTTCGGTATTATTACGTAAAATATTCTAGTTACAGAGATATAGTGTAGATGGCAGAATATCTCTGAAACTTCATATTCTAAAATATCCGAAAATAGAATGTAATGCATACCGTGTGACAATTTTGATTTTACTCCCATAAATTTTATATGTGAAAATCGAATCTTAAGGAGTAAACTCCAAAAGTTACGCGCTATTCTAGAAACGCGTAACGAAGTCGCAGGAAGAGTTAGTATTAAATATTACCTGTTAGTGAATTATAAGTTTCCCTCAAAGTTTTGGCAATTTGTGTCCACCTAGTTTTTTCGCCACCAAGTCCCGAAATTAGCATTTCAGCTCTCTTTAACTTATTACTGCAATCGAGCACTTCATCATCTAGCATCTTCTGTTGCCTATTTTGCTCAGCCAACGCATCTTCTAATTTTGCTAGTTTCATTTGAACCTATAATTTATTTGCAACCGAATAACAAAAAGTAAATATTACTTTTAGATGCATATTACAATTTATTTTATGTAAGTACCTCTCTAAGTTGCGCCTGTTTAACTGCGAGAGCAGCCATAGCTTTGTCGTACACAGCTTGAGCAGCAGCTAACCTTTGCTTCTTTGGAGCGACCACTTTCGCTACCTTATCATATTTGGTCATTGCAATCACCCACTTACACATACCTAGACAAAAAGTAGGCAGCTTAAAGTTACTTCAAGAAGTGAAATTCTAAACTAAATAAAATATATAATATAAACTAATATCTAATAGGACTGTACCCTCAGCAGCAACTGAAACAGCTCTAATCTTTTCCGGTACAAAACCATCATCCTGCATGACAGTGGTCATCAATTTTTTCATAACTTGTGGGGGGATATTGTCCTTGTCGTAATTCTGCAGAGACTCGAGAAATTTAATGTCGTTAAGAAGTTTCTTCGATGGCCCCCAGTAATCTTCAATAGTCCCTACTCCACTAGGGTTTGGAACCTTGTCTGGTTTCATTTCCTACAAATAATTAATAAAGTATTTTATAACTCATCTTCCAAATAAATCGTTGATATTAATATATTGTTAATTCATTATTATTTATCAGTGAGGGAAATACAAAGTCTTTTCTAACTTACTTACCGGATCATCCTTGAATAAAGCGTGAAATGTGACAATTTTATTTAAATAAATAAACAAAATTTATTACTATAATTAATTAATTTCTCTGTTCGCATAGTCGACATAATAGCTAATGGATATAGTGAAATTTCCTTAAGCACTGTACTATAAATATGGTACTTGTTAGTGAGTATATACTTCACATCTTGGTCAGATCGACGCCTTCAATCCGATCTTTATATATTGCAACCGGAAGTTAGTACCTTAGAAGAGGATACTATCCAACAACCAATAGAAATAGAATAAAAGAAAGGAATGACATAGAAATTAGTTAGCTTAAAAACGCTTTAGTACATAATTCACAGTGCCGGGAAAATGCTGCGGCCTCGCACTATAGTAAGGACAAAATATCACTGCAGGTAGAGTCATAAATTATTTATGACTTCGGAAATTATAGTAATTTTTCAAAATGCTGTATCTCAGTGAAAAATGCTCGTATCGAGGTCTAAAAAAAAGAATTTTAAAGCTGCAAGTTTCTAATTGCATGGTACATACAGAGCTACATGTTCCATGCAATTTCAGGAAGTAGCATGCAATTTCAGGAAATTATGCAGATTTTTTTTTATTTTTCTTTTAACTCCACGGACCTGAATAAAATTTTTCCAACTAAGCCATGTTCTAGGCGGGATTGCTTGTTTATTCAGCTTCAATTTGATTTTTTTGGACCTCTATATGATCACTTTTGGCTGAGATATTGAACTTAAATCAAAAAGGATCCTTTTGCTTTTGGTCGACGATATCTCAAAAACCAATGGTTACACAGAAAATTTAAGAGCAGTTCTGAAAAGTGGAATAAATTTCCACCTTAATTAATTTCTTCTTTCAGATTGCATTATAATTATTTGGACTAAACTCAGAATTCATTTCATATAAGTAATATCTATTATATATACCTTTAGTATACAAATAGCCTCCATCACCAATTTGATGCCTCTTGGAGGACTCTTCATTGTTTTTATAAATGTGATATCTTGAGGAGTAAGTGTATCGAGAGCCGCTAACGCCGCATTTAAAATCGGCATTGCTTCGGCAAGGTCTGCATCACATTCTTCTTTAATGGCTTGAGCTTCGCCAGCCTATTAGAAAACCACATACATTTTAAGAAATCGAAATCAACATAATATGCATTCAAGTGTTTTGTGCATGTCAATAAAATATTTTAATAACC
Organism: Synanthedon myopaeformis; assembly: GCA_944738685.1. Classification (NCBI taxonomy): domain Eukaryota; kingdom Metazoa; phylum Arthropoda; class Insecta; order Lepidoptera; family Sesiidae; genus Synanthedon; species Synanthedon myopaeformis. Next base: position 2,865,483 of record OX122915.1, read on the forward strand.
TGTGCTTCTGCTGCAGCCTGATCTGCTAGTACATCCGCTTCAACCAAAGCAACTCCTTCTTTCTCCCTTTCCACTTTAGCTGTTGTGTCAGCTACAGCTGCAGCACCCGCAGCCAACTTAGGCTGCAATATCTCTAAAGCTTGTTGTAAAGCTGCTACAGACTTTGCTGCAATGGCCAGTTGATCTAAACCAGTTAAATAACGTTTTTCACTATTGAGCAATTCCCTATTAACAGAAAATAAAAAGATTCATTAAATTATAATCATAATTTTTGCAACAAATAAACTCTACCCTACAATACTTACATACGTTTCCGTCCTAATAGTGTTTTAAATGTATTAATAAGTTCTAAGTATGCTGTGGGTGTCACGTAGTTATATCTTTTCAGTCTCACTAAGAACTGTCTGCTCAGCTCTTGTGTATCAGTGTGAAACACCTGACACAGTTTGATAGCGGTGTCGCGTTCCAGTTCCGTTAGTTCCACATCTTTCAGGAAGCGAGTCGCGACTGCCAACAGTGCATCTGGAGGCCATTCCTATTTAATAAAATCCTTTTTTTATAAATAAAAAAATACCAAATTACAAGCGATAGTTTAAGTAAATACAGGGTATTCTTACTTGAAACCAGTCAATCGTGCAGCAGTTGACGAGGGATGGGAACTTGCGTATGCGTGTACGCAGCGCAGTGCCGGCAGGAGACATAGCCAACACAATATGCAACTGATCACGTACAATCGACACGAAGTAAGCATACAATGCTGTAGGGCTTCCATCTGTTTGAAGGGATTTGTCCCTCTGACGATCCACCTGTAATGGTAAAAAATTGGAATTACCTTTAGTGTGTTACCATTAGGTATACTCATTTATTTTGAGTTCAAAGCCGTTAATTTTCATTATAAATAACGATTCCATGCAAAAAAATTGTATTGTCATATTTTGATAACAAGCATATTTAGATACTTACTATAATATAGGCTTATTATAGATAGGAATAAGTAAATAATATAAGCAGTTTCTTTTTATTTATCGGACTTGAAATATTTAAAAATCTTTCTTAGCACTAGTACTAAATTCGTTATAATCTAAATTTCAGCTAGAAAGCTGAAAACTCTTAGCTAAAGTCTAGAAAGACTAAGTAGTTTTTGCTGTGCGTTGCCGGAGGTGAGTCGCTAGCTAGAAATAAATAATTATATAGATAGAGGAAGTAAAGTGGGTAGAAATTAAAATATTTGAAATAGATAACAAGGTTTTAAACACTTACTACTCGCATCTTTTCACATATTTCAGCTTTTTCATCGGCGCCGAATATATTGGGTACTTCACCTGAATTCAGCATATTGTTAACGTCCTCCAAAAAACCCTCTTCTTTGATCTAAATAATACTTCCGTGTAATTAATTATTATATAAAAAAGTATACCTACTACTTAGCTGTCAGTGCCAGACAGTAGAAGCTCTTTTGTAATTTTTATCCCTAGTCTTTTGGAAACAGACGACTATAGTCACCATCAAGTTAAATGTTACCTTGCTTACCAACCATAAGACAAATAAAAAAAAAATGATAATATTAAAGATTAAGTATACAAATTTAGAAAATATTGAATTCCTATGTCACATTTTTCCCTTTAATCTTAAAAAGCTTAAACATCAAAATTTTGATCATCATCATCATCAGCCTATGTCTTTTCACTGTTAGATGTAGGCTTCTCTCAAGCCTCGCCACCTAGCACGTTCTTTTGTTCTTCGCATCCAGCCACTTCCTACGAAGCCTTTTAGTTTGTGGATCAGTCCTACCATAAGAGGCCACGTTTCGACGTCATACGTCATCACTGGCAGGATGCACTGTTTATATAATTAGGTCTTCATACATTGAGGAGAACCGTATAACTTTTACTATCTATTTGTCACAAAAGTTACTACAGTAACAGTGAATTAGCGTAATAATATACCTATAGTAATAGTATGCAAAAAAAATTACCCACCTGTGATTCTACAAAGAGAAAGACCATGTGTAGATCCGGTGTACTAGATTTCCTTAACAGTGTCTTTAAATCTTCTCGCCATTCGTTCTTGCCATATGTGCGGCTCATTTCAACCTGTCAAATTTTAAAACAGAACAAGACAACATATACAATACATAGGTAGTTACTGATCAATGAAAAATCTTACAAACCTGGAATAGGTCATACTCGTTAATGCTTGCAGCCAAACGGGTGAGAGATTGCCGACCAGACCCGCCAAGACCAACAAGTAGTGCGTGAGAACGTGGCTGAGTGAGTACGCGACAAATTCGCGACACGTGCTCGATCGCAAACCTATCGAAATGATTCAATCAGAAATGAACACTCCAATAAATTGATGAAATATTTTTGTATTGATGAATGTAGAGACTGTGATCATAAAAGCACTGTACACTGATTTAAAGAATAAAATAAGAAAAAAAATATCATTGAGACTGTATGTCCACATACTTTTCATTTATCGTAATGCGAATCGACTTGATTCTAACTTTTATCTACCTAACTGACTAACCTAACCGTTTTCTACCGTTACTGATATATCAGTAACGGTAGAAAACGAAAATCCAAACGAACATATACCACTAACCTGAACAGCACTAGGTTCATGGGTTTTTTGGACATATTGTTGAATTCTGCGAGAAATGCATCAACTGTAGCATTGAGATGTTCCATGTTCACTGTTTCCATATAGAAGCGGGTGTCCGCTTTTGGATTTGCAAAATCACAGTAAATCAAACTTCGTAGATGTAGATCTATTATTTGCTACAATAATAATTAAAAAAAAAATCAAATAGATGTATTTTGAATATTAAAACGAAATTCAGAGAAAAAAGATCGAGTTTTCTCTTTTTAATTATCATCTTATCATTTATAACTTACAGGAACGTCAAAGAAAATATCCATTACCTTGTCACGAGTTCCTTGAAGTAATCGGGAGAGCATTTTATCAAAGTCGTCGTTGAGGTGGTTCTTAGTCGCCTCCCTGAGACATGTCACCAACCATCGACGGTCAGAGTCCTCGATAAGACGGTCAGAAAATACTCGCAAACACTCGTGCACCCACAAGCGTTTTATTGATTGTAAATCAGGTGTTACATCAGGTACAGACAGGAGCACACCCTGATTTGAAAGTGATATATTCAAAAGATTTATATTTAATAATTAATAAGACCAAATGAACCATATTAAAAACAACTTGTTTACCAGTATGACTCTGGAAAAATCTCTTAAATTAAACGTGTAATGAGATTTCTTTGGTGTTGGCAGTAGATTTAAACGACACTCCTTGTACACTTCCAATGTTGCATTAACAATCTCGTCGACACAAGGATCAAAATCTCTTGAGAATCCTCTGAAAAAAAAAAATCTAATAAAATAAAATGTTTTCTAAGATAAATACTTGATTATTTATATGAAAAATTAATATTTGCAAATCTATACTAGGTAATAAATAAAATTGAATGGTTTGTTTGCCACATTAAAATAACTGCTTTTTACTTTAATATATCAAAGTATATACGGAACCTACTTATAACAAAACAAAAATTGTTTGTCTGTTTGCCCCGGGTAATCCCCGAAACCGCTTGACCGATTTTGACAGTACTTTCACTGGCAGATGGTTGGTGGCTGATGTTATAAGGAGTATCTTAGGCTACTTTTATTTTAAAAAAATAAAAATATATTATAAGGGTTCAGCTAGTATGACAATATAGATACGCTTCCTTGTTTACACTTACCTATCCATTGTCGATCGACTCCATGGCCGTGAAATAGCGGTAAAAATAATTCTTCCGCTATATCATTAAGCTAAAAGGCATGAGTAAACAGGAAAACAACAAAAAAAAAATAGAGATACATTTACTAATATTCCTACCTTGTGTCCAAATGCCACATCATTATTCTACCGAAAATAACTTGTAGAGTTTCATCCTCGAATTCGTCAATGCAGAAAAATGAGAAATGTCGCGAGAATCGCGGTGTAACAAGTTTTGCGCCAGGTGTGGGTTTACCCATTGCACACATAAACTGAAAAATAAACATTACAATAAACTTCAGATAAGTAGTCACTGAAATGGATACATTATTTTTACAAAAAACCATTGCATTACTCCATCAATTCTATTTTCCTTACCAGTAGAACGCTCCTTGATTCGTTCTTTGGTATGACAGAAAGGCCATAAAACACGACCAAAACAGCCTCAACTGGCGTTCCTGTCATACCAAAGGCCGACATCAAGAAATCTTATCTTCATCTTTATCGTCGTCGGCTCCTTCAAGAGACCTACATATATTTGTCAGATAAAATAATAGTTAAATATTAATTAATATGTACACAAATGTACCTGGACATCGATAAGGTTCATAGCAATATTGGTCTTTCTATCATACCAAAGACCAAGATCAATCCCCTGTCGCAACACTTCAATGGGTGGCTGTGCGCCATACGTCTCCGCCTGTGGCATGCTCACATCGTCCACGAACACAACGGCATAACAACCGATTGGTGGACCGAATACACCTTAAAGATTACAATTTTATTGGAAGCCATAAAATAGGTTGCTTTTCGTTCCTAATAAGAATTGTAGTCTAGGAATAGTAACGTCAGGTCTGGTCTGGTCTGGTCCGGTCCGCCCACTCGTCACTGGTCTGTCCAGGTGGTCGGACCAATTAATTTGACTACCACCAACACAGAACAATGATTTATACCTATATAAGATACCCACCTATATAAGATATATAAGATTGCTGACGCCCACGTCTTCGTCCGCGGTGACAAATAAAAGATATTATAACGTCTGATATACATTGACGCCTGTCAACGCTGACTTTTGCCAAGCGTTGAATCTTTATTTTTAGATAGCTAATGGGCAATATTTTTTTTTAAATCTAATGAGTAGTTTCAAACATCACCTCCTACATACAAAAAATAAACAAATATACAAACTTTACCTCTTTATATAATATTGTACCTGGAGATAAGATTATTCTAATTTTTTGTTTAAATTAGTATTTTATTATATGGTTATATAATAATAATCCACAGAAATTTTAGATTTTGTTTATATTCTTAATGATGCACTCATTTTAGTAAATAATATTTTAAGAAAATTTCGTTAGCTACCTTTCCTCCGTTTATCTAATTTTCCCATAATAATGTCTTGTGTATGATTACAATTTGTCTGCGCCGAGAAAGCCATTATGAGAGCTTTATATACTTTCGTGTCGACTCTTTTTACTAGGTAATCCTAAAAAGTATGATAAAAACGTTTAGAAAAAATTGCACATTCTTTTGTTAGAAAGAAATATATAAAATCGTATTACTATTATATAGGACGACTTTCCGGTGCCGGTGGGGCCAACCATCATGACTCTCTTGTGATGTGTGACGAGCAACTTGAACAAAGCTAAATATCGCACACTATCGAGTGTAGTCACCAAAATTTGATTGGGTGGTGTATCTCGGCTTATAGGAGGGGCTGACTCCACGTCATCTTTCCATGGCTTCCATTTGCCTTTACCCTAAAAATATAAATCCGACTCATTATTTTAAATGTTTATGAGTAAAATTTTTCTAATAAAAAATTATTTTTTGTTATAAAAACTTACTTCTTTTATATATCTGTAGTCATAGACGAGGCCGTCTTTCGGAATACTGAGGATGTATTGCTTTTCTGGTTTAACAATTTCTCTTGGATAGTTTAACTTTTCCGAAACCTGACAACAAATATTTTACATAAACTTATTTAGGGTCTAATTTGAATCTTTTTTTTAAATCTTTTTTTACCTGTTCAGGAAACTCCTTCTCCAGTAAACCGCGAAACAGCATGTCAAACTTTGGTCGACTGTCGCCCTCCAATGTTGCCCCAATGGACCAAATACACGAAAAGAAAAATATACCCTGAACAAAGACAATATTTCTATTTCATTATTTTATATTTAAAACTATGTTAACAAAAGGAGAAGGCATATTGTTAGAAAATTTGGAAGAAGACTCTTTTCGCTGTCCTTGGTTCAAGAATTCTAAAAGTTCTTTGTTAGGATTTTTAGACTTCGATCTGGGCACATTAGAAGGTCATATAACATTAAATTGTAAATTAATTCGATGATGTACAACAAATTCTTTAATTCTTTAATGGAGTGTTTTAAATGCAAAGCCAAGCGAGAGGCTCTCCTCGCTATTTTATAAATAAAAAAAAACATATTTCTGGCTGCGCGCAAACAGTGCACAATATCCTAAATATAGTTTTGTATATAATTTTATAAGAATACTTGTGTATTCTGCACAAAGTGTACCAAGTCCAAAATAAAAAATATGTAATTAAGTATATAAAAAAAACCATTAATATTAAATATACAATACAATGAATCATATTCTATTACCTCGAGTTGTGCTCTGATATCTAAGTCAGATATTTGTTCCATGTATTTCTCATCATAAAAATCATCCAAAAAAGTGTCATACAAGTTCATACAAGCCACTACTAAGTTGCTACGAGAAGTAACATACATTTGCTGAAATCCATAAAATTCATAAAGCAATAATGACATGTAATCTAATCGTGAAGTACTTAAGTCGACACATAGGTTGACAGTTTATTTGATGATAGTTGGCTACTGTCGCCTAGGAACACTAGGCTGCCTGTAAAAACACAACCCTGTAAGAAAATTTATGAGTGTCTTGAAGAGCTCCATGTGATGACTCCAAATGAAGTTAATGGTTAAGCGTAATACGGTGACAAAAATCGGAACAGCTTTAATTCGAACAACCATCAAAATATTCCAGCTGGCTATAACATTTTATAGCCAGCGGAACATATAAAGAAAGACTATATACTCTTCTGATACTACGAACTTCTAAACGAATCTTTATAGACCTGGCTCATGGATTCGGTTTGTATCTTGGATTCGATTATTATCTTGGATTGCCAGCTCAAAGATGAAAGCAGTACTCCAAAGACCAAATGAGCGTGATCGGCCCTGATTTTTTTTTAGAAAAGAGTAACCCTTGCCTTCCTGATTTAATTTTGCTTGCGATGTCGCCCTAAATACCAAAAATTTCTAATATTTTAAGAGGAGTGTTCTGAAAGCTAGGTGATTATGTAAATGAGATTTTGTATGCAAATAAATATGGCAAGCAAAATGTCAATACAAAAGATTTAATCACCTTCACTTTTCCAGAATACTCCACTAGCCATAATAACGGAGACATGAATCTAGTAAAAAGTGATCTAATGAGATTTTTGTTAACATTGTGCATTGATGGTGGTAATGTATTGATCCACGATTCCATTAAGCATTTCCAACCAAGCCCTTTTGGTTCCATATATATCATCCCACATCGAGAAACCTAGAAGTTAAATTTATCAAATTATTATGCTCTGTAATGGACACCGCAATTAAATTATTGTAACTGCATTTCAAAATTCAAGTTAACCGTGGCGGGCGACGCAGCCTCAAGATCCATAGGTTCAAAGACAAGATTAGTTGTTGGAGCCAGTTGAATGATTTCTCCACTCATGAGACATAGTTTCTTGTTGTCATCCAATACAGTGTTCAAATTCTCTATCCATATCGCATCGACTGGCCCATCAAACACCAACCACTTTCTGTAAGTCAAAATTTTTATGATTAAAATTGATTTTGTATATCAAAAATATTATTCAAGCTAATAATACCGTCAAACAAATTCTGTGTACCTGTTATCATTAGTGGAGACAGCGAACGCTCTATAGCTAACAGCCAATATGCCATCTGACCATTCATGGGAGACAGGATCAAATTGTCCATACAGCTGACCCATTGTAATCGATTTTGGATTAATCACGGTCCATTCCACAGCATTTTCATCCATTAAACCCTGATTTTAAAATCGTATAATTTAGTGTTATTTGAAATGTTAGACCGAAAAAAATTATTAATTTATGCTCACCTTTTCGGACACTAAAGCCAAGGCATGTCCCAGAGCGTGGTAACATTTCGTTTTACCGGAGAATGGAAAACCGACTAACATCAGGCCGTGCCTTACGAGAATCATTTCATACAACTGGAGAACCTGAAATGTAGTTAGATAATTTTAAATAGTTAAATATATTATATTTATAAAATAATGAGCAATTAATATCATAAGTTTACAATATTACTTTTTCTATGAAGAAATCTGTAGCCTGCAAATTAAGCGGCACGCACTGTTCCTTGAGACAAGCGACCAAATGTGGTAAGCCTGCTTCCGGCAGCGGAAGACCGGGGAACAAATCTCCAATGATACCCTGAAATTACATTACCATTAATAACTCTATTACGATTATATAAAGCGAGTTATGATTTATATCTGTGTTAGCTTTTATCTACACTAATATTATAAAGAGAGATTTATATTTTTGTATATTTAGTAATAAATAAACTCAAAAACTACTGGGCCGATTTTAAAAATTCTCTCACCTATAGAAAGCTATATTATCAGCGAGTAACATAGGCTATATTTTATAAAAAAAAATTACGCGGGTGAAGTCGCGTGCAACAGCTAGTATTGTATAATATATTAATATATAAAGTACCTAATAATATTTGGTCACAGATCTGTGCAACGTGATATGAACTCTAGTTTACTACTGTACGATATAGCGTCTGTAAGATTGTTACTTTCCTCAGTGATTTTTTTTACTCTTAGAGTGATCCTTATTTCCAGTCTAAGCAGTAAAAATCGAAAATACAGAGACTCACATCCGACTGAGGTTAACCTTCGCCTTATCCATTCGAATATCATTGTTAATGTTAACTTATAGTAATACATAATAATCAGTAACCATAAATAAAGGCACGTCGTGTTCAAGGAACTTGGGCAAATTAACATCTTTAATGGAACGTAACAAAATAACATCCTCATCTTCGTCTGGGTATCGGAGTTTAAGAGCACCAGCAGCACGCAACACTGACTTAACAGCACGCATACCTGCAATGGTATTTATAGAACGTCAAAATTCCAATATGTCCTGTCCTGTCCAAATTCCAATGTCCTAACAAACAGTAACGAAGATAAAAGATATTGCTTCTGTATCTGGTGGCAACCTAGATGGTGAACCTGGTAGCAAACCTGGGGCCCTAGCCAATATGCAAACGCTTCGTTGCGTACTTCGGAAAAGTAGCGAGAACGCTAAGAGAAAGCTTGATGATTGGTTGTTGTAACGTTAAAATGAAATTTTGACCAATCACAGAGTTATCTCTTAGCGTTCTTTCTTCGTTTCCGAAGTACGCAACGAAGAGTTTGCATCTTGGCTAGGGGCCCTGGTTGTGTATGATCAACCTATAGACACAATTAAACCTATTGGCACGATTTGTACAAATCATTTCATCACTGAGCAACCTTTTTGTAAAGACAGAAGCTTTTAGCATATGATAATCGCGAATGGCAACATCTGTAGTCAATGGCTCGCTAAAACTTAGGTACTTGACACAGATTCTAAGTATTCTAACTAGATATTTATAAATCAAACATTACCATAATCATAATGGCTCTGTGATGACAATTGTTCCGAGCATAGTCTGTATGTAGCAACAATTTTTACTGCAAGTGGTTTAGCATTCAAGTAACCAAATGCATAAAGTTCAATCTCAGAAATCAGTACATAGTCCGGCACCATCATAGCTACAGAGCGAAACAATGCCTAAAATAAACATACAATTTAATTCATTGTTAGAATAATACTGCGGGAAATATCAGATTTGAATTACCTTTAGATTGTCCGGCAATTCAGATCGTCCGGCATAACCGGGGTTCATGGTGATAAAGACAGCACAACTCTTGTCTAATTGCAACAAAGTGCCTTCAAACAATAGCTCAGTAGCTCCGGAATTAATACCACGCTGTATCGAAAGGATTTGTTGGGCGACCACGGACAAAACCTCAAGATCGATGCGATTAAATTCATCAAAGCAAGACCATGCACCACAGGAAGCCAGGCCCTAGGAGGAAGAACTTTTATATAAGTGATTCTATCGTGTTAAATTCACTAGGTAATGATAGAAATATGTCGTACCTTGAAGAACTTTCCAAGAGCAATATAGTCAAGGCCGTCAGAGCAATTAAACACTACGCACTGCTTTGCTACCGCCTTCGCCAAATCCTTCGTAGTCTCTGTCTTACCAGTACCAGCGGGACCCTCGGGTGCTCCACCTTTAGATAACGGTATTAAAATTGAATTACACTTAAAGGCACTTCTTACTAAAATTTGTAATATATATACCCAGATTCAAATGCAACGCTCCAAACAGTGTTCGGAAGCATCTGTCCGTTAGCGGAGTGACAACGAGACGTCCAGTGTTGCCGAGATATTCGTAACCATACATCAGCTGAGAATTGATCATGCGTGTCGCAATTTGCATACTATTATCTTCCTCTTGTTCCTTGGAAATAAAAATTTTAAAATAAAATTAATAATCAAATTATCATGAAAATACATATTGAAAAAATAAATCGTAACTACCTCCCAATAGTAGCGTATTTGTGACAGCCAATTGAAGTCATTGTCATGTTGAACATTGCACTCAATGAGGAGCATTAGTACGTCTCTTGCATGCACATCTAATACCACCAAGGCACCTAAAAAGAGAGAGTGGAATTTATCGCTTAAATTTGACTTCGCTTAACAGGAAGTTATTTTATTTATTAACTACGGCAAACAATCTTACTATCCTATTTATAGGAGATTGCTACCACCATCTCGTTTCAAAAGCAAAATAAAAGTGGCCTACTAATCCTGATCCTGATAAAATAAAGGATCAAATAAAACCCAGGGAATAACTGTACCATGACTTACTCTCGTACGAAATTATAACAGTAATTTAATGAAAGTATTTTGTAGGAGTCGCACGACATAATAAAGTTCTCTTTTATTCTCATTTAGATTATTTTTTATTCTCTTTTCTTCTCACTAGATCTTTATTTTATACCAAGTGTTATTCGGTTTTGAAGACTTAATTCGCCGCGCACAAGATCCACTATTTTCGATATTTGGTAGTTGCACTTATTCCAGTACTCCCGCATTGCTGGTATGTTAATGTGAATCGCATCAGTCACTTCTGACGTCCAAAATGTCATTGCTATACATTGTACCTAAAAACATACAAAACCATTTTAATGCAATACATATAAAGAAAAATATTTTATTCTATTTAATCGTTAAAATTAGATACGCACTGCTTGTCCAGGCCAAACAAGCACCCAATTTTCACGCGGTCTCTGGGAATAATCATCATAAGATACCGCAACTTCGTGGTGAACAGATACCTTCATTGATTTCTCCAATTCTAATAGCCATTTTTCAACCTGCAGTTAAAATTTACACGTCACTATAAATAGTACACTACAATTTTTTTAAGATGGTATCCTCTAATCTTCATTAAACCTAATCTTCAGTAGATGTATTTAATATTATTTATGTAAGACGATACGATTATGTCTTACCTGTCCTCTAGCAGCCGCAGTATTAATAGTTATTTGTAGCTGAACAATTTCCCCTTCAGACGACTTCATGTGCGTTACGACCATATCTTCTGTGAACGTAAGTTTTGCAATTCCTTCAAAGCATTTCTTCAAATGTGGTTGAACTCTAAACAAATGTATAATAATATATAAGTATATGTATGTTAATTTCAGTTCCTATATTTTGTTATAAACAAACTCATACATACCGCATAGGATCTTTAGTCTCAGAGAGAATTTCAAGCAACTCATCATTAGAAAGGAAGAAGAATCGCGGAAAATACAGCCTTTTCTTTTCTAGATAAGCGTTGAGACCTTTTTGGACCATTTCCAATAGAACATTCGATTTTCTTAATCTATCAAGCATCTTTTCAATAGTAATAACATCGAGAACCCGCGGTTCTGCGTAAGCAGCCTTCATTATCTCACGCCACATCTAAGAAGACAAAACCATAGAACAAAACCATCAGTAAAAATATTTTTACTGGCCCATTCGCGTCTTACAGTTCCAATTTTATAATAAGATCATTTAAAATAGTTAAACCATTTAAAATCAAACCTTGTCAACAGCACTGAATCGCCGACCTTCCTCGGGTATTTGCTGTTGAATATCAGGTGATGAAAATATAGGCTCCAAGTACATCCATGTCGCTTGAACTTTCAACCATTCATCCAATATGTCTTGAAGAAGAACCAATTTCCGTTCCCAATCACTGGAAATGCATCATGATGTTTAATTATTAATTGTAATATGAATAGGTATTCGTTACTAGGTATCTAAGTATGTATTCAGCTAAACTTACACAATAATCTCTTCGAAAGGCCGAATATATGGTGAATTCTTCATAGTCTGCGTTTTTACAAGGTGATCATCTAGTAAAACCTGAATTTCATCGACACCCGATAAAATGTATGATCCCGTGTCTCTAGAAAGAAAATTAAAAATATTACAAAATTAAATGTTTGCTTTGAAGTTGACGTGATGTAAATCTTAATCTATGATTTAGTTACTAACTTGTATGGTAATATATCGAACTTGAGATCTGCCCATTCTTTCATCATCTTGTCTAATGTCTTCTCCAGATTGTTCTCTTTAGTAGCAGACTCTGAAATGCTCTCAAACTTCTCTATGAAATCTATCAAATTAAAACCAATGACCTTCTCCAAAGATAGTTCATCGTCTAATACGATTGGGAATCCAACGATTTCTGAAATCCTTTCCCAATGTCGTGGCTTTATACCAGGATTTCCTAACGTTTGTATTATTGGAATGTGAGTTTTGAATTCGTCAATCCTTTGTCTGAAAAAAGAAAAATATATTTAGAAAACTAAATAAATAGTTACGCTACACTTCAAAAAAATATTCGACGACATACGTTATATTATGTATTTGTCAAAATGCAAAAATTTCATTATAATTACCTTACAGATGAAGAAAGCTGATAAGTGTCTGGTACATCTTGAAACGACTTCTCCAATTTGTACACAATTTTGTAATAATAGCCAACATCTCCTTCTATATCCTCAGGATCATAGGTTCCAACCTATTTGATATTATACAATTGTTTCGTTATTTCAAAAAATTAATCATCAAGAAAAAAAATCAATCATATATATTCAACTTACCCTTGATTTCATCCAGCTGCAGTGTTTTTCAAGAAATTCATATCCAGCGTCATAAAGTTTCTTAAACGGTACAAGTTTATCATACAATGCTTTTCTTTTAGGATATTGTGATAATTCCCAACCGAAAGAAGTTTCCTCTTCGTTGAACTGGTCTATTTTAACTAATGCGTTTGATAACCTAATAATAAAAATTTTAAAAAATTGTAAGTTGCGAAAATACCTAAATTGCAACAGTAAGTATAGCTAGGTTCGTAAGATAAAACATATGAATGTAAAATGACTTTTTAAGGAACATTTGTTATTATAAAATTAAATAAATCAAATAATGGAATTCTAATACAAATGACTACAATATGCAAAATATTTACATGTCTACATTAATATTATATAATATTTCTAAAAAGATTGCATTTGAAATAAATTAGTCAGTACTTCAAAAATTACGTGCATTTTTTTTTTTATTTTACAAATTCAAATCAATCATTCACAAATAATTTTGAACCAGTAGAATTTATATCTTGAATAATCTTTGTAAATCCATACTCACTTTTCATCCAGCAATCGTGCCTTTCCAACGTACGTGGGCAACTCCTTAATGTCACCCCAGTATTGTAATTCATCACATTGTTGTTCGAGTAAGTCAATATCGTCTACAAATTTTCTTATGCGCACCTAAAATTTAACATTAAGACGTATACTTTTGTTGAGAGTTAACTGATAATGCTTACATAGTCTTCTTTTTTATACTTTTACATTACCTTAAGTAACTCTTGATATTCCACGTTCTTTTGATCACAAATCACTTTGGACTGTTCAATTACTCCCGGCAGTTTTGCATACCTAACAATAATAAATGAGTATTTAGTTAAATTGTATTGTTATGTTCACAAACTACAGAAGTTCTTTACAGCATATTTCCTAATGCACTTCTATAGTATAGCTGTAATATACCGTAGTTAATTTGATCTTAAAATGGATGCAGCACACATTGTTAGTCTTTAAGGAAAGGTTGACAAATAAAAAATAATGTTTCGTCACAAGGAATAAGCAAGCTGCATGAATAGACTCCTGTTGCTTACCAATGAAACCCTTGACTATTGACTTTCATTTCTTGTTGGGTAAAAGTTGTGTATTCACCCAAGAACACAATGTATCTCATCGCATCCCTCAATCTGTCTTCCATTTCAGATACAAGTACGTCCTCTACTTTCTTTATGTATGCCAACAGATCCATCAAAGAAGCAGTGTCTGGCGGTGGGGTCAATAGTGTATTGACAATGGTAGAGTAGTCTTCGTTTATTCTATATATAACAATATATAAAAGAAAAATTTAAAAACTGTAGGCACTTTAATTTACATCCTTATGCATATTGTTTCTACTTACGATCTAATCTGTCTTTGAAAATCATCCGACATCTTCTTGAGCAAGATATTTGCAAGTTTCATAGCACCGCCACGTAAGGAATTTATGAGATCGCTTCTTTGAATTCGGAACATTCCGAGAGTTACTGTGCTTTCCAATTTACTTGGAATTACTTTTGAAATTTCCACATATTTGACTGCTTCTTGGCAATATTCTTCAAATGTTTTCTCGGGGCGTGCATTGACAAAAGCTCTAACTTTCGCAAGCGACTGCAAAGAATGGTGGCTTGTGTAGAGAAATAATATTTTAAGAGAGTAATAGTGATTACTGAATTAAAGTACTTATACCTCTCCATTGACTAAGCATATGTAGTCATCGAAGTCATGGACTCTCTTTTCGGGACCGATTCTTTGTTGGTCTATTAAATCTATAATTTGTTTTTTGTATCCTTCCACTAATTCTGCTTCTATTACTGGCTAAAAAGAAAAAGACATTTTTAGTATTTGTAGGCATTCGTTTCGCTCTATTATTTTCTATTACATATTATAAAATAAAGTCTTTGTCTGCGCCTCTGTCTGTTTCTTTGCTAAGTTCTTGTAGCAGCGGATTTTGATACTAAGCGATAAATGAGGAAGGTTTGTATATAAAATTTGAAGAAAAAATTTCAACCGTGCAAAACTTGGACCGGGTTGCTAGTAAATCTCTAAAATTCTATCCATTTACGAGTAAAACTTTATTTCTTATGTGATAGCAAAGCGACATGTCTTGAACCTTTAATGTCATCCTAGAAGTAGAGTAATAATCTTGATACAGCCTGGTCTCGAGACGAGGCGACTGTCTGCACGCATCAATCATCAGGTCAAACAGAATGCAGAGTTGGTTTTGGAACTGCTTAAAGGACGGCTCAAATTCGATGTTGTCATTTTTTAACTCTAAATTCACAATAAATCCTTGATTTGATCCCTGTGGGCAAACAGAAAATTTGTGATAAAACATAATGTCGGAGAAAGGCCGAGGCCGAATGATCCGTCTTTTTTATATTATTTATTTTTAGTCATAAACAATATGCTGTTAAAATTTCAGAGTGCCTCACACATTTTTTTTAATTTTTTGCAAAATAATTTCGCATGCACCTGGCAAACTTTTGGACCCGACTAAAATTTGGTTTGTTTATTTTTTAACTAACGAAATTTTTTCACTAAGAATATTAGATGTTAATACTAAAATGCATGTTAATGATAGTATCTTTTGAAATCAATTTAAAAAAAAAAAAATTATAATTCCTGTTTTTTAACGTGCCCATTGATCAAGTGCTTGCCTTAGCACTCTGACTCAGAGGTCCCGGCAAGACCAGTTTTGGTAACGAACTTTTCAAAATTGCCTCTGGCGAGTATTGGCATATCGTAGTCATAATTTGGTCAACCTGTCTTGTATAAGTAATCACCCCCTTACAGCATACAACCGTGAAAGTGTTTTCGGTGAGTGAATAAGGGATGCCAGAGCCATTTCCCTATCCCTTCCTAATCCCTTATCCTTAATCATGCTATGTTCGGCACAGCAATTCCGACACCTGTGATTTTGCTTGAGATGTAGGTGACGGTAGCCAACTACCATCAAGTGGACCGTCAGCCTGTCTGTCGATTTTAACATAAAAAAAATACAGAAGACGCAGAGAAATATCAGCATTTGTGCTATGAGAGTAAGGGATACCACAATTCATCTACACCTTTTATGTTTTTAGGCGACTGTAGCCACCTAGCACTAAATAAATATATCGTCTTCTTAGCACCAGCCTGCCTTCCTAGCTTTCTCTCAACAAATAAACATAAATCATACTTCGACATCCATAATGTACTCATTGTAGTCCTGCATCGACTTGAAGCACAATGTTTGTAAATTAAACGTCATAATGCACGCCGAACAGTTATAAAATCGTTTCATTTTCGCCGCATATTTTGGTTCTGGAATTTGTTTCTTTTTACTGCCCTGGAATGTTTAAAAATTATCATTCATTAATATTTTTAAAATATCTTCCTCATTATTTCACAAGCGTTTACTAAGACATTTTCACTTCAGCTTCCTCAATCTTTAAGCTACAAAGACGTCCTTTTACCGTTTTCCTATTATTATCCGTTTTAATTTTTTACAGAGTTTACAGGTAGTAAAATATAATATGTCTCTAAGAAGGCTCCTTCCACAGAATTTATAAAATACTAAACTCCTAAAAAATAAAAGATAAGTATATGTCGCCAGACAAGATATGTAAAGCAACATAACGCCTGACATATATATAATACTTTTGCCATGTTTAGATAGCTGGTTCCCGCGGCTTTGCCGGCGTAGAATATTAAGCCTATTTCCGTCATTAAATTATATTATAACTAAATCGGATGGGTAGTTTCGAAGATTACGACGAGTATAGTTCGATCCTACACACAAACAAACATAGAAACTTTACTTCTTTATAATATTAGTATAGATGTTTCACGTACCTGAAGAAATATTGCTTGTAACGTGGGCACCCATTGCAAAATTAAAACGTTGAATGCCGCATCAATATGCCTCTTACAAATGAAGAAGAAGTCTTGTAGTTCATAAGCTTCGTCTACTGTCATTATATCCTTCATACTGATCAACCGTAACTCACTTAAATATTTAAAAAAAAACATGTTTTAATTAGGTAGGTACGATGGAAAATTGCTGCCCTACTTGTGATTTTTTTAATTCAATACGTTACCTAAGTACCTAATTGTTTATTTACACAAATTCCTAAGAAAAAAGTTCAAGTCTACTTATATCTACATAATAAAACATGAAAACTCTTACTTAAATTGTTTCCACCAGACCTGCAAAACCTGTCCGATGCAGGGATTAATGCAGTACAGATTTTTGTTTAAGTATTTCCAATTTTTAACGTAGCGATTATGCCAATCGTCGTCTTTCATGGATAACTCCGCACGTAGAGGCGTTATTTCCTCCACTAATGTTTCCTTCTGCGCTTAATAGATAAATTTACAGTAGCTATTAGTTTTGTAGATTTTAGAACGCTATATAAAATTTATTTACAAATAACAATTTTTTTAAGTGAAAACTTATTTAGCCCCGTATGGCACTTTTAGTATGGGAAAAATCACTGAACTCGGCCGTCACGCTATGTGAACGACTCCCTCATTGACGTTAATTGTATGAAATAAGCACCATCTAACCGAAATAGTACGTGCTTCTTGGTTCACAATAAGCTTAACTTCGTCAATAGTTTGTCAAGATGTTAACAGATGGCGATAAAGTGTCCGAAAGTCATAGTGGCGGTAATTTTTTCACTTCTGACGTGCTAGTCCTATGATTGGCAGGTTTTTTTAAAAATTATAGCTAGTTAACCTAACAGATTCCAAATTATAGATTTGTAGTTTAAAATATCAACACTAAATTAAGCGTGATAGATACTAGACACACCATTACAAATATACCCAAGGTCCCCATGGATCCCATGTCTGCTAAAAAAGTTATTTAAGGTCAAAAGTCGAAATTCCGAGAGTTTTTTTTTTCTTGTAAACGGTAAGTTTTATTAAAAAATCATAGATCAGACAATTATCTACAAAAAATATTTTTATTTATTTATCTATCACAAAATCCACAGCTCTCAACATAAAATTTACAGACTACACATCCTCGTTACTTTTTTCTAAGAATCACCAATTCAGAGATATCGCGATCGCTGAACTGAAATGGCCTTGGCCTCAAGTGTAGGTACGAAAGTAGGTATGTAGAGTCAACGTTTTCGACGTGGGATTTATAGGTGTCCCGTCACCTA
This sequence comes from Synanthedon myopaeformis, assembly GCA_944738685.1. Lineage (NCBI taxonomy): Eukaryota > Metazoa > Arthropoda > Insecta > Lepidoptera > Sesiidae > Synanthedon > Synanthedon myopaeformis. The sequence goes on from OX122915.1 coordinate 2,883,779, forward strand.
TAAATCAATTTTAAAATGGACATGTACTTAAGAAAATATACAATATTTATACCGCATCAGGATCCTGGAGCACGAAATCAACGATTGCCTTCTTCATGCTCATTATGAAATCTTCCCGCATTTCGTCTGTACATTTAAATAATGTGTCTTTCCATAATTTAAGTTTGGGGGCTAATAAATTATGTACTCTGCAATCAAATAAAAATACAGGTGTTACGATGAGACGAATTACAATAAAAAGTTTGTGTATTTAGGACGATAGTGCACACATCATAAAGTTACTAAAAGGTTGTAATTAATATTATTGTGAACTAGGTATCGAACTAATTGTAGAGGTCTATAGGGGCGGCTAAATTTAATAGCCTATAGGCTATAAGCGGCAAATGTGTGTAAATTCGCCACTGAATATACGATACTACGACTAACAAGTACACTGGACCGCAAAGAAAAAGGGTCGGTTAGAAAATCTTCAATATATTCAAAAGTACCTGACTTAGCTTTATGAAATAAAAAGACTAAATTAAAGAATATTTTAATGTGCTTAAATAAAAATAACCGACCCTTTTTCTTTGCGGTCCAGTGCAGATATGGAAAAGAATGATCCTTAAAAAATCAAGATCTTCCATATATAGGAGAATGCAGATGTTCTGAGACTAAATTAAGACCTTCTTATGATTAGGTACCTGTAATTTAGGTTACATTACACGATACATACCCAGAGGTGGACACACAGTGTTTACGAGTGTCACGAAAAATATTTTATGGTCTCCTAGGGTCAATATATCTATATTTTATAGAAGTTTCCCAAAAGTACCTAAATAGTTTTGGAAATGTTCTAGATAATTTTGTAAATAAAATTGTAATTTATATAATAATTTTAATGGGTAAGTGTAATTTGCTTATCCGATTTACTCAGGCTCCTAGAAACAATTTCGTTTCCAGATATATCCATATTCCAGATATGTGGAAGGATATAATTATCCATTATTTTTATCATAGCGAGATGAAAGATTCGCACCTTAAAATTACTTTGTTATCCAATGGTGCAACGTGTATGGTGTCAATACCATATCGTAATAAGAAGTAATAACGTTGCATATTTTTATCTTCGTTAAATGGCGCTGCGTCGCCTTCCTCTCCAGGCATAGGACGCGAAATTAGGTTTACCATCTTAGCTCGAAATTCTTCCCGAGATTTTCTCATTGCCGTGAAACTTTGCATAACTGCAAAAAATGGGGGTAATTGAAAAATACAATCAAACACCTGTCAATATTGCGCATATTACTTTCGGGTTAAACGTACTAGTTATATGAATTGAGTTTCATGCTTAGGATTGCATATCTATTATAATTTAAATTTATATAAAAATAAAACATTAAACTGAAATTTGTTAGATATTTGACGATAACAAAAAACCCCTAAGTGATAAAAGTGGCCCACCCCAAAAAATTTTATTTTATTTTTTGGACAAAATATATATAATATATTGTTTAATGCAGTGTTTCCACTACATTAACATATTATTAATATCGTAATACTTGAACTGCGAAGTGATTGCAGATTTCATAATACATATGCACTTAGATACTCACCAGTTTTCTTTTTAGAAGCAGCTGCTTTGGCTGCCTGAAGCTTCGCTTTCTTCGTACATGGAGGCAATTTTAACAAATGTTCGGGTAGAGAAAATAACGGTTGCGTTATAATTTTAAAATCATCAGGCAGTTTTATTTTTGGTATTTTCGGTAAAGATGCATCAGAGGAAGTCGACGGTTCAGGTCCTTTTTTTCGAGTTGGCTTCTTGTTTCTTTGCATTTTGTTCGGATATAGATTGATATACTTTTAGGTGCATTAAAATCTATGTAAAAAAATGTCAGTTATCTATAAATATTTAATAGTTTGTTATGAAATTTATCTAAACGATTAACCATGAATTCAGTAAAGGTGATGCCGTTTTATTTAATAAGTAATATCTGACTCCTCCACGCAGGCTGACGGTACCTACTTTTCGCGAAGAGTTGTTACTGTCGCCTATTAACACAATCAACCGCGTAGGTAGGTATTGCATTGCAAGTAGGTACGCTACGCTGCCTAGCCCGAGACGCTAAAGGAAAAAGAAGAAGATAGGAATAGGGGAATGGGTTCTGGTCATCCTTTACACACTCATCGAAAGCCACAACTCAAATTAGTTAATATTTTACAAGAAGTACAATTTAATTGTCTTAAGCAAGTCTTAAGTCTTGCGGAAATACCGTAAAAAGGATAGGTACTCGCAACTCGTGTTACTACTAAACAGTTGAAAAAAATGGCAGTTCCGTAACGAGGCTTATTTTGCTTAAGTTACCAAGTGCATGGAGAATAATAAAGCTGAGGTATTCCAAGTGCTAAGTTGTCTAACATAGAACATTTTCATTTAATGTCAACAAAGCATACTAACGTCATAAGTCAATGTCATTGTCACATTACAATGACGTTGACATTAGATTGTCATTTCCTTTGATTTATAAAAAAAATAATAGGGGAAACCGAAAAATCACGTTTTTCAGATTCAGAACTGTAGGTAAATTTCATCATAATTTATTTAATACACACACAATGCAAGCATGCTAAGATTACTAACATAGTTTCAATTGAAATAATCTAGTTAACTTATAATTTCAGACGTACGTCAATACATCTATATTTTAAATTTTAAACGAATTCTTTTACCAATTCAAGTAGATAGGTACTTACCTAAGTAAAGGAAATGTAAGTAAATGTAGTATTTTTATTAAATATTTAATACTTACTGATATTTAAACTAATTCACCACTACAACTCTGATAGCTCCCTTCCGTGGCAACGTAGGTATTTATATTTTCCATGACAACCGCAATAATTTGATTACATCGTGTGGATTTATTAGTGGAGAGTACTTAAATGTTATAAAAAGGTTGTATTTACATTCTGTTTTGTTAAATTATAAAATGGAAATAAGTTTAGGTAACATCTATTAAAGGTTCAAAAATTTTTTGTCAATCCTAATCTTGCTAATTTCTAATAACGAAACACATTGAAAGATAAACCTTTTTATAAATATTTCAGTTATAATTTTTAAATAGCAAGCATTCAACTAATCACAGCAAACACTATAGCTACTTACATATTTAACTACATAGATCTATTGGATTTAACCTTGGATGAGGCTAATAAAAGAGAGCTCTGCCCGCCCTAATCAGATGATGTCATTCAATCTAACCATGGAGGCCAGCTATCTATAAAGTGATCAACGTTTTGTTATTAATTCTCTTAATTTAACTAAAAATAATAAATGAGGTTTCTAGTGTTCTTTGTAAAAAAAGCTATAGTGCTCAGTGTTTACTGAATTCTGTGAGTAAATAAACTTTAAGAGTTGCATTTTTTTCTATCAAAAATAAAGTTTTTATAAGTTTCATTGTTTTATTTCAATAAATACAATTATTTTACCACTTTTATACCATCCTATTCCTAACTAATATTATAAAGTGGATTTGTTAAGCTCTCTTACCTTAACTACTCAACTGATCATTATAAAATTTTGCATAGACATTGTCAGGATAAATGACAATGTTACAAATGTCACAAAAAATATTTAATTTGTGTTTTTTACTATCTCAGCTTTGTTTCAATGTGAAAATACTGACATTCCAGATGATTTTCCAGTTGGTGAGGAGTCTCCACACAACTCCTCTGTTCAGAGCTGTTGAATCCTCTCTACTGGCTAAACTTAGAAAGAAGACTGGTTACACTATAGCTAATTGCAAGAAAGCACTTGAAATGCATAACAATGACTCCGACAAGGTAACATTCTCATGAACTAATTTGTTTTATTTTGACATGTGCAATCATGCACATATTTGTTAATTTTAAACAGTTTATAATAATAATTAGATAAATAAAACGAAATAATTCCTTATACAATTTATGTTGTTTGCAGACATATGTATGTATAGCAATTCTATTCTTTATATTATGCTTCATTGATGGTAGGTGACCATCACCTATGACACAAGTATGCTAACTCACTCACCGGAAAACACAACAGCATTCATGCTGTGGTCTTATATAAGGGAGTGGTTACTGCCGCCAGATGGGCTGCCCAATTAATGACTGCAAAATACAGTTGTACTATTAAAGTTATGTGTGAGTGAACATTTTAGTAGAAATTATTGAAATGAAAGTGTCAACTTCAGAAAAGTCTATAATGCAAAGCAGACAAACTAACAGACAGCAATGTTGGTTTATGCTATTTATAGATATTATTTGTATTATTACAGGCTGAGACATGGCTAAATGAGCAAGCACAAGCCATGGGCTGGGAGAAAGCGACAAAGCTGTCTGGCAGAACGGCCCTGCAAGGCCTCGTCGCAGTCAAGTTTAGCAAAGAACACGGTGCACTTGTCGAGTTAAATTGTGAAACAGATTTTGTGGCCAAAAATGAGAAGTTCCATAAAATTATGGAAGATGCGACGAATGCATGTTTCAAATTTGCACACACACATTTAAAAGCCAAAGGACCCATCACAAAGGTATAAACAAATTCATCATTTTAACCTATTTTTAATACAACTAGCGACCCGCTTCCGGCTTTGCATGATTTTTTTTTTTTCTGAAAATCTTATAATGTCTATTATTGCTTATTATATAATATTAAATTTTACTATTCAGACTGTGTAGTTTGAAACTTATTCTTTTATATACAACTCTTAATAACAGAAATGCATTATTAATTAATTTTACCCCTATTACTTTTCCAGATGGAATTAGACAGTGAACAGCTGGGAAACCTACAAGGGGAAGGTGACAAAAAACTGTCGGACATGTTGGCCTTGTTCATCGGGTCCGTTGGAGAAAATGCTGTTTTGAGACGTGCCGAATGCTGGAAAGCTAATGGTAAAGATATTTTAATAGTCGGCTACACACATCCGGCTCCGACTGTACCTGGTGAATATTCGGCTGGTAAATACGGCGCTTTGATGGCATACAAACAAGAGGGTGAACATGGCGACGTGGCCAGACAAATATGTCAACATATAGTGGGATGCGCACCGAAGAAAATTGGCAATAAGGAGACAGACAAACCGGCTAAAGAGTCCGATGACGAAAATTGTCTAATCTATCAAGAGTATTTACTAGATCCAACGTACACAGTTGAAGATGTGTTGCAGAAGAATAAAATAGAAATCCTCGATTACATTAGGTTTTCGTGCGGGGAAGTTGTTGAATCGAATTTACCAGGAGTTGAGAAACAACCATTAGACACAGTGCAAACGCTTCAGTAACAATTGTGTGAAACATTGTTTAGGTGTTATACAAGAAAAGTAGTGTTGCGATGTCGATAAGTCTATAATATCGATATCATCACCTGTGCGATAAGCGGCAATATTAAAGTGAACCATAAATTTTATCGATAGTTACAACAATATTGATCCAATACCTAGAGTTTATATGTTATCAAAAACATACTATTGAAATTAAGGCTTCACATCGATATTTAGTAAAAATATGTTGATAGTATTGGTTTATATATCTGCTATGTGTAATTTTATAGTAAACTATATAATCATCGTCTCGGATACAGGACGTCCACTGATGGACATAGGACAACATAACTCAAACTATATAATACTATACTATGGACAACCTAGAACAGAAAACAACTCCTTACAGAAAATCAGCACATGTGCTTTTTGTGTTTCAGTGCATAAGGGATGCCTACGTCCATTCCTCTTTATCTTATAAAAGTGAGCAACGCAATTGAATCCCACCTGGCATAGTTTACGGTATTATATTAGCCATTTGCCATTTAAATTAATGGTCAAAATCTGCTAAAAAATAAATATAAATTATCGTCACTGTTGATGAGATATATCTACATTACTTGAAACTGTAAAATTCGTATAAAAGTTAAAAACTGTTAGTCAAAGACCTACAAATATATTGTTTTCTTTTTCCTATTAATATTTAATATCAATAAAGATTCTCAATTTTAGTTTCTCAAGAAATAAATGTTTTTAAATACTTTCGTATTTGTTATTATTTTAGAATTCTGAAACAGAAGACATGTTTCCACGTAAAAAATATTCCACGTAAAAATACCTGTACTTTGATTTATATTAATTATACCTACTATAATCAACGGACATTTACACTAGGACTATAACCAAAGTACCACAACATGCCGTAATCAAATTACTAGATCGTGCCTGCGACTTTATTCGCGTTCAGAAAATATAAGAATTACTTTTTAACGCTCCTAGTGTGGTCTTTACTCTCGAGTTAAAAACATAATTTGTAATCTGAAAGTGTTCAAAAAACAAACTTAATGTAGGTATGAATATTTTATTCAACAAAAAAAGTTTCAATCGCCTTCTTGCTTGTATCCGAACTTTTTAATTTGGACAACCCTTTCCATAAAAACTTTCTGCAGTCCTTTTTCCATAACATGGCAATTTGAGTACCGTCGAAACTGTAGCCGTGATGATTCAATACTTCCGGCGACACTACATGCAGCGCTAACGTGTTCAGTTCCCTAGTCCTGAAAGGGCCAGTGACCGCTGGTCTCAGTAGACAACCGCACGGACATTCCGTAATAACCTTCGGCGGGGACACGTTGTTCTTATCGCCTAAGTTTATTCTTTGAAAATTACTACAAAACTTTAGCTCCTCTACGGCCCCAGTGAAAGATTGCGTCGCTCGTAAATTGTGAGGTTTTAAATTCAAATTCTCAATGTTATCTCTGAACCCAACAGTTGACAGAGACTTCTTAGTGACATTTGGGCTGTTCTCAATGCTCCTCTCTTCACACTCGCTTTCAATAGCACTGTTGTCGTCTGTATACATGATTTTAGAGGAATAAATTTACAATTTTAAAAATTATTTCAATATTACTTTATATTTTGATATTTGTGTGTCAAAATTCACACAAATGACATGGCTTCTTTTGGAATAATAATGTGATCTGGCAAGTGCACGTAAAGTCATGCAAAGATCATGCAAAGTTAAATTAAAGACTTCATTCAATAAGGTTTGTTAAAGGAGGATTAAGTTATTGCAATTATAATATCTATACATATATTAGTGTTTATTATATGTGAAATTATTAAATTTTATTCCTACCTAATACTTATTTTATTTCCCATATTTTTTGGGTCAGTGAAACCAGTAATTGTAGCGTCATGTATCAAACTACCTTTTGCCCGCGATTTCGTCCGCGTTCCTCGGGTACAGTAGGTACATCATCAGAAAAGCCCTTTGTCCTTTTCTGTAAACCCTTAATAATGCGTAGGTATGCAAAATTTCATGATGATCGGTTTAGTAGCTAAAGCGTGTAAGCATAACAACCAAACATATTATTCACTTTCGCATTTAATAACTAATAAGTATTTAATATTATTTATATGTAATATTAGTTAGGATATATCTATAACAACATGAAAACGAAAAGCAAACAGAAGATATTGTAAATTAAATTGGAATAATTGATAGCATCTCGTAATACTTAATATTAAGATATTAAGTTTATGGGCACGAAATTTTAAAATTATTTAAAAAAATTATTGCCCCCATTTTACACGCTTCGATCATACTCTACAAAGAGGGGTAGGTATTAATTAGTACATGAACAATAATGTTAACTGTTACGTTCAAAATGTTGATGGTTACTAATAAAACATAGTAGCACTGAGCACAAGGTCGTTTTTTGCTACTCGAGCGTGTCGAATGCATTGTGAACACATCATGCAGCGCATACTCATCTCTATTGAATGGATCTAATTTACCTTCTAACGGTATTGGAATCTGGGGCAGTTCTGGTGGACTATTCCGAGACCCGTTGCTTATCACTACGTAACTATTTATTATATCGGCATATATCAAATATCGTGGTTTACAATTACAAAGGAAGCTTAGATAGAAAACGTGATGTATTTACGATTAAACGAGTAGAAAGCTTAAAATAATTAGAATTGTTTTAGAAAATAACTTTAAAAAAGTAATAAGTAAGTACCTATCAGAAATCTGGGCTAGATAAATACGAGTATTTCTTAAGTTCTAGATTATATACCTAAGTAGATTGAAATTAGATCGACTCTCGACATTTTTGTTGAACGTTTTTTGTTGGACGTGTGGAAACGAGTAAATTACCTATATAATTAAGTATTTAGTACTACTAATAATTTAGTTATATAGGTAGTAGTAGCAGGGCACACTGCGTTTCGCAACCTCCCTCTTAAAGAAGGCCACCGTGAAATAACAGCATGAGAGCTTTTGTGTTTCGGTGAGTGAATAAGGGATACCACAGCTTATTTCCCTATCCCTTATACTTCTATATTCGGCAGCACGTGTGGTGTTGCTCGTGTTATAGGTACTTCATAAAACCATCAAGTGGACCGTCAGCATGTCATAAAAAAACAATGACCCTAACTGGAATGTAAAACAATAAAATACTGGAAACCTAAACTTAGAATTGGTAAGTTGTTGGAGAGATGAAAATTAACATTCGACTGTTTCATCCGATTGATCGGACGACGCAAATATGTAAGCACCTCTTAAACATTAAAAATAATAATTCGATCTCGTATGTAATAATGTTATTCTAATTTGTTAAAATTACATGTACCAATTGAGAAGAGATATATCTATTATTCTTTGTCAAGCTAAAGTATATTCTTTGTCAGAGATGTTTACGGATATAAACGCGTCTCGAAATGACAAATGAAAGTGAATGTGGACATCGTGTCGAAATGTACAAAGAGCGCGTCGAACCGTGGATCCTGTGGCGAACACACATCACATGTAGGTACGAGTACCTTGTTCAGATAAATGTATGGAATTGGCTGAACACACCGGCAGAGTCAGAGCAGTCAGTTGGACTAAACAGTGACCTTTTTACAAGTAATAGCTATACTTGTGTATGGAAGCTTTTCAGGTAAGCTTTAATCAATATGAAATTCATATTTTCATACTTGTGTTAATTTGATTTTGTCTTTTGAATTTTATATTATATGTTTTTTTTTCAACTTGCAAAACTTGCACACTGTGTGCAGTTTGATCCAACTTAAGATAGGATAGTTTTTATTTTGAACCCGGGCGAAGCCGGACGCGTGTAGCTAGTAAAATATAAAAACTAATAATTAATAAAATATTTTATGTTAAATGATTATTTATTTAGTTACTGACATGAAAAGGTTAAATATAGATAACTTAGGAAGGATAATTCTCAAAAATAATTATAATGTCATCCCTGAATTTATATAAAACATAAAATAAATCTGTATAATAAAAAAAACTAAATAATGATTCGTCTGTTATCCAAAATATTAATTAGGCATTGTTAATGCCTGACTAAAAGTACTAGAACCATAGTAGGTTTAAGGGTAAGGATAGAAAATGGAAAGAGATAGGTAAATGGGCTCTGGCATCTCTTATTTATTCGTCTAATTTAAATTTAAAATTCAAAAAGTTGTATGGTAATTTTAACATTAGTATTTTTTTTAAATAAGGCTAACCGCCATTTAAAGTCACCGGTAAACGGGAATTATGTAGATGATATACCTTTGTTTGTACGGTAAAAGTCCCAAACATTAAAAAGAAAATAATAAAAAAAATCGCCTATCGAAGGATGCAGTAAACCGAGTGCATAATAAAATTATTTCTAAAAGTAACTAATCGACACTTTACTTGCAGTTGGTGAGAGAGGCTCTAAGTATAATAGTAACCCGTACTAATATTATAAATGCGAAAGTATATTTGGATGTATGGATGTTTGTAACTCTTTCACGCAAAAACTACTGAACCGATCACCATGAAATTTTGCATTCACGTTATCTGGGACACCAGAAAGGACATAGGATACCTTTCATCGTTCAACGCGGACGAAGTCACGGGCACCAGCTAGTTATCTATATATATAAAAGGCGATGTTTATGTATGTTCCCTATGAACTCCGAAACCGCTGAACCGATTTTGATGAAATTTTCAGACAACCTTCAGATTAGTCCAGCGGGTAATCATGTGAAGTCTGGTAGAGATCGGACGCGGACGAAGTCGCGGGCAAAACCTAGTTTAAAAAAATTGTTAGTAGTGTGACATATTGTTGGTATATATGGTAGGTATACATGGTGGTATGTATACATGACGATAGCTTCCATCATGTGAACTGATAAAAAAAAATGATTTAAAAAATATTCATAAATTTATAGTTGTCGCTAAATGAGCTGTTCGCAAGTCTGAAGCAAGCAGCAAGATGAAAACGCGATAGCGCCCAACCATCAATCGGCCGACATACGTTGCCGCCTAGACTTTCGCGTGAATTAATTTATTCCTCTCTCAGTTTTATTAAGCGCAACAACCGTAAACAATTTTCTTTTTTTTTACCACACCGTCCGTTGGTCGCACAGTGTTACTGCACTTAGTCTGTGAGAAGTGCTTTGCGGACGCGATCGCGTTATTGCATTGTCTCAGTGAAAGAGCTCAGTGTTGAAGCTTCATTGTGTAATGGGAAAAGTTAACAACTGACTACCCGACAACACAAGGATGCACGTCTTGGAAATAGGCGCTGATCACGTAACTACTAACTTTTTTTTTAATAATATTGCGTAATTTTTGTATACAAACATTGAAATTGAAAGTGCGTGAGTGCGTGATATATTACGTATTGATACCATTTTTTACGCATGATCAATAAAGTATGCACCTAGAGTTTATTGGAATAGGATGCAATTTTATTTTAATAGGATGCAAATTCGTTAATCTTTTAACACTTAAATAACACAAATCTTAGGTTAACTGTGTTTGGCAATTTTAACTTTATATAGTGAGTCTCTAAATAAAAAAATGTGCTGAACTCTAACCATTTTATAATATGTTCATGTTACTGCTTCGCTTTTGGTGACACACATATATATATACGCAAGGAGTAAACTCCGAAAAATAGGTTTTATTCGTTTTTGGCAAACCGACCAAGTAGTTGGTCAGCGGGGCTAATATTATAATTTTTATACCTTCCAACCAATTAACGGTTTGTCGATGGGGCATTAAGAAATTAAGCTCTGTTTAAAATTATTTTATTTAATGATTGAAGTACAAACCATAAAAAATTTGGAAATCGTATCTACTACTAGATACACCACAGACTGTAAATAAAATTGTTTACATTGTAATAAATGTAAACAATTTACATGTAGGTAGCTACAAATAAAAATGAATAACGCCTTAATCATGTTAATATTAGAACTCCATAAAAAAAAGAACTAGATCAGTCGACTAAAAAAATCAGTTATTTAAAAAAATCAATTAACAAATTAAATCAATCCAAATCAAAACAAACCAGAAGTAAGGGACAAAAACAAGTCTTCAAAAATTGAGAACTTGCTCAGACAAGCAGGTGCTCTTCACTCTTCATGGTGTTTCCTTCACTGATGATCTGATCTGCCTGAGATAATGATGATCCCTGCCAATGCCCATTGCCACTTCACCTTACTGATCTGCCGCTACTAATTTTGGACGAGAAGATGTTTCGGAGCTTCCCGAACGCTGCCCATCCCAGCTGGATTCACCTATTGACCTCCTTCTCAAAGTTGGCGTTACCTAATTGGACTGTTTGTCCTCAGTAGATGTATTCTACGATGTACTATGAGTGATATACTCTTCGTTAATGTTGATGCCAAGTCCTTCCCATTCCAGGAGCCTAAAGCCATCTTCCAAAGCGGCAGTGAACAATTTTTATTTCGGAGAGAATAGGTACATCTCCCTGTTGTGGAGGGACCTGGTGGCTTTGGCTTTATTGTACAGATACTTCAACACTTTGATATACCAAAGATCAATGCGACATCGCTGCAGAGCCTCGAATACAACCCATGTTTCGACTGAATTGAAGGTTTCCTCATACTTAGTCCACAAACGCCAGACATAGTGGAAGGTTATAGGTACTCCTCTGTTTTCTGTATAACTTGACGTAGCGTGTGGATGTAGTATCTATGGTACATAGCCTTGTTCAGTTTCCATTTACAATTAAAGAAAATCAATTAAGAAAACATGTGATTTTATGTGTGAATTCTTGCGAACTGAAAACATAGAACACTATCCAGCACAAGATTTATTTGTATGCCCATTTTTTTTGATAACTCCAGCTATACTATTACTAGCTATATTATTATCTGTTCTGTTGTCAGTAAACTGCGCCCATGAACGTACTGTGCCAGTGGCCTACAATCTTAACCAATTACTACGAAAGCGTATAGATCGAATAAAAGCAGACACTCCTATGCCCTTGAACGCACCCTTTATTGTTATTAAGGCTATAAATGGAAGATTAAGCCATTATACAAAATGCCTATCCATTATAATGTTCCATGGAATGTTTTTTTTTTTTTTCTTTCAAAGATTCGTGATGATGTCAACTGATTAATTCAACTTCATACCTAACAAAAAGCAAGTTAACATAAGAAAACATAGTCAAAATTAATTTATTTCAATAACAATCAGTGGCACTCCGGGAGTGCCAACAGAAGTGTATTTTTTGAATCGTCAGGAAAGTACATATACTTATATACAGAGGTGTCGGTTACGGTAACAGTGTCGCAAGTTAAATAGTTTTTTCCCATCTCAAAAAATGCCCAACGCGCCTAAAGAAGTTTTCTCTTCAAAATTTATTAAAATTAGATAGGAACCTATAGGATCCTAGACGTGGGATCCAAGTGGAGGGAGGGAAATAAATTTTCTCATTCGAACGTACGAGTATGAATAATGCTGTAATGAAAACATTACAACATGCATTATTATAAAAATACAAAATTCTTATATTCTCATTAACATAATTTATCAAATATCATTTCACTCGTTTTTGAGACAATTACAAATGGATTTTGAATTAATTATTTTAAGATAATTAGCAGCTTAGCTTACCATTTCTAGCGAAAATATTTAAGAGATAATATAATAAGTATTTTGCTGTATTTATTTTAGCTTTTTATTTTCATATTTACTTTATTGTCAAGGTCCACATAGTAGTAAAGGATAAGGGATAAGGAAGATAGGGTAATTTATGTTATGTTTCCACAAATATTTCCGTACAATATTTTTATCAATTATGTAAATCTTAACTATGCTTTTGATTATATCATGGAAATCTATTGTCTACAGGACGATGAAAGCGGCACAGCCCGCGCGGTAGACGCAGTATTCAGGACAGTCCCACGTGACCACACAACTTTCTTAGTATGGCGAATCACGGTAAGGAATCTAATCAGGTTTTATAAAGAGAACTATTATCATCCACAGTTGCTTAACTTGTTTACAACTAATTGTATAACGCGGTTTCACCCGCCATTTAATTTTTAAATGTGTTAACGTCATTCTTCTACTTCGCTTTATACCACATTCGATATTCGCTTTTCATAGAATTTGCCCTTCGTCATATAGTATGTTATTACAATTAAACAATATGTTATTAACTAAAACACTCGTGTTAAAATTGAACCGCTCTGTCGATGCATAAACTAATTCATATTGATAAAGGTATTTATATTTTGGCTTTTCTTGGTAGATAATAATGCTCGTTTCTCGTCTGGCGACCGACCTCGGCCCCTGTCCCAAGTCGTTGAGTCTCACCGCCTGCACGCGCTTTTCATTTTCTTAGCGTTCTGTCTGACTTTTTTTTCGTTTTCATCAGCTTCTAAAGGCCATGATAAATAGTCTATAACCTTCGTCAACGATTGACCTATCATAAGAATAAATATTTTTTTAATACCGACTTGTGATTTCAGAGCTTAGCGCGTTCAAACAAACAAGTTTGAACATAATATTCTTGTGTTAAAAAGAAATATTATGTAAAAATATCAATTCAATCCATCGGCTAGTTTGTGACATTTACATACGGAAGCTAAAATTTTATATACATATAAAGATAGGATAGATTGACAAGAAACTTGAAAAATGTTCACTTTGAATTTACGTTTGCATCTTACATAATAACTGAATGCGATATGACATTATACAATACTAAACTTAATCCTTTCAAATAATGGTCCTTATTTTTATGATAGGTGTTTTTATATATTTTTCTTGAAGAAATTAAGTACTTACTTCGGGTACATAAATTTTGGCAAATCTATACGTAACATTACTTGCCATATTTTTTGGTAAATGAAATTAGTTGTAGTAGATTAATTATATTTACCATGGCTTGTTTTGGCTTTATTCGCTGGGTGTTCTCGTTCTCTATATTAGGAGTTCTTATTAGGATAATTCTTCAAAATATTATCGGTACAACACTCAATTGAGTTTTAATAAATTGACTAGTAGGTACTGTACCTAATATAATTAATTATGCATATTTAATTAGAAAGAACTCATTCGTTTGTCTCATTATATTTAAAATGGTGAGAAAACTCAATTGCTTAAAACTTTTTCGCTAGCATAAATTTATAACGGACTTCATTATCAGATCGTGTGAAAGGTCAAAGATAATAGATAAAAAATAATAAAAAGTTTCTGAATGTAAATGTAACATGAATAAATTATTTTTTTTAGTTACTGTAAATTAAATTAAAATACATAATAAAGTGTATTTACCTACTCATTTTAATCGTAGTAATATTATAATATTATGAAGAAACCGTCCATCTCCCATATATCGCTGGGTTTGATTTGATTTGATTGATTTGATTTGTTTTTGATAATTTGATAACCCATTACAAGTTCCAAATTAGTATCATTTGTTATGTAAAAATATCAGATTTACTTGTATACGAGTATTTATAAATAAAAATGAATCGACCATTTTCCTTACATTGTTGAGCTAAATATCTGATCCAACGTGTTGAAAGTAGTGTCAATAGTTACAGAAAAATATCAGCTTTATGTTACGTTATTTTAGTTATGATGCATGGAATTATTTGGCTTTGAATAGCGCATCTAGTCTGGGAATAATAAAATTTTAAACACATATGTAATCGTATCTACAGTTCTGTTTTATTGTATTGAATATAATGTCCTAGCGTTATAAGAATATCCACCAAAACGATTACCTACTTACAAGATATTGAAATGCTTTATTTTGTTTTGATAAATCTGCAACAGAAATTTTGTGATTTTTTCTTGTATTTCTGTACTTATTTCATTTATTTTTTAAAAAAGTCCCTTTTTTATCGAAAGTTACAAAAATTACAAAAAAAAACCACAATGCAATTTCTAGTAAAGTATCTTAGAAAATTGTACCTTCCTATCTATCTATCAATCATTGAACCAGCAATTGGATGAAAAGTGTGGTAGCTCATAAAATAAGTGACGATATCCACCGACAATCAAGTAGGTAAACCGTCAGCCTGTCTGAAGAATTTAATATAAAAAATAAACATTTTTAATTGGGTTTTATAATTACCAAAAAAAGGTACAAGCCTAAATTATGTTCCCATAATTTTTCCAAGTCATAAAGAGACGGTAATAATAATTTTCCCTTAGATGTTAGGGCCCAAAAGGTCTGTCTCCATCGACTATTGTGAGAATTCTTATGATATAATTTTCATTTTAAAAATTTTAACTACACGAATTCTTATAAAGCATAAAAATATTTCGAACATCCTGTATATAAATCGTGTTCACGTGCAAATCCGCCTCGTATAGAGTCATTACATTGAGCTATGTGAGATTTTACATAGCAAACACCACTTAAAAGTCTAGTAGACACATTTGACGAGAGGAAATTTAAAATTACGCAGAAACGAGCAGATGAATGCGTTTTACGAACGCATATACATGCATTCGTATGCATTCTATGGGCACTTGTTGAATCAACGTTAGGAGAAAGTATACAGTTAGAACGTTTTTAATAAATTGCAGTGTGCAAATGCATGTTAAACGGTATAATATGTACTCTTATTACTTGACTGTAATGTGTTTAAATACGGCTGATTGACTCGAGTTGATTCACTCTGGGATGAAAAATCATCTCAGAATTTTTTTCGGTTGCGAATTAAATGTGTATTAAGATTTTGTTTTTGTTTTTTTTTTTAGTATTTTTTAGTAGTAGGGCATTTTTAGTATGGGTATAAAACAGTGAACTGACTGAAAGTTTTTTTAATGTAAAGGTCGTCAGAAAGGCTAACGGTCCACTTGACCGTGGCTATTTACATATGCAACATGCTGCAAGAGCGCTGCTAAGCTTACAAGGTTAAAGGATGGTTACCTACAGCTGCTAGACCCTTCCTATCATTTGGGCTGCTCAAATGACGCAAACCCTATGGTGGAGTTAATATACATAGTACACAGCAGGGTTTTACCAAAGTGGGGTACGCGTAGGTACCACTTGGGCCTTCGATAATACTTTTACCCATATAAATCACTGAATAATAGAAATAACTTTTATCTATTGCTCTTTTGTAGTTATTTTATTAATTAAATACCTCATTTGTTCTATCGACAAGTAAGTCTTTTTTTATTAAGGGGTTCGCTGTGGTCTAGCCTTTTTTAGTACATAATATTAAGGTCACACTGTATTCCGCTGTATTCATCGTCTGGACAGAACGTCAATTACGCTACCCTTACAGTAAACCACCGTGCACCTAAATTACAGTACTTGTTCTTTTTTGTTTTGTTGAGTGAGTAAGTACACGATACCAACACCTATTTCCCCAAATCTTTAAAATCATTTCAAAAGCAAATTTGCAACAGCCATGGCGCTGCTTGTGTTCTAGACGACGGTAGCTGCCTTACCATCAAGTGGGCCGTCAGCCTGTCTGTCGAGTTTAACTTTTTAAAAAAGAAGAAGTATTTGGTCTCGGTCGAGCGCCACCGCCTCCCGGTCCACTGGCTAGCGGTATTATGATGTAGGAGGATGACTAATCGAACTCCCGTTACTATTGTAACAACGATTTGCCATCTTTCTTGTAATTCACGTCCTCGTTTTTGTAGTTGCTATTGAAGATCAGAGGTATTATTATAAATTCTCAGTCAGAGGTTTGAATTATTACTTGAGTGCCCAAATGTCATCAAGAGGTCGAGTCAATTATCTTCTTCTTCTTAATATATAAAAGGCGATGTGTGTATGTATGTCCCGTAGAGATTCCAAAACCGCTGAACCGATTTTGATGAAACTTTCAGACAATCTTTGGATTAGTCCAGCGGGTGTTCCTGTGAAGTTTGGTAGCGATCGGACGCGGACGAAGTCACGGGCGTCACGGTGTTACTAAACACCTAAAATATATATTTGTTAAATATAAGAAAGTAAAATAAAGTCAAGTTACAAAAAGGTTATATTTGTAAAATACTGTGGCGTAGGTAGGTACATAATAATTCAGTTACGGCGAAGGTACACTCGCGTGCACTGCTGCGCTTACAATATTTTTATTAATTTTTGAGATGTTTTAATAATCTTTTTGCTATTCGGGGAGAGACAAATTCAACAAATCAAAGGTCATAAAAATCGGTCCAGCCCTTCTCGACTATATAAGTTTGCAGAAATCGTAACCCGGTGACGGGTCGTTAGTTGCTTATTAAATACTAGCTTAATAGTTAGTACCTAAGATTATTAACAAAGTACTCCAATATATAAGCAACGGTATAATTTTTGAAGTGAAAACTTCTTTAGGCTCATTGAGAATTTTTGAGATCAGAAAAAACCATTGAACTCACGACACTGTTACCGTAACCGACACCTCTGTATATAAGTATGTACTTTCCTGACGATTCAAAAAATACACAAGTAAATGTACAAGGTTTCACTTCTGTCGGCACTCCCGGAGTGCTACTGTTTTTTTTTTTTATTAGGCGTTTCGCGCTGTTAAACATGTCGTCAAGACTCATGACGTGTTAACGATAAATCTCACTTTTATAGGCGACTGTACGTTACTGGAGGGATACGCGGGTTCCATTATAATTGCATCGACATTATACACCAGTGAATGATTATCTTATCGATTGAGTGGTCCAATATTTCATCGTGCATTTAAATGGTTAGATCTATCATTAGACAGTTGCTGTGATCGCAGCATACTTGCATGCACTTACAGTAAATGTACTTAAATGATTTGATTTTCTCCGTGTGAAATACCTACATATGAGACAAAGTTGGCTTTACCAGGAATCTAACTCAGCACCTCTGAGACAGAGCAAAAAGGAAGCTTTACCACTCGACCGAAGGGCTCGTCATCTGTCATCTTAATATTTATTATCCTTTTAGTATCTGACATAGTTAAATAATTGACATTTTTACGAAATAAATATAGTATCTACTTACCCACAAATTGTAAAGAAAATATTTTTTCTTTCCTTTTGAAAAGTAAAGTAAATAATTGTCAAGTAAAGTAAGTAATTTATACATTATATAACAACAAAGTGTATCTTTCTATTTATCTCACTCAAGCTTTAAAAATGGCTCCAGCATAAACAAAATAAAACAAAATAACATAGCTTAATATGTTATTTTGTTTTATTTTGATAATAAAATGATAATAAGTAATGATAAGTAAAGTGTGTACTTATTTTATTCCAATTACATTTTACCGATTCTTATCAGGTAAATGTAATCTTAATAAGCCAACGGTTAATCTACCGAATTTAATTAACACACTAATTAACAATTACCTTTTTATAAATATCCGTTGGCATTCCTATTGTTTAAAAATTCTCATATTTTTTATGGTTACTCTGACTGAAAATAAGCGCAGTGGCACCCTTGAATTTTTGAGAATAAATTTAGAATTTCGTAGTTTAAAAGAACACTCAGGGACCTATTTTGGACGCAATACTCTACACCTTGTTGTAATTATTATTGTGATATGCAGGTTGTACATTTTGTTTGTACAAAATTAAAGTCATTCCTTTCTTTCATCCTGTTGTCGTCACTTGTTTCAATTGTCAATTTAATGTAGGTAGGTATTAGTTGCAGGCCGCGGCTAAGCCCCGGTGCGATGTTTCTTTTCCTACGAAATCTATTCTTAATTTTCCCAATGTCTGTTTTAAAGAGTCAATTTTCATAATAATCTCAATTAAAAAATTGTTATCATTGTAATAACTGATACTGATGTAAGTATTTTAAAATATTAGACCTGCGGCAACCGGATACTAGGTACAAAGTCTATATAGTTAAACCTAACTTGGATTTTTTTTTTTACTGTTTCTCGCAGGAATCTATAACGGAGTTGTTACCGCGCACCCACTACGGCACTTTCTACGACGGAGAAGCTTATCTGGTATACTCATGTTCAGTGCCCAGTCAGCCAGCTGGTCCAGATGTTATTGTAAGTAATTAACTATTCGCTTCTTCTATCATTTTTTTTATATTAAAGATGGGTTTGCTCTTGCATCTAGACGTGTAGCGAAAAATACCGCCATTGAAGTATGTACTTAATACCAAAAACTTATTTATAACATTCTATGAGTAATCTCATTATAATACGGTCGTGGAACAATTTCTTTATATTACATTCTCTTTCTAACCAGATTACTTAAATAAGTTGTAAGTAATGTATAGTAATTAAATGGAAGATGAGTTTTTTTCCTTAATAACAAAGTAGCTTTTATTTATAATATAAACTAGTGCCCGCGTTCAAAATAAAAACTATCCTATCTTTTAAGTTGGACCAAATTACATATTTTGTAAATACATATTACAAAATGTACAAAATGTACATTGTACAAATTACATATTTACAAATTACATATATACAAAGTTTGATCAAAATCGGTTCAGTAGTTTAGTTCATCGTGGAGGAACATGTGACACGTAATTTTTATATATTAAAATTTATAAATAAAATTATAGAATTTTATTAAGAAAAAACTTTAAATTTTCCAGCGCCGTGAAATAAAAGAGAATGGGAACAGCGAATATGGTGAACGTCACATCCATTCGTGGTCTGGAGAGAGGAGCGGAGTGTTGGCGACGCTGGCTCTCCGTCGCGCGACACAATTGGCGACACATCTCGAAACATCATCCGTTATACATCGCGAGGCAGCCACAAAAGAGTCCCCACGACTTCTGTCCTACTTCCGTGACGGAATCAGGTAAGTTTGACTGTTCTAATTGTTTTTATAACAAAGTGAGACATACGGAAGTGCTACAGAAGCATAGCCGACGTTTTGTAATTACTTGCCACTAACAATTATTGTGTCTCCCTCAAAAATTTTGAAAAAAACTCAACATCCTTTTGCAAGCAGAGCCAGTATGACATTATTTAAAAATAAGGCAACCTCCATTATTATTGCTTTTTAACAGGATTCTACGCAGCGGCTCAAATGGTAACTTAAACAGCGGTGCGCGTTTGTTCCGTGTGCGCGGGCGCAGACCGATCCTCATTCAACTAGATCCGGTGTCGTGGTCTCAATTGGCCGCCGATGGTGTCTTCATCCTCGACACACCAGCCCTCCTTGTGTTGTGGCTTGGCCGAGCCGCCAACTTGATCGAGAAAATATTTGGCGCTAAGGTCATCAGTTGATTTTCACTTTTTTCATAGTCTAAGTAGGTGAAGATAGTTTTAAGAAATACCATTTTTAACATCATATACACGATTAAACAGTTAATTATTTATTAATTGTTACTATCGCAACGAGCTATGAAAAGCTCTGTGCTCGGGGTTATTCTGCGAGATCGAATCAAGAATTCCGTAGAAGAATGAAAGTTACCAAAAGTACTTCTAAATTCATGTATATGGTACTTTTAAATTAATTATAATAGATATGATAAATTGAAAATTTTTAAATAATTAGATCGCGTATCGTATGGCCCGTGGTGCAGATAAAGGGATGACAGCGCGCCGTATCACAATCGCTCATGACGGATATGAGCAAACGCTTCCGCCCGGTGACAGGGCGCTTCTGGACGCATTACTAGAACTACGAGCCCGATCCGTGAGACCGGTCGCACCACTTGTAGACCCTCCTAAACCAGCACGCCTTTACAAGGCCACACAGCCGCCTCGAATCACCACTATCACAATACCCTCTCAGCGACCAGCCGCAAGACTTGAAGAGGTCAAAAGGGCGCCTCTGTTCAGAGAAGATTTGTCAGATGATGTAAGTTATTTTTTTTTTATATTGCTTGTTATGTGTCATGCAGATGCTGTTTTATAATCAGTATATGGTATATGGCGATTGGACAAAATTCAACCTAATGGATTAATATAATTTCATTCCCTATTTTTGAAATGATCGTTCATTTCAAAGGTGTTTAAATTTTTTTTATGATAACAATAAAAGTATTATAAATTTATTGCAAAAAAATATACTTAAAAACTAAATTTAATTCTTATGTAATTATTACAATTAAAATATATTATTATACAATAAATATTAATTGTGGCTTCAATGGATGTAAGTTTCAAAAAGCATTGGCAATTATTTCTGGCTTGTTGGCTCGGAATCACGTCAATTGAGGTGCAGAGTCAGCGCCTCGTGACTTGATGTCGTAAGCGCGGGCAGTATTGAGGTCGATGCAGGCTCAGCTCATATTAGGCTTGCGTAGGTAACAAGAATCAATACAAAAGAAATTAACATGGGTGAAAAATACTAATAAAAAAAAGGAAAACAATGCCAAAAAATAACACAAGTAACAATTATTATTACAAGGATCAAAAGAATACATAACAATTTAAAAACACTATCTATTGATTTAAAACTATCTATCCAATTAGAACATTAATTAATTAATAAGCATAATGATCTAATTTAAAAATTGTTAAACTTTTCGTTAAAAATTTACTTCGTTGGAGGAGAAGCAGTCGTCCTCATACTTCATATAGTAAAATTTAAATAAACGTAATAATTAAAATCATGTCAAATTTACATATTTCATTAAATTGCATTAAATTAGCGAGCCTTAGAAGAGATTATATTCAACAGTGGAGTGACACAGGCTGATAATGATACTTATTCAATGGAATTTCAGAACGTGTATATAGTGGACGCCGGTTGCCGTGGTGTTTGGGCGTGGGTGGGGCCCACAGCTGGGGGTGCAACCAGTCGTGGGGCCCTTGCTGCCGCCCGTGGGCTGGCGAGAGCGAGGCGTCACGTGGGCCCCGTCTCCGTGACGGCAGCCGGGCGTGAACCTCTCGAGTTCGCTGCGCTATTTCGCAACTGGCGCTGGTGTGATGCGAGAAGAGATGTTCGTCTCCGTGCTGCTAGGTCGGCTACCACAAAACTTGATGCTGTCAGTCTAGCGTCTAACTCTTGGCTTGCTGCTGAAGTGAGTACACATAATACTCATTTAAGGATGACATATTTTTAAAAGAGTAACTGAAGAATCTTAATCGCAAAACCCGAGATCGGCTGGACCGCCTTTTTTTTTTTCAAATATTCGTTGAAGTCTGAGAATTTTTTTTATGAAGAGAGAAATTGGAAACAATGCCGGAAAAAATTCATATTATTTCATATTTATCCCATCTAAAGCTCTTAGCTGACAATTACACATCATCTAGGTACTTAGCTTTTGATAGAACGACATTTTTCAGGGCAGTTAGTTAATATTTAATTTAACGAGGCTCTGATCTCTTTTTTTAGTCGTATGCACAGAACATTATATACAAGGCCTTGTATGTAGTATGACTGAGAAAGAGTTAGTATGCTGAGTTATGACATCACAGTTGAGGCTACTAGTGTCCATCTATGTTCAGGCACAGCTCCCGGACGATGGCTCCGGTGCCCTACGCGTATGGCGCGTGCAAAGGCGCGCAGATGAAGTTCCGCTGGTAGAAGTGGAACGCCCGCAGGCCGCTGTTTTCTATGACAGCGACTGCTTCATAGTGCTCTACACTTACCATGCTCCGATCGGCGATCAATCAATACTTTACTTCTGGATGGTATGTTAGCTGTTTCATTTATTTGTATTGTAGCAATTAAAATCTAGACTAAATATTATTTAGTCTTCAAAGTGATTAAATGTGGTCTACTTATCTAAAAATGTATAAAATATTATTTTTGTTTCTTCAGGGTGGCTCTTCGCCAAATGATTTGAGGAATTTGGGGGCAAAAGAAGCCAAAGACCTCTACGTTAAGTTAGGACGTCTTCCTGTTCAGGTGAATATATATTGCTGTAATTCTAATGTTTTGACGATCAGTGTTAAGTCTCATTGCGGTATAGTATAGTTGCGAGTATAGTCGGTAGATCGTCATAAAATGTGATGCAGAATAACGTTTTACCTCGTGCTCTTACCACGCTATCATATCAATATTGGATACGAAAATGAATAGTGAATTTTTCTATACAAATTAGACCGCCCTTTATGCCAACAGTCCACGCGATGACATATTGCTAAATCTCATAGCCGTAAAAAGTCCCTGCTAGACCATAAATTTTCAATTAGACCGGTCATAAGCTCATCTGTCCACCTTATAGGTAAGTGGACGTCCTTCGCCACTTAACAAAACTAACTATTGTTAATAAATGATTATATTAATTGTGTATAATATTACAGGGGTGGGTGTATCAAGGCAAAGAACCGGCACATTTCCTTCAAATATTTAAGGGTCGCATGATTACCTACTGTGGCAGCGCTACTGATTACGACCGTTAGTATCCACTTACTTTAATTTTAATATTAATAAGTTTGTATTTTGATTGTTTATTATCGATTATTAACAATAAAGGCAACTAGTAGGTATATATGTGTACCTAGTCTGCGACTGATAATTTTGTAGGTAGGCTTCGTCATATATACACTTTTATTGTGTAAAAGTAGTATTGTTTTATTGTAATTGTGTTTTGTAGTAAACCTTATATCCTAAATTTCCTGCGGCCTCAGATCTCTATAAAATTTTAATCCTAACAACAACATGCGACCTAAGGTAACAGAAGATTTAAACAAACTGGTGCAAGTCCTGGGCACCAAGTAAGGCCTTGAAAGAAATGGCCGCCAAATATGCATAGGTTTTTAAAATAGATAGGTACATTTCTACATAGCAGTGTTACATGGTCCAAATTGATATTATCTCTTGACAGCTAGCGGTCGGCGCGTAATGGCTCCGTCACGCGTTTTAATCCGCGTGTCGGGACAGTACGCACGCGAGGCGCGAGGAGAGGAGGTGCGGGGTGTGGGGTCTGGGGCGGGGGCGGGGGCGCGCGGCTCGTGCTACGTGCTGCGCGAGGGCAAACGCGTATGGGTCTGGTGCGCTTCCACGGCCACTGGCGACGAGAGGGAAGTCGCCAAGAATATGGCAGCCGCTGAACACACACTCGTCATGCAAGGTGCGAACACTTAACTTATTTTACCCTTTATTGGTGACATCAGAGGATGCTGATGCTGTGTTTTGAGATAGACAGCTGCTGATGTTTGTTTTAATTGTTTCCTTGCATTTATGTAACAAATCGTTACATAACTTTATTAAGTAGTTGTGGTTTACCATAACTTTAAGTAGTAATTAGGTACATAGTAAAATAAATACTGCTGCCGTAGCATACTTCATAGAATAAAATCTGTACTGTCCAAAAATGGGATAAAGGACGGGGTGGACAAAATCGTATACAAATATTTTAAAATATTTGAATAGATTATGAGAAATGAGAGGAAAATTACGGTTTTTTTTATAGGCAAGGAGAAACTAGACTTCTGGACAGCGCTCGGCGACCGTCGACGTTGGTTGGTCGCGTCACCACTTAAAGAGATGGAGCGCCCTCTGCCGCCACGACTATTCTATGTGTCGCTCGGCGTTCCAGGGCAGTACTCGTGTATGTTCAGTAATAAATATACAATGACAATGTAAAATTAAAGTATGTAAAATATGTTTAAAAATATACTTTCTTTAGTTAATACATCACTGAAAACCGTAGGTATCGGTTAGTGAACATATTAGTGAACACAAACGCAGACAAATAACGAATTTATTATAATTATGTGTACTAAGCATTATATTGCCCGAGGCTTTGATGAATACTCGTAAGCCCGAGGTGTAATTAATCACAGTCGGATTTCTTCGGGATACTTATAAACTACAATACGCACTAAAAGTTATATAATATTTTTTGTTTGCAGTTGAGGAAATAATCTCATTCAGTCAGTATGACTTAGCGCCGGAAATGGCGGCTGTGCTGGACGCTCACAGCGCCGTGTATGTGTGGCTCGGAGCTCATTGTTGCGCCCGCGCAAAGGACGACGCCCGCTCGATCGCGCTGGCTTATCTTGCACAAGGTATATTACCTTTCCAAACTTTCCGTTACTAGGAAGGTCCTTACTATTCGACCGGTGACAGTTCCAAAATACCCTCATACCTGGGTAAACATCCCAAACTCTATGCGCATTTGCATTACAAGTACAATGCGGCACTTGTTCATATGATAAAATTAGCAACATTATTAAAGGTCTGCTCTTGCCGTTGTTTGATTTGTTTAAGTTATTGTATCTTAGCACAGGCTTCTCAACAAATTGAAAAATCGTTCAGTACTTTCACTTACAAATACACTAACATCTATTAAAATTGTGTAAAAAATATATACTTACTTTTGAAAATTTGCTTTTAGATCCTGCTAGTCGTGATACAGAGACTCCAATTCTGACATTGAGCCAAGGACGAGAACCATCTAATTTCACTGGTTTCTTCCCTCACTGGAAACAGACCATGTGGAAGGTTGGTGCATAATTAAGGCAAAAATTTTAATTCTTACAAAAACTAAGAAAATGCACTAAAAACTGGATTGTTTTGAGTGAGAAATGTTTATACAACAATTGTTTAATACTTAGTTTCAAACAAAATATATTCCTAGAGTAAGTACCTATAGTACCTATCTAAGTTTAATGAAGTTTGTACGAACCTTAAATTAATTATAGGGTCACAAAACCTTCAGCGCTATTATAAGTGCGCTAGAAGGCAAGGCGATAGTGCAAGGTGGTAACAGCGCGCTACAAAGTGGAAACAGCGCCAACCACTTCGACCAATACGAAAAGTATCCCCTGGCGGTTCTGCGTGGGCCCAGGGAACACTTGCCACAAGATGTCAACCCCCTTTCTAAAGAGGTTTGTAACTATCTTACCCTGGTTTTCTGTTTCATTTTTTCTTTTCTTTTCCGACACTGAGTCTGTCTAGCAATCTTTGTGCGTGCAAGTCGCACTGTGTCTTCGTCGATAGGCTCTTAGCTAAGAAGTTTTATCGATCGACTACGAATCCACGTAATTTGCCGGGTTGTTCGGTTTAGTCAGACGGTTGTAGACGAACCGCGTTCGTCTCATTAGAGAAACCAGATTCTAATTACCATCACTACAAATTATAAACTAAACCGCGGCTTTCTATTGAGCTCACGCTATATCTGCTGTAAGTTGCCGTGTATCCCGTAATTAATATTTACAACTGTATTTTAACACTTGCAGCTTTATTTGACCCACGATGACTTCGTGTCGACCTTCAACTACACTTACAATGAATTCCGATCCCTGCCAGCTTGGAAACAGAAGGATCTCAAGAAAGCTGTTGGATTGTTTTAATATAAGTAATTTATTTGAAAAATGTAATTCATTAATGTTATAATTTTATTAGCAGCACTATATTTAAAATAAAATAGGAATATATTTTTTATTGTTATTAATGTTATTTTTGTTATGTAGATGTTTGTTATAGAATAACGCTCTCTTCTTAGATCTATTTAATTGAGTTTTTAAATAAATCCAGTTGTCAGTTAATAGATTAGCACACAGGTAATCGAACAATTGGACGTTCAGTGTTGTGAACAGCCATGTCCCGGAACGATTTATAGAATCCAAGTTATCCAAAATAATGGGTTATTAAAATGTATCAAGAATCTTTGACGTCAATTCATCTACACAAGCACCCTGGTGTTGCTTGTGTTAACAGACCTATCAAGGGCACTGCCAGCCTGTCTGACAACCTTTACATAAAATTTGTTACAACTTTAGAATATTTTTTTACAGAATTCATTTAATTTATCAGAAACACATCTAATATGAATTAAAAAAATTCCATAGTATTATAGATCTACTAAGATTGAACCTATAAATCAAGCACAACCACTTATTTGATAAATTGATATGGCATTTTTATGTAATAATAAAACAATAATCTCTTTAAAGTGTTATTTATTTCTCACAATAATAGCTCTTATTAGCTAACATTAATTATGATAAAATTAATATTCTTTACAATTTACAATTCCTTAAAAAAACCATAAAATATTGGTGTATTTCAAAACATTATTTACACTATAAATATTGTTACATATGCCTACATGATATGGGAGTTGCCGTAGCTAAGGCACGCGTTAATATTATGTCCAAATTATTCTTCTACCGTGAATGTGTTTCGACGAACGATGCAATTTAAATCGATTAAGAGTAAATATTCACTAAATCATAAAAATGTTATTTGGATAATAACTATAAAAAGCGAAAAAGCTACATGAGAAATATTCTTTACAAGAGTCGAGTGAAGCTGGCTTAGTTAGGAACTTACATGATAGATAAAATAAAAAACTTCGAAGGGTTAATTCAATAATAAATAATTTACAAATCATTACATTATCCATTGAATCGTTGAGATATACATGACAGTGTATAATCGTTCAGAATTTCAGATGTCTGTCATCCTGTAAAATATTTACCAAAATATCTGAGCTTAACGGCAAGCCGATTGGGTAGGCCTATTACAATATTTTTTTATAAAAATGAAAATTGCAAAATATTAATTATGAAATTCAAATGACTCTTTCTTTGGTAATCAACCATATTCAAAATCACAATAAAAATTATAAAATACAAATGTTGGTGGAATGAAACAGCACGATTATTAAAATAGCTGCCTTAAACAATATCATTATTATAATAAAAAAAAAAATGCATTTAATTTTAAACATACGGCCTTAGTAGACCGCCAATTGTATATTATATAATAATAATTAAAAGAAAACTTTTAAGTACGTGGGTAAATTTGAAATTCGCAAGTCAAGAGATTTTATATACTTACAACTAGAGGGGAAAGACATTGAGAAGAGATAACAGACAAAGCGATGGGGGGCCTATAAGAGTCAACATATATTAGAATATAATTAAAAAAAAAAATCAACATAGCTTTCATCGGAATGTAAACAATGTGTGGAGCAAAAACAGTGCTTTGATTACATTTAACAAGAACCAGTGTAACAACAATGCGCTCGAGGCCTGTCTCGTTAGCACCACGCATGTCAGATATACGCGTTTATATATTTATCACAGCTTAGACGAGCCTTTGTGCACAGGTCGGTCACAATATCTCCCACTCACAAAATCACAATGTTTTCACATAGCAAAGACTCGTAAAAGTTCAAAGTTGATCGCGCACAACTTGTTGGCCGCTCCATACGACGCTTGCGGTCAGAAAGGGAGGGTTCTGTGTAAAACGCGATCGACCGAGGTAACGTGATGTTCCCTGACGATTAGTCACGTCACGTCACAATTATTTAGTCACGTAGAGGACAAATCGAAACTATTAGCAAGTGAAATTTTTGTCACAGATATGTATGGAGATGGCCAAGCACCTCACGTAAAAAGAGTGACAAGTCGTGTGATTTTTTGTCACTCCATGGAACTTCGTGATTCTTTGTATTTTTTTATAGCTTGATGGGAAAAATCACAATTAAAAATAACTAACAGGCACTGATGTTGTTTATATCGTTAACAAATGTTACTGGGTTGCAAATGAAGTGCCAAGTTGCCTTTAAGGGTCACATGTACAATTAATTGTACGTACACCTAGAAGCAAGGGCGAGATAACGTGAATTTCAAAGAGCCACGATTCACAACTCGGTTAGTAAAGGAAGCGGCCAACGACTTGCGCGCATAGTAACTTTTTCAAACGTTTCTCTGTTACATCGCAAAAATACGAGTTGTTTTCTTTACATTATAAAGATGGCGCGAGTTATGACACTTGCCAATGTGATGCACGGTCGTATACTCGATTTTGTACTTCTTTTAATCACAACGAAATGTTATTTTTAGTTTTATGTGTTGCCAACTTGCAACAAAATCTTTATAATTATGTTTGACGATAATAGTGTACAGTTGTGACTCCCAATAATTTCATGGTATGGTACACAAGACCAAAAAGTAATGGTACTAACTATCGAAAAGTTAAACTAGTATGTACTAATAATAGAGCAAATGTCCGAATTGATAGCTTCATTCGAAAGAAAATGATATTTTTTTGAAATATTATATTCAGTTTTAATAATTTTCAAATGAACTAACCGAATAGATCAATATAATTATTAATTATATTATATCTTTTGCAAGGATTATTTTCTAATAGAAACTTCCATCACGTACAGGATGTCGTGACATTTAGGTTGCTTAGTCCATAAACCAAAAGGAGTTACTGTACTAAAACCAACCATATTAGAAATTATATAATTTCTTCATTTGTACACGCCAAATTCATTGTTAACAAATCTCATTCGAGATATTTGGCACCTATATTTTAATATACTAGACAAAAACTACCTTTAAGCTTTACACAAAGTAGAGAAAGGCGAGGGAAATTTAAGAAATATTGCTTTATCGTATTGTGGGACAAACATTACACGAAGTTAAATTTATTTTCAGCATCTAGTTCGTGAACTAACTCCCTATAGGGTTAAGCACTAGGGTGTCCTAGTGTTTCTTTTGTTACTTCCCACCACAATATCGTAGAGAGCAGGTTTCAAATGTAATATTATAACCGAGGTGGTGACGAATTTGACCAAACGCTATCGTTCCTTAGAGCAACAAATTGTTCTAACCAAAGAGTTCGGAATCACTATTTTTTAGATTAAACGCGCCTTAAATTGAAGCAACAATTCGGGTAACGTTATTGCATTTTCTGGTTTATATTTTTTGTCATAGTATCACGCTTGAGTACTTCTACTAGAATTATTTATAGTAATTCCAAACTTCTATATAGCAATATTATTTGTAGGTAAAGAAACATGTAGCTAAGTTTGGTTTTTGTCAATTTTGTTTTTCTCTAAAAACCAAAATAAGGGGAGATTAGTATATATTATTATGTAGTTTTTCATATTTTCATTTTAATTCGGCACTGCACTGTATAACGTCTACAGGGCTTGTATACCTATAGTATTTATAATTTGCAATAACACTAACAATAACTTTTTTAAACCTACGAAATGTTATTGCATTATAAGCTCACTTATGTACGAGACAAACAAACGCACTAAGTATATCTCTAAAACGGTGTTAATTGCGGAAGCCCGTCTAGTCTTAAATTAGTTTTAAAAAAATTTGTGGGACTATAATGAGAAACAACATGTGTCGAGTGAATTTGAGCAACTAACAAAATCGGTCTACAAAAAAAAAAAAAAACAAGAAAAACTTATGGCACGGTTCTTCGTTAAGGTCGGACGCTTAAACACTTGCAAACGACATTTTAATCTTTCCTAACTACTACTAAGTGATAGTGCAATTGGGTTTGTCTTAAAATTAACATTTTCAAAATATTTCAACCTGTGCTTACAAAGTTTTGAAGTAATTCAGACACTATTCTCTAGTACAAGAGTATCGGTACATATAATGTGTTTATTTACAGGAATTAGAGTCGAATATTTTTAGAGCTGGACCAACTGGGAAATATTCTCCCATCATTTTGTTCCCACAATAACTTCTTGTTAAGAGAAGCCTTAAGAGAAAATTAAGAGAGCATTTATTTATTTATACGTTCTAAAAGAAAGCTGCTTATTATACTAAGTGATTTAGAATTTTTCGAATCGCAATAACCTAGCAGTAAGTACAATAACACATTTCAAACTTCTGGTATAGCTTGTAACATTTTAACAGTAACAATGATGATTTTAATTTATCTATATCAGGCATAATCCTGATTTCTTTTTAATATTATCCTATATTTCAAACATTTTAATCAAAAAATCTATTCAAGTTTGATTTAAATTTTATTCTAACTGATTAAATCAAATGTATATTATATTATGAACGGTAAAAAGTATCAAAACTGTTCATAAAATCTTCACAAACTTCATGATAACTATGGTATTCAACAATAGAACATCATTCAGGTTATAAAACATCCAATTTTTTTTTTTTATTTTATAGCGTCCATTGAAGTGCTTTCATTACTTTTAAAATGATACAAACTATACAAAAATAAAAGAAATCAATTCAATAACGTTATGGGGCATTTTCTTGTGTTTCAACAAAATTTAATGGGACAGGAACATAAAGTTTTACAAAAATATGTTTTCTATAGTAAATAGTTATCGTACAAAATAAACATTTCCTAGTTCTCTCATCAACAGTGAATCAATTCCATTGTTTCTTGCGGTGGCAAAGTTACAACCGAAATTCAGTTAAAAAAATAATTTATAGTTAACGAGAGAACTTATTCAATGGCTTTCGAAATATTAAGACAACATCTCAATGTATTTGCACTTATTTAAGGGCGCATTTTATCAGAAACTCGTATGTTTCTAAGCTAATAAGTGTTCCATGCAGCTAGATAAAAATACCATTAAAAAAAAAGGAAAACAAGTCAATTCTCCAATTGTAACCAATTTTTACACATTCTAATTAGGCGAAGAAATTATTGTTTGTAAATGAATTAGAAATCTTTTAACAAGGTGTGGTAACCACTTATTAAGTGTTGGATTATATAACAACTGATCGTATATAATAACTTATAGCTTGGATTGTTTTAAATGACAATTTAAAAAAAAAAAAACTTTAATAAGTATTAAGACACTGTAAAAACTTAATGCAAAAATATTATTAAATTTAAATTTATTAAAAATTAAATCAGTCTAGCGTGTGTTTATAACGACCACTCTCGCTATTATAAATTCATACCTTAGACCGACTGTACTGATCAGTGACTTGTGTAAGACTAGGGATATTGACGAATTGAATATAATGGACAAAAAAAATCTCAACCGAGTAAAAAAAAAAAATAGTGAAATGCTCAATTTTTCATGAAACTAGAACAGAATTGGAGGAATGAACGCGATTTTCTCCACGAACCCCGTGGTATAAAAAAAATATATATATAACATAATAATCAATTATTTCTATTACAATAAACACAGTTACGTATATGATACAAGCAAAAATAGTATTGCTCGAAATTGATTGAAATATTTACATTACCTAAAAAAAAAAAAAAAAATAGGTTGACTTCCGATAAACGCTCAATAAAAAAAAAATGCTGAGCAAAATTTGTCATAATAAAGGGAGTAATTTAAGTATACATTATCATCGAATATGAGGTTATTGTAGTATGCACACAATTTAAAATTAAACCTTATACGATAATATTAAGTTCCATTTTCGACTGTCAACTTATTACAGCTCGCGTTGGACTCTTATTACGATAGGCACAAGTATCATTTTAGTTTGCCAGCAGTTGTCAGCGACTTACTAATCCTAGTTTCAACTTTTAAACATAACGTATTAACAACTATCACAGCTGTACAGCTGAAAACTCGATAAAAAATTTGGACAAAGGCCGAAAATTGTATAGGAGACTAGCTATTAATTTATACAATAAAATTCATAACTCATTTACAGGATTATTGGAAATTAATAACGAAAAGAAAACCTACTATATATTGAGGTTTAATTTTTTTCTTTCCTTAT
Organism: Synanthedon myopaeformis; assembly: GCA_944738685.1. NCBI lineage: Eukaryota > Metazoa > Arthropoda > Insecta > Lepidoptera > Sesiidae > Synanthedon > Synanthedon myopaeformis. Next base: position 2,916,340 of record OX122915.1, read on the forward strand.
GCAAAAATGATATAATAAATCTTTTAAATGTATTTTGTAATTTAAATGAATACTTTTTTTTTAATCTTTGAAACTTAAAGCCAGATTTAAGCAATTCATATTAAAAACAAATGTACCTTAAACTATAAATTACATTATAAAAAAAAAATAGACAAAAAAGTCATTAACTAATTTTCACTAATCCTGTATTAATATTTAACCTTTCCGAGTACGTCACTGTAACAACGAACTTCAGGACTCGAGATATCATAGGAGTTATATTTAACGAACGCTCACTCGATATAAACTAAAAAAAAAAAATAAACATTTAAATGTGACATTGCAAGGTAGACAGTCGGCAAAGTGTTAAAAGTATACCGTATCTAATTTAAGTCTTTATTAATAGCACGTTAAGGTACGATTTAACCTGCTGTCTACTGCAGATCGAATGACAATAAAGAACATTAGTAAAAATGCAAAATGATAGAAGCTAAACTATACTCTAAAGTACCCACAATTAGATTCTTAACGCCAAATGAACAACCCGGACAAAATATACAATGAATACAACGAAGAACACGTTAAATTTTTAGTTGTTTAACGTGTTCTTCAATAATTCTAAATAGATTCGTATAAAGAATTTAAAAAAAAAAATAGGCCGAAAGTGGGACTACCGCGCACGAGAGCGGGTGTACTTTCATTGAGTAAATACAAAATAATAGTAACATTATATATTTAGTCCGAGTATACAAGGCAAAGCGTACATAAAATGAGTTGTATATAGGGCGTAACCGTTTATCTCACTGTCGCGGGATCGAAGCGTTCGCAGGCAGAGTAGAGCTGCGCTGCGACGCGTTCAAGTAAGCCGCCTTAAGGTTCGATCGCATCGAATCCCTGAAACAAATTATCGGCACGGTCAAATTGCACCTTTATCGTGCTATTAATCTTATGTATGAGAAATGAATTTTCTATTTGTAAGAAATTGCAATTAAGATTTTGAATAACATAATGACAAAAATGTGTTTTTCACAGTTTTTAGTGTGTCATATGCTTTACAGTTTTGAAGACTCGACTTATTACCCTTAAGTCCTGCCGCACACCAGAGTAGCACCCAGCATGCATACAGATACTATAGAACATTTCTGTATATTGGAAGCAAACTATTCTAAGTAAACACCTGAGTGTAAAACATGTAACAACTTGGACTTGTAACATGTATTAACTTTTTTGTTTTCTTTGATAGGACTTAAAAAAGTATATAAGTAAATAGAGCGTAAAATATTTATTGCAATGGCATCGTAGTGTTTTTTTAATTGGCCATAGGATAGTATACCTCTGGTATAAAGATTTGTTTCTCCACATTTAGTACTGGTTTACCTGGGCGAGAGCTTGGTGTGGTCGTGGTTGGTGTGCGGGTGGTGGTGGTGCGCGGCGCGATAGCCGTAGCGCTGCACGCGGCGGGCGAGACGCGCCACCCAGCGCCGCTGCTCCTGGGCGGCCGGCGCCAGCAGCAGCAGCTCGCGCGCGCGGTCCGCGTGCAGCTTGCACGCCGCCACGCCCTCGCCCTCCGACACGTGCTCCGCGTGGATCTTCATGCGGCAGCGCCGGCACTCGTACGCCTGCGGCGGCCGGAACATGTGCCACAGCGTGCGCGAGCACACCTCGCACGTCGTCGGGATGTGGTACGTGATGCTCACCAGGTCGTGGCCCTTGTGCTGCACAGTGCCGGCTGCGTGATCCGCCGCCTCCAATGGCTGATCCTGTTCGTGCGCTTATTCATTATAGAGATCACAAAAATTAATTTGAAATGAAACATCTTTTGCAGCGGGTGAGATCGGTTGTTGGCGTGGCGATGCCAACATTTGGCCACACTTTAGTCAACAATTTGGTGGGACTAAATATATGTATTTTTAAATAAAGAATTTTTGAAACAAAATTTTTTCTATATTTGCCAGGCGTTCCGCGACGGTTAATTTTTTTTTTTTTTTTCTTCATAGAATATTTCCTGTGTGGTCGAGCTTTTTCTTGCAAGCTCAGTATTCGGGCCATTTCGGGCCTAATAACTGTTACATATATTTTTTACATAGTCCATTGTTTTCTTTTGCACCGGTAGCACAGCCGATAGTCGAATTTAATTATAGTCACATAAACTGATCTGTGCGCTTGCGCGTGACATTCATTCATAGTGCTCTGCCGTAGATTCAATTGTTCAGAGAGAATGTTCTGGAATGTCGTTACGTCGTTGTTCTGTGACTGTGTTAATTTTGACAAGTAGCAGTAGCGCGGTTTCTTTTGGAAATTTCTCGAAGACCGAGGTCATAAAAGGGCCTGCGGAAAGGCGGGAAGCCTTTTTCCGTCGGCAACCCACCTGAAGAGTGCACATTAGAAGTTAGCTGTTGTTGTCGAGCCACCTTCGAAATTTCATATTATTTCAAAATTAATCGAGTCATTTTATCGATAACAGTACTACTGTTTATTGTTTTATTGTGTGAACCTCCAATTGTGATAATTGGAGGTTTTTTTTTTTTTATACCCACAAATTTTTTCAATCAACTACTTGCTGCGCGTTGAGAGCGAGCGAAACCGTACGTCCCGCTAGTCATACGTCACGCCGAGCTTCGAGTCCCGGCGAGCAAACCCGCCGCGCCTCACTAGTTCTTCGACGTCGACAGCGTGATTCCGGAGGCTGCTTAGTCGCCCGACCGCGCCAAGTTTGGCTATTTTTTTTTCTTTTACTCTTTTATTATTATTTTATTTTGAAATCGTTCGGCTCGGATATACCTACGACTTAAATATACAGCTACTTTTCGGTATCGGCTCTCTTTCGGTGGTAAGTCTCGATCAAATCTCCACAAACCCCTGGTCCCCTTTTTTTGTATTTTTTTCCTGTGTATTTTTTTTTCTCTCGGTTGCGGTACAATCCGCATCCGAAATTGTTAATCTTTTCTAGCAATATATTTGTATAGAATCGAATTAGTAAAATAAAACTATCATTTTTAAACTGACTTTTATTTATTTATTTTTATTGTTGTTGTCTGCCTGTCCGCCACACTACCGCGGAAAAGGTGTAACAATAATTTGGCGCCCGAACAGGGACAGCGGTAATTTGTGGAGAATTGTCTAGTCTTCGGCTTAGGCAAAAATTGGATCTGAGACTTACATTTAAATTTTAATTTTTTTTATCTTTTATATTTTTTAGTTACCCTAAATTTTTTTTGTTGATACAATTCATTTTTTTTATCCACCGAAGGAGACCGTGAGGTGCCTTTAGGTTTGTGTTGCCGCGGGAGATAGTGGGAGAAGCTGCATCCTCAGCTTCAGCCTTTGGTGAAAGTACCACGCACGTGCCCATACAGCCGGCCTAAGTTTTATTGCCCGGTGGGTACGTGTCCCAAAGGAACCCATCCCCTTCCTATTCCATCCTTACCCTTAATCCTTATCCTCCCCTACTTACACACCTTCCCTTACCCTACCTCTTCCTTATATTCCTTTTTGGGGGGCAGTTTAGTTTTTTTTTTTAATAAAATAGTTAATTTTTATCATTTTTTTTTAATCTTCAATGTTAATTTTCGCTGGGGGTAAATTTTGTTAATGCCACAACACAAGCGCAACCGCACCACCAAATAAGGAATATATATATTATTTTTAAAATTGTGATTGTTTTTTTTATTATTTAATTTTTTTTTGTATAACTTTTAATGTGTTAATTTTTTTTTCTTTTATTAATTAATTTTGTTTGAATAACTTTTAATTTTTATATCTTTTTTTTTTTTCTTTCGTGTGTTTTGTTAATACAGGAGCAGTGGACGACTTATCCCCGACGGAGAGCCAATTATTTTAGTAGTCCATTACAATTTCCATTACAATTTTTAGGTGTGCACACTGGTCGTGCAATTTTGCACACTCTTCGTGCAATATTTGGCCCAGTGTTGACATCATTTTAAGTTAGACTTTTAATTTTAACTAGTAGATTTTAGGCGGTTTTACTTGCTAATTATACATTCATTTTTTTTTAACTTCAATTATTCTTTTCTTGACTAGTGTGGGACGAACGGCTTTGGTTGTTTTTTTTTTAAATTTACTTTTGAATGATATTATTTTGCGATTAACTTATAGAATTCACGGTTTTACGTGCGACTTTAATTTTTAATTTTTTTTACATTCTCTTTTAACTTAGACTATTTTCTTAACACATAGTTGCGAGCGGCTTTGCTTTTTTTTTTTAATTTACTATTTTTTTTTGCGATTGTCTTTAGTTTGCCTTTCCGGTAATCCTTCAGTTTCATTTTCTATTAAGTAGTTTTTTTTTATTGTTGTTCCCTCTTGACTTTTCCCCGTTATTTTTTTTTCCTCTTACTTTCTCAATTTTTTTTTTAATTATTATTTTTTATACTTTATGATTAATTTAACCTTTGTGTGACAATGGAAAGGCCTATTGCATACAACCTTTTGAGAAAGGACGAGTTATTGTATGAGGTTTCGATAAGGAATGCCAAACCCCTTAATACGGTGGAGGAGCTTCGAGTCCAGATTCGGGAACTTTCGCAGTCGATTCCGGCTGACGAAATAATTGACACCGCTTATAATTCCCAGGAGGAAATAGAAACCATTAGTTCAAAATTAAAGGATTTAGGAAAATTGTTAGAGGGTAACCCCCCTTACAAAATTTTTGGCAGGGCTAGGGCAATCGCACATCACTTGTTCCATCGTCTGAGTAGGGTGGCCTTGGATGATGATCCTAATATAATAGTTTTACAACGCGACTTAGATGAACTTTTACGGAGAATAGATAGGTTGTTTGTTTCATTTAGAAAATCTATAGAAGAAACCAATGAGGGAGTTAGTGAGGAGTTGCCTTCGGTGGGAGCCCCGCCGGAAGTGGCCATTGTTAACGACCGGGGTGTACAGAAGTTAAATCTTCAATATAACGGCAGGACTTGTGTCCGTACTTTTCTTATTCGATTAGAGGAGCTAGGACAGTCGCGTAATATCTCTGCAGACTCGTTGTATCGTTCTGCGGTGGAGTTGTTTACTGACCAGGCGCTGACTTGGTATCGCAGTGTTCGGGAATCACTGAGTGATTGGAAGGGATTGCGCCAGCAGCTGTTGAATGAATTCTTGCCGCCGGACTATGACGATCGTCTGTGGAATGAGATAAGGAGTCGAACCCAGGGTTCCGGGGAGTCGTCTTCTTACATTTCAACCATGTTAAATTACTTTGGGAGATTGTCGGAGGCCGTTTCGGATAGTGAAGTGTTACGTGTTATTAGAGGAAATTTACATCCTAGATTTGTGACGGCGTTGGCTCTGGAAGATATTCCATCGTTAGAGGTGTTGAAATCAAAATGTCGATTATTGGAAGGGAGTCTTTTGCGCGCGTCATCATACAGGGATCCGCCTAGGGTTGGACCCGCGACACTTGTTCCAGAGATAGCTTATAAGGAAAAGAATTTTCATAGAGTGGAAGCGGTACAGGAGGCCGGACCTAGCCGTTCTGTTTATTGCGTTCGATGTCGGACTTCCGGTCACACATTGGTTGCTTGCCGTTCGAGGAAGGTTGTTTGTTTTTCGTGTGGTATGCAAGGGGTCACCTTGGCTCACTGTCCTACTTGTCGACCTCCTAAGTCAGATCGTCCTATTCCAAAAAACTAGTAGCGACAAATCGCAGCGAGCAGTCGAAGTTACATCCCAACTTCGATTCTTAAATCATTTTAGCTTTTTGTAAGATCGCATCGATTCGTAGCGAACCGGTAGGGGATGATAGACCTTTTTTTTTTTTAAATGTTAACATTTTAGACCAAAGTTTTTATGGCCTGTTAGATTCGGGTTCCGTTGTGTCCATTTTGGGAACCTGTTGCTAGCGGATCCACTTACAGAGGGAACCTTTCCACGGAACCATTGGAATTGTCTAGCGCCTCGCGAGATGAGTATGCTACACGATTGGGGGGTTTGCGCGCTGTCTTCGCAAATGTGAAAGAAGCCATCGCAAAAGCTCACCATCGAAGTCAGCGTTACTACAATCGAGGACGCCGGCAAGTAGAATACCAGATAGGAGACATCGTGTGGAAACGAACTTTTCCCTTGAGTAACGCGGCGAATCATTTCATGGCAAAATTGGCTCCCAAATATGAGAAGTGTCGTGTAGTAGGGAAGCCTTCCCCGTTAGTTTATCATTTAGAGCGGATCTCCGACCGGAAACGTATTGGTGCTTGGCATGTCCAGCATTTTAAATCGTAAGAAAGATATAACTTAATTTTTTTTTCTTCTCTGCTGTCGAGTTTTCTTTGAATAAACGTTGCAATAAGTCATCCCGTTACTGTCCTAGGGTTAAGGAATTGCTTACCTAGACATCTCAGAGTAATCCTTGACTGAGACACCTCTTCCTTATAGTATGTATTATATCTTTATTATATTTATTCTAATAGCTTTTCGAGCGGTTGGGTAACTCGTTAAATAAGCCTTATCCTGAAGCGGGTCGCGACTTCTAAAACAAGCCATCGCAGATTCTTCCTTCTACTCTTCCTTTCGAGCGGTTAGTGACTCGTTAAATAAGCCAAGGTAGTGCATAAGTAGACTGCGTTTTTTTTTTTGTACACGTTGTGTGCAGAATATTTTTGAGTTTGATAGGGTGCGTTTGTAAGCACGGGATTGTGCACGTTGTGCATGCTTTTGTGCATATTTTAACGCCTACTTATGTACTCACCCCCACTCAGAGCGGTTTGCAACTCTGTAAAAAATGAGCCTTTTGCTACTCTCTTCCGTATTTTAACTCTTTTGTAATCGTATGTAGTATATCCTGCCTTCTCTTATATTTATTGTATGGTATTTATGTATATCTATCTTCTTCCGGGCGTTCTTCCTACCAGTACATCGCGCAAGGTTTAGTGATGTCCTGCGGCAAGAGCGTTTCGTTTAGTTTATTATACAGTATTTTATATATTTTATCTTCTTCTATTTATCTTATCATTATAATTATATATGTATTTTATCTCTCAGTCAAGCTCACAGTCTTCTTTTGTTAGATTATATTTTTTGTTTTCCTTTTTTAATTTTTTTTGTTTTCCTTTTTTAATTTTTTTTTTGTGGTTTCCTTTTAATTTTTTTTTTGTTTTACGTTTAATAGTTCAATTTTAGAGTAGGCTATGTAGCAGGACCTTCTGCTGTCCTCCCGTGTGGTAGAAGCTGGGGACCAGCCTGAATTTTCCTCCACCAGAGCAAAATTCTGATGGCTGGGGGGGTACTGTTACATATATTTTTTACATAGTCCATTGTTTTCTTTTGCACCGGTAGCACAGCCGATAGTCGAATTTAATTATAGTCACATAAACTGATCTGTGCGCTTGCGCGTGACATTCATTCATAGTGCTCTGCCGTAGATTCAATTGTTCAGAGAGAATGTTCTGGAATGTCGTTACGTCGTTGTTCTGTGACTGTGTTAATTTTGACAAGTAGCAGTAGCGCGGTTTCTTTTGGAAATTTCTCGAAGACCGAGGTCATAAAAGGGCCTGCGGAAAGGCGGGAAGCCTTTTTCCGTCGGCAACCCACCTGAAGAGTGCACATTAGAAGTTAGCTGTTGTTGTCGAGCCACCTTCGAAATTTCATATTATTTCAAAATTAATCGAGTCATTTTATCGATAACAGTACTACTGTTTATACCTACCTTGAGTATCGAGACCACTATCAGTACCGCTTATCAAAACATCACTACGTTTTATCGACAAAATATTGACCGCGATTCGATTAACAGTAGTTGAAGCGTAGATAACCTAGTGACCTAGGTTTGTCATTAAAAAGAAACTGTACCTGCGTGTCGCCCGGACGCCTCGCCTCGCCTTCACCGGCGTACAGCAACTGGAATATCCTCGGTATGTCCTTGGCGTCGGCGCGGATGACGTCACCCTGCGTCACCGAGCGCACGTGGAACACCTTACTCAGGTCCAGTATCATCACGGGGTCTGTCGTGTTCTGCTTGTCGCTCTCGCTGTTGTAGAAGATGATCTTCTTGGAGGAGACGACCACGTACTGCTTCCGCCAGCCGTGCCGACGGATGTTCTGCTTCAGAGGCACGGACAGCCAACCCTCGAGGGTCTGCTCGGTTTCGCCATCTTCGGCGTCGGCGGAAGACTGCGAGGCGGTCTCGCTAGTGAGAGCCGCGAGTTTCTCCTTCAGTTGTTCGATCTCCACGTCTTTACTGTCCACCTGCAACATAAGAGTGTAATGGTCGGTCAATTTAAATTATGAAATGGGTTAATTTTTATAGAACCATGTCTATTCGAATCTCTAATTCTTAGGACTAAATTGCATTTATATCTATAAATTAGAGTTTTTTCCTAAATTACTAGCTGTGCTACGTGGCTTCCTCCGCCTTGAAATTTGACGGCAAAAAAATACATTATATGTTCCAACTTACTTGAAAATTTATCATGAAAAATACAACTTAAATGAAACAATAATTTTCTAATACTGTGAATGAAAACTAAAATAATGTTCATGTAAAGCCTGTTAATATTATTTTCATCAATACCTCCATAGCGAGCCGTTGCCTGGACGTTTGCTCTTCGACGAGCTGCTGCTGCGACTCTTGCAACGCGAGCTGCAGCTTGCAAATGTGCTGATCGAACTTCTCCTTTTCCCGCGTAAGCTCCTGCTGTAGCTTACGGTAGTCCTTATCCTTACGCACTGACATTTTACTCTTGTTCTTATTCGCAGTCGGATTCATGTCCTTTCTATAAGAACGCATACAAATTATAATTAATTACCATCCAGCTTGAAGGCTTAAAAACCATAAGTCCAATGGTTAAGTTAAAATTAAAAACTTAAGATTCTAGTAAACTTTAAAAATAGGTGACCTGTTCATGATCTCGGCTAGTTTGTTGACCGCCTGCTGTTTGAGCATGATCTCAGAGTTTAGTTTCTTGGTGAGACGATCCACCTCCTCCTGAAGCCGCTGCAAGGTGACCACACGTTCGGCGAGTGCTGTACCGCTGCGACGCAGCTCGTCCACTTCCTGAATAAATAATTCACTATTCTTCAAGTTTCACTAGGTGAAATGTAACAAGGCAAGCATAAGTTCCACCTAGTGGTAACCTAATTTTTCGACAAAAGAATTCGCTGCACTGGCAGGTTATAACGCGCTATCGTTTCGTTCCTCAACAGGAACTAAACTTTTTCATACAAGATTCCCATTTAAACAATCTGGTGTTGCTTGTATTTATTTTGTATATAAAATCACCATGACGGTGTCGGCGGGGTCGTATTAACTGTTTTACCCCTCTGCCAAATTTTCCTTACAAATTCCATAAACAAGTTTTCACTTCAAAAATGTATCTATTGAGAAGGTACAACAATTTGTTAAGGTATTGAGTACCTTCCGCTGAAGATCGATGGTGGCTCTGTTCTCGTGGTCACGGTCCTGCAGCGACTGAACCAGCTTGTCGCGCGCGGCGATCTCCGCGCGGTGGGCGCTCACAGCCTCGCGCATCTCCAACTCCTTCATCGTCTTCTCCTTCTCTAGCTCGCCAATGTTCTCTTCCGCTATCGACCTGCGCATAATACAAACATTTCCATGTTCAACGCTGACACTTCGCAGTTCAGTCCGGCTCGAAGGATCAAATAATATGCTAATAAGAGAGCTACTGCTACTTTCTATGTTATAACGACGTAAAGTATAGTGTGATTCTTTCGTTTGTTCTAACAGTTAATCCTCAATATATTGTATAAAAACAATGAATTATTGTGTGAGTACTGTGACCGCGTCACATTTAACTAACTGGCCTTTTTTAAGGCAGACAAATCATAAAGCTAAAGAGATTAAAAAATGTACATGAATTGATATATTTTCTATTACGGATTCCTTAGAAATCGCGGCGGTTCCTGTGATCACATTCATACACTATATTCACTTGAAATAAAATTTTAAAGCAACATACAAGACATGTCTACATGTTGAGATACAGTGGATATAGAGCAAATTACATAGAGCCACAGAAAACTGACTGACTTTAAAATTTTAAAAACCTAAAGGCTTAATTATAGTCTCACTTATTTTTTTTGGTAAAGGTAGGTAGGCAGGCTGATGGTCCACTTCAGCATGTCTGCTGGGGATATAAAAGAAATGATGTTCTAAGAAAACACTTACTGATGCATTGAAATGCATTGAACATGTTTAATTTTTAAAGAATAGGCAATTAATATTGCTAATAATTTAATAAGATGCAAAGATCATGCCTTAGCAGGACATGTTTATATTAGCATAGTGCATTTAAGAATGCAATTTGTTATGAATATAAGAAGTATGTGAGGAAAATGAGATTAACCTTGAAATGGCCTCTGTGTCAGCTCTAGCGATAGCGAGTTGCAGCTGATGGATGAGACTGGACCTCTCCTGTTCGAGGTCTCTCACTTGTCGCGAGCTAACTTCGAGTTGTCCACGAGTATCGCTCATCTGACTCCGGTAAACGTGGTTGAACTGCTGTTCATTCTCCAACTGGGTGCGAAGCTCCTCGCACTGAAAATGTGAACATCCATTATCAGAACGATTCAACAGTAATAAAACAATTGGAGGTTAAATATATTCTTAGGACACACATGAAATTTACCATGTAAACTACTAACTGTATTTTCAAATAATAATATGTATTTCCATAAGAGTATGCAGTAGTTAGCATTAACGCCAACTAATGTAGGAGCTTATGCTGAATGTTTTAGGTGATCCATGCTAAAACCAAAACAAACTATCATCTAATAATGTGTCATGGTCTATGAGTTCCCATTGGATAAAGAGTAGTGTTCTTGTCTTTGTAGAGATGGATCTAACCTAAACCTAGGTATTTTATTTGATAGTGAGTGGTGACTGTAGACCTTGACCTAAAATGGGAACTGGACATTTGTAGCACTAAAGAGGTAGTTTTATTTTCTAAAGCAAATCTTTGTAGACCAAGCCCCAACCTAGACCCTGGATTTTTGTCATACTAAGTGTGATATATATTTATGTGATAGCGTGTTATCTCTGTAGGCTTGGACTTAAGTTGATCATTTAGATATTAGTTTCACTTTGCCAGAGGGTTGTCACTATTTTAATAAAATTAAAAGTTATTTATTTAGGTAGTAGTTTGTAGTGGAGATCTGTTTTTAAGCAAAGAATGGCTGTGCTAGGAGCCAACTCTAATTATTGCATATGACTTATTAGCTTATTATATTATATTGTCTATAAATTAAATATACTTTATTTATAGTATTTATTTAACACAAAACACTTAAGATACATATCTTATTAAGGTTTATTATGAAGAAAATTGTGTGACAGTCTTTGTGAGTACGTGCTTATTTATCATCATACGTTTGCAAGCTGTCATTTTGTATTGGCTTGCAAATGTGTCATTGCAATTATTGCAAAATTGCAAATGGATTCTCACAACTCAACTGTGGACCCTTGGACATTCGTATTAAAATATTAAATACTGCAAGTCTTCAGAAGAAACTGTACAATCAATTTTAAATGTAAATTGTATATTATCTCCTTATTACAAAGTAACTCTAGTTGGGAGTTCCCTCAAGCTGTGTAGATAAACACATAAAATTATAAAACATTATTATCATTTATTCATTATATGTGACAACAAATTTCTAATGACTTAACAATAAATACATTCCTCTATGAAGTTCCTCGTAATTATTACACTTTATAGACTTGACTTCATTGCCAACGCAAAATTAACATAATTATAATAAATGAGAATCTTCATTTAATTGCACAAAAATAATTTAATCATTGTCTTGGGCATTTTGAGATTTGTTTATTTTAATATTTTTTTTAATGTAAATGTCGTTAGACAGACAGAATGTCTTGGTGGTAGGTTCCTCTTGCTACAGTCGCTTATTGGCACATAAAACCCCACGGGTGATGCAAGTGTGCTGCCGACCTTAGCATTAAGGCATTAAGTGTGTAGCATTAAGGATAAGGGTTCAGGAGGGGCTAGGGAAATGGGCACCGGCATCTTTTGCCGGTGCTAGATACGGGAAAATGTGAGGTTCCCGAGGGATCGTATGAAATTGAGAAACTGTCGCCGTGGTGGCACCACCGTCGTCACAGCGATAAAGATGTCAGGCGGTATACTCATAATATTTTCTTTATCAACGCAGACGAAGTTGCGGATACCAGCTATTAAATAACTTTAAGAAAGAGCTGTTTAAAAATTAAATTTGGTTTTAATTTATTTTCTAATCTAAAGGATTGTACACTACACTATATTGTGAAGCTAGTTGATGTACGATAAGGTTAGGTAAAATACAAATACGGTGGATTCGCGACCGGTCGCGGATTTTTTTGGGGGCGAGTCGACCTTTAACCACTTGGGAATTTTAGCTTTAAATTTTATGACATGTCTTGCAGAAAAAAAGACTATAATATCGTCATAATCAAATGACCGCTTCCAACAAAAGTGAAACTATTTGCTTAATTATATTTAAATAAACTTCTACTTGTTTATTGGAAGAAAATAATGATAAATTATATTACGCTTAATTGTTTTGATTTATTGATTTTGACGTTCCGATAAGCAGGCGACCGAGGTGAAACAGTCCGTATTACGCACAAATATTAATTAGAATACATATAAGGTACGAAGTTTACAGTTTGAAATGGGGTCAGTTTTGCTGATATCAGAGCTCTTTATTGTTAGAATATCTTGATTTGATATTAAGTTTCAAACTTATTGTATGGCTCATGCATTTTCTTTATGAGAAAATCTAGTAGACAGGCTGGTGGTGGTCCACTTATTATGATGTAGCTGCTGTCGCCTATAAATCAAGCGACAATAGGAGACAATAGCAGATTAAGGCATTGCCTTAATACTATGCAAGACAATGAGATGGGAATAGATTTTTGTATTTCTTACTCAGGACCGAAACATAACTGCATATGTGCTATTTTAACAATTTTAAAAGAATGTATTCAAAGAGACCTTACCATACATCTAATTTAAAAAATCTTTATAATAAAAATCTAATGCCACATGTATGACGGAGCATCACTTTAGAACGACTCAATTGTTTTTGCTGATTTTTTGATGTTGTTTTCATGTAATTGTCAGGACAAGGTTTGTTAGTATGAGAGAAATTTTTTGGATAATCCACGGGAAAAGTCGGAAATTTGGATGGTATTTTTATATTAAATTGACAGAGCAATAACTGCCGGGTCAGCTACATATAACATATTCATAAACAATCCTATTTATCAAGGACTCCATTAGAGTTAAAGAGTTTCGATTGCCCTGCGGCGACGAGACGACATATTTTATTTATTGTTAACCGTACTGAGGTCATGTGAATTTGTAATAAACATCTGACGTCACTACCACGTAAAAGTAGCAATAGGCCAGCAAATATTTATAGCACAGTTCACAGTAATACAAATAAAATAATACAGCGATATGGCAAGCGGCGATTATTTGCTAGTTATCATTTTCTCTACAAATAAACCTCAAAGTAAGTAATTAATAGAATATTGGTGTTTCACCTTTAGTGCAGTCATTTGGTTCTAAAAAAAGAGGTTATTTGGAAAGTTTTCCGAGAGTTTTGAAAATTGGTGATCGATTTGCTCTTCCGAATTTCGATTTTGCCACTTCCTATCTTTGCCGCTCGCATCCCCATATTGAAAAAATGACGCCTAAATACAGTTTTTTTTTAGAATATCTCCTTTCAGATTCATTTCACAAGAAAAAAAAAACAGCTAATTTATATTAAACCAGAAAAAAATTCCTATTTATGTAATAACCCCTTTTTTTTTAGTTAAATCAATAGTTTTAGCGTACAAGCGTCTCAAAGTCTACTCCCAATAGGCGTTTTGACCAAGAAACCTACACCACCATAAAATAGAGTAAGTGGCGCATTTTTTTTTTTAAATTAAAATCCACTGAAATGAAGTGAAGTGAAAAGGAAAAAAGATTGAAAAGTTTAAGTGAAAAGGAAAAAAGATTGAAGATTTTTTTGTAAGTCTAGTTGTTCTAAAAAAGGACAACAAGGGTAAACTCTTGGAGGGACTGATATCGATAAAAAAATTCAAATGAATTTAAGAAAAATAAATATCTAAGTATTTATTAAAAAATACAAAATTATTTTGTGTTATAACTTATAACACAAATTTCGAAACCATAGACAGACATTTTAGTTCTGTTCATATACATATAAAAGATCTAAAAATAACTCATAAATATCAAGGTCAAAGTACAAGTCGTGACTTCGCTTGAAAAATGCATACATCTTAATTCGGACAATTTTATGCAGACTATTTATTACAATATTTGAATCTTTACCATTGTGGCATCTTATTGGACGCAATATTAATCATTTATTTAATTAATGGGTTCTGCAGACATAAACTTAACTTTGTTCTTACAGAAAACCACTGAGGAACAACAGTAATATATAATGTCACTCATGGCATGAAGGGCCCACATCCCAATAACCCCTATTCTTATTATCTACAACATTGTCTGAAAAGCTTTATACTTTATGGGGGAAAACTGACAACGAAAAGGCAGGCAGGTAGTTGCTAAATTGGAAAGGGCAAACTAAGAATACACACCATATTATTTGCACATGTTTACACAAGTCTAATAGATCGTGTGGCCTATTTATCTTTACGCGGTGTGAAAGACATTAGCGATATTTCGGTACAGTACAGTGAGCTGAAATAAGTCGAATACTTAGCATAAAATGTGAATATGGACATACGAACCAAGTCGTTCAATACGCTTGTCTCTGTAGTATAATAATAATACATACGTGCATTTTAATAAATGTGACATTCTTATGATCGCCAGTGACTAAGGCTTTCGAACGTAGATGAACCAATGTCTACGTAATTCTTTGTATCTCTATTTATTTATTTCGCGGTCGCGCGTTCCTGTACAGTCAACGGCAAAAGTGTGTAAAGTTATTAATGAAAATTCATTCATGATTTTAATTCTTATCGACTTCTTATGAAAATACTGACGTAACGTAAGTGACATGACGACCAAGGGGAACCTACTAAAGTGTACAAGTATTGAAAATACATTTGTATTTTTTAGTATTGTATTTTATATAAATTTATAAAAATGTATTACTTTATTTATTGAAGTTTCATTTTCAATGTGGAAGTCATAATGAGTAATTTACTGTCACTTTAAATGGACGTGATATTCTTTCTCTCTTAAGAATACGAAGAGTATTTAAAGCGGTTAATGCTTTTGTCATCGAGTGTACCACTGCCTTATACCTCGTATAAGGCAAAAGCTGTTGTGTGTTTGCGCACGATAATGAGTCACTGTGTCGTAATACCGAGTGACAGTCTATTTCGGCGTGATGAGATTATGATTAATTCACAGAAACACACTAAAAGCATTGTGTGCCTTATCAATCTCATGAACGGTTATATTAACTTTAAAATTTGTTTGCTTCTATTCATTCATGCATGCTATCTTTTTCAGTCACTAACTAATAAGCTCTATGCAACTGATAAAATTTTTAAACACGATTAAAAAAAAATCTCTTTTAATGGAAATAAAAGTCTATTTGGACTCCAATTCCAGCGAGAGTCATGTAGTTTATAGAAAAACTCAGGTCAACCCCCAGGTTGAGATACTAGCATTGTGTGCTGTCGCTGTTGTGTTTCAGTGAGGGAGTAGGTAAGGGATGCCCAAATGCCATTTCCCTATAAGGGATAGGCCTAATCCCATATCCGTAATCCTATTATCCAGCAGCGTACTTACAGCACCTGTGGCGTTACTTGTGTTTTATGACATGGACCTACAATACCACTTTATAATCAAGTGGACCGTCAGCCTGTTGGACAACCTTAACACAAAAAAATATGCCTACCATCTTCAAACGAGGACATACTTAAAATAACTATATTATGTTTATACATTATAATTTATTGATTATTCATACTGTTTTATTTAGTCTAATATATGCACTTGACAAAATAAAGTCAAACATAAAGCAAACATTTCACAAGGTTGAATTTTTATTCATTCTTTCGATTGTGATTCGTTTAGTGGAGTGAGTGCCTATTAGTAAGTTTATATTTCTTCATATAAATTAAATATTTCAGTTACTTACTTGAAGGTGTCAATAAGTATGTAAGTATTAATCCACTTGGAAAACTAAAGAGACGATGGATAGGCAGAAAGTGATATTCTGTGAATAGTTGTTTCAAAGTGTTTGTTTAAATTCGTTTCATTATATTTCCTTCATAGTTCTAATATTTATAATTGCACTTAACTTTTTTGTGCCAGTTTGAGCAGTTAAGAATTGAGATATCTGAACTGAACATTATGAGATGTAAAAGTAAACTCTCTAAGAAATATGTGGTATAACTACTATGTATGTATAAAGATTCCAGGCAGCAAGGGTCTTAGAAAATAACTCATAATGTTTCTTATAAGATAAGAGCTATTCAAACACACAAAGTCCACTATAATAGTATAGTCAGAGTATATAGTCCACAAAGAAGATTTTACGTGTTGCTTATGTGCTCATTTTCTTTAATAAGCTTTTCGAGTGATTTGTACCTAAATCTATTGATCATCATCTCATCATCATCATCCAGTCGTAGGACATAATTTTCCAATATGACCAGTCAGTAGTACCTGTCCACGTTGTGGGTGTAATGTCCTACGCCGCGCTTGTTGTTCTGTGGCCTCCATTCGAGAACCTTCATGTATCGTACCCACTGCCACTTCAACTTACTGATCTGCTGGCTTACGTCGGTAACTTTCGTTCGTCTACGGATCTCCTCATTCATTCAATTTCAAGGCTGATGAGAAACTTGGGCATAACTCACCCTGGTGTAGTGCATGTCTCTCTCTGCGCAGGCGGCGGCGAGTTTCTCGTCGGTGGCGTGCAATGCCGCGCGCACAGCGACGAGATCGCGAGTGCGCGCGTCGCGTTCGTTGGCGGCCGCGCGCGCAGCCACTTCAGCGGCAGCCACATCGTCGCCGGCGGCGCGACGAGCCGCTCGCTCCTGCTCCAAAGACGCCTGAAGCCCAACCACCTTCACGACAAAACATCACATTATACACTCAGATCAAAATTATATATACCTATAATAAAATCTTAAAAAAGCCGTGTCTGTACATTACATATTATTTAAAAAAAAAAAAATTTAAAAAATTATATACGTTGTGCTTACGTTACCGAGAACAAAAAATAGTTTTTAGAATTGTTGTCTATTTGTCTGAAAAATAGATGTCTATATGTCTGATTTGACTGACTGATACAAATTTATCGCCGTTACCCAGTATTTCATCCAATTCTAACTTCTAGCAGAGAAATTTTCACTAAACACTGACAGTGCCAAAACTTTACAATATCCATAACTTCCACGTGCAAACTTGTCGATCGGTAAACACTGGAGATGAAAGCAACAAGGGAGCTGTGGCAAGACAAATGACAAAATGCGGCCACTCTAACGCTCGGTTTACGCCGATTCATACAAAATGTATGAAATTTCTCGTCCACAGTTTGACTACTTTTAAGAATATGAAAACCAGATGACACATATAAACAATTGAAAAATACATCCATACTAATATTATAAATTGTGAAAGTAACTCTGTCTCTTTCCTTTTCATGTCTTAAATACTAAACCGATCATCGTAAAATTTTGCATGTAATGTTGTCAGGAATATAAAAAAGGATATAGGGTATTTTTCATCTAGAAAAGAGTACTGTACCTAAGGGATCATCTAAAATAAAACAAGAAACTAATAGCACTATATTGCTTATATATATGATGTGGTATGTGCCACACCATAAAACCATAGTTAGTCTATTTTTTCTCAAATGCTATAGTTCAAAAGTTTTATTCTTAGAACTATAGAATATTACTTTAGTGCTTCCTGAGTATTGAAACTATCCTATATTCAATTTCAATACAAACATTGATTGAATGATAATTATTAAAATGTCATGTTTATTGTTTGTAAATAATCAAGCCCTTATCTTTAGGCATTCTATTACAAAGTTTTATAATTATGGAAC
This sequence comes from Synanthedon myopaeformis, assembly GCA_944738685.1. Taxonomy (NCBI): domain Eukaryota; kingdom Metazoa; phylum Arthropoda; class Insecta; order Lepidoptera; family Sesiidae; genus Synanthedon; species Synanthedon myopaeformis. The sequence continues at coordinate 2,934,346 of OX122915.1, forward strand.
TGATAACTGTGCAATGCTCTGTAATAAAATTGCGAAAGTACATAAAATAATTTAAAAAGAATTAACAGTTTTACCTTCTCACTTTCCTGTCGATGTTCCCCTTCAAGTTTTTGAAGCCGCTGCTCAATTTGTCTGTAGTCTACACTCAGCATCGACATCTGTCTATCCTTTTCCTGACAGGCAGAATCCGCACGTTGTCGAGCTGATTTCTCTTCATTTAGTTTAGATTGTAATGCTGTAGAACAATTATCTTCTTTAAATTAAAATTTCATTAATTTTTAGCAGAAGATAAAATTAAAAAAATATGAGGAAAACTCAAACTCTGTTAAAGTTAAAAACACATCTAATAATTTGAATTTAAAATAATATTGACAGGAAAAAAAGATACTAAAACCACTCATTTTAAAAAATAGTAAAGTAGTATGTACTTAAGTCCTAGGAAACAAGTCACTACATAAAATGATATTAATATAGCTAAATAGTTAAATGTTATGTATCTAATAACTACATTGTATTACCTAAATACATGAATAGAAATTTATTTAAAGGGTGATACTAAAATATAAGACAACATATTAGCAAACTGGACAATACCTTTAAATATAACTTCCAATGTTCCTGAGGCATGCAACAAGTGAAGCGGTAGAATATATTTAAGTTTTTTGGGGTATCCGTTTAGCTCAAATAAACACAAATGGATAATAGCATGATGTCTATCAGTGATTGATTAGTAAAGCATATTATACTCACTCTTGACTAGCTCCATGTTGGCTTCCTGCTTCGAGAGCACCTGTGATCGCTGTGTGTCTTGATGTGCTCGTAACTCCTGTTCATACAAGTGTTGAGCAGACCTTAATTTATGTCCAAGTGATGCACATTCCTTCTCCAAAAGGGACACTCGTTCTGACAGCATGCGATTGTCTTCCACAAACTGAATTATTTTTGCATTTGATCGTTCCAACTCGGCTTGGGCTGCATTAAATCTGCTAAATGCTTCTGCCAATTGTGCCTCACACCGTTGCTTTGCTGCCTTAACATTCGCCAGTTCTTCTGAGAGCATGCTCCGTTCTCTTTCGAGAGCATCTCTTTCGGCACGCAAACTGGCCATTGTGCCATCGCTGACAGCTGCGGCCGCGGCTTGAGCTGCACTCAACTCTGCAGCTTGCTTCCAAGATTTTGCAGCAGATTCTGACTCCTGTTTCAATTTGTTACTCATCTCACTCAACTGTTTCTCCAATGTTTCAATTTTTTCCTTAGACGATTCTAACTTGTTTTGCTCATAAGCTCTCTTGTTTTGCAACTCTTTGAGATGTTGCTTGGCATCTTTGAAATTAACCTCAGCCTTTTTCCTTAGCTCTAATTCTATTTCGGCTTTACGTTGCATCTCTCTTAGATCATGTTTCAACAAGGCCACCTCCTTGTCTGTGTCTGCTATTATCTTGTTATTTCTAGACTCCCTCTGTGAAAATTCTTCCAGTTGGGTGCATAAAGCAACTTGACGGTCTTCGAGCTTACGACGACTGTCTCTTTCCCTCTCTAGTAATTTTTCTAGCTGCAATATTGCTTCAGAGCCAACATTATTAATATGATTTGTTGAAATTGTATCTACTACATCAGCTGCCTTCAATTTACGAGAACACAACTGATAATCACCATTGTAAGTGAAACCAACAAAAGGCAAGTGGTTGCCAACGAAGGCTTTTGGCACGGGAAAGGATTCATCTAATGCATCAGACTTCTCTATGTCATCAAAATTTCTTGTGTCATCATCACTGGATAACTCAGGAACCACAGGCGGTACAGAATCTCTCAGATTTTCAAAGCTCCATTGGTCATTTATAAAGAATGAGTGTTGTTTTATTTCATCTACACTGTTACCTCCCAATCTTACTTTTCTGTCAGTAAGAAGACCTCTAATGAGAGATTTAGCTTCCTTCGATATTTCAACATCATCAGGAAATTGTAAAGAATTTCTGTGACCCATTATTTTTCCATATGTACCTACCAAGCTGTCAGCATAAAAAGGTGGATCACCTATCAACATTTCATACAAAAATATTCCTACAGCCCACCAATCACATTCACGACCATACACACCCTCACCGCTTTGTGATTGCAAAACTTCTGGAGAAATGTAATCAGGAGTGCCAACTGCATTGCTAGCTCTTACAAGTCCATCTGGACCCATTCTCATACAAGTGCCAAAGTCAGCCAGTTTTAGATGACCATATCTGTCTATGAGCATATTGTCTGGTTTTACATCTCTATGAACAAAGCCCATTCCATGAATGACATCTAGTGCAAGAACAATTTCCATTGTATAGAATTTTGCCCATTTCTCAGGTATATCATAATTGGACATAAGACTAACTAAGTCACCCCCGGGCATGTAGTCCATAACCATATAAAGGTATTTGTGATCTTGAAAAGCAAAGTGTAATTTAAGGATCCATTCAGAGTTTGCATGCGCCATAATGTGTCTCTCTTCCCAAAAGAATGTGGAGTCTGATCGCTTGATCATTTCTACTTTACTGAGAAGTTTCATGGCATACACTTGCTGTGTGGACTTATGTCTGACTAGTTGTACTTCACCAAAGGCCCCACGACCAATCACTTTGATTAAATCAAAATCAGCTGCCTTCATCCGTAGGTTTACTATTTCTGAAGCAAATTCTTCATCTATAACAAAAATATGTTTTTATTAGACAGTCAAAAAGTTGTATGGCCCCCAAAGTAAGTACTATACTTGTGCTTAGCTCAAAGTGCTTAGCACTTTGGCTAAATATAATTTTTTTTATTTCTCAAAAACATGTGAATTGTCATTAAAATATAATCACCACAGAAATCAAAACTTTCTTTTTAACAAATTCTATTATGGTTAAAAATTTAAATAGTATTTATGATATATACAGTATTTTTGGGAAGAAAAAGTAAGTGTAAATAAATTTTCGTCATAAATTCTCTATACTAGCTAAACAGGATTAAGGTTGTTTTTTTTTACTATCTAACAAATCTTTAAGATAGTTGTAGGGCTGCACCTTAATATATAGTTTAGTCGTTGATTTAGAGACTATTAATATATAGGTATTATAAATATTAAACATTAAGGTTTTTTTTTTTTGGCAAGACTTGGCTCTTAAAAAAGAGTGCTGGTGGTGGAAGTTAAGATTATTTGGTGTGTTCATTCTAATAATTAAAACATTACTTTATCAATATACAGTAACTGTAGTGTACATTAGTGATTTTATGTTTAAATAAAAACAATGTTAATTGTTGAAAAAAAAAAAAATTACTGAATCAAAATTTCATTTTAAGAAGATTATATATATTTTAAGAAGTCTCTGTCTGAAAGAGTACAATTAATTAGAAAATAGTATCATACATGTTATAAAATCGTAAACGAGCTGTGTCTCTATATTTAATATTTAAAAAAAATGTTGAGGTCAAAAAAATTTATTTTAGAAAATATGTCTGTGCACTCTAATCCCAGAAAGGGCTTCGCCGAATTAAATTCTGTTTTCACTGATATATTGTAGCAAACTTCCCGTAACATTTAGTGTTTGTACCATTCTAATTGGATTCCAAATAAAAAAGTAACGCGCCATTCTAGAAATGGGTACGAAGTCGCGGGCACAGCAACTACTCAATAAAATTATAGTTGTTATCATACTAACATCTGCTCGTGTAGGCCTCGACATTTTTCATGCGTCGTATGGCCGGATGATCGCAGTCCGAAACAAGTGCCGTGACCGTATCCAGGAGACAGTCCACGTTGCCGGTGGAGCGAGGGTCAAACAACCGCTCCTCCAGCAGGCGAAGTCGCCTCAATCGTTCCTCGTCCTTCACTGTCTCCATGCTGAACCCTATCTCACACTTGCGCTACCACTCAAACGCCACCGCACATTCTCCCGATGACTACTTCGGAAGAAAACACCACTCACATCACGACACATCCACAATCGGTTATTGTTTCGTTACCAGTGCAGTGTCATAGAGTCAACAACCTATAATTTAATGGGGAACATAGGTTTCATTATCGAAAAGTTGTAAAAATTTGAAGTTGCTATAGCTCAAAATGACAGCAGATAAAGGTGGTTCTCACAACAAAGCGTATACACGTTAGCAAACATCACCGATTATTTTAAAGCATGTTTAACTTTATATTCACTCCATATATTTTAAAAACTTGAAATTGTATAAAATATTGGCACTACATCAGAAAATATTGTAAAATTACGAAATATTCAACCGCTTGATTGATGAACGATGATCAAACAATAGTGTGAAATTAGCTTCATATTGCACGAAGTTCGCAAATATAAAGCTACTCTATGGTTCATTAGTTATGGCGACTAAAAAGTGCCTTCCAATCTAACTTCAATTACAATATTTTTATTAAGATTTAGTTAATTAATTAATTAAATATATGTTGTGGAAAGTTTAAAGAAAGTAAATATAATTAATTTCTAAGAAATATTATTAATCTGGAAAAGATAAATAGTAAACAATAAAAAGAGAAATAGTCTTAAAAATTTTGTATTCTAGCTCTGTAAACTTTTTAAGAAACGATTATTTGCTCGCTCTTCATTTACTATAGTTTTGCCTTCATGAAACATGGCGGTGCTAGACGGGATGTGCGTTAAGTTTTCTGTTTTTGCATTTTTGGCAATTTGAAGTTTTTATCCAAGTATTTTAATTATTTCTGACTTATTTTGTAAGTTTCAACAAGACTCAGTGTGCTGAAACAGTTATTTGCCGTAAAATTACTATTTTAATGTCATATTTGCAATGAAAATTGTTACTTCGTTCGTAGTGTAAAAATAATTGTGACAAATATAACTCATTATCTCAGGTAAATTGTTGTTTTAATATAATTTGTAAATGTGAAATTATTTTGTAGTAAATGGTTAATCTATAGTATATTCCATGTCTTATTTCATCAATTCGTATACTTACTGTGCCCCATTTATTGGGAAGTGGATTTTGTGCAGAAAATATTTTCTCCTATCCTATCCTATTACCTATAATACTTGCCTTTCTATAAAAATTATAATATTTTACTTATATCTATGATCTTTCCAAAAGAGGCATAAGAACCACATTTGTCTAAAAATATAATGTCAAAGGACCTTTTCTTTGTGCTCCCTAAATCACATGTGGTCTAGAACATTATGGGGTCAATAACTGCTAATTTTGACATATTCCTGAATAAATCAATGCGAATTGAAAATATCTTAGCTTTACATAATCTCGGAATATCATGTTTGTGATTTTAAACGTAAGAACAACACGTAAATCTCAAATGTAGGGACTAATATTTATGACCCAAGATATTTTTTTTATCGAAATTGTCAATTATCAATTTGGTTGTTGCTAAAAGATTTTCGTAATGCAACTACGCCTAGTGCAAGTGCAAAGGATCAGAGGAGGCTAATAGAAGGCGGGTGGTGTGCGGTTCGTGCGGGGGGAGGGGCCCATTCGGCAGTCAGCTGTGCTGTGTCGAATGTCATCTGGTTGAGCTGGTATAACGCGTCGTCGTGGGAAGTGGCCCAAAGTGCTACTTTTTTATTGAATATTCGCAAATTGCCCACTTTTATATTTTGCACAAAGAACTGTTTTGGGTTATTTCATGTAATAAATGTATATTTTATCTGAAATAATTGAAGAGTTAAATAATGAAAGATTTTTTTTCTATGAAATACTTAAATGTATTTTATTTTGTAGTGATATTTTGACATTTTCTAGAATTTTTTTAGTAATAATTAAATTCTCATAATGATAAATTTACAACTAGATACTCATAGTTTTTAAAATATTTACATGTGTTGTAAGAGAATGAAATGAAAGAAAGGCTTGTAAATAAAATTAGATTTTACATAACTGAAATCTTGATTTGTAGGTGTTTCGATTGTTTCATGAATGTGTTTGCCAATAGCCATTCATGATTGCATAACAATTTTCAATAAAGTTCCCTTTATGGTTTGTTGGTGGAAGCTGCTGATAAATACCTACCTACTACTTTACTCTCTGCTCATTTGCCAATGTTTTTAATCAATGTTTGATTATAAATGTGTGACTCATTTCCGTTTATTGTTAGTACTTATATTTGAGAATTCTATTTTTCTGATTTTAAAATATAATATCAACAGTGAAGTGCCAATTTTTCTTATCTCACATTTTTTGAGAAATTGATTTTTTCATTTGAATGACTAATCAATTTTTGCATATTTTGGTGAAATCACTAAAGTAGTGTTTTTAACTGAAACTTCCATATTATACTTATAACATTTATTAATTTTAAAGTTAGGAAACTAAATGTATTTTTAAAAATTATTTTGTGTTAAATGTTAGATGGAGAATATATTTACACTTCACTGTCAATATGTAGATTTTAATTCACAAATAAAAATTTAAAATATTTTATTAACTTCATTCTAAAGTGTAAACCTAATTTGTATGTTCCTATTTAAAACTCATTTGAAAACAAAACTTTATTTGAAAATTATTTAAAAAATTGTTTTATTTAATTTCAGCAAGCCGTGAAGGCCATGGCTACATTGATACAAGAGAATGGTATCGGTAAAGCTTCCCATGGAGTAGTATCAAATCATGGCATATCGCACACGGTTGCACCACACATGGTACCAGACCACGAGTACTGTGAAATGCAGCCTCCTCCTGCACCCGCACATGATGAACGCACAGAAGAGGCCCCTGCACAACCGCCCCAAGAGGAGGAGGAAACGCCCGAAATAGATATAATGATAAACAATGTAGTGTGCAGTTTTAGTGTTAAGTGTCACCTGAATCTGAGACAGATTGCTTTAAATGGTGTTAACGTAGAATTTCGACGTGAAAACGGTATGGTCACAATGAAGCTTCGGCGACCATACACAACGGCGTCCATATGGTCTTCTGGACGAATCACTTGCACGGGTGCGACGAGTGAGGATCAAGCAAAAGTGGCGGCGCGCCGGTACGCTCGCGCCCTGCAGAAACTCGGCTTTCAAGTTCGCTTTCAAAACTTTCGTGTCGTCAATGTATTAGGAACATGCAGAATGCCATTCGCCATACGAATCATAGCCTTCTCTAAGAAACATAAAGAAGCGGAGTAAGTAGTAGTTTTGGTTATCTTTAGAAATATACTCTCAAATATTAACTCCTCATACAGTCCGATTCAAACACAGGTGTGTGCATGTATCTAAAATTATATTACCTGTAAATATCTAATATTGCATTCTGTGCACTACATATTTAAGAGCTGCTATCAAGCTTGAATCGGACAAGAGTCTAGAGTTAGACCATAGCTACTTTCACACTATAATACACTTTACTTTACTTGCACTATGTGACTTATTGTTAATACATTAAAAGAATATTGAGATATTTTTTATTTAACTAAATCCAAATAATGATTGCAACATATCTATTAGTAATACAATAATACTAGATACACTGATATATTGTATTCTTCTTTCTTTCCTCTTTTTTTTTCTGAGATTATTCTTGCAAACTTTGTGTATGCTTTTAACACAAGTTTTTGGAGGTAATTAATTTGGTTGAACACTCATAACAGTTTTGCTACAATATTTTACCTTACAATGGTAGCGTCATTTTTAAAGCTAATTATATTATTTTTTATTTACCAGTTGAACTGAAATAAGGCATGCATGTGTACAAAGCTTTATTTCCCTTGCTGCTTACAAATATTGGCATTTGTAAAATATCTTAATATCTCTATGTGTATTTGTTGGTTTGTTTACTAAGTTCTGTTCAATTCAGCAAACAACTGTAAAGAGTATTTCACTACAATATTTGGATCCTTTTAAATTGTACCTAGAATATTTAAATTGAAGCCAAATCAAATATACTTAACAAATTTCAGGAGTGTACATGGCTTGCATTGGTTAAACCTTGAAATCTTAATTACAATTATGTATTAGGTAATAATAATATTATTAAAATTGTCCACTATATGCCATGAAAAAATATATTAAAATGGAATCTTAATAATTCTATTATATCTACAATTTTGTTGTACAATGCTGGAAATTATATGTAGGTAGTGATTATGCTAAACAAGTGCATGTTTTTATCAGTATTCTCGAGACCCATAAAAAACTTTAAATTTAAATTTTAAAAATAGTGAATATAATTTTAATAATAATGAGGTAGATTTACTGACAAGATTTGAGTGTTCCATATGTTGATGACTAAATGACTATACTTAACAAAGTTTGGGTATAATATACTGAACATGCTATTTTTTACATCCACTCAGCACTCATCATATAATCACAAACTTGTTTGTGTCCAAAATTTGCGACAGAACATTTGGTCTGAATTCGGTTGAAATCTTATTCAGCGCTTCTTTAGTCTGTAGGTTTGTAATAATCTGTCTACATAATATAATAATAACCTTACCATAGTTTAATTTCCAAATAGGTATTTACTAGGTATATAATATTAAAATGAATCCTAATGAGATGTTAATAAAAAACCTACTAGTCTATTGTTTTCAGGAGAAAATCAGAATAAGTAAATTCACTAAATATTCATGATTGAGGTGTTTTTGAAATTTATCCTCTATTGAATATGATTTGATTAAATTGTATGCACAATTTCTTTTTTTGTAAAAAAGCTGCTTTTCATATTTTCACATAAAATTATTTTAATAATGTTTTATTTCCAATGAAGTTAATATATTATAGCTTATCAGTGTATTGTCGGATTAATAATGTTTTTACTCTTTTCATAATTAAAATAATAACACATTTATTTGAAGATATGATACAAGTAACTCAAAGACATATTTCCATGGCAGCATCAATGGAAATTGTGTTTACATTATAACCTTCATATTGAAATTTCTATAGAGGTGCCATATTCTCTATTTGTGGTTTTTAAAACCTATCGACTCCAATGTCGATAACCACCACTTTCATCCCACATCTAAAACTTTTGTATTCTAACTTTATCGACATGTTTGTGTCACCTTATTTTACCTCTTTTTGTAAGTCCTATTTTTAAATTCTTTAACTTAGTGACTTGTATTTTTCTAGCAGGTCAATTTCTTTCATATAAAATAATTATTCCATAACTGGTATTCAATATTTTGCAATGAGTTGAAAAATAAGTATGACAAGTTTTATGACTCGCTAATTATCTCAAACAGTTAGTTATTAGTTTGCTAATAATCTCTACATGTCCATAGTCTTAAACCGTGTTGTCCATTTAATGGCAGACAAAATCAGGCAGGCAGACCCTAAAAAAGGCCAATGTTAAAAAACAATTACCCTTTTTTGAAATTTAAGCCAACATTTAATAGAAAATTACTAGTGTATTATGATTGAATGAAAATTCTCACCACTAATTTTCCTGTTTTTCAGTTACGAACCAGAACTTCATCCTGGTGTTACGTATAAGTTTTATAATCCTAAAGCAACACTAAAGATATTTTCCACTGGTGGAGTCACAATAACAGGTTTGTTTAATTTTACTTCTTTTAGTTATTTTGGCATACTTCATCTCATTCTTAGTATTTGTATGGACAAAACCCACATCTAGGTTCAGTAATGGAAAGAGCGACCAACAAGGAAGGTTTTCTAAATTTACGATTTAATTTAAACTTAACTAACTTTGCACATACGATTTTGTCATTTATCTTATATCTTTATTTCATTTTATCAAATGTCTTTATTTCATTTGTCTTCCGTTCATTACATTCTGTTTCATGTGGTTTTAATGGAATCCCTTATTCACTGCCGCCAGGGATGTTTACTGCTGGCAGATGAGCTACCCAAATTGAAACGTGGTGTTTCCCGCCACTATTATCGAGATCCACACAGTAGAAAATGGTCAATTGTCATTTGTGACAATTTTACATATAAGTGTTTTGTGCTCTCGCTAGCGAGTGCGGGCATTATAAACTCATGCTAGAGCCTCTGAGAAGAGAGCGTAATGATAAAGGGGTATGATTTAAGGTGTCATCAATTTAATTGATTTTGAATTTGTTAAATAATAGATTTTGTCCGCAAAATAGTAATCTGTCGCCAAATAATATAAAAACAATTCCATAATAAATCACATGTAATCATCGGGATATATTATCAATATCAAATAAATAGGTTTTTATTTATTATAATTTTTTTGTCCTGATAACTGTATCATCAAAATAATTGAAAACGATTATTAAAAAAATTAATAGTCACAGATATCTACATCTGTGGTAGCTCTCTATTAACACCAGATAAATTGTTATAACTAGGATGTACTTTTTGTGTGTTGTATTTATTTATTTTTTATTATAATTTAGGTAGTTACAAATATGTTCAATTCAACTACTGTACTGGTGACAAATTAACAAATAAAAAGAAGTCACAATCTGGCGACGATAATTGATTTATTTGGCGACAGATCTACCATTTTGAGTACGAAGTTATTATTTAAGGGATAAACCTATTATTTTAAGAACAAACTTATTATTCAAGGGACAAACTACGATTTTGATGATAATGCATTTCTTATTTTAGATACACATTGACGTTAATTTGGTAATTCATTTCTGGCGACACTTTAATTATCTGACAATGTAAATATTTCGCGGCGATAGATCTATTAATTTAATGATACAAGTTGATGACAAAATATAAACTTTGCTGACAAGAAATATAGTTTCCATGATAAAGTGCCCATCGTATTATGATTTAACAACAATGATGCGATGATAACTAAACATGCATTACTGTATGTCGACAGCGCGGAGTGTGAGCGACGTGCAGTCTGCGGTGGAACGCATCTTTCCGCTGGTTTACGAGTTCCGCAAGATGCGTACCGCGGCAGACGAGGAGGCACTGCGGCAGAGGCGCGCCCGTCCCTCCCAACCCCAAGCCACCTCGCCCCCCTCCCCCCACCAGCAGTCCCACCCCCCCGCGCCCGACGACCCCCTCCAACTAGTCGCGCTCACCGACGACGAGGACGCCGACTCGTGGGAGTGACGCCGCGCGACCCCGAACTGACGGACTCTGAAGCAATAAACAGGGTTGCCGCAAACGTGAAAAAAACCTTTATCGAAGTAAAAACTTCTTTAGGCGTGCTGTTTTTTGTGGGCATTGAATGAGACTGAGGTGAAACGCTCGACTATGTAACGCTCGTTTAAGCGAGTGAAAGAGATATGTACTATATACTCAACACTCGCTCGGCGTATTGTTAACCTAGCCTCGATGAAGTTTTCACTTCTGACGTGTGATACAATATTCAATTCGTAAACCGCATGAACGGTGCGTTACACGATAGTTGTGCCTAATGTTTTTTTTTTATTTTTTAAATTTATGTGTAAGATAGTTTAACGTGATTGATGATTTTTTTTTTCATCTGGATTATTTTAGTTGTTAAAGAAATGGTGCGGCAACCCTGATTAACTAATCGTGTGATAACGCGTGTGACTGTGTCCTCGAGCTCTGTTCGGTTCATGCCAAAGATATTTATTAGACGGAACTGCAAACGTATTATTTTCGTGATTCTCCTGTCACTCTAGTTTAATAGTTATACTCCGTTGTTCATACAGTTGGACTGATCGCACATCTTGTGTTTTAACGATTTAAATTTTTTTTTTTATTATTATTTATTATTATTATTAATTTGTAATCAAAAATAACCAGAAGATTCCAATCTTATTTTGTGTTCGATTGCTGCAATAAGAAAATAAAAGAGACAATCCTTTTTGGCGACTAAAATAAAGTCAGATACATAGATAGCGCATAGGATTGTTGTTTTAGAGATCTTTTATAAATATAGTATAGATTTATTTGAAATTCTAAGAAACATTTAATCGATTATAATATTTTCAGTGCATTTTTTTTTTTACTCTGATATATATGTGATTGAAAATGATTGAAAGTAATCTTTTGAGGACATGCCAAGTGGCTAAATGCCTCCAAAATGCTAGTGCAATCTAGTCAGAGACAGGTCAATGTGAGATGTCTTTAAGAAACATCTTAATAGTCTGTGTATAGTATATATACTTTTAATGGTTGAAGTTCTTAGAACTGTTTGCAACAAAGTTCTATTAAGGTACCTGCGGGTATTTAGGTTTAGCTTGATTTTTGATATGAAACGAAAAATATTCAACAAAATTAAATTGTTAATTTTTTTTTAGCGAGAATTCAATTTTTTTTTTATATTGACGCCAATACTTCTAGTTGAGGTGTTGAAAATTCAGACAGTGAAAATGATGTTTCTGGTATATATTGTGGGGATGGAAGAAATACAAGCAAGTTGTTATAAACAACTTGTGATGTTGTGTTTCATACATTTAGATGTGTGCTTTGTTGGTTTGAGTCCAAGAAATCATTCCAATAGTGTCCAAAGAATTGACAGGCAGCTTTCAAAATATTTAGCCTATGTCCATCGTGAAATTCTATTCTATCTTTTTCTTTTTTTTTTTTTTTTCAATATACAAACTTTACCTCTTTATAATATTAGTATAGAAGAATCAGTATTGCAAGTACTTAATTACATTTGCAAATCGAGAAGAACAAGAAATCATATAATAAAGCTCGTGATGACATTATATTATGTTAATTTAAAAAATCAAATTAAAATCTATAGTGTGTTAGAGGAATACTTAATATTTATCATAACGAATAATTGATAGTACAAATTTCTGTCTCGAGGCCTCTCTTTGAAATATTATTCATGAGAATCATATAATATGCACGTGTGACTATTTACCCGCAGGTGGCTTGTTTGATTATCAAATATTTTTGACCATTTTGTATGTACAAATCGTGTTCGGCACAACGTCGGTATGTAGTAAAAAAAATACCTAAATAAGTGATACCATTTGCTGCTTTTGGTGTAGTGTTTAAATTCTCAGGTATACCCAATGACTGAATATCTTAACGGATATAAAAGAAAGATGCCTCTCCAATAGCTTGGAGTATAGTATGGCATAACTTTGTTCAGCTCGAAAATAGCTATCCAACGGTATATATATAACATACAGCTATAACATACAGTCGGGGACGCGTCGCTTTTGTTTTGATTTTTTTTTACACTTCTAGGCAATGTTTGATTATTGTATATAGTTTTTTTTTCTTTGTTTATTGTGAATGCAATTTAAATTGAAAAACCATAGGCGTCTGCTGATCCGCTTAAGAAGCATGTGAACTAATCGCTTTTTAAGTTTACTACTTCTGCGAGCTTTTTTGTCACTAAAATCTCATTACATTCTCTCAAGTTGAACAACCTTGAGAGTGCTTTGAGAATGCCAAATACTCTTTACAGTACGAAAGTAAAGATATGATTCATTACTAACAATTCCCTTACGTAAGACCACCGTGAAGTAATAACACCTTTATCTCTCTTTACCTCTTTACGAGTCTGAACGACAGCCCATTAGTCGGGGCCTGTCTTTCGGACACATCGCATATAAGGGTCAGTTCAGACGGTAATGCGAAACATACTTTAAGAGGCAAAGATGCATAAGAATGCGCATCGCAATGTCGCATAACGCATCGCAACGCCACGAGGCGCATCATAAAGCTTTGTAAAGAAGCATGTGCGCTGTGTCGCGAGTGATGCGAGTGAGTCTGCGATTTATCGGGATATCGCGATAAATCGCGATATCCCGATAAACATCGCGATACACATCGCGACGTCTCTAGATAATCACTTTCGCGTACTCGGTGAACTGTACACTTTTTTCTATAGTAAATTAGTCTGTTACTATAAAATAAATTTAAAATATAAATGTTTCTATAGTGTGAGGTATACTATCTTAAGTCCATTAAAAATTTACCAGAAAATAAAGCTTAAAATACGCTTTATTTTCTCGTATACTTTTTTAAATACCTATAAAAAAAATAACGCTTTTGATGATAATATGTTACAACTCCAACTGATTACATGCTTACACTCGGACGTTGTGTTTCTCCGAAAGCTGCGGACATATTATGTGCGTTGTGTTTGAATCGTTAATTCACATAGAAGATGTGTGGTCAGCGAAAAAGTTAGAAAGAATTGAAACGTTGAAGAGTCAATCTCGATGTCGATACTCAGTTTAATTTACCGTTGCGATAAACGAATTTGTAGTGATAATAGTGTTCAATAAGGTTTGTTCCTTGCGAATCGGATGACTGAACGTTAGTTAGACTTAGTGAATGTACATAATATGATCACTTAAACGATAATACAGTTAATGAATAATACAACAATTTGTTTTATTGATTTATTCAATTAATTTTGCTACAATCAATATAATGTTGCAGTTGTAAAATTAAGGCACATTATTTCTTTAGAGTATAAAAATCTTATTATACTTATATTTTTATTATGAAATAAGTGTCTTACATTTACATAATCAATACAAAGAAAACATCTCCGAAAATCCTTAAGGTCTATATTTATCACTGTTGGCATACAATCTTCATTAAAAGAATGTCAACAAATATCTATGCATTACTTAAATTGAAAGATTTGTTATAAATTATATACTTAGTTTTTGGCCAGTTAAGATAAGTAAATAGTGGCAGTGCACACTGTGAAACTAATAACAGCATATGTGCTGTTGTGAGTGAGTAAGGGATGCCAGAGCCCTTTACCGTTACCCCAAACCTTCCTTATGCACTTGCAGTACCTATGTCGTTTTCGTTCCTTCATTATACAGATAGGTATTTATCTTAAAGACTCCCGGCAATTAATTACGAATCTGACTCTAGAGTGTCGTATTCGTCGCTGGTAATCCTGAAATGGGAAGGTCTCGGTGGTCGTGCTATCCTCTGTTTCGTGACGTCAAGCCGGCGCGTTACACCCGCTGGGGTTCTCACGTACGCACTCAGATCCACCACAGAGAGACGAGGTGTCTTAACTGCTGTACCTACAAAATTTTTATAATTTATATTAAGTTTACAAGGGCCTTTTCATTATTTTATCATCATTACACTGAAAGTCTCAAAGTTCGATTGAAGCTTGTTACACCCAATCGTCCATACTAGTCTACTGGTTAGATTTTTTAAAATTGTTTGCATACATCAGCAATAGAGTGAGTGAAACAAGCTTCAGAAACATTTAGATACTTAAATATTAAATAGCAAAGGTCCCAGATGAGATCCCTGCGACACACCTGAAGGGATAGTGTTAAAAGTAAAATTTAAAACCCTTAATCCTGACCGCCTGCGACCTATTCTCAAGATAAGAAATATTATATACTAGCGACCTGCACCCGGCGTGGAACAGATGTAAGTCAAATAGAATGTAAAAAATAAGGTTTACACAAACTTATTGTTGTTATGGAAGGGTTGAAATTCTCTAAGGTTCATGTGCCAAAAAATTTCAAATCAATATTTTCACGAATAAAAAAAAATCTATCTGCCATGCCCAACAATACACAAAAGGAGTAATTCTACTTGAGTAATTATCCATTAAACTGATACTTACATTTTTTTTTGTTATATCCAAATAATAAAATTGGAATTTCACTTTAGTTTTTCAATCCTTCAATTACTATAATAATTTTAAATTTAATTATTACCAGCAAGTACTGGCAGCACAGGTTCGATTTCGGGGTTGATACGCGGCTTTGCTCGCAATATTGCATGTCTTGATACACGAGGCATTAGCGCCTTATGAGCAGGTGGCCAGATAGGTGACAACGGGGGCAAGGGAGGTGACAACACTCGAGCAGCTAGCACGCGCCTCTCTGGTGACGAACTTGGCGATCTGAGGATGGTAAGTAATCATTAAAATGTTATTATAACTACTAGCTATTGTTACATCAGTATTTGTATTGTCACACATACAACAGAATTATTTATTGCGATTTGATTTAGCAATACTGATATTTCTAAGTGAAAACGATACTTTTATCAAAATCTATTAGTAAAATATTTTTAACAACGGTTCAATAGTTTCATTTTTATTACTATAAAGGCAGCTCGAAATTTTTAACGATGAAGGCAGACTTGGTGATAAGGATAATACAGTAACAGACGTTCTCTCATCGGCATACTAGGTAAGTATGACAGTGTAACAGTATAAAGTGAATTAAATTTTATTTCGAAACTAGCTGGTGCCCGCGATTTCGTCCGCGTTCAAAATGTTATATATCCTAAAGCCTTTCTCGATAAATGGACTATCCAACACAAAAAGAATTTTTTCAATTCGATGTGTTTCACTTGAATGTGTTAAAATACTTAAGTGACAAGGATTACTCAAACATTGTATGTATTATTTTATTTTATTTTCGACTTCTGTAAGGGGGTCGTTACTGTCTCCAACTAGCTGCCCAGTTTATGACTTCGGAGCCTGGCCTGGCTACTAGAATGTAATGTGGAACTAAGCTGACCTTTCACGTTCAATAATTGGCTTCCTTCGGCGACGTCTTCCGCGCGCTTCCTTCTTCTTGCTAGGAACTCCGACGCGTGGCGGAATCACTCCTACGTAGCGATAATAATCGCATAGAGACTTTGCTAATGAACGTCCTATTTTGAGATCTGATTTCGCATTGAGAAGTTTTATAACAAAATCAAATTTAGGTTAATTAATCGCGCAAAGATAAAATTGAGCGCGCTAAGAAACATTAGAAATGTTACTTTACTTTATTTATTTTACAGTGTATTATTAAATTATTTTATCATTATTTAAAAAAAAAATTAAGTAAAATTAGCTGATGTAATTCGACTGGCATGTCATTTGTACTTACGAGTACAATTTAGGTGGCGTGGCACTTACTTAATATAATGCTTGTGCTCGCTTTATTGATGCAACAATTAAATAAATAAATAAATTATATAGATATACTCAAGCCTTTTTTTTGTCCCTTTTTTAGGGCACGCTAATTCTCGAAAGATGTACGGGGGGTACCCCCCCTAAACAAGTTTTTTTTGTTGTTTAAAAACGTAATATCTGGAAATAAAACTTGAAGTTATATTTAGGTGAGTAACAATGTAAAAAAGTAACTCCTTTAGGGACACTGCGTGCCCCCACGTACTCCCACAAAAAAGCCCTGGATAAGTATAATACTTTTTTACATTATCTAAAAGGATACATGCGTCTTCGGTATAATGTAAATAGGTCGATTTAGAACCCAATCTTCTTCCGCCCATAGAGAGCATCAGGGAATAAGCGTCTACCGCGCCAGTAGGCAGTGTTCGTCGAGCACTACCGATCAGCCCAGGGTCTGCGTTGTAGAAACACGCTTCTGGTCTCCATGCTTCAATTCGTGCTGCCAGGAACTTTGGCAGAACCGCATGACGTTCGAACCTATTATTATTTATTTATTACTTTATCAATGTTCTATCATAACCACCGTGTCTACGGTCGCTCAAATTGAAATTTGATGATAAGTATAAAGGTTTGTGAACTAGTTATCTCGTTCAAAACTTGTGCAAGCAAATCAAAATTAGTAAATAAGATATTTGAATTAAATTGAATAAGATATTCAAGCAAATATGTTTATGAGGACAAATGATTCTAAATTTAAAATGCAAAAAGAAATATACTAGCAATAACTTTTTGCATCGCTCCTGTAAATTTTATAATGAACACTTGCTAGATCTGGATATTTTCAGTTGTCCTATAGGAGCTTATAAATGAAGCCTTAAACAAGCTCTCGAAAATATAGATTGTGTATTCTGTAGTAACTTGTAATTTATAAAATGTTTTAATAATTATGGAAACTGCTGATTTATGTTTTTCTTGTATGTATATGTATAACGTGTAACGAGATATATAAATTAAATAAAAAAATAATTTAAGTAAATCTTCAATTGAGTAGTAATAACATATAGCATTTTCTTTAAAAAAAAAACAAACATTTTACCTGTACACATCATCGTATGAGTTTCCACGTACAAAAACTCCTTCGTGACTTACATCGGCGTGGACGTCAATCACGAAATCCAACTGTAATGTCTGAAAGTTAATAAGAAGCTTTTGGAACTTTAACATAAAATAAACTACTAGCACGCTTGTATCAGAATATCAGAAGTAAGCTGCTGATACCTTCTCAGAGACAAGTTTTTTGACGTGCTCGTTGGCTGCAATTAAGGGTGGATGCGCGAAAGTAGTAGCTCTGTTCCAACACCGGTTGAAGTCGGATCCAAGAAGATCTGATCGTTGATTACCCAAAAACACGCTATCTGGATTCAACATCGGTATCACCTATAAAATTTTAAATTGAATTTTCTTTTATTTATTAATAACTAGAACCACCTAAGGTGGACAAAAAATATTAACACAAATGAACATATTGCCCAAATTACGTACAGATTTTTTTGACAGTCTTACATAAAATTAATTAAATTTTTATCTGGTTATACGAGAAACTGAAAAGAAACTTCACAATTTTATTTATTTACAAAATTATGTGTATATTACCTGCACGATTACAGAGTTACGTAGAGCACACGCCTTCTCTGAAGTGCTAACCATGTAATCTAAAAATCCTGAAAAATTAACAGTGTTTTGAACAATATAACATAAACATCAATCATAAAACATCGATAGGTACATTTGTTAGCAGTTTAACCTTGACACATGAAAGATGTCGGTGGTTCGCCTCCGTGGGCTCTTGCTATAATTAAAACAACTCTTTTCTTATTATCATTACTTCTCGTTTTAATCGTCGGTTCATCGTGAATCTCTTTTTCGTGAAATGAAAAATCCCCAATCGTTAGAAGGTCAATTTGACGTTTTTGCTGAAAATTGTATAGAAATAGTAAGTAAGTAAGTAGATTTTGTTATTATAAACAAGTGTAATAATACTTAATGATTAAATTTATATATACGTTCAATTATAAAAATCTTTGTTTCATTTCAAAAAATATAATCCGAACGCTTCATTAATCCTAATAGTGTATAAATTTTGGGTGTTCGGATTATCGAGGCCCTACTGTAGTATTTTATAATAATTATATAATAAAACCTTTACTGAACCTAAAATTATTTGGCTATTATAAAACATGTAAATCACAGTTTAAAGGGTTTAAAGTTAGTTTAAACAGTTTAAAGTGGCCCTATAGTCGCGGTCACGTAAATATATACGGTCTCATATATACAATAAGTAGGTAAATTTTAAAAAACTCACTGTACTTTGGGCAATAGATTCCCTCTTCGCAAAAGACTGTGCACGTTTCTCCCAAAGAGCTAAATACTTCTGTAACCTGGAGTAAGAATAGGGTGCTGCTGCAGAAAACTGATACACATCTTCCTCACGGTCGAATCCGAATGCAAGACTTAATATCCTTCGGCCTCGATGAGCAATTGAACGATGATAAAACAACAAACGCTTCGGTATTCTTTGCCTGAAATTATACTCTGGTTATAAATTATTTCCAACTCCTATATTTTTATATTGTAAACTTTAATTACTTACGTAAAAATACGTAATCAATTTCATTAGTAAGAGGTAGTTCTAAAATGAAAAGTTATTACATAACAAAATTACCCTAAGAATATGGACTGTTATAATTTCGCGTATCCGACAACAAATATAAAGTTCGACAAACAGGCTGATCGCTTACTTGATGGTAGCTACCAATATATAAAAAGTTACTCTATGGTAGCTACCGTTGCCTATAACTCAAGCAACGCCACAGGTGCTGCAAGTGCGCTGCCGACCTTACTTGGATTAAGAATAACGGATTAGGAAAAAATAGGCAAATTGGCATTGGCATCTGGCATCCCTTACTCACTCACAGGAATACAATAGCAACATGCTGTTATTTTACGGTGGTCTTCTGTAAGTACTGCTTCCAGATGGACTGACCAAGTGACTATGAAACATATTGAGCTATGTCCCTACCTAAATTAATGAAAACTAAGCATATTAAGATTCCTTAAGCATGCACGCTACATTATCTCAGTGTATAGCTTGCGATTAAGCCTTTTTAAGCCTTTTTTTAGCCTTGACTAATTTGCTAACCGGGGTAATAGCTTCGAAATAATATAGATACTCTTCACTGGGTAATAGGTATCTAATAGCCTCTATTGTCGCCAGTGATATAGACTAAGCGTTTTGCAATAAATGTTGAAAAATTTAAATGCCTTTTTACAATAAAATAGAATAAGATTTTATTTGTAGCAAAGAACATTTAAAACATACATAAGTGACATAAAGAGAGACAAACACAAAAGTTCTCTGCCACAAACTTTTTATTATTTTATTTAAACTTAATTTTTATTAAGCTTAAATAAAAATCAAACGTTAATATCCTTTTAGAAATCCTTCATTACTTGAAGGATGATCACAATTTGTGTTAGGTACTTAAAGGATCGCTTCGCCACTTTGAATAATGTGCCAGGCAATCAAGGTGTCTACTACGTCCTAGATAACGCGGCACGTGACGGTTCCACGCACGGAAATTATTCGCATTAACTCACTAAGGAAATTCACCTGGAGCTTCTGTATTGAGCTTAATTTGTTTACTCGTGTCTTACCATTTATGCCGAGACGTTGACCGCACCAGTATTGTCATGTCGTCATTGTACAGCGTTCTGTCTTTGCCGAAGTTAACTATATTAAATATCACCCTCTGTAAACGCCGAGAAACAGAGCTACACATTCCATATTAAGGGGCTAGGATAAGGAGGTTTAAGATAGAGGAATGGGCCATGCCTTACTTATTCATCAAAAACCGTGATTTTATAAAAGACTAGCTGTTGCACTATCAACGAGCCACATAGGCTTTCTAATGTACTTTCTATAAGTGAAATAATTTAAAAATCGATCCAGTAGTTTTTGAGTTTGCTCATTACAAGCAATAATACAAAAATACAAATCTTCTCTCTTCATATTAATATAGACGATCGTTATTCTCGCTAGACGGGTTGCCCAGTTTATAACTCCTTGGTGTAAAAAACTAAAAGGAGTCTATACCATGACATGAGCCCTTAGCTTGCAACCTAAGACCACTATAAAACACTTCAGATCCTGTTGTGGGTTCCCACAATACACCACACCACATTTTGGTTACTTGTATCATTCTGAACTGAAAATAATTATGATGTTTTTATTCTGGAGATTTGTTCTTATAATTGAAGACGTGAGTGGATGAAGGTGATAAGTCCAATTTTGAATAAATCGAGGTTAAAGTTTTACTTTTAATTTTTAATATAAGTCGCCAAGGAACTGATTTTTGTACTAAATTATGATGCAAAGTTGTGTAAACAACCTAAAATATTGATGGTGTGATAGCAATTAAACACTTGTATTATTTTTTAAAATAAAAAATGAACATAGGTCCTTCTTCCTTTTTAAAATTAACTGTAAATAACAACTTTTCATCCACCACGTCTTCAATTGTTGCTGTTTTTTTTATGCATTTTTTTTTCTAGTAATTTTTACGATAATTTCTCTGGGGATTATTTTTAATAATTGTCACTGTTACTTCAACATTTACATTTACTTTTTTATTACATAGTACTACTTTTATTATATTTTTGAGTTATTAGAAATAGTATTAAGTAATAAGAATTACCTAGTATTAATATGTTAGCAATTAAAAGAATATGGAGATCTTCAATTACTTACTTGATCCTGTTTGACGTTTTCCACTGTAAAATTGAACCAAAACCTGGACCTAGGTCTACACGTGTCAGGTCTTATAAAGAGATCGTATTCCAGTTCCGTTATATGATCAGCTCTTCCCAAGTTACCGCACTCAAACGCCGCATCAAAACAGAGATGACCACGCTTGGCTTTCCCACTATGACCTGGTGGACGCACTATTAACCTGTTCAGATTACCAAGACCACCTTCTCCATCGCTTTCTTCACTATCTAAAATCACAAATTAAATAAATAATTAAATTTTACTAAGATATTTGATAAGTTAATTAGTTTTAATATAAAAAAAAACCATTAATATCTCTGTTGTAAATGGTCGTATGCTCGAGATTGTCAGGGTAGGTGCACATGGTAAATACTGCTCGGAATCCCGACACCAGCCTACTGTTAGTACGATGCACATGCACGAACATTGCACATGCACACACAACCAGTTCTATGTAATAGATTGGTGTGAAGATTGACGGCATTACCTCAGCGATAAGTGTAAGGACTGTTTAAATTCAAACACGCCATATTCAATAGTCTCATTCGGTAGACGATTGAATGTAGCTGAATTGAAATTTATTTACTTCTATTTCACATCGCATTAAGTTCAAAATTGATATTTTTCACTAAATTTAGTTACTTCATTAGTTAAAACCAATGTCGGGAAATAGTCACTAAGTAGGTACGCACACTATATAAATCTAGGATTATGATTTAAATATTAAAATTAATAAAAAGTTCAAAGATATTAAAAATATTGCTTAATGTTAAAATGTTGTAAAGAAAGGTATCATAACTTTACGTAATGAATTATCCACTTATTGAGTTTTATCAGTTATTTGGGAGAGTTTTATAATACATGTTAATTAAAATTTAATAAATGCGGTAAGTAAGTCGGTAGGATTAAGTATAGAGGATTGGGTAGGGATAGGGCTTGGTATAAGTGGTTTATATAAGTATTTATTTATGTATTAGGTAGTTTTTGCTCGACACCTAAGCTTCCTTCGTGTATTGCAATTCGCAAACTACTTACTTCCAATGCAAGATTATCACGCAAGCCAACTGTTAAATCTAGAGTTGTGCCAAATAAGACCAACAAGTATAATGTCATAATTGTAAACAGTTTATCTATTTACATAATTTTACATTTATATACATAATTGTAAAATCTATATACTAATATATAAAGCGAAGAGTTTGTTTGTTTGTTTGGTTAAATGCGTTATTCTCAGGAACTACCTACTAGGTTCGAATTTAAAAATTCTTTTTGTGTTTGATAGTCCATTAATCGAAGCAGGCTTTAGATTTGAGTCAACTCTATCGCCATCTGTCAGTGAATAGTGACATTAAATATAATACTGGCAGACTGCAGTGACAAAAAGTCTTATTTTCAACCCATCAGATGGCGCAAATAGCAAACAAGCAACGCCACAGGTGTTGCGAGAGCGCTACCGACTACCGACTAGGATTAAGCATAAAGGATTGATTTAATATATATTTAATCATATTTGATATTTATATTGGCTCGTAATAGTGACCCTCCTCCTGCTTTGTGCGGGTGCTATTTTTTTTTCTGAAAATTATAAACACAAACCTTCGTCGTTTCACACTTTTTTCATTAGTCATTCCATCCAACTATATCCAAATCCTTTGGGTGTTTTAGAAGAAGTTAGCGCAGGAACAGACAGAAGCGGACAGCGACTTTATTTCATAGTTAGATTATTGAACCAAACTTTCATTAATTTGTTTTTAAATGATTCCTTTCATATGTTGTTTTCATCACAAAAAAAAAATATTTGCAAAATCATATAAGTAATTAAATGAACCAACATTTTTCTATAACATGAACATTGAAGTATAAGCATTGTTTTCTCGAAATTAGCTTTACCATTTTAATTAACTTAATTAATGAAGTCTTGGCTTTTTTTATCAGTTACTTGAATAATGATAATGATGTATTTTATTTTAATTGTCTTGAATGAATCATTTTCCTAGTTTAGAGTGGGATATTAGAGGTATTGGGATATTAGAGTGGGATATCAATATCCTATCTTTCCTGTTCTTATTCTTTCCCCTCTTTCATAGATTCCATTGTTCTATTGATCGTATCCTATTCTTTACTCTCTCTACCTCCAATAGTTTCAATTTTCCATAATATCTCGTCTTGTTGATATAGTGTATCAACAAGACGAGATATTATGGAAAATAGCTATAGGAACAATTGCCAAGCCACATATGGTTCGGTTAACCATCTTAACACCTGTTTATTATTGTTAATCACTGTTAGTTAATTGTGATTAATCAAAGGCCGTTGATAAGAAAATTATTAAAATTAACTGGCTATTAAATCCTTTATTACAGGTTATGATTCTGGTTAGCTTACCTGACATATTTCTTAAAGAGCTTTATTTCTGCAAAACACTTTTTGTTACTACAAAAACGGTTGGGTTTCTTTACACATAATATGTAATCTAAAAGTCACTTCACATGAAACTACACTTGTGATAATCATTTCAAGATTTTTTTACATAATGAAAATTTCTTTTAAAACACTTTTGTCTGTTTATTTTATTGTTCAATTTGTTGCTATGGCGTGTCGTAATGCGGCATTCCATGCTGTAATGTTTTTTATTAAAAATCATAACTGTACACAAAAAAAAAGTTGTTGGCCGTAACTAAGCAACCGTAGTTGCTACGACAACGACGCACTTCGTCTCGTAGCATCGTAGCGTTGCTACGGAAAGTGCATCATACTACGACTTCCGAAGCTGGCTTTTTATAATGAGATAACTTAAAACTACCTTTTACTCCACACCACGTTGCTAATTTCAAGGCCCGGTAAATTCGCCGGTCCGGCGTAGTGGGAACTAGTCTTATACTAGTTTATATGAAGCCAGTGCGTTGGCGCCAGCCCTTGTTGTTTAGACGAGGTGAAGTCCTCTTGGATTTTTTCTTGTGGTGTGCACACGTTCATTAACAAAAAATGAATTCAGGACTGGTGCGATGGGTCTACACGTGTCGGCAATGGTGACGCGGGGGCTTCGGGGCACGCGGGTGAAAGTCACTGGCTTGAAAAATAGATGGGCGCTCTATACACGCCAGCATTAGCAGCCAGCGCTGGCTTGGCTTGAAAAACTGTTTATACGAGGCCAAAACTGCCAGTCTCACTGGACGCCAGCGTTGGCTTCGTGTAAATCATACTTTAAGGGAAAATACCGCCCATCGTGAGGTCCCCCGTAATTGCCGGCGTATCTCCACTTTCACTAAGCCGAGGTTTCGACAGGGAGCGCAGTCCGTTCCGCGCTGTAAACAAAATGGAGCGCAGTCCTTTTTGTAAGTACCCTATGTTCTTTTCTGTATATCCCTGAGAACGTGTATGCAAAATTTCATGATATTCGTTGGAATAGTTAAGGCGTGAAAGCGTCACAAACAAACTCACTTTCGCATTAATAGTAATAGGATAATTGTATCATATTATACATATAATAAAATATGAAAGTTAAATCGAGGGATATATAATTTAAAACTTAAATGCTCATAAAATTTATTTTAATAACATAACTTTTTCCTTCTCATAATATGTATTGGCCATAAACTTAGTCTATTCACATATGTTTGCTATCTCCTATTATTTTACGTTACCTAGGTCATAAAAATAGTTTTAGAACTTTTGCCTGTTTTTCTGTGCTTTTATTTATGCACGCTAATCTTAGAAACAGATTTGAATGAAATTTGGCACATATATAGCTTATTAGCTGGATTAAAATATACGACTTTTTATCCTGGAAAAATATTAGGTTCACTTAGCATTTTCAAGTTTAAAATAAAACAATTCATTATGAACATTGTCGTTTATTCAATAAAATATCATTATATAATATTAATAACCTGGTATTATGATTTTTGGCATCACAAAGCCGAACAAAGCTCAAAGTAATTGTCTTTAACTGTGTCTCCACAAACAGAACATCTTTAGCGATATTTACACATATACCCTAAATACATATATATATATTATAACATATTTGTCGCTTAAACACGATCAGTGAATAATAGTGACATTATAGCCACGTAATAATGTTATTCGATACAGAAATAATCTGCTAAACATCGCGGTACTCAAAACTGAGGCTTCTAATGACCCTGAAAACTTTATTCTGTGTATATCAATTAACTATTTCTTATTGTAGTCAATTAAATTAATTTACTATTATATATATATATATATATATATATATATATATATATATATAATATGTGAACTTCAAAAATAATGCCAGCTTAATCCCCAATTAACTTGTTGTATAATATTTTTTAATCAATAATAAAATAGAGAAATTATTTTCACAATAAAACATTTAGTTTCTATGAAAATTTTGAACACTGAAAAATCTTTCAAGAATTTGATTCAAAAATTTTTTAAGAAGCAAAAACTGCGATTTATGAACATGTATAAATTATAGAAATCAAGTGTAAAACGATGAAATATTTTTTTATAAAAAATAATAAGTTTAATGTAGGTATAATATCAATGCGTGTACTTATAAAAATAAAATAAAATATTACAAAAAAAAATAACAACTTTTTTGTAGACTTAAAAAGAATTCATATTATTCATCTGAAATAGTTTATTTAAAAAAAAAGTATAGTACAAAATTTGTAAATTAAATTGTTTAAGATCATAAGTTACATAGAATGCATATTGCATACATATAATATAGCAAGTAGCAGAAAATAAAATCAGTGTGGTATCTCTAAGCTCATCTGTTTTACAAATTGTTACAATTTTACTTTTCTGAAGAAAAAAAAAATGTCTCACATATTCGGATAAGTACCACCATTAAATTAGTATAGTAATTGAAATATTACAAGGTTGTTTGCTTCTAGTTTGTGTACTATTTAGATATGATTTTAATACTTTAAATATAATAAACATACACAATCTAAGTAGATTAAGTTAGAAAAGGAAAGGTACTTTTTTGTGACTTGAATTTAATAGTGAGTGCACTACTAATTAAGCTATTTTTAAAATACCATACAAGACTTTTGTCATAATGATAAATATTAATAGTCATAATAATTAATTCTCTATGATTTACTATGGTTTATCAAATGTTTTTCATTTATTTATTTAATCGTATTAAAAACTGAAATTAATCGTATTAATTTTATAGTTCCTATATAAATGTAGTTACGTTTTAATTTAAATGACAGTGAATAATTTTTACAGGGCATACTGCGTTCCGCATGAATACACCAGGCAACCCGTCTGGTGACAGTAACCATTCCCTTGAAGAATTTTAACAAAGAAATAACGGCATTTTTTATAATTGTTTTATCGTGAAGGAGTAATGATGCATCACGATATTGTCCCTTCTTCTGATAGTAGTCTTGTTTCGTTTCTGATAGTAGCCAAGTAAATGGGCTTTATTTGTGTTTATAGTTACTAACAAACGGTCGCATCAAACTTTAACAAAAAGGATATAGAGAAGAAACGTCTGGAATAATCAAAAGAATTTAATTAGAAAAATTAAAGCATAAATTAATTTAAAACTAACATAATAATTATATGAGCAATTTATGTTTTATAAAATACATATTATAAAATAAAGTACCTAGCTGTTCACTTCTGTCTGTTTCTCCACTAACTACTTCTAAACCATCCAACGGATTTTGATGCGGTTTTCTCTAATGGAAAGAACGATAAACGGGGAAGGTTTGTGTATATAATTTGTAAGAAGAAAATACATGCGCGCGAAGCTGTTTGTAAATTAAATCTTTATTATGTTTATATGGAAAATTAAAATCTGGCGGTCATTGGGTTAAGTTTTTCATTTACTTCGTAGCATTGTATTATGCTACGCCATAATACATCGAAGTACTACAATTATGGAATTTGCGTCAACAAATGCCAAAGCGGCACATAAAAAGTACGCCTAAAACGGAATCATGGCGGAGTCTTGCCTTTGCGCGTCAATGGTAAAAGGTAGTAAGGACCAAGTTCTATTATTCATTTTAAACTCCAATGTGTTGACGTAAAGTCACATTTTCTTTAAATGACAGATGTTTGTTGGTTTTAAATGACAGACGACAGAGTTCATGCTCTACGCATATGTCAATTTTAAATGTTTCATAAAGTTCGTAGTGTTTTTCGTAGTGTACAATGAAATTTGAATTATATTAAAAAGCACTTAAAGTACAAAAAAATCACTTATCGCGCGCAAAGAAGTTTCACTTCAAAAGCTATTCAGCAATTTCTAGTTTCCAGTTTATTCAGCAAAAACGACGTCTTTTTTTGTTTCAAATAATGACTAGGAAATTCAATTAATTATTGTACAGATACGAAACGTTTCAGTCGGGCGTTAAAAAAATGTGCGATTGTTAAAACAACGCGGGCGAGTTGTCTTTTTATAAAAAAAAATACACAAAATTTATATAAAACTGTTGTATAAAACTTTCCTGATTAACATATTATGTAGGTATAACAATTTGGAGATATTTATCATTAAATTTTATATGTTACTTTTTATTTCTCAATCATTTATTTATATCTTATATTATTGGAATACACAAGCGATGTTTATAAACAGCAATAAATATTTATTACACCGCGATCCGGAATTCTCCTAATTAAAGATTACAAAATCTTTATACACATTGATACTAAAATTATTGTTCTACAATTTCTTTAACTAACATTTACTTGACTAGATTGATAGTATTTATATGTATTTTTTTCCACAATTTTCTTAATGAATAATAATATATAATTAGACATTAAAGAGAAAAACAGTATTAGGAATAAATAAAGTACTCAAAATTAATTATTAAAATTATTTCATTTAATTTAACATTGGTGTAAACAAAAACTCATTAGAGTTTTACCGCACACCATGTTCCGATTACAAAATAATTAAGTATACCTTCTTTTGACGCTAATACGAGTTTATTATAAAAAAAAACTCTAATTTTGAGTATTTCATTTAAATTATACCTTTAACTACAGATTTTTGCTTTGTAAATAATAAATATCAATCGTCTTTTTGTACGTAAAATAAATATTTTACACTATAGTTATGCTAAATAAAATTTAAAAAAAAATTAAGTATAACAAATATTTCTTATAAAAAAGAAGCATCTCTTTATACCCGTACATTTTTGTGCTGTTCAATTATTATAACTCGGTGGAAACATTTCCACAAGCACAAATTTTATCACACGTGCGAGCACAAAGCTATGACGTCATTCGACTGTATGAATTTCTGTTCCTTGCCGTTGCTTGCTTCGTATCACGCTTGTACATCGCCATCGGTGTAGTGAGACGGTCCTTCGACAGAACAGACAGAATCTTCGGGCGTTCTAGATGCGTCACCCACTTCGCTAGGTTCAACAGCGCTGGTACTACCGCCCGCTTTGCCTTTGCCTCCGCGACGCGCTTGCAAAGCCTGCACACATAGATTCAATTAAAAATATATAAGAGTTGAGCCAAAAACGAGTACTCGTCATTGAAACCTGTCGATTGATTGTATGTGTCTTGTATTAAACTGTTCTAATCACAGACCGAGTTATTAATTTGGCTCATTATTTTTATAATACCCGCAAATTGCTAATGTTCAAGAACCTTGTCACATTAACAGCCACGTGACGTCATCCGCAACTAAAAACTAGCTGGCCAGGGCCCATACTCCCGTAGCCATGTGTGCTTTCTACAGTCGTTCACGCTACGCTATGCTAAGAGAAAACTTGGTGATTGGTTATTTTAACGTCAAAATAAAATTTTAACCAATCACAAGGATTTCTCTTAACGTAGCGTAGCGTAAACGACTTTATAAAGCACACTTGGCTAGGCCCCCTGTGTTGCTAACGATACTGAATGTGTCACAAGATTACGTCGTATTAAAATGGTGTTAAAATCGTATTAATGGTACGAGTAATTTAAAAAATCAACAAGTTTCATTTAATAGTTCTAACTACTAACGGAGTATGCGGTATCCAGCCAAGGATCGAAGCTGTGTAATTGTATGTGCCATTGAAGTAAGAAATTAAATCATAATTACATAGGGGTGTTTACTTGTTATTATACAGGTTGTCCTGAAACTAGGTGCGATAGGCTAGCTAGGTTATAGCAGCCCTGGCAAAAATAAAATATCTTGTTTAAGAGATAATATATATTTTTAAAAATTGGATGAGAAAGCACCCTATACATCTTTTGGTATTGTAATCACACATTTCCCAATGTTACCGTTAGCAAGTGTTGTACAATTTTGAAACCTTAATTAAATGAATCATTTTTTTTAATAACTTGCCAATGGTATTAGGTATGTTGTATTTTAAAAGAAGAAGTATCAAAATTGGCTAACAAAAGATTCATGATTTGTTAGCAAGTGTTGTACAATTTTGAAAATGAGTTATTTTAAATAACTTGCCAATGGTAGTAGGTTTGGCTTTTTTTTAAAAGACGAAGTATCAAAATTGGCTGACAAAAGATTCAAACGTAGGTAATTTTTTTTTTTTCGAAATTGTCAATGTCAATTATTGAATTTACGACTGCAATCAATAGAGTAGAGATAACACACTACTCAAAGATCACAGTCTATGTGACATCTCTATTATCTCTCATAATCAAGTGACCTGGATTTATTTTATTTTCGCCAGAGCTGGTATAACCTAGCTTATAACCCCGTGCCCGCTTGACATTGAGTTTCGGGACACCCTTTATATTTAATTAAAGCAATTTTTACACAGTGAGCGTTTGACTGCCTTCACGATAGATGCAGTTCGTATCTTTTTCTTTTCTTGCGAAGATTTTAAATTATAATCACTTGCTTTAACGGCAAAGGTAAACATTTTTGTAATAATTTTGTTAATACCTACATATCAGTCTTACAGTAAACTAAATATTGTTTGGACTGCTTTGCAGTGGAGAGTAATACTTGTATGTGACATGCGAGCCATACTTGATCTAGACTATCGTCCAAACGGCATGATCCAATTGGCTTAGGTAGGTACTTGTCATGCAAAATGACAACCATCGTATCATGCCGATTGGACGATAGGCTTGATCGTGTATGGCTAGCATTACATATAGGCTAATACTGATACATATGTTTCAAATTGACCGCTCTTATTGCAGCTTAACACCCAATGGACACAAAGCGAACATCTGAAACATTGCAGAGAGAGAGAGAGAGAGAGAGAGAGAGAGAGAGGTTGCTTGCGGTGGTTTGCAGGTGTTTGTGTGTGTGAGGGGTCGAACTGCTGTTTTGGTCTCGGGAGTAAAGTCACTTCACGGTACAGGGTTACCAACAACCACGGGAGACATGCGGGAGCTTCTTTCAATACTTCATGCTATAAATTTCACACCTCTTACCTTTTCGCGGCTGCCCTTTTTCTAAAGTTGGTGTGGGATGGAAGATGAAACATCGAATTAATGTGTATGAAGATAGTACACCGATACAGAAGGGTTGAAAGTTAATCCTAAATATTCTCTCATATCAATTTGTTAAAACTAAGGTCATCTAAAGTAATTTTGTTTAAAATGGGAACACAAATGGGGCACCGAACTAAGGTAGATGAGGAACATCAAAATCTAAACCAATTGAATGCAACACTAGACATAAACTAAACAGTTTTTGGAAGAAAAAGAGTAAAGATAGGTTTTAAATGCATAAATAATCTACTTATACCAAATGGGCTATACAAAAGTTACCTAATTAAGAATAAATTGGAATAAACCATAAGATCTATGGAATATCATTAGCTGTCATATATGAAATTGTTAATTGAATTCGTTATTAAAACAAATGAATAAATTTAATACAATTTCATTTAATTAAATGTGTTGGTATTCTTTTGAATACTGTGATAAAAGATGTGTTCGTATCACAGACTTCATATACAATAGTAAACAATAGACCCTTATACTCGTAATCATAAGGGCGGTGATATTATCATAGCAAATATCACACTTTAAAAACTATATACCTACTACTTAACTATGCAATTAACTTTTTCTTTGTATGTGAATGTTGTGGGATTATTTTAACACAAGGGAGAATGCCCACAAAATGCCTGTAATGGACAGAAATGACCGACAGACCTAAATTCTATTATTTAAAATAAAATATTTTTTAAATAATGCTTACGTCTTATACAGACTAGCAATATTTATTACTTTCAAAAATAATAGAATGGGATTCAAAACTGACAATATGTTACGTCTGCTATTGTTCGAATTCTGTGATTTGCTTCTTTTTTTTTTTAAGTATATTTTAATGAATTAATGTTTTATAAATCATGATGATGTTAATAAAGCTTTTTTAAAAATTAACAATCAAAGATAATGAAATAGTTTTAATATACCTGCAGCGAGAACCGTCTGTGGGGCGGTTTCCGGCCTCCCCTCCGCTTGCTGATGTGAGGATTGTCCCTCCGCAGCGTCTTGTTACGCAAGATCTCTAACTGCACGTAGAGCCTCTTCAATTCCGCTCTGACTTCTTCCGAAGTCGGCTCCTCTTCACCCTCGACTCCGAAACCTTCGGCTGGACCACGTCGTGATACCTGAAGAATATTTTTATTCCCAGCTAAACTAAGGAAACTTTATAGGTTCAAGTGTCGACTCAAGGATCTTAGTCTCCATTCCTGGCTACGGTAACTTAGGAAACAAACTGCGTAATTTTGAGGTAATTGTGATTTGAAATTAATTCTTGGACGGTAAAATCGCTGTCCGCTTCTGTCTATTTCCTCGCTAAATTTTTCTAAACCACCCTACAGATTTTGTTACGGTTTTCACTAAAAGAGCGATAAACGAGGAAGGTTTGTGTACATAATTTGCAGAATGAAAAAATTATCCGTGCGAATCCGGGGTCTCTAGTGAGATATTATGAGAGCTTTTTTTGGAACAAAATTGAGTGAATTTTTAAGACCTCTTGAGCGAGTGATCTGGCGCGGTAACCGTGCCAGAGTCGAGGCGCAATGGCACATGCAACTGCCACTCCCGAAGAGAGATGCGCTCGCGCTGTGGCAGCCAGCGGTGACCGCTCGGGTGCAACACCCATTAGCGCCGCTGCCCGCCACGCTCCGCCACAGACACCTTCGCAACAGAGCGCTGTAGCCAATAGTCCGCGCTCCTGAAAACAACATAAGTCGCGTGTTAGTATAGTTGACTTGTTGCTATAAGAGCCAATATATGAGCCATATTTAGACGTATACATTAAGCAGTCCCTGGTTCTGCTACAATATAGGACTCGCGTCCCTTTGCGTCTCTAACGGAAGACCAGCTCAAGTTTTTACAACCTGCATTATGCTGAGTTAGAGTCGGTATGTGGAAGGACGTTTGTGTTTGTCTTTTTATGTGTTATATGTATGTTTTTATATGTCCTTTGTTGCAAATAAAATGTATTCTTATTCTAAACGTGTTTGTGACAAGATTGTTCTGGGTTTCAAGTCAATAAATTCAATTTAAAAACAGAATATTCAGTCACCAATCTTCGACTATCTTCTGTGGTTATCTCGACAGCAGTCCCATTATTGCTTGTGTACATTGACGACGATATCACAACCTACTTAAATGTACTGTCTCCCAACTTTTACCATAAAGATAGTTAATTCATACATACTATAATAAAATCGTAAACGAGCCGTGTCTGAACATTAAATATTTAAAAAAAAAATACCTACCTTACCTGTACTTATGTTACCGAGGTAAAAACAATAGTATTTAGAATTTTCGTTTGTTTATCTATTTGTCTGTGCACGTTAATCTCAGAAACGGCTTAACCGATGTGAACTAATTATTACCTGTTTTAAAGTATTGGATACTTTTATACTGGAAAAATGTTAGGTTCCTGTGGGATTTTCAAAAAACGAATTTCAGCGCGTACGAAGTCGCAGGCACAGCTAATTCATAATATAATAGTGTCACCTGAAAGGGCACGTTGGCATTTCTAGCAGCATAGGCGATTCTCGCCCCCGCGACAAGTAGGAGCAGTTCTGCAGCAGCTGTGACGTGGTGCCAGGCGGAGCGCGCGCAGCCTTCCTCTGTGTCCGCGTCTCCCTCGCACGCCGTGGTCGCAGTGAACGCGGCCAAATAACACGCCGCACCAGACACCATCGCCCCCACTATACGAAGCACCTGCAATATTTCAACCAAATAATTAAAATTTTCTCTAAAAGGAGATTTCCGTTTGCCCATGAAAGCCTGGGCCATGGAACCGACAAATTTTTCCAAGCCGAGAATTTTAAAAGTAGACCTACATGTCTACTTTTAAAATTCAACGAAAAATCTATGACCGTGTTGGTTTATTTGAAACCGTACAAGTTTGGTAGCTATCATAAAGTAGATCGTCTGCCTGTCTGACAACTTTTACATTTAAAAAAACCAATTTTCACATTATATACTACTCGCAAATGCTTTCACTTTGACATGATATTTCCACAATAGTCTTCTGCAACAGCTAAGTACGTCCCGTGTAATTAGCTAGTAGATATTAATTTTCTCTTCGTGATATGTTTTTTACAGAATTTAACGTTTTTTTTTTACCTCCGAATCTCTAGGAGTCCAACGGTGTGCCTTCCTCGTACGAAACTCAGCCAAAAGCACCCATAACCGCAACACCACCGAACCGTAGCACGCAACAAAACCGAGCTCACGGAACCACGCCCCCAGTATACATCGCCATCTTGCTACAGATATGTATTGAGATGCTGCCTGAAATATATAAAATTCAAATATTATACCAGGAATTCAATTTCTTTAGGTATACAAGACTCTAAGGCCTCTTAACCGGGGACATTATGATAGCATAATCCTTATACATATTATAAAACAAAGTCCTCCGTGGCGTCTGTCTGTCTGTCAGTCTGTTCGCGATAAACTCAAAAACTACTGCACCGATTTTAATGCGGTTTTCACTAATGGATAGAGGGATAATGAGGGAAGGTTTTTGCGAAAAAAAAAATGCACCTCGGGCGAAGCCGGGAGCGGGACAGCTAGTTTAATATAAGAGAAAAAGATCTTTTTACATTGACATTATACTATGTATATAGTCATATTATAAAATAAAGTCGCTGTCCGCCTGTGTCTCTTTCTTTGCTATTTCTAAACTACCTTACGAATTTTGATACAGTTTTCACTAAAGGAAAACTCTTTCCTTCGGTCAATCGATAAACGCGGAAGGAACACATTAGAGAAGTGTTTTCGAATTCAAAATTAATCAATGCTAATGCAAAAAAACCAATAATTTTACTCGAAGTTAAAATCTAAACTAAGAATACCGATTCAAGACTAAACTAACGCCCAATTTTGATAAAATTCGTAACAAGCTACTTAATTAGAGTTCTGAAGAAGTATGTAAGCTACTTTTTAAAAAATATTTTACATGAATGACAATACTAGTAATAACATACCTCTTAAGTAATAACGTTTTTAATGAAAGAGAAATAACGTGAAAATTGTCATTTAAAATTTTGGATAGATACAAATAAAAAAAGTTTTCCAGTACTTCTGAAATAAGACCACAATTAAGTGAGTGATAGAACTTTTTAATATAATGTGTTTTGGGGGATAAATTGTTCCTGCTTTAAAATCTAGTTGAAATAAATGGAATAAAACCTTAACCTTCAACTTTCAAAACCACCAGTATAGTAACCAGTACAGGTCTTTCGTGATAGAAAGAGGTTTGTAAGAAATTGTAAACAAGAAGTGTCTCTGTTATCTTTATTATTACAACATGCACCCCCAAGCGATCACAATATCTCAGAAGTATTGATAAATAAAATCTTTATCAGTTGACAGTTATTTTGAAGTGCCTCAAAACAAATTTCTAAAAAAATATTACATAAGAACTGTCGAATGATAACGATTTCGTGAGAGATGCAAAAAACAGTCACAGATTACCTTATCGATATCTTATTCCGAGAGGTTTATGTGAATTAAGTATTTGAACAAACACAAGTAAACAAGAAACTTCAAAAACCTGAGTTCTTTCTCTGATACTCGTATTCTGATAGATGAGTATTATTTTTATTCCACTTGATTACGAAAAATTTGTTTTTCTATAGAAAAATTAATATAAATTAAATTTATGAATGATTTTAATATTCGTATAAGTACAGATATAAAGAAAGAACGTTTTATATCAATAACTGTAAAGTAATACATTTCTAAAAAGAAAACTTCGAACAGATTTTAAGCTCCAATATGAAATAATGCCTAAAGCAATAAAAACAAAAATAAGTAAAGAAAAAAATTACAAATATGGAATAAAGGACAGGTTTATCGAATCATATACCATATCGATATGAATATATCATCGAAATAATATATCTTTGCAAAGTTCGCTGGAATATATGAATTATAGAGAAAAATCGTAACTTTTTCGTTCTATGAATAAAAACCTAAATATCAAATTTATTTATTTTGTTTTTATAACCTTCGAAAACTTTTTCGCTATTTAATTTCCACTAAATCTCACCTTAATCTCACACTAGAGGTAAAAATTTAAGAAAAAATAAGTACCTTCTATTCCTAGAGCTAAAACTACCGGGGTAGGTACTAGGTATTACTGAAATCGATTCGTGGTTTTCTCTTGATAGGCAACAGAGCCGTTCATACTTACTTTCGCATTTATAATATACTAGCGACCCGCTCCCGGTTTCACACGATGCAATTTTTTCTGCAAATTATGTACACAAACCTACTTAGTTTGCACTCTTTCCATGATTGAAAACAATATCAAAATCCTTCGGGTGGTTATTTTAGAAGATGTTCGCGGAGAAACAGAGAGAAGCGGACATGGATTTTATTTCATAATATGTAGGTATAAGATAGAAGTACGAACTAGTATAATCAAATGTTAACCATATTATGATAACAACATAAGAACAATTACTTATACTTTTTTATATTGATTGATAAAAAACACAAAAGTAGCCACTGTAAAGGAAACTATTGACAGCAATAACATTGAAAAAAGATTCCCCTTTCTTTTAGTATAGGTCAATGAAGATTTATAATAACTCACCGAGGCATACATCAGCAGTGCGCCTAGGAGTATTACTTCTAGCACTGTCCACATTCCCATCGCCACCGCCTACAAGAAATTATTATAAACAAAACCCATTTTACAAAATCTTTCTACCATAAAATACCATAAGCTTTTGTGCTTTTGTATTTCGGTGCATGAGTTAAGAATTCGATCTTATTCTTATCCCTTAATCTGAGTTTGGAGCACACTTATCGTAATAACTCGGTATTATTTGAGTTTAATGGTGACATAGCTTCAACTATTCCACATCTAGATGTTGGAATACATTTAAGAATTTAAATTTCAGAGAAAGTATTATGTATACTCAATCAAATTTATAAATTGCAGCAATTCAATATCGACTCTTAGTACTTCCCAAATAATAATTATTGTCTATTCCATTACTACTAAACCACATCTGTTTCATTAATCTGAATGTTTGCTATATTGCGCTAATATTTTTATATACCTATTTATGCTCGTCCATATATTTTTCATCCTTATGTTTATATGTATTGTGTATTATGTTTTGTATATTTTGCTTCGTATATATTTATATTAGAAAATTAAATTTGTAAATTAGTAGATATGTAAATGTATTAAATTATTGTAATAAAACATCCGCGGAAGATCAGTCGTGAGCTACGTGGATCATTCTACGACAACATGCTGACCATTTTGGTACACTTCTAGGTTATTTATGTTTTCTAAATAATTTTTTTTTTTCTTGTCTTATGGTTGTACCAAATAAACATATTTTTATCTGACAATCGCCACTTAACGTCAAGTGAATCGTAAACCTTCCCAGCCAATCTTTATCAGAAAAAAAAACATACAAAACAATATTAACAAAATACACTTACTTTGCATTTTCTTTTTTTAAAAATTACTAATCCAGTGACAACGCATATAAGCATTCCAGCAAGATTGGCAGCAAACAAAGCGACCCGATACACTTCGCCGAGACACATAGCCGCGTTGTTTATTGTACAAGAAACGCAGGATAATTCGCCATACTCAGACAGATTCTCACTGGTCGACCAGCCGTCCCCATCTGGATGATAGTAACCCACACGACACTTACACCGATACTGAAATTTAACAAGATATACTGTAACAATTGAATTGGTCCAATGGAAACAATTAAATTGGACTTATTGCCGTGTGTTTAATTACCTGTAGCCTTTGGTCTCCAAATCCATTAGTAGGAAAAGCCTCACATTCTGTAGTGAGAGGGTCGCATAAAGGCGGCCCACCGAAATACTCATACATAGAAGATTCACACGGCAAAGATTCTATGCGCCGGAAAATTGCGGCCGCGGCTCGTAGAGGACCGGCGCCCTGAGCCGCCGAAACTCCTGCCCACCAGCCGCGGCCATCTTTGTCGCATGAAAACCAAGCATTGGACCACACAGCTGTCGTTTCGTTCCAACCCGAGGCCAAAGTCCTCCAGAATTGAGGCAAAGTGGCAGAATTATTGTGTTGGAAGATAATCATTCGTGATGACGCTGCTAAATAGAGAACACCGAGATGAAGTTGCGGAGCTCCAAGGGCTACGGCGTCTATAGGCGGATTGAGTTTGGTTCTAGCGACATTACGTGCAAGTTCTGTGGTGTGAGCTTCATCAGCTTTGTTCTGAACGATATACTTGCTGAGCGAAAGAGCAGAGAGCACCGCAGTAGCTTCATAGTCGCGCGCATTCTGGAAAATCATAATTAATATCACGGTTATCAATAATTTATATCAATAATTTATCAAACTGATGTATTTGAAGCAGTGACTCCTTTGCAAGAACCAAAGAAAATATCCCTCGTGGTCCATCAAGATACTTTGCAAAAAAATCCAGAAGAAAGTCAAGATATCGGGGAGCTGGGCAAATTTCAGAAAGAAGAACAACCCAAGCCCGCAGAGGAACCTCAGGTTGAAACAGAAAAACCTAATATATATTATAATAAATCTGAAGCCTTTTTGGAATGGATTTCTGAATTTCTGAAACGGATGGCCAACCTCCAGTAATAGAGAGGCATTTTAAGAAAAAGGCCAATTTTTAGGCTATTTACCAATACGCTACAGCCCTTAGGAGCAAAAAGAAAAAAAGTCAAAAGAAAGCCAAACGAAAAAAGCAGATATATGCTATGCATGCTTGTGTCAATTATAATTAAACATAGGATGAAATTGCAGCAGTTAGTTTGTAATGTATGTAGAGAAAGAAGAACAGGTGTTATAAAATGGAATTAAAAAAACATAGCGGTTAAATATTGTAAAGAAAAAGGCAATTTCGCTAAACTTGGGGCGGATTAAGCACGCTTCGCCTCTAATAACTTCAGGGAAGACCCGTAAAACAGAGTGTCGGTAGGGCAGGCGTAGGGCGGCGCGGCACGGGCCGCGTGTCGTAAAGTTGCCGCCTTCGAGTAAATGGCCCAGACTTAAAATTAATTTGCCGAAGTTCGACTTTTGAGGTCCTCACGCTCCGCGCCTTGCATTCCGCGTCACTTGGTGTAATTCACATTTTAATATCATTTCGGAACTTTCCTTCGAGCTTCATAAATGTATCGTTTTAATTAAGTAAGGCAGTTGTCCCACCGCCGACGATGAACGAGAATCGATTAGAGCTTGAAACTAGAAACGAGTTGGCGAGCAGTGAGAAAGCGAGTGTGTAGTTTCGATAGTTTTGTCGCTCGACTATAAGCGAGTGTTCTGTGCGACGGGCTATTACTCGCACCACTCGCTTAAAATATCTCTTTTTTCTTCCGTTTTTTCAGAATTACCGTTGCTTGTCTGAAACTAGACAACAGTGATAGTTCTAATAATTGTTCTGAATTCATAATATGTGCTTAAGACAAATATTGTCGCTCAGCGACGAACTAGTGGAGTGAGTCCGCACCGGCAGTCTAAACAATCAGCGATGTTCATACGGAATGTATATCTTATTGTACGTTTCTAGAGCGAGAAAATAGTCAATAGTTACTTAGTCGCTTCCTCGCCGGTGGTAGGACAACTGTCTAAGTACTTACCTACTTTTATTTCAGACATTTCTTAGGAATAATTTAAGTAAATGTGGTGTTGATTTGATTACTTTGGTTTGTTACTGCAAGTTGGCAGCATTATCTGAATGTATAGTAGATAGAGGTAATTAAAGATAATGAATAAGAAAATCAGCAACTACCAAGAATGGGTGGTATGGCATAGTTATCTATGTTATGCCAGCAATCATTGCCTTATCAGGTAATGGCTTGGAGAGTGAATTCACAATATAATCAAAACGGCTACTTACAGAGGGTATCAGCGGTGGGTTCTTCAATATGAAATTGTCGCAAATTGCAGTTGGTTCGGAGGAGGAGTCCCGTGGCGTGGGGAGGTCAGCGGCGGGCGCAGCCGCGGCGCAAGCGCATACTAGCGCCCACGCCGCCCACCGCGCCCGCATTGCTCACCTATCGCTCGCCAAA
Organism: Synanthedon myopaeformis; assembly: GCA_944738685.1. Classification (NCBI taxonomy): domain Eukaryota; kingdom Metazoa; phylum Arthropoda; class Insecta; order Lepidoptera; family Sesiidae; genus Synanthedon; species Synanthedon myopaeformis. The sequence continues at coordinate 2,974,373 of OX122915.1, forward strand.
TTCTAAAACAAAAAATAATATATGTTATAAAGAATATAAGGAAAGCCCACGGTCCACTTGTAGCCTAAAAACACAAGCAACAGCAGGAAGGATGCAACTGCGCTGCGTACCCGGCTGTTGTTACAGCATTTGTTTACAGATTGCTGGAAGAAGCTCATAAGGAACACCTCAGAACATAAGGCATCTCGACGATGTTCCAAACGACTATGTTCCCATAGATATAAATAAAATTTAAGTGTCTGTATGTAATGTCAAAAAACATTGTTTATACCGGTAATTATAACAAAAAATACGAAAAATAAATCTGTCTGTCTGTTTGTTCGGGCTAATCTCTGAAAAGAATGGACCGATTTTGACAGGACTATCGCTGGTAAATAGCGGATGTTATAACTAGTAACTTCATATTATATTGTAATCTGTGTCAAGGACCGCGCGCTCCCCACGCGCACGTCGCCAGCCAAGAGTGGCCAGGTTCAGCTGGTCCACAATAAAATTTCCTAATAGTTTTGAACAAAAGTAAGGTCAATTAGAACTATGCATTATGCAAGCTATTAAAAGCGCCTACACACGGCCCTAAAATTGGTGGCAATGTCGGAGCAGTAGTGGGGAGCCCCCTAGATCGCTCCCTTGATTACCTCATGTGTAGGCAAATCGTAAACATAATTAGAGGCGATCTAGGGGCGAATTAGGAGAGTCCTCCCCACCACTGCCCCGATATTGCCACCGATTTTAGGGCAGTGTGTAGGCGTTTTAGTATGTCTATTACCCCCTTTAATTCCCTTTAATATGTATATTTATAAAAAAAGTGTGCGTTAATGCAGTATGTGAGTATTTAATACACATATGAATTGTAAAAACTCCTCAATTTATTCTGGATAGCTTGTGCGTAATTGTGTACCATCGAAATAATATATAATACAAATAATAATACAGTATATATCGTTATTTTAGTTAGTTCGCTGTTGCGTACTGTCAATATTCACATAATAACGATATTATTGATGTTATAAATGTCTTTCATAATAATAGATACTGGGCATATTTTCTGGTATATTTATGTAGAAAGTTTCATTCAAATCCATTCAACGGCTTGAGTTTTCACATTTATAACATTTGTACAGATTTTTTCATAATGGTTTTTTATGAACGGAAGCGGTGCACGTCTCTGCTCTGCAGGGTGAGGACCAGTCCCAATCGCGTCTTGGCTATGATAGCGGGTAGGCAAGTCTTAAGTGATAAGTAAATTAAATTAATTAATGTTAAGTTTATGTATATGTATAAATGTGTGTGTAATATTTATGTGTACTAACTATAGATTTTGTAACATGTATACTGACAATTTGGGTCCAAGTAACCCGATTAATGAACTTTATTATTGTTATATTCAAGTACCTATTTATCTTAATGTTAAATATTTTTTTACAATATATATATTAAAAACAATAAATATTATTAAAAAAAAAAACTTAAAACTAGAGTTCCGTATAGCGGGGCAAGACCCAAGCTACCGGTGTTTAGGGCTGTAGAGTGAGGAACCTCCTGACAATTCGTGCCGTGTCAAGAAGTACCGCCTTCTGTATCCGTCCATTGACACAGACATCTAGTGAGAGCCTCTTGAGGTGTTGGTCGAGGCTGTTCGCTATAAGACCGTTCGCTGATACGACTATCGGGACGATGATGGTCGAATGGATCCCACATGGCGGTCATCTCGTGAGCCAAATCGATATACTTACTAAGCTTATCTTTTTCACGAGGTTTTCGTCATGCGGGACAGTGATGTCAACAAGCATCGTCCAGCGCTGAGATCGACCGATAACCACGATGTCAGGCTTATTTGCAACAATAATTCTGTCCGTCATTATTGAGCGGTCCCATTAGAGTGCGTAGCATGACTATTTTCGATAACGGGCGTAGGCACGTACTTGTAGTACGGCACTTCAGATTCGATAAGACCGTATCGAAGGGCAAGTTGCTGATGTATGATCCTGGCTACTTGGTTATGTCTGTGCTGTTATTAATAATAATACTGGTTATTATTATTATTAATTCCTAAAATTGTAATGTCACATTTGCTTACCATGTAGAAATTTTTTATGCATGTGCATGTTATCTGTTTAAATTGTTTATTATGTACTTGTAAATTTCCCTAAGATAAAATAAATAATAAATAAATAGAAGAATGGGTCCTGGCATGCCCTACTAACTCAGCGAAATACAAAAGCACATGTGGCCTTGTTTAATGGTGGTTATTTGAAGGGGTGGTTACTGTTGGCAGACCGGACACCCCGTTTATTGGGAGTATTTACTGCAACTATTTAATAACTCAATAAAACCAAGTCATTTTATAAATAAAGATGATAGATGTCCGAATTAAGAATAGATCGCTGTCAAAGGCTGTGTCACAATCTATATTATTTATACTTATACTATACTTTATAGTATACTCGCGATCCGCTCCCGGCTTCAACCGGGATGCATTTTTTTTATATACACAAACCTTCTTCGTTTATCCCTCTTTTAGAAGTAGTTAGCGGAGAAAAGACATGACCTATTTAAATATTATATGTTGACATTAAAGTTTAAATGAAAAAAAAAAAGTGACTACGAGTCATCCGTAGCAGTTAGAGATGACAATACTAAACTTATGTAATATGTAAACAAAGCCTACGTGCTTCTCTATATCCCCGATACTTCAAATTGATATGAAATTGACGTTCAATAATCTCGTGAAAAACGCATATCATTCATATATATAAACATTTGCAAAATGTAATAAATACTTGTCTGTTTAAGTTGTCAATAGAACTTCCTTACTATCTAATCTTTAACACAGTGTGCCTATCTCTCTTTCAAGCTCAAGGTCACTAATCTGCACTACGATGGCCTGGAATCTGAACTACATTTCTTTCTTCTTCCTGTCTTTCGCCATATTGAAGTAGGTATAATAAAGAAACAAAATACGACTTTTAGAATTGCGTTTAGGACATTTTGCGTTAATCAAATAGGTCATTATATCATTATAAAAAAAATATCGATTTCCTTTGGAATTTCGGGAAAAAAGTAAGTATATAAGATTATTCCTCTGTTTAAATGCAATATCGTGTACAATTTCAAGTTCATTCGTCAGTTAGTTTTCGAGTTTTTAAAACATATACAAACCAACATAATATTTATATATACTTATATAGATTATTCGCATTAGGACAGATTCTTACATAATTTGCATAACACATTTAAGCTGATACAGATCAGACATGATAAAAATATTCGCTTATCATTCTTATATTCTATTTGAACACATGATACACGATACTATAAACAAACAACTTCAGCGGACCGTCATCATATAAATGTAGGTGATAAGTCCTTATTCTTCACTCATACATCTATAGTAGGTGTCTTATTAGCACAATGGTTTATAAACAATTTTTATGGTATTTAACATTTCTTGTATCTTTCTAAAATTGAGAATCAATCAATCAATCAAGAGCAAATTACGTCTTCAGCAACAGTCACTGTCAAATTGTGTTATCTTCTCAAGTAGCAATTCAATTTGACGAGCCATTTGGCCGAGTGGTTAAGTTGCTTGTTTTAACATTCTTCTTAAGGGTCCCGGGTTCGACTTTGAAAAATAACTTTTATTTCACATATTCACTTTTATTCACATGCTGTTGAGTTTGGGTGAGTGAGTAAGGGATGCCAGAATCTATATCTCTATCCCTTCCTAATCTCTTATCCTTAATCCTACAATAGTCGGCAGTGCACTTGCAACACCTGTGAAATTACTTGTGTTATGGACAAGTGGACTGTCAGGCTGTTTGACAACCTTAAAATAAAAAAATAAGAAATAATTGACTTTTGCTTAAAATTAAAACAAACTCATCTTTTATTACAGTATATTTGTAGTATATAATGAGATATTCGGTAGCAATGCAGCAAAGACAATTACTAAAGAAGGCGTAAGACGGTTTCCAGATGGCCTGAAATTTGGTGCCGCCACTGCATCTTATCAGGTAGAAGGCGCTTGGGATGAAGATGGTAACGCAGTTTATTACTTTTTTATTGATTGTATTTCTGTGGCTGATCTGATTTACCAATCTTTTCCGAAAAATTCCAAATGTAAGCTATCTTTAAATATTCTGTGAACTGTGTTTCTGCGGATTCAACTCACTACTCTGAATTGATTTGTGTATTTGGAGCAAAAACTTAGAAGAAAGAAAAGTTCTCGAGTAATCACTTGAGTTTGAAAACTTTGGATTAAAGCATTCTTTCTTTTGACGACATTAACAAAATCTATACTCTTCATATTTTAGGAAAAGCGGAAAATATTTGGGACTATATGACACATAATTACCCCTGTGCCACCGATGATTGTTCTAGTGGAGATGTTGCTGATGACTCATACCACCAGTACAAAAGAGATGTAGAAATGATGAGGGAATTGGGACTAGATTTTTACAGGTTCTCTTTGTCATGGCCTCGCATATTACCCAACAGTTTTTCTAATGAAATAAACGAAGCTGGCGTGCAATATTATAATAATTTAATTAATGAAATGCTCAAGTACAATATTGAACCCATGGTCACGTTATATCATTGGGATTTACCACAGAAATTGCAGGAGTTAGGTGGGTGGACCAATCCTTATATTATCGATTGGTTTGGGGACTACGCACGTGTTGTTTACGAATTATTTGGTGATCGAGTAAAGTACTGGATTACTATAAACGAACCCAAACAAATTTGCTATCAAGGGTATGGAGATGACATAAAGGCACCTAGAGTAAATATAACCGGTGTAGCAGATTATATGTGTGCTAAAAATTTATTACTAGCTCATGCCAAAGCGTTTCACATATACGACAAAGAGTTCAGATCTGCCCAAGGCGGAGTAATTGGTATTACAGTTAGCGTAAATTATTTTGAACCGGAGACTGAAGTACATGCTGATGCTGCAGAGGAAACCATGGAATTTGATGTTAGTTTTATTTGTTCTTATTGCATTGCATTAAATGTCCACTGAATGAAGCATATGTTTATTTATGATTTTATAAAATTTGTTTCAGTTTGGGATGTACACAAATCCAATATATGGAAATGGAGATTTTCCTCAAATAGTAAAGGAAAGGGTAGCAGCAAAAAGTGCTGCCCAAGGATATACAAGATCGAGGCTACCCGAATTGTCAGAAGAAGAAGTTGATTACATATTAGGCACTGCAGACTATTTCGGAATAAATCACTATACCACCTTCCTCGTATACAGAAATGAATCAGTTAACGGTTATTATAATGTACCTTCATTTTATGATGACCTTGAAAGTATAATATACCAATCTAATGATTGGGAATCTGGTAAATCAACTTTGCTTAAGGTATGTTACTCTTTTTCTTATTACTCTTTTTCGAAAATCCTATGCTCATAAATTTACGCACCCATTTTTTATTTTTATTGAAAGGTAGTGCCATGGGGATTTTACAAACTTCTGACATGGATTAGAGAACGGTATGGCAATCCGCCAGTTTATATCTTCGAAAATGGATTCTCAAGTTCTGGTGGTATAAATGACGATGATCGCGTGAACTACTACAGAAGATATTTAGACGCAATGTTGGATGCGATCGCTGAAGGATCAGACATTAAGGGGTACACAGCGTGGAGTCTAATGGACAACTTTGAATGGATGAGAGGATATACGTCAGTGCTCATATTATTTTTACAATCATCTCAAAATGTATCTATGTTCGTCGTAATTTTTTAATGATATCATCATAATAATTTTACAGAGAACGATTTGGCCTCTATGAAGTAGACTATGAGAGCCCCAAGCGCACGCGCACACCGAGAAAGTCCGCGTTCGTCTATAAGGAGATTATACGAACGCGCTCTCTGGACTTCAATTACATTCCCGATACTACAACAATGACAATCGATGAAGGACATTGAAGTTATTTGTTAATTATAGTATATATTTTGCACACTGTGAGGTTTCATTATATAGATCCTTTATCTTCTCTACATATCTATATTTTACATATTTTACTAATAAATAAACTTGAAATTTCTATTTGTAATGTCAAAATAAGTCCTTTTACTAAAAGTATATCCAAATATATACGGTACTATTTTTATTGCTTAAAAAAAAACATATACCTAATATAGTTTTAAATTATAAATTAATATTTACGATTTTATTTATATAGATTTTCTATAAGTAAGTAAATTATTTATTTACATTATATATACAAATAAAACATTAATAAACAAATTTAACATTAAACCTAAAATACCAAAACAATTATAAAAAGAATACCCCGTCTAACAGGTCCGCCTGCGGCATGGACCCTATTATACTGGCAACGTTACCCCTCTGTACTGCCAGAGCGATACGTTGACAGAAGTATGTGCCAGCCCTGGGGTCCCCTGTGGAGTCGACCAGCCGTGCCGACAGTGCCCTTACAAATTTTTTCATGTCAACTGACCAGGGGCCCAGTGTCTCCATTGCGAGCGCCGCAAGCTCGTAGTCCTTGAGTAAGGATGAGTATTTGCGGCGCTTGAGAATCTGGGCCTGATCAGCAGCAGCGCCGGCCTGTGTGGTGGTCGCTTTGATGTGGGACTGTGCGAAGGTGTCTACGCACGTTGCGTCCCACACCAGAGCTTTTCCTACATTCCACGGCACTAATGTGGCTCCGTCGGGACGCTTGCCATCGTCTCTCGCCATTCCCACGGGTTCAAGAATCGCAGGCACAGAGACGGTGGCAAGCGAGCGACGGACCAAATCATTAATAGTGCTGTGGCGATACAAGCGGCCAGCGCTTCTCACACAAGAAAGGCCATGTCGTCCCAGCTGGTCCACGTTTTTACCGCAGACGCACGCGTGAGGAACACATATTTTGGACCCGAGCCGTAAACATATTGCTATCCTCAAACTACCCGGGTCCAAAACCGTGCCCAACTGCCTCGACGGGAGTGCTCGCAGCCAATGGCCTGATTCGGGCGCTGATACTGCAAGCATGCGAGCACGTTCAAAATCGTCCTGACTATCAACGAATAACGAAGTATGAGCTGCCTTAAGACGGGGGAAGTCCCAAGCCCGCTGAGTATGTCGAGAGACTGGGATGTCCTCACCTGGGCACGACTCGCACCAGGCTTCCCTGGCGTCCTTCAGGCTCGCTATCTCATCGTCGAGTATCTGAGGAATGTTTAAAATAATACTGACGAGACACAACGAGCCGTATACGGAGGCCAAGAAAGCAGGTAGAGCAGAACTGACCGAAGTGCGAAAACCCAGTCCACCAAGCCTAATGGGGAGAACCGCTTGGGTCCATGGTCTAATTTCGAAATTAATGTTGAGAATTTTTGAAAGGGTTAACTGAAGGGAGGTGTCAATGGCAGACAAGATAGATGGAAATTTCCAAATTGGGCAACTGCGGAGTAAATATATGAATTTGGGTGTAAACAAGCAGAAACGGACAATGAACAGGGCCATATGAGGGTTTATTTTAAAAAGGAGATCTGAAGTATCATTGAATAAATTTAATTTGTGATTGATGACAGGTGTTACTGATTCGTCGAAAATTGGTGAGCCTAAAAGGGTGAGGGATGATTTGGAATGAATAGAAATATTAGGCAAAACGGCTTTAAAATTTGTTAAAATATCTATTTTGGTATTCGATGGGACATGGTCTGGTATAAAAATTTCGCATTTAGTAAAATTTAATGAAAGACCGATTTTAGAAAATTTATCAATGATAGATTGTACATCTTGTAAGACGGTTATGGCATCTCCGCCAAGTGATCCGTCATCTAGATACCATACATTGAATTTTGAATTTAGACTAGTGATTATGGGATGAATGACTAATCCGAAAATTGCGGGCCCAAGCGGGTCTCCTTGTTGGCAGCCCATACTTGATAAAATTGATTTATTACCAAAGAATAATTTAGACGGTGCTCCGTAGCATTGCCATAGGTATTTGAAAAGTTCCGGCAGTTCTTTTTTGACTTCAGCTAACAGAGCATCGCGGTCGACCGAATTGAAAGCATTTTTGACATCGATTTTTAGGAATACTTGATAGTCAGGACGCTCTAAAAATGTGCGCGCAGCGTGCACTGCTGCCTCACAACCGCCTCTGATGCCAAATCCCAGCTGCCGAGGCTTGAAGATGTTAGTTAGCCTTTGGTTGAATGTCCTGCAAGAGAGCTTTGAGGCTAAGCGTCTAAATGTGCACCCTACTGCTATCGGGCGGATACCGCCATCCTTCTTGGCTAGGGCCACTAGGTTAGCGCCGTATAGAAGTGGAACGATGTCCTTGTGTACGCGACCCGATAGCATCAAGAATATAAAAATAAAATACATATAAAAAAAATATATATATACGGTACTTATATATATATTTTTTTTAATATTTTGTCTCTCTGTCTGTTTGTTCCGGCTAAACTCTGAAACGGCTGGACCGATTTTGTCGGGAATTTTACTGACTGTTACTGATATTATAAGGAGTGACATAGGCTACTTTTATTTTATAAAAATAATAAATAAACAGTGAGAAGTGTGTCCGGGTTCAGCTAGTTATAAAATAAAGTTGCTGCGCGCTTCTGTCTGTTTACCTTCTAAATTCAACGGATTTTAATTTTCATGGAAAGAATTATTATATAAACGAGGAAGATTTGTTTAAAATTAATGACACAATAACTATTGATAATCTTAATTATTGTATTTGTTTTTACTAATAATATATCAGAATAACTTCATATTAGTATAAAATTTTTGCATATGATAACATAACTTATATTACTTTTTGGTGAAACGGATCATTTATCATGATACGATAAAACAAATGCTAATAGACTGTCAATATAAATATAGCCGATAATCTTCTATTTCACTCAGAAACGTTCACACGTATTTCGAAAAATGTTTAAAAAACAGTTGTTGTGGTAAGTAACATATTTATTTAAAATTATTTCTCAACTTTATTGAACAAATTTTTTTTTTACAATATAAATAAATTACATTAGAAAATAATTATTAAACTTTCAGTGTCCTGCAACTTATAATATGCAGTGGTATAGTAATCAGTACTGTAGTAAAGGATAAAACAAAACAAAATGTGAGATCGTTTCCGGATGGTTTCATATTTGGAGCCGCTACAGCATCCTATCAAATCGAAGGAGCATGGGATGAAGATGGTAATTGTACCAAAACTCATTTGCATAAAGATTTTGTTTGAACTACTTTAAATGAATAAACCAAAATTATTTATATTATATTTTAGGAAAAACCGAAAACATTTGGGACCATATGACACATAATTATCCCTGTTCCACCGACGACTGTTCCAACGGAGATGTCGCTGATGACTCCTATCATCAGTATAAAAGAGATGTAGAAATGATGAGAGAATTGGGCCTTGATTACTACAGGTTTTCAATATCGTGGACCCGTATATTGCCAAACAGCTTTTCCGACCAAATAAATGAAGAAGGCGTACAATACTACAATAATTTAATTGATGAAATGCTTAAATATAATATTCAACCTATGGTGACTTTATATCATTGGGATCTGCCTCAAAAATTACAGGAAATGGGAGGTTGGGCCAACCCGTACATAGTTGACTGGTTTGGAGACTATGCACGAGTTTTATATGTCTTATTTGGTGATAGAGTAAAGTACTGGATTACAATTAATGAACCAAAAGAAATTTGCTATCAAGGTTATGGAGTTGACACAAAGGCACCCAGATTAAATATAACCGGTGTAGCGGATTACATGTGTGCTAAAAATTTACTATTAGCTCACGCTAAAGCATGGCACATCTATGATGAAGAATTTAGATCTTTTCAGGGAGGAGTCACGGGAATTTCATTTAGTGCACAATATTTAGAACCAGAAACTGAAGAACACGCACAAGCTGCAGAGGAATGTCTGGAATTTGATGTAAGTATATTTCTTTCTCCATTAGAACATTTTCTTTTAGAACTTTTCCATTTTTTTCTTTCTTTTCCATAGAAATGTAACCATATAAGATGTTAGCTTTTTAAATAAGAGCATGAAGCATGATGTATAAATTCGTTACAGTTGGGACTTTACGCGAATCCTATATTTGGAAATGGGGATTTTCCTGCTATAGTAAAGGAAAAAGTCGCAGCCAAGAGTGCTACTCAAGGATATCCGAGATCTAGGGTACCAGAGTTCACACAGGAAGAAATCGATTACGTTAAGGGAAGTTCAGACTTTTTTGGATTAAACCATTATACTACTTATCTCGTATACAGAAACGAATCTGTTAATGGATATCATGAAGTGCCTTCTTTATATGATGACTCCGAAACTATAAGATATCAACCAAGTGAATGGGAGGATGGTAAATCTGCTTGGCTTAAGGTTTGTCAGATTCTTATGGTATTCTTTCAATGTATTTTTCTGTTCCATATTTGACATAAGAAAATATAATTTTTATAATTTTTCAATTTGATATAGGTAGTGCCGTGGGGATTCTACAAACTTCTGACGTGGATTAGGGAACACTATGGCAATCCACCTGTTTATGTCACTGAGAATGGATTCTCAAGTTCTGGTGGTTTAGATGACGATAATCGCATAAACTACTACAAAACATATATCGACGCTATGTTGGATGCAATTGATGAAGGTTCAGACGTCCAAGCTTACACTGCGTGGAGTCTAATGGACAATTTTGAATGGATGAGAGGATACACGTAATACATGTTTTTATTCTCTGCTATATTTTCTTTGTAAAATATTCTTTCTAATTTATGGGAATTCTTAGTAAATATAACAATATCGTGTTAAATTTACAGGGAACGATTTGGCCTCTACGAAGTAGACTACGATAGCCCAGAACGTACGCGAACACCAAGAAAGTCTGCATTCGTCTATAAGGAGATTCTACGAACGCGCTCGCTGGATCTCGATTACCTACCTGATACTATGACCATGATAATCGATGAAGGACATTAGGGATATTTTAATCAAATAAAAGTATAAATAAATACGAATTGGTTTTTTTTTTTAATTAAAGACTAAACCTTTAAAGATTGAACTAGTAGGAAGTAGAAATAAAAGCGTATATTTAACCTATATATAATCATATATATAGGCTTAGCGATGACCAATATTATGTCAATCAGTAATCAATACCTACTTCAAAACTAAGCCTTAGCGAAATTGGAAATGAATGGAATTTGTTATCGAAACTGATAAAGCACTTTGTTGGTCCGCTTTAACGTTACTGAGAATGGTTTTTCAACTTCTGGTGGCATTAATGACGAAAATCGCGTGAACTACTACAGACTATACTTAGATGCCATGTTGGATGCAATAATGAAAGGTCAGATATCAGAACTTACACTGCGTGGAGTTTTATAGACAACTTTGAATGGATGAGCGGATACACGAAAGTTGTGCATATTTTCATTCAAGTACATGAAATGATTTTCATATAGAGGCGGCACTTTTTTTTTTTTAAGAATTTGTTAATAATAAACAAATTGGTATTGTATAGCAATTACATTCTTTAAAGTGAAAACTTCTTTAGGGACGTTGGGAAAAACGCTGTTTGCGTGCGTATGTGTGTGTGTGTGTGTGTGTGTGTGTGTGTGTGTGTGTGTGTGTGTGTGTGTGTGTGTGTGTGTGTTACTGTGTGAGATTCATTGTCACTAGCCTCATAGCTAAGCAATAACATAAGTTTGAGGTTTATTAGGTTTATACCCTTTTTATTTATAGGTTAAAGCAAGTATATGTTAGTAATTCCTACCATTATTTTAATTTTAATATTTTAATGACGATAATAAAAAACAGGTTTAAAATTTTGTTTCACTTAATAATTTTACGTCGAATTAGTTGCTATGTTTACAATTTAAAATTACAATAAACTAAATTTTAAAATTTTTGTGCGACCTCTTTCACTGATTAAGTAAGCACCAAGTACATGAAATCTATAATTATAAATATTGAAGGAATTCTTGAAATCAGATGTTTTTTAAAGTGCATCGATTCTTTAAAGTATTCCATCATTTTGTTCCAGCAAATATGTTTTCACTTCAATGTTACAATTTGATTTCGCAGTCTCAAGCAAGCGTCATCCACCACCAATAGTATCTGCCAAAGATACGTTCGAGAGTGTCCAAATAAATTAAGCTAAAAACGATTATGAAAATTCCTAGAATTTAGGGGAATAACACCATTTAGGGGGACCAGTCCTCGTATGTGGCACGGTATCATATAAAAATGCGTATGAATAAAACTCACGCAGACATGAGCGCTTGGTGAGGTAAAATACTTATAGGTGCTCCACAAATTCGTGAGCGCGGAACGTTGAAAAAATGCATACTTTCGATTTAGGTACCGAATAACTCTTTCTTATATATAGTGTACAAAATAACAAGTCGTCAAAAAATAACAATGGTGTCATAATCCATACTCCATTACTTCATACTAATCATAGACTAATATTATAAATGTGAAAGTAACTGTATGTCTGTCTGTTACCTTTTCACCCTATAACTACTTAACCGATCATCATGAAATCATATGCGTTGTCAGGGGTACAGAAAATAAGTAAGCCTTTCATACAGAAAATACGTAAGTACTGTTCCCGAGGGGTAAAAATTCGTAAAAATAGTACGTACCTATAACAACAATGAATATGTCAAGTGTTATACTGTTGAAAGTTTTATAACGTTCACAGTTTTGCCAGTACAACATTTTTTTAAAATATTTTTAATGGTTTATTTGCATACTAATTGCATCCCATAAAAAACACTACAAATGAAATATAAATGATTTAATCACTTTGCGAAAAAATACAAATAAAATAGTTATAATATTAAATAATCTGCAGGGATCCCCACTTGTAGGGATTTACTTGTACTTTCCCTGAATTCACAAAAGGCACAAACGGCTGAAAAATAGGAAAAATCACAATTAGTCATTTTGTATGGGAATTTCCACATCGGATTATTTTCAGTAGATAGCGTTGGTGGCGGACCATGTACAACTGATTCACTGCGAGCGGTTGAAGAAATTGACATTATCGAGACGAGACTTGTGGACTTAATTTTTGACTGTCTGTCTGTCTGTTTGCTCCGGCTAATCTCCGAAACGGCTGGACCGATTTCGACAGGACTTTCACTGACAGATACCAGATATTATAAGGAATAACTTATGCTACTTTTATTTTAGAAAGACCGGGTTCAACTAGTTCATAATATAATTCATAATTTAGAAGTTTATAAGAGAATTGTAGATATATAGAGATTGTTTTAACGCCCCAATAAAATTTTGACCAATCGCCAAGCTTTCTCGTAGCGTTCTCTCTTCGTTTCCGAAGTACGCAACGAAGCGTTTGCATCTTGGCTAGGGGGCCTATTTCGAAAACAATACTTGAACATTGAAAGATTGATAAGTAATATTTGACAATGTTGACACAATAGAGATAAGATAAATTTTAACTAGATATAAAATATTCACAAAAATCTATAATTCCTACAGTACATGACGATTAACCCAGCACAATGTTGATCAAGCAGAGTTTATTGTAAGTCAGAGAGAACAAGTATAACTTAACGTAATATACTTGGACATTATCTTTATAATATTATACTCTTTATATAAGTCACTATTTTTTTGTTTTTAGTGTTCTGATTGTCTATGCTGTCTTGATTAACGGGAAAATAATTGACAATAGATCCCGGCAAAGTGTGCGACATTTTCCCGATGGATTTTTATTCGGGTGCTCCACAGCATCTTATCAAATCGAAGGAGCTTGGGATGAAGACGGTTATAAAACATGCAACTACATAAACTAATATCAATTATTAATGTTTTATTCATTTTTTTTTATAAAATTTTAGGCAAAACGAAAAATATTTGGGACCGCTTGACTCACATGGAGTCTTCTCCAATAAAAGATGGTTCAACTGGAGACATCGCAGACGATTCTTATCATCAATATAAGAGAGATGTAGAAATGATGAGAGAATTAGGCCTCGATTACTACAGGTTCTCTTTGTCGTGGGCACGTATATTACCTAACAGTTTCTCCGACCAAATAAATGAAGCCGGTGTGCAATACTACAATAATTTAATAGACGAAATGCTCAAATACAACATTGAACCTATGATTACTTTATATCATTGGGATTTGCCGCAGAAATTACAGGATTTGGGAGGATGGGCAAACCCACACATTGTTGACTGGTACGCTGACTACGCACGAGTTGTTTTTGATTTATTTGGTGACCGGGTAAAGTATTGGATCACTATGAATGAACCACACGAAGTTTGTTATCAAGGATATGGCGCTGATACCTTGGCTCCAATGCTTAATATGAAAGGAGTGGCAGATTATATGTGTGTCAAAAATTTACTATTATCCCATGCTAAGGCATGGCACATTTATGACGAAGAATTCAGAGCGACCCAGAATGGAATCATTGGTATTTCTTATAGTGCTTTCTTTTTTGAACCTGAGTCTGAGGAACACGCGGAATTTGCTGACAATTACTTAGAATTTGAGGTAAGTTTTTGCAGTGTATCTTTATAATTTTTTATTTATTTATTGTAGTGTAAAGGTTATACTTATGTTTTAAAATTCTATGAAATAATTAAGATTCCTTTTTGAAAAACGACTTACAATAGCGCTGTAATCATCGAAATAATATACGTTTGCAAGGTGTAATAGTTTTAATGTATAATACAGTGTTACAGTAAATATATACATATAAATTAATTTATAGTAAATGATGTTTACAATGATCTCTTGTATATTTTTTTAAGCTTGGCATATATGCAAATCCAATACATGGTACTGGGGACTATCCTAAAGTAGTGAAGGAAACGATCGCATCCAAGAGTGCTTCTCAAGGCTATCCGAGGTCTCGACTACCAGAATTATCAGAAGAAGACGTTGATTACATCCGAGGAACTGCAGATTTCTTTGGATTAAATCATTACTCGACATACTTGGTTTACAGAAATGAGTCTGTTACGGGTTACTATGATGAACCCTCTTATAACGATGATATTGGAAGTATTGCATATCAGCCAGAAGAATGGGACGGTGCCGAGTCTTCGTGGCTTAAGGTCGTTTTTCTATCTTTTCTAGCAATAATAGCATATTGTTTGAAATTATAGTCCAAAACTATAACAATAATGGATATGAGATGACTACACTAGTGTAATAGTTTTGGACAATGGATACAACATTAACTTTAAAAAAATCATTTTTACCTTATTAAACTAACAGGTAGTGCCGTGGGGATTCTACAAACTTTTGGGGTGGATCAGGGAACACTACAATAACCCACCTGTGTACATAACTGAAAATGGCTTTTCAAGTGCTGGTGGCATAGATGATGACAAACGCGTGAATTACTACAGATTATATTTAGACGCCATGTTGGATGCAATGAACGATGGATCAGACATCAGAGCTTACACTGCGTGGAGTCTTTTAGACAACTTTGAATGGATGAGTGGATACACGTAAGTTTTCAAATGTTTAATTTATGTGTCACAAAGCTCAATTCACATTGGGGTGTGAAGCAGCACTGGGGGGATTTAGTGAGGTATTCGTGGTGATAAGTCAGTTCGCCGGGCGAGTCCCACATACCCCTTCGCCGACTGCCCTCGTCGGCGAAGGACAATCCGTAAATATGATTTCCCCTCAAAAAAGGCGGTTAAGTGTTTTGAGTCTTTATTGCAATGTTGCATATAAATTCATACTTTTGTATTACATAAATCTAGGCCTCTATTATGCACGTGTTCGTTAAATTTCAACTTTACAATATGTAGTTTCGAGGGCCAAGGATTAACTAAATACAGTTTGAGTGTCCTTAATTTTGTCTTTTTTTATAAAAACCGGCATTCAGACTAACTTTTCAACAGGTGGTAGATAACTACTATCACCTGTGAACACCATTTATGATGTAAAGGATCTGAAATTCGGTTCTGAAAGGGGGAAAGATGGGAATAGAGAAATACACTGATATCCACACTCGAGCACCGAAACTCTACAGCACAAGTATTTTATATTTACGGCGTATGAGCTGATAACGACAGCCAGATTTTCCAGTTCATGATGCAATATTACAATTGAAAATATCTATAAAAGCTTAACATTGTTGTTTTATTATTACAGAGAAAGGTTTGGCCTTTACGAGGTCGACTATGATAGTCCAGAACGTACGAGAACAGCTCGAAAATCCGCCTTCGTCTACAAAGAGATAATAAGAACGCGCTCGCTGGACCTCGATTACGTACCCGATACAACAACCATGACAATCGACGAAGGACACTGAAGTTATTATAATTTATTAAAATACGAATATTAAATTCTAAAATTTGTTTTATTTCGATACCTATTAATTAACCTAAATAATGATAATGTAATATAGTGCAGACCCTAATAAAAGTAAAAACATATTAAATAAACATGAATATTACAATTTTAAAGTGTATAATAGTTTTGCGATAGAGTTAAACCTCTAGCGTAGCTTAAAATGCAAGTAAGACCTTGCACATGAGCAAAGCAAGTTTAAACGAGAGCTTCATCGTCCTTATGCTTTTCTTTTACACTTTTATAATGCTCGCCAGCGCGCATCCTTAATGTTGCTTTGGTCGGCAACGCAGTTGCAGAACCTTACTGTGGTGTTAGGTACTTTGTCGAATCCAGAACTTGTCTAATTAAGATTCTGACGAATTACGAAACTGTCCAATAACGAATCTGTCGAATAAAGAAAGAACCTAACTTGTTTTATAGGCGACAATAGCCACCTACTACCATTGAGAGAACTGAGAGCCGGCCTGTGAAGGTGTATATTTAAAAACTAGCTGTTGCACACGACTTCGTCCGCGTAACTTTATAAAAATAGCCTATGTTACTCGCCGATAAAAAAGCTTCAAACAGTGAAAGAATTTTTCAAACCGAAAGTAGTTTCGGAGCCTATTCAATGCAAACAAACAAACAATCAAATCTTTCCTCTTTATAATATTATAGTAATACAGTCATTAATCATTATCAAATTAAATACGTTAGTTACCTTAAGATTTTCATACACATTATAATAGCCCGTTTACACCATAAAATTTAAATGAATATCTGAGTTATCGTAAATTTAAAACTAGTGCGACAAAATAAATTCAAGAGGGCTCGCACCATCGCTGTCGTGAAAAATTGCACCCGTGCGAAGCCGGGAGCGGATCGCTAGTTACAATATAAATTAATTCCTCTGTCCAGAATATTTAAGTTTAAGCATTTTAATGTTAATAATGTTAAGCATTTTAAATATTTCGCTGGTCTCTTTATACCTTTAATAAAGCTTTCTCTTCGGAATAATACCTCTCGAAATTTATAGATATTATTTTGTTTGATAATGTTGACATAATCAACATATGATAACACAATTGAACTATGGTATAAAATGTTCAGAATGATATATTATTTCTGCAGTGCAAGACAAATACACGACCAACCACAATGTCGTGCAAGCAGAGCATATTGTGAGTTAATATATATTAATAAGTACACTCTTAGGTAGTTAACGTCTTGTCTCACTTAAGGTTTTAATTTCTACTATTCTATGTTTCTAGTTAGCGGAAAAACATACGGACGCATACAATTGTGGCAACTTTGTTTCAAACAGCGAAATAAACCATTTCAAGAGAGCAAAAAAATATTCCATATATATATATATGGAATATTCTAATAATAGATTTCCCTATTAGAAATGTTTATTTTGGAGAGAGATAATTGATGTAATTTTTGGCGATAGTTTTTACAGTATTTTCTTTTTTCTAAGTCACTAATCTGAATTTTCAGAATACTAGTTGTTTATTGCATGTTCGTCAATGGAAAAATAACAACGAAAGAAACCCGTCCAGTAAGACAATTTCCAGACGGATTTTTGTTTGGATGTGCCACCGCGTCTTACCAAGTTGAAGGAGCTTGGGATGAAGATGGTAATAACCCATGACTGTATCTTTAGGAATACTTGATAAAATTTATTCGTTAAATAGTTTTATTTTAATTTAATATTTAACATTTAGGAAAAACGGAAAACATTTGGGACCATTTGAGCCACGAGGAGCCATCGCCAATTAAAGATGGTTCAACTGGAGACATAGCTGCCGATTCTTATCATCAACATAAGAGAGATGTAGAAATGATGAGAGAATTAGGCCTCGATTACTACAGGTTCTCTTTGTCGTGGGCACGTATATTACCTAACAGTTTCGCCAACCAAATAAATGAAGCCGGTGTGCAATACTACAATAATTTAATAGACGAAATGCTCAAATACAACATTGAACCTATGATTACATTATTCCATTGGGATTTGCCGCAGAAATTGCAGGATTTGGGAGGATGGGCAAACCCATACATTGTTGACTGGTACTCTGACTATGCACGAGTTGTTTTTGATTTATTTGGTGACCGAGTAAAGTATTGGATCACCATGAATGAACCATCCGTAATTTGTCATATGGGATATGGAGAAAATACTGCGGCTCCAAGGTTGAACATGAAAGGAGTGGCTGATTACATGTGCATCAAGAATTTATTGCTAGCGCATGCGAAGGCTTGGTATATTTATGATCAAGAATTTAGATCAGAACAGGGAGGAATAGTTGGCATCACTTTTAGTACAGATTTTTATGAACCTGAATCTGAAGAACATGCTGATATCGCTGAAAATCATTTTGAATTCAATGTAAGTACGATTTTTTATCAACTTTTAGACTATTAAAGTATTTTCAAACACTATAAATTTAAAATTATAAACGTTAATTATTGCACTGTTTTAAGAAACTAAACTAAAGTGGATGATTTGAATCGATCTAATAAATTTTATTACACTAATACACAGTCCTTGTTCATCGCTCTTTCCATTAGTGAAAACCGTATCAAAAGCTGTTAGGTGGTTATGAAAAAGTTTATTTGATATTAAGATTGATATACATAATATAATAGTATAGAAGATGCTACTTTTTTAAATAATGAAATAATTCAATTAACTAACAACAATAACATTTCGTGTCGACAAATAATTTTGTTGATTTGTCTTAAAACTAAAAATATTAAAAAATGTCTTTATTTAAAAAATTACATAGAAAAGTGAATACTTGATATTAAACACTAATAATCATGTTTTTATTTTTATTTTAGATCGGTATATATGCAAATCCCATACATGGCACAGGAGATTACCCTCAAGTAGTGAGAGAAAATGTTGCAGCCAAAAGTGCCGCTCAAGGATATCCGCGATCTAGATTACCAGAATTGACAGAACAAGAAATTGACTACATACGAGGAACTTCAGATTTCTTTGGATTAAATCACTATACGACAATGTTGGTGTACAATAACGAGTCAGTCACGGGTTATTTTGAAGAACCTTCTTACTATGACGATATTGGTGGTATTACGTACCAACCTGATGAGTGGGAAGGCGGTCAATCGACTTGGCTTAAGGTTTGTCTATTTAGTTTTTTATTTGTTTCTTTCCCATTTCACATACCTACACCTTTCCGCAAAGCAAAATTTCCGATTGCCATTATAAACTTAGTTCAAACTGATATAAATTTTTAAATATCAAAAACGTAATACAGTTGCCGAAAACTGTTTTATAAATCCAAAAATTAATATAGCGCTTTTACTTTGTTCAATGTCAATAAATATTCAATATGTCAACGAAGCATTTGATTCTTGCAGATTTTTAACGACATGATCTTGGAAGTCGACTTTGTTTGGAAACGATTGAATCGGAAAATCATATTTTGTTTTAACAATTATTTATTTTCAATAAAGATAATTAATAATTCTTGAATCATGTCGATTGAAGCTTATATTAGAAAAAAAAAAGTAATAGTACAATTAGCGACCTGCCAGCCCCCACTTCGCATGGATGCAATTTTTCTGCTAATATATACAAAAATCTTCATTGTTTATCGCTTTGAACAGCGACTTATTTTATAACATAATTGTATAATGTATGTATTTATAATTATTTTTAAATCGAAGGTGGTGCCATCGGGTTTTCATAAACTTCTTACTAAAATAAGGGAACAGTACGGTAATCCACCCGTATACGTCACAGAGAACGGTTTTTCAACTTCTCGTGGCTTAGATGATGATAGACGCGTGAATTACTACAGATTATACCTGGATGCTATGTTGGATGCAATAGACGAAGGATCAGACATCAGATCATACACTGCATGGAGTCTTATGGATAATTTTGAATGGATGCAGGGATACACGTAAGATATCAAATCACATTGTTTATTAGTAAATAGCGACCCTCTCCCGGCTTTTCCCGGGATGCAAATTTTTATATACACAAAACTTCCTCATTTATCCTTCTTTCTATAAGTGAAAACCTTATTAAAATCCGTAAAGTGATTTAGAAGTAAGCTTCTAATAATAAGGTTAAGGATTTTAATAATTTTAATAATCTACTTATAGATAGCGAGAAATCGACATGACAGAGTTAAATATGTAGATATTAACATTTTAATGAAAGAAATGGTCAATATAAATACACCGTAACAGATAGTAGGAGAAGCCGCAGAATTAAACTGTCCTAGGCTGACACAGACTCCGAAATTAACTCTTTATAAATTGTAAATAGGTAATAATTATCAAAAGTTTCGTTGATTGTCCTTTAACGCTCTTTGCTTTGAAGTAATTAAAATATTATTTTGGATTTTTAGTTTAAGTTTGTACGTGTAGGTACAGTTTTGAAGTCAGTTTTTGTTATTCAATAAAAAAAAATTGAAATCATTATTTTTCAATTTAATTACATTTGTGTTATTATTCGCGCAAACAGAAAATATATTCATTCAAATGTTAAAACCATCTTTTCCATTTTATAAGCTTTGAAAGCATATATTTGTGCAAATAGTTTCCTAAGAAATATTGTGAACTACATTACTATTTATTAACCCTTCCCATTTTGTTACTTAGGTACCTCTCATTTTTTTTAAAATATAGAAATAGCATTTTTTTATAATATATCGAAATTAAAAATCTTAATAATTATTATTATTTTTGTTTCAACGTTTAGAGAACGATTCGGCCTCTACGAAATAGACTACGATAGCCCAGAACGTACGCGCACACCGAGAAAGTCCGCGTTCGTCTATAAGGAGATTCTACGAACGCGCTCTTTGGACTTCGATTACGTACCCGATACTACAACGATGACCATCGATGAAGGGCACTAGGAATATTATTATTAAATAAAAATATTTTTTCGCTTAAATTTGGTTTAATTTTATTAATCTGTTATTTGTAAACGCTGCGTTACTCTTAAATCTAATATATTGAATATAATATAGATAAAATACTAACTTTATTTTATCTATTTAGGTAATATTTTATCTATGAAATTTGAATATATTCATAACATATGTAAAATGTAAATATTTTATAGTAACTTTAAAATAATTTATTTATTCCTCAATAAAGATGTATATTGTCTTCTTCAAAGTATGTATCGCCCTTGTATATATCTACACTCCTGCCCACCTAACTTCTAATTTTACTCGTATGTCAGTCATTGTCCAAATATGATGAAAATATTTATTTATTTCGCTTCTCAATTTTTCTATAAACAACAATTTTCACGAGAAAACTATTTACTTAATGTAAAATTTAGTAGTAGCAGGGCTCACTGCGTTTCACGTTTATTTGGAAAGCCCGTCTGGCGGCAGTAACCACACCCTTACAGAAGACCACCGTGAAAGAACAGTATGTGTGCTGTAGTGTTTTCCGTGAGTGAGTAAGGGATACCAAAGCCTATCTCGATATCCCTTCCTAATTTCTTACCCTTAAGCCTTGTCGACCTTAACATTAAAAAGTGTACCTACTTTTAATAATACCTACATTAATATTTAAATTATCTTGTGATCGTTATACAACTTGTTCCAAAAGAATTGGTGAGTCTCGCACAAATAATTCGTACAGTTCTCGTTTTGCTACTATTAACTAGATATAATATAAAAACTTTTTAACAAAAAAAAAAATAAACCGCCGAAAAAACTGAAAAGCAAAAAATAATAAACTTTTTTCTATTTAACCTTAATAACTAAGTTCTTAATCTAATGTAAGTATACCTGAGTAATTTTGAGTCAGCGCCAAACAAGCAAATTAATTAATTACGTAAAGCGTGATGCGCGGCAGAGGCACGGCGCGACACTTCCCTTCGCAGGAAAATGCCGTGCGTTCATGAAGTTATAATGTCAGCGTGACAGCAATTAATTTACTTGTTTGGCGCCGACTCAAAATTACTCAGGTATACTTACATTAGTTTAAGAACTTAGTTATTAAGGTTAAATAAAAAAGGTTTATTATTTTTTGCCTTTCAGTTTTTTCGGCGGTTTATTTTTTTGATTAAAAAGTATTTATTTTATAGTTTTTTGTGACTATAATTTACTAATTACAACATGCTTCATTTTTGATTACTTTTTTTAAATTGTAATACACAACTCAGCATTAAAATCTGTAAGTGAACAATATCACCCCTATTTTCCAACCCTTAGTGTAGAATTTTTTTCCAAATTTATATGGGACCAACTTCAGGGTCCACCCTTTCCAATAAAAAAAGAATTATCAAAATCGGACTACTCTGTAAAAAATTATGCGTGATCATACATAAAAAAAATAAAGCCGCGTCGACATGAAAACCTCAATTTTTTTTTTTCGTCGGTTGAAAAGTAAATGTTGATTTTCCTCAAACATTGTGTGGCGATATGTAAATAATACACGTACGAGTGTGTCAATTTTTGATCGATAACTGTAATCTCATTTACTGATTGATTTTGCGTCTTCGTAGTACCTACTGACGCAAATAGAATAAATAGTGCAAATAGTCATATTAGAGATAACATAATTTCGTCAGCGAACTTGAATGCATATATTAATAGCCAGTTTACACCATAAAATTTAAAAGGAATATCTGAGTTAACGTAAATTTAAAACTAGTGCGACAAAATAAATTCAAGCGGTTACGCACCAACGCTGTCGTGCAAAATTGCACCCGTGCGAAGCCGGGAGCGGATCGCTAGTTACAATATAATTTAATTCCTCTGTCCAGAATATTTAAGTTATGTTAAGCATTTTAATTATTACGCTGGTCTCTTTATACCTTTAATAAAGCTTTCTCTTCGGAATAATACCTCTCGAAATTTATAGGTATTATTTTGTTTGATAATGTTGACATAATCAACATAAGATAATTTACAATTGAACTATGGTATAAAATGTTAACAATGATATATTTTTTCTGCAGTGCAAGACAAATACACGACCAACCACAATGTCGTGCAAGCAGAGCATATTGTGAGTTAATATATATTAATAAGTACACTCTTAGGTAGTTAACGTATATTGGTTAAGGCTTCAACTTGTCTCACTTAAGGTTTTAATTTCTACTATTCTATGTTTCTAGTTAGCGGAAAAACAGACGGACGCATACAATTGTGGCAACTTTGTTTCAAACAGCGAAATAAACTTTATTTCAAAATATTGTTTCTTTTACTACAAATATTAAAAAAAAAATCTTAATTAGTTTTTGTCATATATATATAAATAAACTTTGAGTGAAAAATTATCTCAGGTGGTGAAAACCGCATCAAAATCTGTTGCCTGGTTTAGGAGAATAAGATAGGCAGACGCGGGAAGTAACTTTGTTTTGTACTACATATGTAAGTTAACTGCTGCCGTAGTGTTGAAATTGCACCCTGTAAAAGTAGTTTTTAAAGTTTCCCTTTGATAGTGTTATTTGGATTTCACCCCCTATCAAATATGTAGTTCCTAAAATAAATCAAAAAATAAATTAATTAAAATTAATTTATTTTCAGGCAACTGGACCCATATGTTACATTATTATTATTATTCTATACAGTTCCATATTAAAACATAAAAGTAAACATTTTTTAAAATATTCTAAGGGCCTCTCTGAGTAAAGTGTCAAGTAGGCTAACCACCATTTAAAGTCACCGGTCACCGGGAATGATGGACCTTTGTTTGTACGGTAAAAGTCCCAAACATTAAAAAAAAAATCGCCTATCGAAGGATGCAGTAAATCGAGTGCATAATTTAATAAAACATAAAATTATTTCTAAAAGTAACTAATCAACACTTTACTTGTAGTTGGTGAAAGATGCCCTAATAGTAATAGGAAGTAATTATAAGAAGCAAGATAAAAGCTAAGAATAAAAAATAACTCATTCGATTTAAAAAAATCTTTTGCCAATAGTTAGAATTGAATTTCAGGATGGACATTTCAATTGAGCAAAAAATATTCCATATAAAATATATACTTGCTATAAAATTTCAGGAAAAATATTCTAATAGGGCCCAGAAATGTTTATTTTGGAGCCAGCGATTGGTGTAAATGTTGGCGATAATTTTTACAGTACTTTCTTTTTTCTAAGTCACTAATCTGAATTTTCAGAATACTAGTTGTTTATTGCATGTTCGTCAATGGAAAAATAACAACGAAAGAAACCCGTCCAGTAAGACAATTTCCAGACGGATTTTTGTTTGGATGTGCCACCGCGTCTTACCAAGTTGAAGGAGCTTGGGATGAAGACGGTAATAATCCATGACTGTATCTGTAGGAATACTTGATAAAATTTAATCGTTACATAGTTTTATTTTAATTTAATATTTCAACATTTAGGAAAAACGGAAAACATTTGGGACCATTTGACCCACGAGGAACCATCGCCAATTAAAGATGGTTCAACTGGAGACATAGCTGACGATTCTTATCATCAATATAAGAGAGATGTAGAAATGATGAGAGAATTAGGCCTTGATTACTACAGGTTCTCTTTGTCGTGGGCACGTATATTACCTAACAGTTTCGCCGACCAAATAAATGAAGCCGGCGTGCAATACTATAACAATTTAATAGATGAAATGCTCAAATACAACATTGAACCTATGATTACATTATTCCATTGGGATTTGCCGCAGAAATTGCAGGATTTGGGAGGATGGGCAAACCCATACATTGTTGACTGGTACTCTGATTATGCACGAGTTGTTTTTGATTTATTTGGTGACCGAGTAAAGTATTGGGTCACCATGAATGAACCAGCCGTAATTTGTCAAATGGGATATGGAGAAAATACTGCGGCTCCAAGGTTGAACATGGAAGGAGTGGCTGATTACATGTGCATCAAGAATTTATTGCTAGCGCATGCGAAGGCTTGGTACATTTATGATCAAGAATTTAGATCAGAACAGGGAGGAATAGTTGGCATCACTTATAGTGCAGTTTTTTATGAACCTGAATCTGAAGAACATGCTGATATCGCTGAAAATCATTTTGAATTCAATGTAAGTACGATTTTTTGTCAACTTTTAGACTATTAAAGTATTTTCAAACACTATAAATTTAAAATTATAAACGTTAATTATTGCACTGTTGTAAGAAACTAAACTAAAGTGGATGATTTGAATCGATCTAATAAATTTTATTACACTAATACACAGTCCTTGTTCATCGCTCTTTCCATTAGTAAAAACCGTATCAAAAGCTGTTAGGTGGTTATGAAAAAGTTTATTTGATATTAAGATTAATATACATAATATAATAGTATAGAAGATGCTACTTTTTTAAATAATGAAATAATTCAATTAACTAACAACAATAACATTTCGTGTCGACAAATAATTTTGTTGATTTGTATTAAAACTAAAAATATTAAAAAATGTCTTTATTTAGAAAATTACATAGAAAAGTGAATACTTGATATTAAACACTAATAATCATGTTTTTATTTTTATTTTAGATCGGTATATATGCAAATCCCATACATGGCACAGGAGATTACCCTCAAGTAGTGAGAGAAAATGTTGCAGCCAAAAGTGCCGCTCAAGGATATCCGCGATCTAGATTACCAGAATTGACAGAACAAGAAATTGACTACATACGAGGAACTTCAGATTTCTTTGGATTAAATCACTATACGACAATGTTGGTGTACAATAACGAGTCAGTCACGGGTTATTTTGAAGAACCTTCTTACTATGACGATATTGGTGGTATTACGTACCAACCTGATGAGTGGGAAGGCGGTCAATCGACTTGGCTTAAGGTTTGTCTTTTTAGTTTTTTATACCTTTTTAATTCTTCCACATTTCATAACAATGCTTAAAATCTATCAGTACCCTATTTTGTGTATCTAGATCACACATTAATATATGTGCTAATACAATTTATCTAGTAACTCTCAAAGTTTTGCTTATCTAAAGCAAACTTTCCGATTGCCATTATAAACTTAGTTCAAACTGATATAAATTTTTACATATCAAAAACGTAATACAGTTGCCGAAAACTGTTTTATAAATCCAAAAATTAATGTAGCGCTTTTACTTTCTTCAATGTCAATAAATATTCAATATGTCAACGAAGCATTTGACTCTTGCAGATTTTTAAAGACATGATCTTGGAAGTCGACATTGTTTGGAAACGATTGAATCGGAAAATCATATTTTGTTTTAACAATTATTTTCAACAAAGATAATTAATAATTCTTGAATCATGCCGATTGAAATTTATATTAGAAAAAAAGTTATAATACAATTACCGACCTGCAAGCCCCCACTTCGCATGGATGCTAATATATACAAAAATCTTCATTGTTTATCGTTTTAAATGAAAGTGAAAACCGTATCAAAATCAGTTAGTTGGTTCGGAAGAAGTTAGCGGAGAAACAGATAGAGGCGGACAGCGACTTATTTTATAACATGTACATATAATTGTATAATGTATGTATTTAACTCGAAGGTGGTGCCATCGGGTTTTCATAAACTTCTTACAAAAATAAGGGAACAGTACGGTAATCCACCCGTATACGTCACAGAGAACGGTTTTTCAACTTCTGGTGGCTTAGATGATGATAGACGCGTGAATTACTACAGATTATACCTGGATGCTATGTTGGATGCAATAGACGAAGGATCAGACATCAGATCATACACTGCATGGAGTCTTATGGATAACTTTGAATGGATGCAGGGATACACGTAAGATATCAAGTCACATTGTTTATTAGTAAATAGCGACCCTCTCCCGGCTTTTCGCGGGATGCAATTTATATACACAAAACTTCCTCGTTTATCCCTCTTTCTTAACCTGAAGTGAAAACCTTATTAAAATCCGTGAAGTGATTTAGAAGTAAGTAGATAGCGAGAAACCGACATGACAGATTTAAATATGTAGAGATTAGAGTTTTAATGAAAGAAATGGTCAATGTAAATCAACCGTAACAGATAGTCGGAGAAGCCGCAGAATTAAACTGTCCTAGGCTGACACAGACTCCGAAATTAACTCTTTATAAATTGTAAATAGGTAATAATTATCAAAAATTTCGTTGATTGTCCTTTAACGCTCTTTGCTTTGATTCAAATGTTAAAACCACCTTTTCCATTTTATAAGCTTTGAAAGCATATATTTGTGCAAATAGTTGCCTAAGAAATATTGTGAACTACATTACTATTTATTAACCCTTCCCATTTTGTTACTTAGGTACCTATCTCATTTTTTTTTTTTAATATAGAAATAGCATTTTTTTATAATATATCGAAATTAAAAACCTTAATAATTATTATTATTTTTGTTTCAACGTTTAGAGAACGATTCGGCCTCTACGAAATAGACTACGATAGCCCAGAACGTACGCGCACACCGAGAAAGTCCGCGTTCGTCTATAAGGAGATTCTACGAACGCGCTCTTTGGACTTCGATTACGTACCCGATACTACAACGATGACCATCGATGAAGGGCACTAGGAATATTATTATTAAATAAAAAAAATTTTTTCGACTAAATTTGGTTTAATTTTATTAATCTGTTATTTGTAAAAGCTGCGAATTACTCTTAAATCTAATATATTGAATATATCATAGATACCACTTATTTTTTTCCGGAAGAAACAGTATAAATAAATAAAATGAAATAAAAAATATGTGCTTATTTAAAAGATTTTTAAGTCTCTGATGTCTTTAAAAACATCACTAATTTTGAAAGTCATGCACGTTCATTTGCGCTATTACGCTTATAAATGCAACGCGGGTTTCGCTCACATGTTACTCGTACTTCTAGAGGCCATTGTGATTCTGAGCATTCATGACATATAATCTGATTCAAAGAATAGATTGTCCTTTAAAAAAACAAATATTATGAATAAGATTTTCATGACATCATAAAGACCTTGAGAATTCAATTGACGTTCTCATGAAAAACAACATAATTTATCTTAAACATTTGCAGATACAAATAAAATATACTGTCATAATAATTTTAATCATCTTAAATCATTTTGTCGTTTCAAGTATTCCATCTGGTATTATGTATAGATAAGTCTAGCTAGATAAAGTCAACACAAGAAGCATTTATCTAATATTCTAGTATAATAAATACTCGATTCTTTAATATAGAACACAAATTGGAGAAAAAATGTCGTTAAAGTATGACTATATGTAAGTTTTAATATTTAAAGTTTTCACCATCTGTTTTTTTTTTATATATATATATATATAAAAGTTAATCTATTTTTCACAGTTTTTTTGTCATTTGCACTGTATCGGTAATTGGAAATGCGGTACAAAAAAACGGTAAATCAGGTGTAAGAAAGTTTCCTGATGGATTCCAATTTGGGTCAGCTACAGCATCATATCAAATTGAAGGAGCTTGGAATGAAGATGGTATGCAGAAAGAAATACTAGATACCTAAATGTAATAATTCAACTTAGTTTTGATGGACTTAGTTGGACTAAAGGTGTTTACTCTTTAACACTATTAAATATAACTGCAAATTCAAAGTTCTAATCAACTAGTCCTAGTTCAATTTTGTTTAGATCATCCTTCTTTATTTGAAACTTGAGCAATTATAATTTATTACGTTTATAATTTTAATTTTTATAGGAAAATCGGAAAGCATTTGGGACATCACGACTCATATGGACCCATCTCCAATTCACGATGGCTCCACCGGAGACGTCGCTGATGACTCTTATCACCAGTACAAGAGAGACGTGGAAATGATGAGAGAGTTGGGTCTTGATTTTTATAGATTTTCTTTATCATGGCCTCGTATATTACCAAACAGTTTCTCTGATCAAATAAACGAAGCCGGTGTGCAATATTACAACAATTTAATCGATGAAATGCTCAAATACAACATTCAGCCCATGGTCACTTTATACCATTGGGATTTGCCGCAGAAGTTACAGGATTTAGGAGGCTGGACTAACCCTTATATAGTTGATTGGTACGGAGACTTTGCTCGTGCTGCTTTCGAATTATTTGGAGATCGAGTAAAAATATGGATCACTGTTAATGAACCATACCAAATATGTCGATTAGGATATGGATCTGACAGTTTGGCCCCAAGATTAAATATTACAGGAGTCGCGGAGTACTTGTGTCTAAAAAATTTACTTATAGCCCATGCCAAAGCGTGGCACATATACGATGAAGAGTTCAGAACAATACAGGGAGGAAACATTGGTATAACTTACAGTGCACAATTCTATTCACCTGAGTCTGTAGAACATACTGATATTGCAGAAGATTTCATGGAATTTACTGTAAGACTTTAAGATGTCTCATAAATAGATTTACAGTTTATTTTACTTAAATAATTGCTTTTCCTCATCCTTGTTCATTGTTTTGCAGTTGGGAATATATGCGAACCCTGTACATGGTATAACCGGAGATTACCCTCAAAGAGTAAAAGAAGTCATTGCAACTAGAAGTCTAGCTCAAGGATACCCAAGATCTAGACTGCCAGAACTATCAACAGAAGAAATTGACTACATAAAAGGAACTTCAGACTTTTTTGGATTGAATCATTACTCTTCTTACATTGTTTATAGGAATGAATCAGGCTCAGGTTTTGCGGTTCCATCGTTTGATGATGATCTAGGAGGTATTTCATATCAGCCTAGCGAATGGGATACACCTAATTCTAACCGCATTAAGGTTCGAAAGTTATATAGTAAAATAAGTAATTTAATTGATATTGTAAATGTCTTAATATTCACACTGTATCACAGGTAGTACCATGGGGCTTCTACAAGCTTTTAACGTGGATAAGAGAACACTACGATAATCCTCTTCTATACATTACTGAAAATGGATACGAAACTTCTGGAGGTCTAGATGACTATGAACGAGTTAATTACTACAGGTCATATTTAGACGCTATGTTGGATGCAATTGAAGAAGGATCTAACATAAAAGTATACACTGCATGGAGCCTTATGGACAATTTTGAATGGTTGAATGGTTATACGTGAGTAAATATCATTACTTAGTAAAAGAAAATAACCTAAAATACGCGTAATCCCTAACGTTTACTTTACACAAAATTCTCTGAAGAAATTATACATAAATAGGTGAAATATTAACGAGAATGCAGACATTGTCAATGAAAAGGTATTAATAGAAGAGCAAGCCACGTCTATTAAGACGTATATCTATTGAGACACCCTTAATTTATTTCTCGAATACTTGTCATATGATGATTCAAGTGTTTTTAGAGCAAACTTCAAGTTTACTTAAAACACAAAATTTAAAATAGTAGCAGGCAATCCCGATAAATATCTACTTTATTATAATGCATTACATGTTGTATTGCAGACTATTTGTTCGAGTGTTAAGATATTTCGCAAACCTAAAGGCTATATTATAATATATGTCTATATGCCTTTCAGACAACGTTTTGGCATCTACGAGGTGGACTACGAGAGTCCAGAGCGAAAGCGAACTCCGCGAAAGTCCGCCTTCGTTTACAAAGAAATTATACGGACACGCTCGCTGGACTTCGATTACGAACCCGAAGATATTACAGCAATGACAATTGACGAAGGACACTAATTTAAACGATGACAATGGAATAAAAGAAAGAAATATTCATGGAAGACTTTGATGTTTTAATTTTGATATAATATATATCGTGTAACTTGTTTTCTATTGCGATCCACTAAATATAAGTACATGACAAAAGAATATCTAAATATAATACATGAAAGGTAACAAGTGCCATAGATGATAATACAATGTCAATTGATTCAACCAGTAATCGATCAAGTTAACTTTACAAATTCCAGGACTGATAAAGCGGTGCAATAATAATTTTTAATCTTTTAGGACACACTCTTCAATACAGTCTGCCACTACCAAAAGCCTGATTATGATAAACCTTTACATATAATTACTTAATTAAGTACGATAGATGTCCGTAATCGCAAATTATTCCACTGCGGATTAATTTTATTTAATATATATATCATTTTAGAAAAAAAATATTCTACTGTAACATACAGAGTTCTCCAGATACAGATCAAGTTCAAAGATGTGCAATTCGTTGTTATAATATTTCTATAGAGAACAAGTATATTATGTCTTAGTAGCTAGGCTCCAAACTTCAATTGATTTGTGATAGTTTAGTAATGGTAAATCACACTGCTTTCCGCTATCGTAAACTGGGCAAAACCAGATCGTGTTGCAAGCAGTAACGTCAGGGGGATGAAAGAAGATAATACTTTCGACCTTGAATCCATCCATGGTTTCGACGATTGACCTCCTTCTCGAAGTTGGCTTTACCTAATTGGACTGTTCGCCTAACATAATCGAATCCCTTTGCTTTCTCCTATCATTGCCGGAAATGCAGTTGCGTCCTCCTTGTTTTGTTTTCGTTACTACGCAGCGACGGAGCCACCATTAAGATCAACAGACAGGCTGACGGTCCACTTGTCTACCGTCGCCTATAGCACAAGCACGCATTAAATTGCAAGTGCTGCAAATGCGCTGCCAACAATAGTAGGTTTAAACGGTTAGGGAAATGGGCATGTAAGTTATGTAGTAATAAAGTTTTCTTTGTTAGAACACGCACACTAAAAATTTCTATGGACACTAAAATTTTTTTTAACGAACGCATCTAAGCACTCTATTTTTCAAAATTCTCACCCGATTTCATTAATACGAGTATAATGTATTAATGATTAATTAATATATTATAAAACTAAAAGCGTCTATTACTAAGAAGTTAATAGTTACACAAGTAATATGTAAATGCGTGCATAGGTAGGTACTTTTTTTATACAAACAACTGATAAACCTCCCTAATAAAATAATTAATGGTGAACGCGCAATCTCGGAGTTATGATAGACGGAAATTTGCGTTTTGAGAAACATATGCTTGAACTAGTCCAAAACTGCTTTTACCGCCTGAAAGTTTTGTACAAAATTACAGATGTCCTAAGTGTAACTTTGTGAAGCGATTATTTTATCCAAGTTGAATTATTGTTTGATTGTATATGGTCCTTGTTTATTTAAGAAGACACACAAATGAATTCAATGAGTGCAAAATGCCTGTTTACGTTTCTGCGTGAAGGTGCCTCCTAGATCGCATATAACACCTTTCTTGAATAAATATAATATTTTGCGTATGCAACGCTAATCTTCGAAGTGGTTGGTACTAAAAGACCTCAGTATTTATTTCAAAAATCGAATTGGCGTAATCCATCCTTTGTTTGCAGACGTCCGGTAAATACATTTGAATGTACCCTATTGCTCGACAGCAGCATTCAGTGGTAGCTTCCGTTACTTGGCTTCTAAGTGTTGGAATAATATTCCTCCCCCCCCCCCCCCTTCGTGATGTCAAGTCTAAATTTTCTTTCAAAACCAAATATTGAGAGACAAATAGGTTAAATTATAGAACTGGAAATGTATTCACCGATTACAAAAAAACTACATTCGTTTAAGGATAGGCAGGCTTATCTCGAACATTAGTACCTATATAAAAATAATAAATAAATAGTAAGAAATTATTAGTGTCATGTTTTTTTTAGTCGTAATTAGCTATATAAATATTAATTAAAAATGAGGGAACTTTTTTAATTGTTAGAACACGGCGTTCTATGCACACTAAAAAATATTTTACGAATGCATTCGCGTAGGTATGTACGTAGGTAATACCTACTCTATTTTTCAAAATTATCGCACATTCATACTTTTAACATACATAAATATATCGTCTTTTAGTTTCATAGTGACAGACATTCCTACACATACATTCCTTCTCTGATTCACACATACATAGGGTTTAGTTAATTACATTTTGTATACAAACAACTAATAAATGTGACATTATTTGCAGAAATATTGAGATATTCAGATTAGTCAGATACATAAATCGATTATTTAGATATTAAACTGAAATATCCTTATGTAATTGACATATTGATTATAATAATATAATTATGATTAGTCATTTTGATAAGCCGTATCAACTTTTATTATGTTTTTCTTTAATTTTTGTCCGTTAGTAATATTATTCGTGTTTCATTATTTTCTTTGCTTGATTAATATTCTGCAGCCAATTTGAGCACGTTATAAGTTTTTATGAATTAAATAATTTTAACACTTTTATTAATACATGATGAACGCATTTATTATAATAAACTTTGAAGGCTTTATTATAATAACACTGGAGGCTAATGGATAACTTTGAATGGACCATGGGATACTGTGATAAATAGGAAATAAAATTAATATGTATAAAGATGTCCTTGCTGTACATTATAATTATTATTGATTGTCATTTTCTTTCATGTTGGAAAAAGTTTAGTTAATTTTTAATGTAACATAATGTAATGTATTTAAAGTATATCTAAGTCTGAGACTAATTTGTTTGAGAATAAATTATTTTATTATTATTTATTATCATAAGTGTGAGTGCCAATGCGCAGTCTACCCTATAAACTTTGCGGTCCGCTATAATTATAACCCTATAACTATAGCGGTTGTTATATAACTATAACAACCGCTAAATAAAATATATAAATATATTTTATTAAGCGGTTGTCTTCTGCAAGGGAGTGGTTACTGCTGAAAGACAAGCTACCATTTTGTGTCATTTTTTATTTAATTCTTTTTTTTAAGCTTCATCCCACCAATGAGAAGTCAATTTTTATTTTTGAAACAAAGTTTGTTTATCTATAAAACGTTTTTATGTTTTTTATTTTTTTTTTTATTTGTTGTATCACGCACATTTTTCATCAATATTAAAGTTGTTACAATAAGATGGCTTAAATAAGTGTATAATAATTTTTTATATGACGAATTTTGTACAATTATAAATTGTACAGAGTAAGCGGTTTACACAAGGCTCAATTTACTAAGTATTCTTATATGTATTAGGACTTTGGATATTAGGATTTAGCTTTTATTTTTCTTTAAAAATGTGGGCTAAATAAAATAAAGATATAACTTTAGACACTATGTGTATTTTAGTAGATATGTAAGGGATGCCAGAGCCCATTTCCCTACCCCTTCATGGTTTATGGTCTATGGTACTATGGATGGTCTAATCATACAGTTGTCGGCAGGGCACTTGCAACACGTGTGGCGTTACTGGGTTATAGGTAACGATAGCCACTACAGTCAAGAGGAATGTCACTCTGTCAACCTTAAAATAATATATGTATAATAATAAAAAAAAATACTATGAACAAACTAACATAAATTTTTTATATATATACAGATATACCTAAGTTTATAGCGAATTTATCGGCGTCTGTAATCCATGTTGGACTCGTAGTGGACTAATAGATAAATTAAATTTATTGTCGATAAGACACAATCAAGACTCACAAAAAGTGTTTACCTATCCATACATAATAACTGTGTACCTACAGTACAAAGAACATATTAAAGAACAGCAATATGTTTTTTAAGAAATATTTTATGTAAGTTTAAATTACAAAAATGTCAACTATTATTTTCTTTGTTCATGTAAATGTGATCATAACATCTTATTTTTTAGTCTTATAGTTTTGTGCGGTTTATTGATATTGGTATTGGCTTTGGTAACTGAAAGTGTCGTACGGAAAAACCCAAGATCAGATGGTGTCAGGCAATTTCCAGCTGGATTCCAATTTGGAGCGGCTACATCATCCTATCAAATTGAAGGAGCTTGGAATGAGGACGGTAAACAAACTTAGGTTGCATTTGTATGTATAACATTTAAGAATATTAGTGCTAACTTTCTTTTCAAATATTGCAGGCAAATCTTTAAGCATTTGGGACGTCATGGTACATTCGGAACCCTCCCCAATCAGCGATGGTTCAACAGGAGACATTGCCAATGATTCATACCGTCAGTACAGGAGAGACGTAGAAATGATGAGAGAGTTGGGCCTTAATTATTATAGATTTTCCTTGTCATGGCCCAGGATATTATCGAACAGTTTCGCTGATCAAATAAACGAAGCCGGCGTGCAATATTACAATAATTTGATTGATGAAATGCTCTTATATAATATTCAGCCTATGATCACACTGTACCACTGGGAATTGCCGCAGAAATTACAGGATTTAGGAGGGTGGACTAACCCTCACATAATTGATTGGTTCGCAGACTATGCACGCGTTGTATTCAAATTATTTGGAGATCGGGTAAAATATTGGCTTACATTGAATGAACCGATTGTAGTATGCCAATATGGTTATGGGACTGATTTCTTGGCTCCGAGAGTAAACATAGCAGGAGTCGCTGATTATATGTGTGTTAAGAATTTACTCTTAGCTCACGCTAAGGTGTGGCATATATATAATGAAGAGTTTCGACCAAGGCATGGAGGAATTCTTGGTATAGGTTACAGTGCACAATACTTTCAACCTGAGTCTGAAGAACATATTGAGGCTGCTGATGAATTCTTTCAATTTACAGTAAGTTTTGTTTTATTTATTTAAATTTTAAAACACGGGAAATTTTGTTATTACATTAAATAATTTTCGTTTTTACAGTTAGGAATCTATGCCAATCCTATATATAGTGAAACAGGAGATTACCCTCAAATAGTAAAAGAAAGGGTTGCAGCTAAAAGTTTCGCTCAAGGTTTCCCAAGGTCAAGATTACAAGAATTATCAGCAGAAGAAATTAACTACATCAAAGGGACTGCCGACTTTTTTGGTTTGAATCATTACTCTTCTTACGTTGTTTATAGAAACGAATCCGTTTCCGATTTTAGAATTCCTTCATTCGAGGATGATATCGGTGCAACTTCGTATCAGCCAAGTGATTGGGATCCTAATTCGAACCGTATTAAGGTTAGCTAAATTAAATAAGTTATTATTTTCTTCTTAAACATATTTCTTCAACAATAATTCAATTCTTAATTCAATAATATAATTCAAAAATAATGAAGATATTTCACAAAAATCATTTTCTACTCGTATTTACCCACAGGGAGTGCCGTGGGGTTTCTACAATCTGCTAGGTTGGTTAAAAGAACGATACAATAATCCTGTCATATATATTACGGAAAATGGATACGACACGACAGGAGGTTTGAATGATGAAGAACGCATTTATTACATTAGAACATACTTAGATGCTATGTTGGATGCTATCGAAGAAGGATGTAACGTCCAAGGATATACCGTCTGGAGTCTTATGGATAACTTTGAATGGACCCAAGGATACACGTAAGTACTGTGATAAATACTAAATATAATTGATCTGGTGAATGTAGATGCAAAAACGCAGTCTAAGAGCTTTAGAGATAAAGTAGAAAGTGAGCTATTCACTATAGAAATATAATAAAACTTGTTCCGTTATATTACGGTGGTCTTCTGCAAATTAGTGGTTGCTGTCGAAAAAAAACTGCCAAATTTTTGTAATATGAATATTTTTAAATGTTTTAAAAATAAATTTCAGGCAAAAGTTTGGCCTTTACGAGGTGGATTACGACAGTCCAGAGCGAACGCGAACTCCGCGAAAGTCCGCCTTTGTTTATAAAGAAATTATCCGGACACACTCGCTGGACATCGATTACGAACCCGAAGATATTACAACAATAACAATTGACGAAGGACGCTAATTTAGGGATAACAGCTTTATTTGTTACAATAAAATGGCAGAATAGTGTCGATTTTTTGCTCGGACAACCTTTCAATTCGATGACGCATATGGGTCAAAATCATAGAGGTGAACATTTTGCTTTGGACAAAGTTTTTGTGTAAAAATAAAATTTTAAAACTAACATACACATTTAAATAGACAGCTATCGTACACAGGTATACGCACTATGCGTATTTATTTTTAGAAATAATGTTTTCATTGATTTTTAAACAGTTAATATTAATTGGAACGCAGTTAATATTAATCTGTAAAATAAAAAAAAAACATTGCGTAGATGGCGTTAGTCAAAAACAGTGCGAAGCCCGCAAGTTAAACTAAACGGTGTTTGATATGTTTTCGGATATAAATAATTTATTTTCCTGGTAAGTACCGTTTAATTTGATATATAGGGTACCTTAACTCCCTGTCACTACGGGAACGCTGTTTTGTAATTAGTTTTTCGAAAAAACATATGCTTTTTTATGATTCTGATAAATATTAGGGCTCGCTTGTTAATAACCTCTTAAACCGAAGTGACATGTGACATCTGCTGGAAAGTCATTCCGGGAACGTTCCCGCCTAGTTCAAATTTGGTTTTCGGTATCAATATAACAGAAGTGATATGGAAAGCGACAGCAGTAAAGAGGAAAAACGTCTAAAAAGAGGATAAACTAATATAGTACAATTTTTTATAATCTTGGTTCACAAAATTTATTTGTGAAGGTATAAGTTTAAACTTTGAAACTCATGTCCGAGTACAAATACAGGGCGTTCCCAAAAATGACGATGAACATTATCTAAAATCGACTAAAACGACAAATACATCAATAATTAATAAATTATTCTAAAATGTTTGCACACAGAGAAATAAATGTCTTATAACTTTATTTACTTATATTATTAATATATCGCAGTCTATTAACGAAAAAAATAAATTGAAGTTTTGTATCAGAGTTTACTCCAAATACAAAATAGTGACAAGTATTTTAAAAAAAGTATTCTCTGATTTTTAAAAAAGTAATTTTCTGATTTAGAAACATGCTTATTACAGCTTTTTAAAAACAATTCTGATTTACATCGATTACATATTATTTTAAATAATTTAAAAATATGTTCCCAAAATGATTTCCGACTCTGCCATAGTTCTCATTGACCGCCAGAACTTCTGGGGATAGTTTAATAACATTTGGCGCTATAAAAATCTTTTGTTAGATTTATTCAGAAGAGAAATTAATTTTTCAGATATTTGTAAACGTAAAATGCTCACCTCTCTAATTTTGACCCATATATGGGGTAACATTAGAATTCTAACAAAAAGTTGCAGGAAGAAGATTATATGGAAGATGAAATAACAAATAGTTAGTTAACAAATTGAAAAACGTGTTAATTTTTGTTACAGCTAGTAAAAATACGTGCGATAGCTCATTTGATATTATGTAAATACTAGCTGGTGCCCGCGACTTCGTCCGCGTCGAACGACGAAAGGTACCCTATGTCCTTTCTGGTGTCCCAGACAACGTGTATGCAAAATTTCATGGTGATCAGTTCAATAGTTTTTGCGTGAAAGAGTTACAAACATCCATACATCCAAACATACTTTCGCATTTATAATATTAGTACGGATTACGTGATGAATTATCAAGATTGTGATTTGTGACCGTGTATCGATTTCAAGTAGAGGCAGTTAAGGAGTAGAATTGGATATAAAAAAAAATACGAGGGCGTGTAATGTAATCAACCCCGATACCGTGAACTAAATATGTGACTAATTGAACTAATTCATTAGTTAATATTTTTATCTGAGGTTAAAGTAGAAATTTTCATGAAGTTGTAATTTATTTCTTGGTCAACGACAATCGAAAGGAATTTCGTGACAATGTTAGAATAAAATAGAGAACCGCGCTGTGAATAAGAAGAGACAAGAAAACAGCTAGTGTGTTATAATATGCATTGAGGTTATGAGATATTACAATGAAAAATGAAAATATATTTTATTTATTTTATTTTATTTTCATGCCGATATCGAGAATACATTGAACGACCCTCGTAGTGCCTAATTTACTTTTAATGCAAGGCTGAAAGATCTTAGTTTCTTAGTTTTGTTTCTGCTCAAACTTATTTACGAGTATACTCGTATTAGGTACCTGTGTCTATTGGCACGTCTCTGAAATGTGTGTTGATTTTATTATTTTTCCCTATATTGTTATTTAATTTCTGTTTGTGCCTCAAATATATTAATAATAATAAAAAATTGTTATAATTCTAGTTATCCTTATTACTTGTACATATTGTAAAACAAAGTCCCCCGTCGCGTTTTTCTGTCTGTAAAACTACTGAGTGGATTTTCAGGAATCAGTTTGCATCTATCAACAGGCGATTCCTGAAGACGGAATCACATTATTGTACAGGATTTGATACGGTTTTCACGAATGGAAAGAACGATAAGCGAGGAAGATTTGTGTATATCTATAATTTAAAAAAAATTGCATCCGTGAAAAGCCGGGGCCAGGTTGTTAATAAGTTATATAATATTTTTGACATAATATGATAAAATTTATCTCATCTACTGATAATATAACCTTTTAAAGTGTTTCATCTGTTATTGTTTTGTCAATAAACTTTAGATAAAGTCAATTCGCAATAAATTATAATCTCACATACAGTATAAGTATAAAACACTTCTTCTCGAATTCAAGAGCACAGGATAAAGAAAAGCTTACATGATGTTTTACAAATATTATTTTATGTAAGTTTACATATTTTTGTTACTCACACAATTTACTTAGTATTTTCTCTAACAGTTAGTTTTGAACTCGGTATTAATACATTTTTTGTGCAGTTTTGTAATCTTCTGTGCTGTGCTGGTAAGTGGAAATGTGCAAAAAAGAAAAATTAAAGAAATTCCTGAGAAAAAAGAAGTAAGAAAATTTCCTGATGGATTCAAATTTGGAGCGGCGACGGCGTCCTACCAAATTGAAGGTGCTTGGAATGAAGACGGTATGCATTTTAAAAAAAGAATAACGGCTTATGATGAGAAACATTTTAATAAAATAACTGTAAATTTTGTTTTTGCCCACAAAAGTAATTGCTACAAAATTCCCAACTGAATAATTCGAACCAAAGCAAAATGCCACCTATCTCACGTGTATTAGTTCGCTTTTTAAACATACCTATTTACATGAATTAATAACAATATACTACTTTTACATACTTTCAGGCAAATCAGAAAGCATTTGGGACACCATGACTCATATGGAACCATCTCCGATCGTAGATGGCTCAACCGGAGACGTCGCTGATGACTCTTATCACCAGTACAAGAGAGACGTGGAAATGATGAGAGAGTTGGGTCTTGATTTTTATAGATTTTCTTTATCATGGCCTCGTATATTACCAAACAGTTTCTCTGATCAAATAAACGAAGCCGGTGTGCAATATTACAACAATTTAATCGATGAACTGCTCAAATACAATATTCAGCCTATGGTCACATTGTACCACTGGGATTTGCCGCAGAAACTACAGGACTTAGGAGGGTGGACGAACCCTTACATAGTTGATTGGTTCGGAGACTATGCCCGTGTTGCTTTCGACTTATTCGGGGATCGGGTAAAAAGATGGATTACCATGAATGAACCATTGTTAGTGTGTCAAACAGGGTATGGTACTGACAATTTAGCGCCTAGACTAAATATTTCAGGAGTTGCAGATTACATATGTGCTAAAAATTTACTCTTAGCTCACGCTAGAGCTTGGCACATCTATGATGAAGAGTACAGATCCACTCAAGATGGAAATATTGGCATAACTTACAACTCTCAATACTATGAGCCCGAGACTGAAGAACATTCTGATATCGCAGAAGATTTTATGCAGTTTAATGTACGTTTTTTTTAAAATTTTATAAGTATAAGTAATTAAAACTTAACACCCCAACCTTCCACACGTTTATACGAGTGACGGCGATTTTGTGATTTGGTCTTTTCGTCGTAAAAATCGCATAACAAACAGATTAGTAGCTGTAGCTACAGATATGATTCATTACATTATAACCACACAACATGCCAATATGACTCGTAAACTAATTGTCATAAAAAAAGTCCAGTGTGCTTTGTAATCTTGATAAATAAATGCAAGGAAGATTGTTTTAAGTGAAAGAGGTATCTTATTTCATGTAAGTAATACTATTTCTTTCTTTTTCAGTTAGGGATCTATGCTAATCCCATACACGGTACTGGAGATTATCCAACAGTAGTAAAAGAAAAAATTGCTGCTAAAAGCTTTACTCAGGGTTATTCGAGGTCAAGACTGCCCGAATTATCAACTGAAGAAATTGACTACATTAAAGGGACTTCAGACTTTTTTGGGTTAAATCATTACTCTACGTCGATTGTTTACAAAAATGAATCAGCCTCTGGATACCACACAGTTCCTTCAATTAATGATGATATTGGAGGCATTTCTTATCAGCCAAGTGAATGGGACACGGCTAATTTAAACCGCGTTAAGGTTAGAAATATAACGTAAGGATTTTCTTCTATCATAATTATTAAAAATAACGAAATATTTTGATATTCTATCACAGGCAGTACCTTGGGGATTCTATAAGCTACTTACATGGATAAGGGAAGAGTACAACAACCCTGTCATTTATATTACTGAAAATGGCTACGAAACATCTGGAGGCACATATGATGATGAACGCGTTAATTACTACAGGACTTATTTAGATGCTATGTTGGATGCGATCGAAGAAGGTTCTAATATCGTAGCGTATACTGCATGGAGTCTTATGGATAATTTTGAATGGAAACAAGGATATACGTGAGTACTTTATAATTATCAATTATTGTTTTATTAAATTCTTAAAATTTCTTTATCTTAAATCTTATTGAATTCTTCACTAGAAAAAAATTTATGAACTAACTGAAGTAAGTATCTAATGAATATGAGACAACAATTATAAAGTGTTAGTACTTCATTTGATTTGATTTGAATTGAAGAAGACAGGATATTATTGCATTCATATGAAGTTGTAACAACAAAATCCGCTCTGGAAAATCTGGAATGAAAAATCTACTCTAGAAGTGTTTCGAAAACATTAAACTCTGAGACCGTTAATTTATACTTACAAATTTTGGAAGTTGAGTTGCTTGAGCAACTACGTAATTGATTCGAGCAACTGTCTATAATGCATTTATATTGCCTTCCAATTTTAATTTTATAAACTGTTCATATTTTATTATACTTTCAGACAACGCTTTGGCATCTACGAGGTAAACTACGAAAGTCCAGAGCGCACGCGTACACCGCGAAAGTCCGCCTTCGTTTACAAGGAAATAATAAGGTCACGCTCACTGGACTTCGAATACGAACCCGAAGATATCACAAAAATGACAATTGACGATGGACACTAGAATATTCAATTAATAAAATTAATAAAAAAGAATTAAGCAATTTTGTTGGTGTATTTTTTTCGAACAAAAAAAAGCTTGTGTCGGTTTATCCCGCTCACGAAGAATATAAATTAATAGTAATTATCGTGACTGTTATTAAACCAGTCATCAATATTATAATAACCAGTTCAATATTGAAGAAGAACACTCATCTCAGCAGCTTCGTCTAAAAAACGAATTGCGACACTAACTATTATAGGTGTGCAATTTATTGTGGTGTGTAATATTCGGGATGCTCTAGAACTGCCAGAAAGGTCGAAATAGAAAAACAACATTAAAAAACTGGGAAATATTAAGCTTTCAAAGACTGAGGTCTGATAGAACTATCACATGATGGGAACCGCCAATAATTTAAACCTTAGGGGGAGTAGATAAAGGAAAAACTATTATTTACTAGTAAAAAAGT
Organism: Synanthedon myopaeformis; assembly: GCA_944738685.1. Taxonomy (NCBI): domain Eukaryota; kingdom Metazoa; phylum Arthropoda; class Insecta; order Lepidoptera; family Sesiidae; genus Synanthedon; species Synanthedon myopaeformis. The sequence goes on from OX122915.1 coordinate 3,017,195, forward strand.
AGTGGATAATAGAAAATGGTTGATTTATTTTTCCCTTCGCATTCTCTTTTCTCAATGCAGCATAATTTGTAATATATAATAATTTTACTACAAACTAAGAGGTTATCCGAAAAATATATTCCAATATAGGTCAATGTCAAAGCCTATCGAAAAAAAAAAACAATTAGTCATCGACACTCGTCCATTCCATAATGGCACCACCCGGTGCGAACTGACATATAATTTACCCTCCACAGCATTTAATCGATTATTAATTATTAGTTTGTGCCTGCGACTTCGTCCGCATTGAAAAATAAAAATATATATTATATAAACAACTAGCTGGTGCCCGCGACTTCGTCCGCATTGAACGATGAAAGGTACCCTATGTCCTTTCTGGTGTCCCAGACAACGTGTATGCAAAATTTCATGGTGATCGGTTCAGTAATTTTTGCGTGAAACAGTTACAAACATCCATACATCCAAACATACTTTCGCATTTATAATATTAGTACGGATATAACGCTTGGCCTCTTGTTGTTATAACACTTTAGTCAGGCGTAGTATGTAATTGATAAATTACATTTTGATGTGATTTGATTTTATTTTCGATGATTTTATTTCTGGATGAAAGGTCCTTTCGTGTATCCCTGACAATGTGTTTCACGATGATCGGTTGAGTAGTAGAGGCGTGAAAAGGTAACAGACAGACAGACAAACAGATACTTTTACAATTATTAACAATAATAAAGTATGGAAGTATGGATTACACGCATTAAATTCTTAACTCTCCTAATAAATTGGCTCATATATATCTCTGGCACATTCAAGGAGGGAGGGGCGCCACTGTGGCCCGCTAAACATTGGCTCCGTTAAAAATTAATCTAAAAAGTGACTTCATCTCGTGACTTTTTATGTGTACAAAAACAAAGTGCTTAGTGAATTGGTTATGTTAAAAGATATTGAAAAATAACAATTAAACTCGTAAGAATTAATAACAACGTCATATAAATTATCATCTTCTTTTCTAATTCCAAGGACAATTTTAAAAAATTAAGAAAATTTCAAGATACTTTTCCAAGTCGGACAAGTTTCGAGTAAGCAAAAGTGGAAACATAGTGCAGAATAAATATAACTTATAAAATAATATTTTTTTTACAAATCACTAAAAACGCAAGACGTGCATCATACACGTAGCGCCATCTGTTACAACTGAAGCGCATTACATCGTCATACATCAATAATCAATAACTAATACAAAGGCGCACTGATAGAGGGCATAATCTGTACCAAGACAACCAATTGACAAAATAAATCATGGAAGAAATTATGAATGCAATAAAAAAAAAGAGCTAGACGAACAAAGACGTGAAATCCGAAAAATGGGTAAAGATGTTACGCAATAAGTCACACAAAATACAACCAGTATTTTCGAAGAGAAAATTTTGAAATGGGAAGAAAGACACCAGAAAATGAAAGAAATAGTAAAAATCAAGAAAAAAGAATTTACTTTTTGGAGAAACAAGCAAGAATAAGAAACTTGGTGTTTTTCGGCATTGAGGAAAATGAAAAATCGTACAACTGCCTTGAAAATAATGTTATCAATTGGTTGGAACAATTCTTCTCAATTAAGGTAGCTTATAGCGATTTACAAGAAGTTAGAAGAATTGGTAAAAAAGGAGTAAGACCACGCCCATTGATAGTAACCTTCTCAACTCTAGGCACAAAAATTAAAATTCTGAAACAATAAGGTGCTCTAAAAGATACTGATTATTACGTGAAAGAAGATTATCCGAAGTACGTCCTTGAGAAGAGGAAGGAACTACAAGAGCAGCTAAAACGGGAAAGAGAGAAGGGAAATACAGGCGTATTAAAATATGACAAATTGATTATATCCAAAAACATCACTAAACGAAAGCTACCTACGTCACCTTAATTTGTCACTTCACGAAATGAAGAGAGAACTGCACAAATACCCAAAAAGAACAAAATCCGACAGTCTGACGCATTAGTCAAAATAATACAAAAAACTCAAATAGTAACCAAAAACAAACAAACAAGCAATTAATTAACCCCCCTCATATTCATATACAGTTTAACAAAACATGCAAATAAAAGTAAGAAAGTTACATCTTCCAACCCCAGCCGGGTTCACGTGGAAGAGTACAACCAAAACCCTCTTAAGATAAAAATAGTAAAACCAAGCAAAAAAAAAATCTTAAAAAAAGTATAATACATAATAATAATACGTGGGATGAAAATGACTCCACATTATTATTTACATATTTACACACATTTATTATATACATTTATACATTTGATGAAACGCACGAATGGGCGTTTTTACATTACGCACGATGGGCGTTTGTGTTGTTGAGTGGCGAGAAAGCGCGTGCTTTCTGTAGCAGAGTTGAAGGCCGACTGTCTCTCGTTTCCGTGCTTCTTCATTTGAAAGAATGACACGGAAACTAAAACGTAAGTTCCAAATAGGTAACTTAAAGGAGGTCGCCACAAATAGATAAATAAAAAAAGCCACTATAAAATTGCCACATATTAGCAAAAAATAGACACATGGGCATCTTAGGAGGATGCCTTTACTCAACCCGAGGTCTTTGCAGAGAACTAACAAAAAAAAATAAACACATTTAATTAACAATCCACAAACAAATAAAATAAATTAAATCATCAAAATTATGCAAGGAATAAAGGGCTTTTTTATTTTATTTTATTATTATGACTTAAAAAATACGTCACTAAACTTTGCATGCGATGTAATTCGTTTTTTATGAAACGAACAAGAACCTAACATTTTTCCATAAAAGTATCCTATATGTTAATTCAGGTAATAAACTATCTGTGCGCCAAATTTTGCCACAGACAAACAGACAATAAACTAATTTACAGACACGGCTCTTTTACGATTTTATTACGAGTAATGTAGGTATAAATTGCTGTAGGATAGGTACATATATTGTTGTATACCTATTGTTGTATACTTACGAGTATATTGTATATTGCTCTAAACCACCCAAGTTGTTTTTGATACGGTTTTCATGAGGGAAAAGAGCGATAAATGAGGTCTATGTATGATTTTCAGAAAAAATAGCATCTATTTGAAGTTTCGTGCGGATCGATAGTTGACTATATTTATTTAGAGATTCTGATTATCAGTAAAATAAAACTCTATTAACTTCGTTTGGAAGCTACATATTTTCTATTTCTATAGAGAAAATAGTGCTTTAAGATCCAATTATTATTATTATAAATATTATGTACATTTGATGTAACGACCTTATAGCAGATAAGACCGCAGACAGAAAAAATGCTGAATAAAAATACGAGCGCGCCAAACAAGGAAAATGTGCTGACGATTGTGCCGCGAGAATTTCCAATTTGCCCCAACCCCTTTTCAACAGTCTCTATCAGCAAAAACTTCCCTTTGAACTTGTATTGCGATTACAATAGGGTTTCGCCACGTTTGTGCACATTTGTTGATTTTATAGCACGATGGATACTTTTAATCAATAGACATCACAACAGACCTTTCTATAACTAGCAAAGTTGGGTGTATCTGGTATATTTTTGACGTGTAAACTTAAGCGCGTTGGCACTTTTTGTATGAGGAAAAATAGCAGAACTCGGGGGATCGTCACGTTTTATGATGTGTGTGTGTGTGTGTGTGTTTGTGGGGTTTTCGCGAATGGAGCTCATATACCTACTGACATATACCTACTGTCTTACATACACAGTTAGTGTAGAAAAATTGGAATACATTTTGTCGACACTTACACGGTCGTGTTCGATATTAGAATTGTAGTTATTAATACCGTCATTCTGTGTTTTCAGACAAACAAATTAATAAAGTTTTGAAACATATGTGGATTATACCTTTGGGTCTGCTGATCAAAACCCACAACTGTCTCCCCCTTTCCACTTGCCGCTTCACCCCCCACATCGTGAAATTTGTCCCCGTTAACGGTTTTTTAAGTATTTTGCGAAAGCTTTAATAGATACAAAAAAAAGTGTCAAAGGCAAAAATTATCCTCATTAAATTCTTAACAAAATATGTTTTCAAGCTATAGCATTTAGTTTTATGGAGCCCATTTATCGACTACGCTATTATAAGATTGTATCGTATCTTTTTTTTGCTTCCATCTACGGGTTTAGGAGTGAAATAAGCTTGAGCTGCTAGCTAGCTACATAGCTACATAACTGTACACATATATACCTAACATACTCATATTTCAAGGGAGCTTCACTCTGCGAACTCAAATGCGTAGAAAATTGCCAAATCTCATTACAACATGGGTTGTTACTTATTTTCATGTAAATGGTGTAAAAAGAAAACAATAGGGAGGGTAGTCGAAAAATGTTTGCTTAGGTACATTGAAAATGCTTTACTTCCAAGTTTCTATATTGATATTTACAAAAAAAAACTTATACTAGGTGAGCCACGTGACTTTGGCCGTCTCAAAGTGAACCTTTGAAAAAAAAAACATTTAAATGGATTTTAAAGCGGGTTGCACTAAATTTTCTAAATTATCTAAAAAAAAAAGTGGTAGAAAAAGTGGGTAGAAGAACTGGCTATACTACTTCTACTACTTCTTAAGTCGTATTTTATTTTATTATACAAGGCCTCCAACGAGGCAGGCCATAAAATACCTACTACATTTGATTATTGTTTGATTCTACTTGAATTACTTGATTATTATCTCAGCCTTAGGGAATTCGCATGACCCATATTCATAAATTTACTTGTCAAAAAATCGTAACAGTTAAGTCATCATAACTGCATCTAATCTTGTATCATTTTAACATTAACTCGAAAAACGGCCCAGTAGTCCAGTTCCAGTAGTCAAATAAAACAGTCTTGCCTTTGACAGACAAGTGTGAACACATTGTTATCCGGAGTATGTACAAAGAACGTGTCATAATAACATTTCTTCTTATTCTCCATTAAAATCCATAATAGCTGCAATGATTGTAGCTGCTCAAATTATGATAATTATAATATAAATACTGTATATTATAGCAGCATTATTTTGTGTAAACGATGGCTCAAGTGAGTTGCATATTTGCAAAAGTTCGCATATTTATTAGGTACAGACGTGTGTGTTACTTTAAGTTTTGAATTACATGATTTGATGGCTGTGGTGTTGAACAATTATTTTTTGGAATTTGCATATATGTACTCGTATAAGCCCGTGGTATGAAAATTTATGGAAGTATAATCAAAATTATGACACGGTTCAATTTTTAAATATTTTAGAATATCTGAAGTTTCACGGATATTGCGCCATCTACACAATATTTTTTAAAAAAAGAACAATGTTGTTCTTTCGGCTTGTTCGATTTGTAAAAATTTAAATTTATTTTATAATCGCTCGTAAAGAGTAAACTCCATTAGTGCGTCGGAGCTGACACACACACTTTTTTCTGTATAGAAGACTAGCTGTTGCACGCGACTTCGTCCGCGTAAGTTTATACCTTATAGCCTTACTCATTGATAATGTAGCTTTCTACAGGTGAAAGAATTTTTAAAGTCAGTCCAGTAGGTATTGAGTTTATTCATTACAAACAAAAATACAAACCTTCTCTCTTTATAATATTAGTAGATATATATGTAGCTAAGTTCCCTAAAACCTAAAATTTGTACACTGTCGTCATTGCCCTATTAATTTTACTGAATTCATGACAATGTGAGTAGCTAAGCTAAAAGTAAAATTATATTAAGTAAGAGGCGATTAGTTTGAAGATATTGCATAAATAAAGAGACAAATACCTCTTTATAGATAATATATATATAAGCACAGTTTTTCTAAATAATTAACTTAAGAAAACTTCTATTATTAATCTGCTTAAATGAAATAACAAACGAAAGGTACATCTGTTTACTTAGTATTTTGAACAGTAGCGTCATAGGCCTAAGTTTTTAAACTTCATAACTCGCATCAACAATCAACCAAGCAAGTTTCCCAGCGGATTCAATTTGGAGCAAAGACACGTGATTGGAGCACCACGTTCGATTTTTATTGTGGGAAATACTCCGTTCCGAAAACCCGCCTCACTTTACGAGTATTCAGGCGTTTCCACATGTAGAGCGGTTATATCGCGAGGAAAGAGAGAGAGGCGGCAAATAAGGAAATCATCTTTATGGAGGCCGAATTGCGACCTTAGTGTATTTGTCGTCAAACAAAAGTGAATTGGATAAAATATTCTCCTGCTTATTCCTAAGTACGCATGATAGTTTCAAACTGAAATGTCACTGGGCTAATAATATATAAATAAATATTTCTGTGGCAAAAGATAGCAGACAGACTGACTGACGGTCCACTTTGTGGTAGGTAATTAGTTTCGCCTATAATATAACTACATTGACATTACGATGAGTAGGTAGATGCATATATTCACATAAAAAAAACAATTCAAAACAATGTGGTATCGTCTGCATAGATACCCAAGAACCTTTTCCAATCAACAAAGAGTAGCTTTTTAATGGAAGTCACGATCGAATGAAAATCTCTTTGTATAGTGAAACTGGTCTCCGATATTTCTGTGAGCGTTTGAGAATTTTATTTAAATGGGCCACGGGCGTTTGACTTCCAATTTGATTTAAGAAATGGCGTTTAATTTACGACCTATCAAACAACAGGGACTCGATAAAATGTGGCTGTTTCACAACGAGACGCGAACGCTTTTACTTAGAAGAAGGCCTTAAGACTATTTCACACAGAGGGAAGTCATTACAATGTTATTCTCGTCACGTTCGGAAGCTGTCACCTGCTTTACATTCTTTAAATATTATAAAACAAAGTCCCCGCGGCGTCTGTCTGTCTATATGTATGTTCGCGATGATCTCAAAAACTACTGAGCGGATTTTTATACGGTTTGCAGTAATGACAAGAGCGGTAAACGAGCTAGGTTTTTATATATAATTTGCAAAAAAAAATTGCACCGTTGCAAAGCCGGGTGCGGATCGTTACTTCATATCTAAGTACCAAAACAGAAAAAAGCAAACAACTTTGCACTTGTGGAGTTTTAGATATTTCAATTCTAGTGATAAGTGGCACAACTTGGCAAACCGTCTATGGCGGCATTAACCCAACTACTTAAGGAATACCACTGTGATCTTACAGAAGAACAGCTCTTTTTCTTCCACTAGGTATACAAGACTTACCGCTTATCATTTCTTCCATAAAGCTAGGCAGCGCTTTTTAAATTCTATGCCGTTGCTTATGTTAATACACAAGCTACAATAAAACACAACAATACTACATAGAAATATACCAATACTCAGAATATATACGTAGATTTACAAGCTGACATAAAAAACAACCAAATACTTTCTGTAAAGTAGGCCAATCTGCTTTGAAATCTATCATTCTAAATCAGGATGAACATAAACACAATTCAGATATGAAATGCCACATCTATCATACGAATAATCCGACAAACATTACTTGTACAGCGCGATCCTAAGTGCGTACAGATAAACAAATCTATACACACGTAATGAATTCTTTTCAAGCGTATTTATGCGGCTGAAATTATGAATACTCAACGCAAACCGTCAGATGTTACGACAAAATAATAGTTTAGAATTGGTTTAATCTTTATTAGAATAGTAAAATAGCAATACAGAGTTTACCAAGTACAAAGAAACACTGGCTGATCGCCAACCAACTACATGACGGGGAAAGTACACACAGGAGCGTAAACAATCCACTCCTTGGTTAACTCAAACATAAATTCTTATGTTACATACATCATGACGTTTTATCCCTTCAGTAACACTGTAGTTACAAGGTACTTTCACAATGCAATACTAGTTCTTGGAGGCGATGAAATCTTGGCATTTAATTCAAAAGATTGAGTTGCTTCATTTTGCATTATATTGGAAGAGATTTTCATCATAAAATCTAGCCATCTTTAAAAAATATATTATAAATTGATCGTAAGTACCTAATGGAGCTAAATTTTACATATATAAAAATTATTAGAATCTGTTTCTACGAGTATCTACATCTATTTGTATATATAAGTAGGTATAACTACATACACATAAAGTCGCTCTCCGCTTGTCAGATCTTCTCCGCTAACTTCTCCTGAACCGCCCAACGAGTTTAATACGGTTTTCACTAATGAAAAGAGCGATAAGTATACGATTAAAGTTTGTGTGGTAAAGGCAAAACAATTGAGTAATATGCATATTTCTAAGTTTGTGAACCGATTTTATTTTGTTTTGTTTAGGCGCTTTTTCTAAGCTTTATCAATAGCTTAATCAATTCAAAAGTTTCAATTAAAAAGTAGATAATAAAATAAGTATTATCAATATGTAATATTAAATGTATTTTATACATAGTTGGGTTTAGTATGTACGGAAGTAATGTCTCTACGGAACGTTTAAAAACAATATTCATTTTCAAAATAAAATAATGTTTTAAAGAATTAAGGCGTAAAAGTAAAAAGTTTTACGAGAAAAACTCGCGCAACTCTCAACGAGTTACGAATAGGATTTTATTGGGGCCACAAATCTGGTTTAGCTTTTATGTGGAGCTGTAAAATGGTAAAAATATAGCGCGCGGTGGTGTATATCACACACCTTCTTGTGCTACTGTAAATAATCATAAATTATAAATCACAACTACACCGATGACTTCACAGTTTAACGTTTACAAAGTTCTGTTAAATTTACCTAGTTAGCAGTGACAATTTATCTATTTAATAAATAAGTAGGTAAAAGAATAGAATATTTGTTTTAAGTTTGCTAAAAAATAGAATCAACCTTGTATTCAACCATTATAGTGACCCTCCACCCCAAGACCATCTTTGATTATTGCTACACAATAAAATAATTCTGTATTGACCTTTATATTAGCCTCCACTCCTAGTTAAGAATATTACGACCCATATGAAAGCCAATAACTTAGTTTAAGTTAAACAATAAGATCAATAAATCCCTTGCCCCTATCACAAAGTGCCCAGTAAAATCGTGCCTGCTAGTCCATTTTCATTTACGCTTGTTATGCTGATTTTTTCATTCTTAAACTAACGCATTAATCTGCGGTGGACTCTTGTTGCAACCCATTTATACCAAGTTCCCGAGGAAAAACCTAGTAGGTATATGCTGCATGCATAAAACAATCACTATTGATTAATAATATGCATACTAGCTGTATTACTCTCTATAGTACCTATATTTTATAGGAAAAATTATTTTTAATTAGAGACTCAGTAATTTTATGTATCAGATGTTTGCAAACCAAATAAATAAAATAAAAACTACAAGTAATAATTATGGGTACACGTGACATAAATTATAATGGGGCTTTGTTATACTTGTGTCACGTGAAATAAAATGTTCATTGGTCCTTACGTGCATGCCACAGTGCTGTTGAAAATCTAGCCGAGGGACGTAAAGTGAGAAGGCTGGAGCACCCTTTAGCCGCTTTATCGTCGTTTCAATGAACCCTCGAGAAGCATTTACAACTCAAGTAGGAGAGCTCCTTGTCGACGCGTTCTTAGTGTCATTTCTCCACGTTCCATAGGACCTACCTACTAAGTATACTTTCTTTTCAAAAACACGTTGTTCTTAATTTTATAATAAGCATTAGCTTTTGCAGCAATCGTCTGTCAGTTGTTTCATGATAACAATGTTATACTCCTCATTATCTTAACATGGTATCTTGTTTTCCATAGCCATTAAAAAGTTTATCTAAATTTAAAATCCTATTATTTTTATGTTAAGAGCTTATTAGTTAGAAATAAAGTTGAATTTCGACATATTAATATAATAGCTGTGTAACTAGAGCTAAAGGAGGACAAAATAATTAAAACAGTTATTGTCTTTCAGCAACAACTAGGTACTCTGCAAATTATTTAAGATACTAAGTACTTAAGTATCGGGGCGATATACAATTAATATAAGCATGAAGGGATTATACAATATGAATTTCAATATTCATATTGTATTTCAATATTCAAATTAGAAATTTAGCCGTTGATGTTCTGAAAAACGATAAATTACCGTATTTTTCATGTTTTTTCGAATTCACGAATTCGATGAAAAAAAATTTTTTTAAGGTCGCAGCAGCTACTTCCTGAAATTGCATGGAACATGTAGCTCTGAATTTTTTTTTTACAGATTTCAAAACTAGAAATTTGCAGCTTTAAAATGCTTTTTTTTAGATCTCGATACGAGCATTTTTCACTGACATGCAGCATTTTGATCCCTTTAATTTTTTCCATTGTATATATATTTATATATATTTCATATTATATATTATATATATACATAGGTATAAATTTATAAAAATAAGCGGACAAATTCGCGGGTGAAAGCTAGTCATTCAATAAAAAAAGTAAAATATAACTTAAAACGTTTCTGCCAATTTACAAAATGCGCTCTGTTATAATATTATTTTGAAAATGACCAGACAATAGGAACCCAATTATAATTAGATATCATTCAAGGAAAATGGAAATTTATTCACACAAAGGATAAATCCAAAACTTTTTTGTAGCATTTTGTGCCTGGATCTTAGGAGTAGGTATATAATATTAATGAGCTTTACTTTCTGTGCATATTTCATGTCACAAAGTAGATAGATACAATTTACTATAATAGTATTTGAAAAAGTTTTGTCGGTACTAATTATTTAATAAATACTCCCCACGGGTTTATCGCATTAAATTTTAATTAAACCACGATTTATTTCAAGGAAGGCCCGTTTAAAACCTAATACGAATTTCTGAAAAATGCAAGTTAAAGACATGTAATAGAAGGATTATCTGTTTCAGAGATTAGTACGGACGCAAAAGTAAACGGACACTTCAAAGTCTATTTATTTATAGATAAAAAATTTTATTAGCAAAAAGGTTATTGTAGTTTTTCATGTCTTAATACCCGGACAAATAGTATTCAATTTTTATAAGCCACGCAACCGATTTTGATGCGGTTTTCACAATTATTAGAGATTATTGAAGTGAAAACTTTTTTAGGAACGTTGGGTAGGTACTTTTAGTATGGGGAAAAACCAAAGATTTAAGGAAAAACACTGAATTCGGCCGTCACGCTATGTGATTGACACCCTCAGTGACGTTTAATTATATGAAATAAGCGCCATCTACCCGAATTAGTACGTACTTCTTGTTTTATAATAAGCTTAACTTCGTCAATAGTTTGTTAATATGTTAACAGATGACGATAAAGTGCTCGAAATTCATAGCAGTAATGTTAAAAATTTTTCACTTCTGACGTACAGTCCTACAACTGACAGTTTCGAAACTTCTATAACTTTGGGTTTGGGAATTTAATGTAAAAAAATGTCATATAATCAACTGCGTTCATAATAATTCGGTTCTTTTAGGTGTTTTGTAACATATCTGGATTTAGATCTTGCAAAAGCATTTGAGGCGACACAAGACGTGCATCGAGGTCCATTCATTGTCCAGGCGAGCGAGCGCTCTATAATGCTCTATTTATAATGGCCCCCGATCATTGAGTGGGCATGGAGGACGCGTCCGGCACCGCTCCACTTAACATAGACATTCTACTAAGAAGGCCGATACTTAAAATAATTTACATAATATAACTTTACCCTTTTATCGTTCTATTAGTCGCGAGCTTGAATAATTTTCCCGGAAAAAGAGTGAATGGGGCGCTATACCATTCATAAAAATATTTTTATTTTTCATTACCTAAAAGTAAAATTACAGAAGACCAATGTGAAATATATAAAAGGAACGCGTGTTTTACGTTTTGATCGTTCTCTATTCCCTTTCATATTGAATCAACAGGTGAAACAATTTTTAAAATCAGCCCAGTAGTTTTTGAGTTTATTCATTATTATAATAAAATTATAACTATAATAAACCTATCCTTAAAAAAACATATTCAAATCCAAATAACTAGATTCTGCATTTATCAAAACTAAATTAATGTATTAAAAGGAACTGGTTATTTTGTAAAAACTTTCAAAATTTTATGATTTATGCTCAACAAAGTGTGGAAAATATTAAGTCTCTTTAATCCTCATAAAAACTTTATTAGGCATAAAGTATCCAACAAGAATGCTTTGTTGGATACTTTTTGTTATTCAAAAACGTGAAACCACACAATGTAGTCAGTATCAGGCTGATTAGTATTTATTGAATATGTATTCTTAAATTCAGACTGTTGTTTTGTTCATACAAGCCATTAGAAGAGCAGAAGTTTTTCTCAGACAGGCTGCGGATCCTCTTAATGGTAAGCCCTTTGAAAAGTCCATTATCTATAAATTCAAGTAACGAGAGTGGAGAACCAAGCCCGATAAAGAACCCTAAGGGGGCAATAAGGGGTTTATTCATGCATAGAAATATAACAGTACAAGTAGGTAGGTGTACTGTTATTTCCAGTTCTTTCTGTAGCTGATACAATCGCTACAAAGGATGGTGGTTTATTAATGATAATAAAGTGTGCTCAAATATAATCGGTATGCAGATTATCACGACTCCGTTGGATTAGTGCTTAGTGGGCTTGCCTTAATGCTCCGCTCGAACCTGGGGTTCGATTCCTGGCAGGGTCAATTTTAGAAATGAACTTTACAAAGGGCAGTCATTTGGGCAGCCCGTCTGGCGGCAGTAACCACCTCCTATCAGAAGTCCACCGTGAATAATAACACGTGTGCTGTTGTGTTTTGGTGAGTGAACAAAGGATTCCAGAGCCCATTTTTCTCCCTTATCCTCAATCCCACTATGATCAGCAGCGCACTTGCAGTACCTGTGGTTTTGCTTGTGTTATGGGCGAGAGTAGCCACTTACCAGCAAGTGGATCTGTCGACCTTAACAGAAAAAAAACATAAACATCCAACTGGCAACAACTTAAAGCCTGTATGTAATATTTCACACAGCAATTAAATCTTTAACTGTTCGATAACATACTTCATTACTCGCTAATTATACCTATAAGTCTCCTATTGCTATACAAAAAAACCAAAAGAGAAGAAACATTTTTTATGCCTTCTAGAATGTTAATTAATATTCATTTTATACAATAATAAAAAATTTTACTATAATTAAATTGGGCTATTGATTATATAAATATCTAATTGTAAACTTAATAAATAATAAGTAAAAATACAAAAAACTTCCATACATGGGCATTTTGGCAATAAATAAATGTATTATTTATTGCCAGAATTTGACGGTCGCTAGGAACTTGGAATTACCCTGTCCGAGTTAGATAATGTCAATTTTATTTAATAGGTACCTACTATATTTTTCCTTGTTCAATGCCAGTTCAATTGTTTGCATCATTTAGTTTATTTAATTGTAAAATCTATTTAATAATATGACTTACCATCTCCAAAACGACTTTAAATATCATCTGCGTTGTGGTTTAAGATGATCGCTAACACATGATACAATGTATACCTAAACAAAGTACTGAAGTAAATATTAATTGTCTATAAACAAAACGAAACACATAACTTGTCCGTCGGAAAACTGTCACGCGACTACACAATAGAATATTATCTCAGCAACGAATCGAACCCTTAATCAGTTCTTACACTTTCACTCAATAGTTTCATCGCAACATGACAGCAGGTGTCCGGATCCATTCTCCATTCCTTAACTGCAAATTGTCATTAAGCTAACTCAGATTTCATCCCACATATAATTTATTACAAGAAGAATATGTATTTATGGAATATATTCACTGCGGTCACAATTTGTAATGTAATTATTTTTATTTATTCAAAATTTACGCTCGGTTCGATCGCACAGCAAACTATTCTCACCCCTGGAATCGACCGAGCTTCCCGCCGCGCCACTGAGCCAGCCATCTCGCAAGGCTCCCGGCCCGCACCCATTTCGCGCATGCGTGCCACACCAACAACGAACCGACACTTTCTTATCTATACTGCCACAACTCATACTACCACGTTTACATTACCGCTCGACTACACTGTAAAACGCACGTTATTCTGCTAATCCAAGCAACGGTTCGCGTACACAGAAATGTACCCGTAACGCCTACGAGCCCAATACTCTGTCAGTGATAGCGTAAAAGGATCACAAAAATTACGTCACAAGTCCCACAGCTTCGTGCTGATTGCTCGTATATTAAACCTAATTTCATTAACGCCAATGAGATAGACATAAACCAGCAAATAAAACTGATCCCACGATTTCGGAATAAGACGATGAAATGAATCATCAAGTTAAACTTGTCGCAAGATAAAGATTGTGTATCAAGAAATTACTCAATTGTAAAGGACAGAATAAATTATCTCTCAATGTCAATTCCTTAATAGGTTTTAACATAGAAACAAAAGCTGGGGAAGATACGAAAGCAATAGAAATAACTTTAGAAGCCTCGCTCATTTTCTCCCCCTATTTTTGTATTCCACCTTTTACGCTTGAATAATATACATTATTTCAGAGCCGTCGTGCGGGATTTCTGGACCCTATTACTGGCCTTATAAATAAAACACGACACATGTAAACTCTTACATATTTACATAATCCTTGCTTTTTATGAAACGCTTGACTGAACCTCAATAATACGCAGCTTTACGTAAAATTGGGTCTATTTCACATCGTATAATGTAACGGAAAAAGAGCACGCCGATATCGTAGATAACTTTGCAGATATTGAACAGCGGAAGACTACCTTACTTAATTGGTAAATAAGTGAACATTTCCACGTAAAGTTAATTTATATTTTCGACAGGTAGGGCGAACCAAGGATAAAAAAATTCATCAGGTGATTGTAAGATTATTTAATAGGTTCCTATCAGTTTCTATTGGTAACTTACAGGGTATAATGAAAATGACTTCTTAATTAAATCCGAAGTGCAAATGAGCAACACATTGATATAAAAACTTTGCTGGACCTAATCTCTGGAAATACGTGTCACTGCACACTGTTTATAATTTAAACAAGTCAACCACACAATCAAGCCGTCGCGAAACACAACTTTACTGATAATATCCTTTGAACTTGAAACGCTACACTAGTTGCAGTGATAATCTGCAATAAATTATAGGATTAATTTGACTTTGAATTAGAATTGTTAAAACAAGTTAAAATTACCGAGACCAAGCCGAACTAAGATTATAATGAGATTGACTATTGAGTCACTGTTTTTGTTAGTGCTAAACTCAGAAATTAGTGAAAAAATAAAGAAATTACCTACATATACATAGTAAGGCGTAAATAACCTTTTGTCGGTCATTATATTAAAAACTATTCAACAAATTAAGACAGTTTCCACACACATTAACGACTTATTAAAATAATTACGAATAATAACGGGAACACCTCATTTATACATAAACAGACAACACCTATGCATATTTTTCCAAATTAGGAGCACTCGTCAAATCATTTTTACATTCTTTACTTATTTAATAAATTGACGCTAACTAGACCTATTGTTCATTTAGAACCCTATCTACTCTATATAACTAGGGAAGACACGATGAGCGAAATTGTCACGATTCGCTTACATTATCATCAACATGTTACAAGCACACGATACGTTCCGTAAATGCTCCTATAATAACCATGTCCGTAGCGAAAGCGGCGCGCATAACTTGCGGCGATGCGGAGTCTCTCACTCTCAGGGTGAATTCCCTGCGCACTGGTGCGGGCAAAGATCCACCAGCAGCATTTAAAATCCGATTTCTGCCTGCTGCGTCTAATGGTTTTCCTTCAACGCTATCACCGAGTATGGTCCGTAAGCAAGTCGATCGGCACGATTCTTTCTCAGCCTCGAACAACTCACGAGCGGCAATCTCGAACGTACGACGCTGATCGACACCGCCCACCGACGTCGTGTTACCGACAACACCATATTCAAAAGCCTTCGCCGCTCCGGCTTTGAGAACAGCCGGCAGTAAAAGTTCCACCGCACTTCCCACAGTTCTTGAACGCAAAAAGTGTAAAACTTGCTCAGCCTCGCGTACTTCGTCAAAAAGTCTCCTTTGTCGGGCCGCTGGTACAGGTCGGGCCACGTTCCAAGCTTCCACCCAAGGATTTCCAGGTAAAAGCATGCGATCACCTAGAGAACCACCGTCGTCCGGTTTCCAGTCCCTCGGTGAATACCAGTGCACAAAATCGCAAAGTTCCGCACCGGGGTTGGCCGCTTTGAACGCTTCCATGTCAGAGAGTAGAGAAGCACTCATCATTCTGGCGCGAAGTTCGGAAGCTTTTGCGTCATCACCTAGTCGTACCATCAACTCTGCGTCCTCTTCCAACTGGTCCTCGGTTTTCGGAGCCGGATCCTACATAAATAATTATTTTAATCTATTTTCTACTTCATCTACTGTAAATGTTGGTTACGGTGTAAATATTATATTATAATATAATATAAATATATTTTACCTGAGTCATTGGAATATATAATGGTGCTCCATTTTTAAGAGTAACATCTTCTAGTCGACTAAGACGTCCGACAGGTCGATCCCACGGTGGGTGCTGTTCTTCAGAACCTTCTCCTTCAGAACAATCAAAGAATTCGTCTTCAGAAGAGTTTCCAGCTCCAAAGATGACGCCTTCTTGGGCACGTTTGATGCAACAGTTTAGCAATTGTAACTTCTGGTGTAATAAACACGTTCGCGCATTTGGTACTCCATCGGCCACACTGTTAACACAGAGAAATAAAGATTAAAAATTTCTACTTCATTCGTCCAACAGGAAGATAGGAATATATGGAATAATTACTAAATTAAAAAAAATCAATAAAATCTTGGCGTATAAGCATGATAATGATATATCCGTGAATTCATTAAAAAGCAACTGTCACGTAAACCCAAACATCATTTTAACTTTCACTTTGAAGGCAATTTTACGTAGACAAATGCGCGACCTCAAAAAGAAAGCAAATAAATCAAAAGAATGTTTAACGACTAACAATCCACAGAGCATTTTCTCTCACATGAGTATGCAAATAACACATTGTCTCTTTGCGGCAAGACCGAAACAATGCTGGGTTTCGATTAACCACGTCGGATGCACCTGGCGCCATTAGGCGATGTTATAATGTGCCCAAGTATCTTTTCAAATTAATCGGTCTCAAATTAGTATGCCGCGACCTAGAAATGGTGGAAACAAGCTAAACACGCACGGCCTCTCGGGACCGTTATCACATTGAATTACAAATGTGTTCAAGAGTGTCGAGACAAGACAGCCAGCGTCAAAATGAACGAACGCTTCTTTGCTATGCCTGCTCATCGTGTAATCGGTCGGTGAACCGTTTGTTTACCGGAGCCGGTGCGGACGCAGCGACTGGGTGTAGGTCAACTAGTGATGGGGGGGATCCGCAGTACCAGCGCAGTCCGCAAACGTCGAGAGCCGCGAGCGCAACCCTCGCGCAGACATGGGCCTACTTCTACCGGCTTAGTAATACCGGCAGTTCTCTTTGCTTATCGAAAGTGATCGCCTCAACACATTTGTGAATTAACGATGATAAAACTTTGGATGATTTGTTAACAAAAACCTTAATTCTGCGTGACAGTGGCAATCAAAAGTGACCAGTTCCAAAGGATTGTTTGATTCCGTTCAAGTATTTCGCAAAATGGTATGTTCAGTAGATTATACATTTTAATAATAGCTTCAAGTTAAGTTGTACGTAGGAAATGGGTAACGCACGAGAGAAAATCTCATCGCGTACATTGACCTACTTACTGTATAGCGCTCTATCCAACGACCGGCACGAACAATCAGTTCTTCTACGATTATCTATGCGAAATCAAAAAGACATCAAAAAGCTTTTGATATCCGATTACCGCAAACTAAAAGAGCCCAGAAATATCTTACCCTTTTTATTTACATACACAGTTGACTATCAAACTAAAGGGTAATAGAACAGATTCGTATTAATTAATTCATAACTGTAATTTACACAGTACCTTTTAGAAAGCAGTTATAGTAACTGCTACTAAATACGATTTTTCTCTTAAATTGATTTTTATGTAACTAGATACTCTGTAAGTCATAAATCCGAAAGTACTCACTTATGAATACAATTTTATATAGCAAAAACTTTCGTGAAAACAGTATAAAACATCTTATCAAGTAGTTTCCTCTACATTTGTATCTGCCAATAAAAAAGTTTTTCAAACATGACGTTGAATCAGATGTAGTTTCGAAGCAGGATATTGGTTTTCTATTCTTGAATAATACTCCATTTTCTCTTCGAAGTTTTATATTGAACAGACATTACTATGGGTAAAGTATTATATTATATTTTACTCTGCTAAGAAATTTTTTGGAAATAAAACCTAAGTACTTTAATTATACTAGGACACAACAATCACAATAAGTTAAAAATTTGTGTTACTAGCTAACTAGCTGTTGCACCCGACTTCGTCCACGTAACTTTATAAAATATAGCCTATGTTACTCGCTGATAACATAGCTTCTCAACAGTGAAAGAATTTTTTAAATCGGTCCAGTAGTTTTGGAGCCTATTCCTATTTGGAGCCTTCGTCATTTCTTCGTCAAAGATCATTTAAAAATACTTTGCAAAGTCCTAATCGTAACAGCAACGTTCATACGACAAAATTCAGCAAAAATTCTTATGAACCTTCTCTAGTATATATATCTTCACGCCGCGCCGCCGTAAATTATCTTCGAATTTTGTAGCGTTGATTTTTACTCACAATTCAAAAAATTATCTTACTTCTAAAAATCGATAAATAGGTACCTATATAATAACGGTGTATAATATAAAAAAAAAACAGCCTTTTGCATTCAAGGCGTTCTACCTACTAACACCTATCAAAATATCATTACGATATGTTGTTTTTCCTGTTTTCTCTGTAAATATGTCAGACACGGTTCCGACAGAGAATTTCACATGCAACGATGCATCATGCTTCCTAGTGACCCGCAATTTCGAAGCGAACGTCGTCAGAGATAGATGGCTATCTATCTACGTAATACATAACACCCATAGTACAATAAACAAGTAAGTAGGTACTTCATTACACATATCACGATACCGTCATTTATACATATTTAAAACAGAAAATATAACGAAATTAATACGAATATCGTAAAATTATATGCGAATCACGATATATGTATGTTGTATGTTGTGTTACTACAACTAAACCGATTTTGATGAATGTCACCTGGAGTAAGGTGCTTTATTTAAAGCATGTGAAGGTTTATTACAACGGGCGAAACGTTGAGCAAAAGTTAGTTTAGAAAAAAAAAACGAATGCAATTATATTTTGAAACATATTATTATGTCGATTCAAATGCTGTTAGAACTTTAGTAGTTCTCGTCGGTAATGCAATATTACAAGCGTATGTGATACCGGTACATACAGGTAGTATTTCTAACTCTTTAGAGAGCGGGAAAATCAAGTTAAGTATAAATTTGAGGCTTAAAGGATTTCTCGAAAATTGGTAGACATACACACGCGAAAGTGAATTGACACTGTACTTACAGAGATGTAGGCGTAATGTGGGTTAACCACATCTAAATACAACCAACAAGAATAGATTCACAATCATGGAGATGGTTAA
This sequence comes from Synanthedon myopaeformis, assembly GCA_944738685.1. Taxonomy (NCBI): domain Eukaryota; kingdom Metazoa; phylum Arthropoda; class Insecta; order Lepidoptera; family Sesiidae; genus Synanthedon; species Synanthedon myopaeformis. Next base: position 3,036,699 of record OX122915.1, read on the forward strand.
CCGGAGGGAAATTTTGGCTACTCTGACTTAAACTGGACATTTTGATACTTTGGATATTTTCTCCGTTACATTTCGACAGCAAAAAAACAAATAAGTACGTTTAAAAGTTTGAACTCGAAACCAATCAATGTAAATGCTCACACGAGAAAATTATTTATCTATTATATTTTTCTATAAATAACAACTCACACGAGAAAATTATTATTGCCACTTAGTAGTGGCTGACTAAGACTAACCACACTGCGTTTAGCGATTATTTGGATAGCCGTCTGGCGGTAGTAACCACCCCCTTACTAGAAAAACAGCGTGAAATAAAAGCATTTGTGTTTTGGTGATTGAGTGAGGGATGTTCCAGTCCATTTCCCTATCACTTTCTACTATGATCGACAGCGCACTTGCAGCATCTGTGGGGTAGCTTGTGTTATAGGTGATGGTTGCCACCATTTAAAAAAAAAGTCACTCAGTAATTTCCAACTTAAGGGCTTAAACATATTCTCTCTATCTATAGTCCTAATAGCTCCAAAATTTTTCCTATACCTAATAATATTACCAGAACCAATTAACATAACAGGTTCAAGACTTTCGTTTTGTTGAGTTAAAATCTACACTTCACTACAAAACTGTACCTCAACACCAAACTTAATGCATAGCGCTTGAACTAAAATGAAATTATAACACAGTTATATAGGTACGTATCCTTTGACGTAGGATGATGTGGTTACCGCAATAGAGTGAAAAAGTTTCTACTCGCCTCTTGCGCGGTTAATTCCATTAAACGTACATAATTCATGAAGGTTTATACTCGTACTACACCTAAAGACCTTCTTTCTAAATATAAACTTGAGACATAACACCCACCGTACGTATTAGAAAGTTCCACATTTCATTAAACGGGTTATATAAAAGCTTTATAGTCTCAAAAAAGGACTGACTTTAAATTTAAGATTTTATTGGCAATCAAATAAAATCTTTTTCACTCATTCGTGTAATTCGTTTATTGTATCATGTCAAAAATAATTTATTTCTGGATATTCCATGTCATCGAATTGGTATTAGTCCATAAAAGTCTCTTTATAAGCTCAAATTCCAAAACAAAGTACTAATGTTTTATCATTGAAATCAGTAGTAATATAACTAATATCAGTTTAGTGTCTTACTCGGAGGATATTCAATGGTAGGGGAGCCCACGATGCTAAATGTGGAGTCACTCGAGCGTCGTGGGGACCTATTGGATTTTAAAGATTAGATGGTAGGAAGAAAAAAGTTATATGATGTTTTTCTTTTCAACGGTGGGGTGGGTGAGCGTCTACAGGCGTTCAAAATTTTATAGACGCTGTATTTAAAAAAATCCTCCAAATAATCGTCAGTTTGAGAATCAGCACGATCAGGAATTCAGGCTGAATCGACGTCAGTATGAAATCGATTATTACAAAATGGCAATCACCAAAAATCTTTTTTGCATTTTCAAAAAGCTGCCACGAGCTTGCGTTACATCCGAATCGTCTGTATTTTAAAAGGAAGCTTAGTTTGGGTTCACTTAACATCCCCTCTGAAAATCTGACGCGCTCGAGTAGTATTTAAATTTTAACCCCAACCCCCACCAACCCCAACATCCAAACTGGCAGGTTAATACAGTCATATCCGTTATCGGAGACACTTGGGGAATATACATTGGCAATATCTGACGCGCTCGAGTAAATCCCAAAATCCCCTCTTGGGCTCCCCTACTAGAAGTCAAAAAGTTTAAAGAATGTGAGCATATCTAAGCTTAGATTTATCAATGTTTGTATGAAAACAGTTGTAATGTGGCTCTATAAGACTCGTTTACGATTATATGTGAATAGAGACCATTTATGTTAGTCCAACATTTCACAAAACGTGAAATGTTGAATCAAAGCTATTATAAGTTTCAAATAGTTTGGGTTGACGTGGCCTGAAAGTTTAGTTTAGTGCGGTTACTGACGTGTTGTGTGTTCTGACTCACGTTGGGAATGTGGTTTATGCATTTGAATTTCGATAGCTGTTTCCAGGATTAATGAACGAACAACTTAGCATTAAAAATCATAACACTATTTGAAAGTTAGTTGGCACGTAGATATTTAGATTTACACTTATTAACTAGCAAGGGTAACAGTGAAATTGCAGTAAACAAATTATACTTCCAGCTTCAGCATAGGTTTTCCAAAGCAAAGGCAAAACAGTTAATTGAAGTTTGCTTTTGCGTTTTTCGTTCCCAGTGGATGTCATTGGGTTTACATCAAGAATTAGATCAGAATCTACATTCGTTAATTTCCGTAGGTTTAACTAAAAACCCGTTACTGTATGGTGAGAGTGCAAATTGCATTCGGTACGCTGCCACGACAAACGTTTTGCTTTTTTTTCTCATACACCATTCCATTCTTTGTGGAATTTCTCTTTAACTCATATCGTAAATTCTGAATAACTTTCGGGTTGAAAGCTTCTATTTATAGGCTATAAGGCACCATCACTCCCGAGAGGGCAATGCGGTGCGGAAGGAAGGTATGCTCCCCAATTCTGCGCCTCAATCCGAAACCCTCTAGATATATGTATCTTCAACCCTCCTTAAATATTATACGCGTGATGAAATTCTAATAATATTCTAAATCACATGTTTAAATATTACGGTTTTCCCACAAGCACGACCACTGTTAAATACAGTTATAGTTACAGATGTGATAAGAAAGTGTTTTACTATTGATGACACGATTGGTCATTACTGACTACCAGTTCTAATTACATCGTTAAAACACAGGCTACAGTTTTAGTAACAAGAAGGATAAGATCATGATTTCAATAATTCGCGTATTTCAAGATTCTACAGCTATTCGGACGATTCTCTCTCGTTATGTACCTCTCCAGCCTTAAAGGGTGATCATCAACTTCCTAAATTGCTCCTTTTCAATAGAACGACCACACCATACAAAATTAAATCCTCTTAGCTTATTGCGTTTTAAATTATTTTTTCTTCAAATAACATAAGATCGCTAGCAAAACCCTACAGCACGAACCTGAGACAAAAGGCAGAGTAACTGTGCCGCTAATTACCCTGGTAGTAACGCATGCGTCATGGGAGACATGCCATTGTGTCGCCATGCATTGTTTTAGGTTGACACTCGAGTTTTGCAGTGATTAATAAATAAATTAAAGTGTAATTAAGAACACTGTGACGCAAATGACCTTTTTCGTATCACATTTTAGGTTACAAGAACAAACATTTGCATCCCGCATTTTCACACTTCAACAGTTTAGTTTCATATTCCCATTCAAAATAAGTACTTGAGGAATGTGAACAATACTGAACCAACTCTGTGTTTACATTTACATTTTCTTTTATGGCACCTTTCTAATTGAAAAAAGTTTTCCATGAGTCGCTATGGACTCCGAATATTTTTTATTTACTTCTCATTTCACTAGCAAAATCTTTTCATTTGGAGATGATCTAGCTGTACCCTTGTATAAAATAAATAAAAAGACTGGTCTTTCGAGTTAAGTATTATGCATAGGATTCTATTCTAATAATGTAAAGCTCGCTAATTTTGTAAGTTTGTTTATATGTGGGGGTATTTAAATGTACATTTTAAATAAAATAATATAATTTAAAGAAGATACATTATTCCAGATATAGACATAGAATATGAACATTAATTACCCCAAATTTTAGCCGAGCAAAACTCAGGCGAATCGATTTAGTAATAAGTATATAAAAGGTTCCCACTGAAGTTTCCAACAATATAAATCGGTACCATGAACTGCGTGTTATTGAACTCCCAGGTGCAGCGACATTCATCTCAATCACGTCCACTGTCGCGACTTGTGGAGATGGATTAGCGGCCAACTCGGGGCATTAGTGACGCCCCACTAACGTATCTAATACAAATCACCACAGGCCTCCGAAGGCACTTGGAAATACCGCAACTTTATACTAATAAAATAATATAGACGACAACTTTAACTTACTTTATCTAAATACTTGATTGATACACTTCTATTCTTTTGTCTTTCTTCTATTCTATTGAAATATTTTTAATCGAATTGAATACATGTATATTTAAAAAAGTAATTCGAATTAACGTTTTTATCATTCTATTATACATAATATTTTATAAACGTAATAAGTAACAAATGATATAGAGGACAATTTAAACCATAAGTAATTTTATAAAAAAAATCCGAATTGAGAATTGCAATACTTATGTTCCTATTTATCCGAATTAGAAACATATATATTTAAAAAGTATTTAGAACAAATGTTTTTATCAGTCTATTCAACATAATATAAACTTAGATAGTAAAAAATAATACATACGATAATTTTACACCCGAATTTCTTTTATGAAAATTTTTAAACCCGAGTTGAAATACTATTGTTCTATTGTTCTTTTTCTATTCTATTCTATTGAAAAACTTTTACCCCGATTGATAAAATGTATATTTAAAACAAATGTTTTATCTTGCTAATGTATTTAAACATTATGTATGAGCGATGTAGAGTAACAATAACATAAAGTAAACTACATACTCAACTCGGTCCAAATAGTTCAACCCACTTGAAATTCTAAAGGCTAATATGAATTTACGATGCAGTAAACAATTTACTAGAACTAATAAAAATAAATGGATACATTTTTTATTAAATGTAAGCGTATTTGCGCATTTTTTTCTGATAGAATATTCATTCTGAACTGGTGGTAAACACAAAAAAAAATCTTTCATTTTTAACTATTATATTTTCATTTTATTTTTTGCATGGATGCAAATTTTTTCAGCGAACTTCCTCGTTTATCGCTTTTTCTATTAGTGAAAATCGTATCAAAATCTGTTAGGTGGATATTTTATATTATAATTTTATAAAAAGACATAGATGTAGATGCATTTATATGTAATACAGGCTCCTTGCTTAATGATGATTATTAATAAATCTCAATTTAAAAGGCTAATTTTGACCTATACAATAATTTTCTTTTTTCCTTTTTTTTTTCATTTAATACGAAGGTAACACTTCTAGTAAAAAGATTTTTTTTTCAGTTTTTCTTTACCTACAGTAAAAAGTAGCTAAAGCTCACATTATTTCTTTTAAAGTATTCAATTTGAAGTCTTAAAATTTTATAAATCTCATATTTCATGAAAAAAATTGTTATCATAAATTAAAGATTGTCAAGACAGTAAGCTATATTCTAAGCGTTCTAAACAAAAAGGTGAATGAAATGATTTTATTCGTGTACACGCTCCTGTTGGTGGAGGGTAGTAGAGATATTATTTACCGCCTTTTAAAAAAGCTATGACGAAATTTTCTTCAGCAAGTATTATAAGTATTATACTTATACTTACTAAATTATGTGATCGAGGAGTATGCGTCGTCACGCGCCACTCGTAATCGCGGCGGACGATGTCAGTCGTAGAACAAATTGCTTTCACACTATATTTATTATGAATCCAACATTCTTTTGCTGGCATCATATCATATTTCGCATTTTTCGTATAATACATCATTTATCTGTACATAAAAACTGTCATATCTGCGGAAGTTATTGGGATAGCAATCTTTATATATATATATATCTAAATAGTATAAAACAAAGTTCGCTTCCCGCCGGCTGTCCCTCTGTATGTATGTATGTACGCTTAGATCTTTTAAAACTACGCAACGGCTTTTAATGCGGTTTTCACTCATACAGAGAGCTTTACACGAGGTTTTTCAGGAAAAAATACAAAAAATGTCTACAAAAAAAATCCCCCGTGCGAAGCCGGGGGCGGAGCGCTAGTCTATACTTTTACTAATATTATAAAAAGGAAAGATTCGCTTGTTTGAATTGAATAGGCTCCGAAACTACTGAACCGATTTGAAAAATTCTTTCACTATTGGGAAGCTATATGATCAGCGAGTAACATAGGCTATATTTTATAAAAATATGTGGACGAAGTCGCGTGCAACAGCTAGTATATTATAAAATAAAGTCGTTTCTGTCTGTTTCCACGCTAAATTCTTCGAAACCAGCTAACTGATTTCGATACAGTTTTCACTAATGGAAAGAGCAATAAAACAGAAAAGTCGTCGGAAGCGAGTCTGTATATTTTATTATATTATAATCATGTACATAACTCATAATAATATATTGAATATTCAAATAGATATTTATATTTTTTAATTTTTTTATTCGAATCCCTATAAAAATATTTATGTGATAAATGAATGGTTTAACTTTCTTATTGTTTTAAGACCTCGCTACTTTTTACTAGACGATATAGTGGACAGTGCCCCGCCCTTATACTATATGAAATCTTAGCCATAAGGATTTCCAATACCATATTCGATTCAATTGAAATCTTAAAGGAAATTATAACACACCTTTTCCTGCCAAAATGCGTAAAGGAAGGATATTATATGAAACATGAACTGTTCTAAGGATTATAAAGCAATGGTTATTATTGAACGGTAGTTCGTAATTAATTAATACTTACATTTATCTGATTGATGGTTGTATGAGTTTCGTATTAATGACTTTAATTAATTACATACTTACACCAATTAGCTTTCACTTACTTGCTTATAGTATAAAAAAACTTATAGTTTTTTTTAAGGATACAGACTTAACCCTTTAACCGCTTGTTTTTGTAGGAGTTGTCGGGCTTCTACATTGTGATAGCGCTTGACTCGTAATTTTTTTAATTTTAAGAGAAAGAAAAGCAATGATTTAAAAATAAACATTATACAAGTAGAGGAATTTCTAAACTTTTTTAACAAAATAATTTTATTCAAAAACCATTTACTAAAAAATATTTGTACATATATGTAGTAAACCATTTTAATAATAACATTTACTCAAAGATTATTTTATTATTTTTTGGTTCGTTACCCTCCTTTAATGCTAACGTGACCTCTTCGGGGTTCGCGACCCTCAGTTCGAGAAACGATGATCTAGCATTTAGGTAACAAGCAGCTATACGAAAAAAAATATCCTTAGGCGCTACGCAAACAAGACACTTGTGTCTTAGTTTGAATACAACATACCAGTGAATATTTTATATTTCATATGATCAATATGAATATCAACCACCCCCTGCGCAGACGTAGACATTGTTTACGAGTTTACAGTTGCTTCCACTTAACACATACCTACTGATTTCTAATCAAAATTAATCGATATTGAAAATATATATATTGTGTTGAGCCGTGTCTTTGATAAAAAGAGTCGTTTGCGCAGCTCCTTATACTTCGACATCATTTAATAATAGATGCTAGAGATAAAGGTACAAAAATTAGTCATAAATTTATTACCTTCCAAGCAATTAGATAGATATAAATATCTCAACAATTTATTCAAATAACGATAATTATCAGGTAGAGTATTCTTAGAGCTAATGAAGAGTGAAACACAGTGGATCAAAGCGATTGAATTCGGTCGGTTGAGTCTGTTTTAACAATGAGGGCGTGTAGTTACAGGCTATGAACAGTTTAACCAATATTATTTAATTATACTTAATTAGGCCGGAAATAAAAAAAAAAAAAAAAAAAAAAACAATTACTCTTACTCTCATCTAAATACACCTGTACACATGCTGTTATTAATGTGTTCTTCTGTAAGCAGATGGTTTCTGCTGCGAAACGCTTTGTGCCCTGTCACCTATACTTATACATTACACAAATACACATAGTTTAGGTACAATTTACGCAACTACCTAGACATTACATTAATTTTGGACCATAAAGACCTGAATTTACTGGTATACCCTTTGAAATTTATATGAGAACTAGCGATTTATGCTTCCATTTCATTATTTAAGTTATATAATATTTTTATTTATATGTATATATATGTGTATACAAATTATGGTAATATTTTTATATTGTTAAAACAATTGAATTTATTGTATTGTAATTTTAAAAAAAAGGGAATATGTAGAAGATACGCTTTAAAAAGAGACTTTATATAATGCGATATGTCTAGCAATTTATCAATTCAACTGTCTCACAAAATTATATATTATCTACAACAAATGTCTTATTTAAAGAGGTCATCCGCATGCAAACAAGTATAATACTATCTTGGTAAACTTTAAAACAAGTGATTCCAAGAATTTAAACTTAAAAAGTGGCACTGATCTTAATTTATTCAATTATTTAAACCACCGTTACAGTATACGTGGTTAAAATTATAATAAATGTTAAAATGATAAACACACAAACAGAGTATAACTACATAAAAATAATATTTTTGTACCAGAAAAAAGTTTTCTCTAGCGGGCCGCACCGCACATACTCGTACGAGTATTATGTGTAATCGAGTAGCGGTGCGTATGGTATGAGTTAACTAACGGCATTTAGAGATTGATTCACAACAAACCAGTTATGAAATTAAACTACCATTTTAATAGTTACATTATCGATATTTACTATTAACAAGAGACTGATTGTACTTGTTACTAATTCCACACAAAATTAAACGCTAAACTCTTCTATGTGAAGCGTCTAACTTTTTATATATATATAAAGATATTATTTACTGTGAAATAAAGTCGTTGTCTGTTCCTCTGCTGACTTCTGATGAACTACTGAACGGATTTTAATTGCTTTTCACTAATGAAAAGAGTGAATGGAAATTAGATAGGGTTGAGAATATAATTTGCAGAAAAAAATACATCCGTGCGAAGTCGGGGCCGGATCGTTAGTATATTTATATTATAAAGCAATTGTTGGTATATTAATATTTTAATAGAGTTAATATTTGGGGGAGACCGTCAAAAAATGATAATTTGATGAATGACTTTGCGTCCGGTAACTTAAACTTAAACTTTTGGCATAAGTATTTAAAACTACCAACATTTACAATTTCCTTGTAAAAAGTAAAATTTTTATTTGTATTTTAAATACGCGAACCACTGTAAAACTATTCTTGTTTTTTGAAAAGAGGTTAGGTTTTATGTTACTTTTATGTTACTTATGTTACCATTTTTAAATTTCGTAATATAAAATTGATGTAAAGACTAATGCACATTAGGAAATGTAAAATAAAGCGTTAATTAAATTGCAATGCATAAACAGATTATTTCTTATATGATACCTAATTAGGATTACTGATAAGAAAAACTGAATTAATTTCCTTTCCTATAGCATAGACTTAACTTTTTGCAAAATGATGTAATGATTTCATAATTTTTTTCTTCTCACTTAAGCCCAAAAACAAAAAAGATGCCGCGAAAAACTATAGAGAGAGAACCCTAAAAAATATGCACAATTGAAAAGACAAACTGCGGTGTGCGCTTTCCGTTATTTTAGAAAAAAAAATTAGTTAATCTTTTTATATAACAGGATTATTGAGTTTTTGTTCAAAATATTTTTTGGCTGAATTATTGAATTGTTTGTAATTTTTTTTTACAATTACTATAATGTTGCCAATTAATATAAAATTTTCATATTTTAATTAACACAGACACATCAATAATAATTAAGTATTTTTATGGATGCTAAAACATTGTAATAGAACAATAGCATAATAAATAATAGTAAAGACCTTGAAATGTACTTAAAAGTGAGAGTGAACTCAAAAAATAGCGTATAATTATAATGATTGAAGATGAATCCCATTGTACAACAGTCAGCGCGGATAGACGTTGTAAATTGACACATTGTTACAATCAACAAAGGAAAATAATAGATGTCTCAAAAAAAAGAGCAGTCAATGACATGTTACAATTCGCATTTGAGTAATGGAGAAGTCGACGCCAGTGAAGCCAATTACTTTAACGACAAAGAACGGACCAAATTCAACATCAGAACGAAATCAAGAACTATGTAATGTAGGTTAGATGGCTGCGTCTATATTTAACATTGTGTGTCATAGCAATAGCAACCACGTGTCGTGA